>OV743437.1:28978343-30199799 GCA_928269145.1 Agriphila tristella | reverse complement strand
TTAAATATAAACGCATATTTATTATTAATATAAAATTAACAATCCTAGTTACACTGTCCAGTAAAGATGACATATTTACAAACGCTAATTTTACAATAGAGATTATGATGAATAATTTTGTATTTTTGTGCAATTAGCATTTTTATATAAAAAAATATATAATTAAAACAAACTCGTTGTAAGTATGTACTTAAGGTATGTATCTTAAATAATTGAAACAATAGAACAGTCTACTTTATTAATTACTGGCAGGGCCGAATCTACCAAAGACTCAAAATATTGTAAGTGTGAAGTGTGAAGATAGATAATTGTAAATAATTTGTTCTTTACGATTTAGTTATTAATAAAGTGTTATTACGTAAACGTAGTGCAGATAATAATGCCTGACTAAGTAGGTACTCATGAAGAAAATAATATCGAAATACTTTAGATTTCAACTAAGGTAGAAACACTAAGATTTACATACATGATATACAGCAAAGAATATTCAGCTATAAGTACTTAGACATTTGACTTACTGTTGCTTGCGTAATAATGCAATGCTGCAAATTGTACCTAATTAGATTCTATCAAGACAAATACTTTACCTAAGCCGGCTGTAATTATGTATATGGAAATACGATTTTAAAACCAATACGTTAAATTTACTTATTTTGTTCTGTTAACGAATCTATGCAAACTTTTATTGGAATACCGACATTAAACTAGGAAATTGGATTGTATGCTAAGTTTATGTTATGGTCGAAAACTACAACGTGCAGTCTTACTACGATGCCGTTGGATAGGGTTTCAGCTCTCTCTCTCTTTGATCGTTTCTCCATTTCTGGGAATCGTGATCAATGGCTGCAGATTTTGCTCTCACCGCCTGATGGAACTTACTTGAGGAGGTTGTTACTTCTACTTGGTCATAATGGTTGGCGATTGACCTCAGGCTCTCTTCTTCAAGTCTCTCATCTCTTCTACGCAAAGTATGAAAGTACGCGGTGTAAATATACGGTGGGTTGGATATACGCGTTCAAACTTTTAGCATGTATTCTGTTTAAGCCATCCAGGGTATCTCAAGCATTTGTCTCTAACACCACATCTCGAATTAATATTTTCTCTATCTCTCTCTGGCTAGTATGGTCCAGGTTTCTACTCCGTACATGGAAGATGAAAAGATTAAAGCTCTCATTAAATGTAACTTATTTAATGTGAAAACCTTAGGCTTACAGGTTTTTAAGATGACTTGAACCAGGCGTCTATGGACTTAGAGCTTTTTTCCTGTGGCAACACCGACGGCACCGTTGTCAAATTTTGCTCCCGTATTTAAATTTGAAATATTTTAATTTATAATCTTTTTTTTTTCAGAGCATAACCAGTTTTAATATTCAGTATATATCACTGTAGTTTTGAAAGAATAATGTTTTGTCATGTTCAGTTTCGTCCACGCGGACGAAGTCACGAGGAATAGCCAGTATTTAAATAAATAAACGTAGTTTGTTTCATTGACCCACTGAATGGTATAAGAGCATAAGATGGTTCTAGATTTAAGCAAATTAAATATGGTTCTATGATAATGGTGTGTAAAGCTTAATTAATATCTCGATTTTAAGACAACTTTAAATTATTGAGTTTTCAAATTAACACTCTCACATTGCATGCCGGATAGGGCAATACGTTTATACTCCATTATTTTTATTAACCCCATGTGAGTAACGCTATAATAAGTAAGACTGTTCGGCAATTGTTTGTTATTTTTATTAACAACTAATTTTTTGTCACAGGTAGGCGCTAAACTCCTTAGTACTTAGCAGTAGTCAGGTATATAGTACTTTACTTACGATTCATTTCTGTTATGAGACGAACCTGTCACAATAAGAACTTTCTGCAGGTTTTTTTGTTGTAATTCTTTAGTTAGTATAGTAACAAAGTACATACCAACACTGACGAACGAACATGTCGTAGCTTCATCAATGTTCACAAATGTTTTTAACAGCCTAGAATAGACTGGATAAAAGACGTTGAGTTTAAGATTGAACCTCATAAGGTTTTTAGATTAACATTGTAAACTTTTATTCCGCAACGTGTATTCAAAACCTTTGCTTTTCGTTACTTCATGATTATGCCTCCAAATGCATGTAGCATTATAATTATTATGTAAAAACATATTTATAAAACGTTTGACGTATAGTGAAAACAGTATTTAAATCAATTGCGTAAATAATTAGAAGTGAGTCAAAGTGGCTCAATAGCACAGTCCTATCTTATATTGTACCTACTGTGACAGCGACAGGCATACAGAAGCAGCACCGACGACGACGGCGACGACGCGCAGCGGAGGTTGGGCGGACAGATCCCCATCTCCCCTTTATCCGGACGATTCTTCATAAAATGATCATTTTAATCAAATCGTCATCCCGTGACTATGACGTCCATGATAAGCCTATGACACCACATTACCCTAATTTTAAGCAAAATTAATTACTTAGGTAGGTACCATAGGTGATCCGTGATCTAACTTACTTATTAATAAGATAATGAGATATTAAATCTTTGATTAATCTATTTAATTAATCTGAGTGTTTTAGAACATATTAATGAATAAAGATTTAACTTTACTACCTTCTTTATTCGTTAGTCTACTTGTTGACATAATTTATTTCAGTAAGTAGTACAGCGCAGCCCGTTTCTCCCTTTAAATAGTACATTTCCAGTAGATATTTACCTATATTATTGTTTTTTTTTATTTAAGGACATTTATCTTAAATAAACACATGTCAGTCTTGTCATAAACCTTATTCTATATTTTTTACATTTATTTTATCTTACCTTAGTATATTTGAATGTGTTGCAATATATTTTGTAAAGCCCGAAAATCCGTAACAGAATCCTTTTTTAACAAATTTAAGTTTGCTATACCTATTCAATTGTTTGCCATTGCTTTCCGAAATAGGTTAGTATCGTACTTAGAGTAAGACGGGCTTCTTTACAGAAGCCTTTGTTGCTCGAAGGGTAAGTAATACTTACCTACTTATCAAGTTTCTTATTTAGTTTATTCATCTAACTTGGTCTTGCTCTAATTTTATAGTTTTATTTGAAATTAATATTATTTTTGCAATATTGACAATAAATGGCGTTAAATACAATTAACTTTTATGTAGCTAAGTAACGTTTAAATTTGATGTAGTATTGACTGTTTAAATACCTCTTAATTATTGTCTCTTCATAATAAGTTATAAGTCACTCACACTTTGGTTAATATATATTAAGGTATAAAGTTGTTTTCTTGAATTTTACTGAAAACATCAAAGGAACTTGTAACTCCTAATTTTGTACTATATTTTGATTCTGCGTCAATATTGTAGTCTGTATTCAGGTTCCTTATTCAGTCTGTATTTCACCAAATGAAAAATACAAATAATTTGTTTGTAAACTTAATTAATAGAAAGTAATACCGATGATAATATGAAAGTTTTAAGTTTGTACCATATTCAGTGAACATTATACCAATATACCCCACAAATATGGAAAAATATCAATCTGTTATATTTTTCTTCTATTTAAATTAGATGAATCATTATATCTCATTTAATGATTATAATCATGGTTTAGGTCCTTAATGAGTCGGGCCTTTCTACAGGTGTCTTTCGTACACCTTCATTTGCTATACAGCAAAATGCATAAGGTATTAATAAAGCTTTGTACTTAAATTACATTTTTTCATATTATGCTTAACGTGGAAATTTATAAAATACTCCCACCAGTTTTCATTTAGAGCATGGCCACTATTGCACTTAACTTTCTCAAGTGTCAAGGTAGCCATTCTAGTGGACTTTAGTCTGTAATATTTTTCATAGTTTAAAATGGATTAATTTTATGATCAAAACTTTAACTGCTTTGATCAAGACATATTTTAACATGACAACTCACCTAAGATTAGTCAATTTAATGGTCCAAATCTTTATTTACTTAACCGTTGCATTAATTTAATAGTCAGAACTTGTCTAGTTAAATAATTCAATTTTATGATCAGAACTTTGTCTGCTTTATTTTTTTTTGATGATCAGAACTTGTCTGCTTAAGTCATTCAGTTAAGCGACCAGACTTTTTTCTGCTAAAATGACTCTCAATTTAATGACCAGACCTTTGTCTGCTTAAAACACTCAATTTATGACCAGACATTTGTCTGCTTAAAACACTCAATTTAATGACCAGACATTTGCCTGCTTATGCCACTCAATTTAATGACTAGACATTTGTCTGCTTAAAACACTCAATTTAATGACCAGACATTTGCCTGCTTATGCCACTCAATTTAATGACCAGACCTTTGTCTGCTTAAATGATTAAGAGTCATGTGACCAGATCTTTGTCTGCTTAAAACACTCAATTTGATGACCAGACCTTTGTCTGCTTATGTCAATCAATTTAATGACCAGACCTTTGTCTGTTTAAATGACTCTTAATTTTGTGACCAGACCTTTGGCTGCTTGCAACACTCAATTTAATGACCAGATTATATCTGCTTAAGTCCAATATCTGCTCAATTTAATGGCCAGAAGCTATCTGCTTTCCCAAAATAATTTAATGGTCTGACCATATGTGACCAATTTTATTCAATATTTTAAACTATAATTTAATGTCCCATTTACATTAGAGTTCTTACTTTATTACCTCATTGTGACAACCATAAAGTTCAAGATCAAATAAGATGCAAACAAGGAGAGAGACGACTAAAAAATTGTAACTCATCTCTGAATTTGGTTGGTCTGGTGTGGTATCAGGTTGTAAGTTGAACATGATTATTTGATTCACTGATACATATACTAAATAATATACTAGAAAAATTACGACTCGCACCAGATCACTTCTCGGACGGGAATCGAACCCGCGACCTTTGGATAACCCCGGTCCAATGCTCTGAACGCTGAGCTACCGAGTCACTCATATTATTTAGTACTTATACTATTATTTAGTATAGTATGAAAATAGCACTTTGAATGCAAAAATCACAAATTTAAGAATCACTGATGCATTTTTTTAATTGAAGGCAAAAGTGTGTGATCGACTACTAAATAATTTGTGTTGCCTGCCGGTGATTGAGTAACGAAATACATGCTTAACCTTGTTATAATTCAAGTTAACATTATCTATAAAAGGTTTCGTTAACTTAACAATATGAAGAATAAGAAGAGCGATATTAACGACAACGATCATAGTTACTGGACTTGTATTTGCATACAATGCTAAAGCAGACATCCACAATGCTGTAGCTTGCTTGTGCCACAGCTTATAAACCAAAGGCTGGAAAATTATTGGACATCGCTATTCCTTTCCTTTCTCCTTTTTTTGTATTTTTTATCGATTGCGTACCTTTTTATACTCGTCGCCATAATATGTTGTGTCCACTATCCACGTCTTGGCTCGCCAATGCACCACCACACGTCCTCACTCCGTTCCGCCCTGACAGACAGTGAGTGTCTAGTCTGTACCACAGATCAGACTCCCGACTGTGAGTACTACTGGCGTACACGTGCGATACGAAAAGCATCCTGACGCCGATATTGAGCAAATGTGGCTCACAACTAAAATAACGGATTACGTTTTGCAATCGGAACTGCTTATAGACCAAAGTGGGTTAATACTGAAAAATTCTTGGATGCCTTGACGGAGTCTGTGGCATATTTTAGTAGGCATGACTTTGTTGTATTGTTGGGGGACTTTAACATTAACATGTTGGATCCGACTAATGGTAACAGCATGAAGTTAAAGCATTTTTTGGAGTACATGGATCTTGAGCAGGTGGTAACTGAACCGACACATTTTACGGCAGACTCTCAGTCACTCATCGACTTAGTATGTACTAATTGCCGGGTTCAAGACGTAAATGTATCTCACATTGCAGGCTTGCTTGGCCATGCTATGGTTAATGTGTCTTTTCCTGTGAAGAAACCTAAATACCCAAGCCTTCGTCGAGCTTATAGGCCCATTAAGCGTATGGATATGGACTAATTTAATGTTGATTTGCATGCCCTTGATTGGAGATCTGTTTCTGCCGCAGCAACAGTGAATGAAATGGTGGGCATATTTGAGAACCTTTTATTGTCCCTCTATGACCATCATGCTCCGGTAAAATACATCTCGATTAAACCTGATAAATCGTTTCCATGGATTACTGAGAACTTAAGGCATATGATGCACTTGCGCAATCAGGCTCTTTTTAAGTATCGCCAAACAAAATCAGACCAGGATAAAGATTCATGGAAGGATTTGCAGAATACGGTAGAAACTTGTATGGATACCGAAAAGCGCGCGTTTTTCAATCACTTCATCAATTCTCAGGTCCATAATGGCAGGTCATACTGGAAAAACCTTAAAGAAAAAGTTTTGGTAGATCCTTGTGAGGGCACAGACTTACCTCCAAATTTTAATGATCCCCATGTCATTAATTCACATTTTTTGAGCGTTCAAAATAATAGCATAGTACCTCAATCAAGCTTTTCTTTTTACAACTCGCAGCGCTTTAGTAATTCTACTTTCCAGCTGAGGCCCGTTACTGAGAAAGAGGTGGCTGATTTGATATTATCAGTTAAATCAAACGCATCAGGATCGGATGGTTTTAGCAGAGATATGATACTCTTGACTATGCCTTGCACACTGACTACTATCACTGCTATTATCAACGCCTCCATTATTTCTGGTGATTTCCCTGCACAGTGGAAGCATGCGTTGGTTACACCGCTGCCTAAAATTGATCGCCCTGTCGACCTTAGGGACTTAAGACCGATAAGCATTCTGCCATTTCTATCAAAGATTCTAGAGAAGGCTGTTTATGTGCAACTAATGAAATATATCGAAGAAAACAACATTCTACCAGTGCATCAGTCAGGCTTTCGTCGAAACCGTGGCACGTCTACTGCTCTGTTAGATGTTGTTGACAATATTCTCTCGGAGCTGGACGTTGGTAATGGCACTATCCTTGCACTACTGGACTTTTCTCGCGCATTTGACAGCATTAATACAGAACTGCTACTGGCCAAGCTTAGGTATTATGGTTTGGATGACTCGTCACTTCGGTGGTTTGAAAGTTACTTGTCTCACCGGTTCCAATCAGTGAAATTGAGTTGTGGTAGGAATGGGGATGCCAAGCTGTCTGATCCTCTACCTGTAACATGCAGAGTACCTCAGGGTTCAATTTTGGGTCCATTACTCTTTATTATATACAGCGCAGATCTTCCTAAGGTTTTACAATACTGCAGATACCACTGTTACGCTGATGACGTCCAATTGTACATCTCTGATAAACCTGCCAATACTCCTGACACTGTGCGAAAGATCAATAGTGACCTACAGAGGATCGCTCGATAGTCAGCTGATAATGGTCTTCTTCTGAACCCATCCAAATCGAAATATTTAATTATGGGAACCAAAGCGCAGATACAACTAATAAAAAACTTCAATCCCGCACTTTGTTTAAACAATCAAACGTTGGAGAGAGTATCGGAAGCTCGGAATTTAGGCATAATCTTCGATGAACATCTGCGCTTTGAAACTCATGTATTGGGTTTACTGAGGGGCTGTATGTATCGCTTGAAGGTGTTGTATAAGATTCGTAAATATCTCAGCGAAAAGTCACGCGTAATGCTCTGCGAGTCCTTGATTTTGTCAAGACTCAATTACGGGGATATTGTGGTGGGTCCTCGCTTATTGACTAGAACGCAAAAGCTTATTCAGCGGGTTCAAAATGCTTGTTGCAGGTTTTGTTTTAACGTACCTCCTCGAACACATATATCACCTTATCTCAACTCTGCGTCAATTCTGAGTATGGAGATGCGTAGGCGAATGCACTTGTTATGTCTCCTGTTTGACGTGAAAAAGTACAAAATACCTGAATATCTATTTGAGAAGCTCAAGTTCACGCCGCTTGGTGACAGATATGGTTTTAGATTAATGCGGAGGCCACTGGCTAACCATCATCATCGTACGATGGCATTCCGAGGCAGCTTTCGGTTCCAAGCCACCAAGTACTGGAATGATTTGCCGCCGCCTATTCGGAACTTAACCTCTAAGTACACTTTTAAACAAAAACTGACTTCACACTTACTCACACTACAGAGGTTAGGTATTCCGACTGGGTGGTAATCTGGATGATTCTGGCGCCGCAGTGTCTGAGTCCATGTCTGTAAGCTTGCACGCTAATCATTAATTATTATTTTATTCAATACCAGTTATCAATTTTATTTAATATTTTCATATTCATTATTATTATTTTGGTTGTTTTGTTAGTAATTGTTACAATTCCAATTTTAAAATCATATTTTTACACACACAGTACACTCACACGCAGACACACCACACACATACACACCGACACTCACGAACACGCACACGCTTGTTCCCGACCTAGAACAGTCGCTGGTACCCGCGTTTCATCTGGGTGACGGCTGAAAATCGGTGTTTTGCTGAAACGCAAAATTAACACACGGAGCCTAGACCCTTCTTGCTGCTGCACACATATGCATGCCTTCTTTCGAGTCTCTTTTGTTATGTGTACCTAAATATCAATTTTGTTTGCCCTTTTCTTTTTATTATTAGTGATCAATTTAATGTATGTTTTGTTATTTGTATGAATGTGTGTGTTTTAGCAAATAAACTTCTTATCTATCTATCTATCTATCTATACAAGAGGTCAATTCTAGAGCCATGTAAGTAAAAAAGAGTTTATATACAGAGCCGCTTGAGAATACCAGAGTTCATACACAGGGCAACTCGATTATAAAAGAGGTCGATTACAGAGCCGCGTAAGTAAAAGAGAGTTCATATACAGAGCCGCTCGAGAATACAAGAGATGATCTATAGAGCCACGTGGGTATAACAGAGTTTATATTAGGAGCCACAAGAGTATATCGGAGTTACAGAGCCGCGTAAGTAAAAGAGAGTTCATACACAGAGCCGCGTAAGTATACAAGAGGTCAATTACAGAGCCGCGTAAATAAAAGACAGTTTATATACAGGGCCCTGTTAGGAAGAGAAAGTTCATATTCAGAGCCTCATGAGTATACCAAAGTTCATACACAGAGACGCGTGAGTATACAAGAGGTCAATTTTAGAGCCATGTAGGTAAAAGAGAGTTCATATACAGAGCCGCGTGAGAATACCAGAGTTCATACACAGGGCAACTCGAGTATAAAAAAAGTAGATTACAGAGCCGCGTAAGTAAAATATAGTTCATACACAGAGCCGCGTAAGTATACAAGAGGTCAATTACAGAGCTGCGTAAGTAAAAGAGAGTTCATATACAGAGCCGCGTGAGAATACTAGAGATTATCTACAGAGCCACGTGGGTATAACAGAGTTTATATTAAGAGCCACAAGAGTATATCGGAGTTAATATACAGAGCCGCGTGAGTATACCAGAGTTCATACACAGAGCAACTCGAGTATAAAAGAGGTCGATTACAGAGCCGCGTAAGTAAAAGAGAGTTTATACACAGAGCCGCGTGAGTAAAAGAGAGTTCATACACGGAGCCGCGTAAGTATACAAGAGGTCAATTACAGAGCTGCGTAAGTAAAAGAGAGTTCATATACAGAGCCGCGTGAGAATACAAGAGATGATCTATAGAGCCACGTGGGTATAACAGAGTTTATATTAAGAGCCACAAGAGTATATCGGAGTTAATATACAGAGCCGCGTGAGTATACCAGAGTTCATACACAGAGCAACTCGAGTATAAAAGAGGTCGACTACAGAGCCGCGTAAGTAAAATAGAGTTCATACACAGAGCCGCGTAAGTATACAAGAGGTCAATTACAGAGCCGCGTAAGTAAAAGAGAGTTTATACACAGAGCCGCGTGAGTAAAAGAGAGTTCATATACAGGGCCGCGTAAGTAAAAGAGAGTTCATATTCAGAGCCTCATGAGTATACCAGATAGTCCAGTTAATGAGCATATTTGTTGTATGGAGACTTCCGAATAATTCTCCCGTCTATGAAATTTGGCATGTGAGGAAGTTAGGTAATAAAGATTACAGATGCACAATAAGCCAATAAATTTTGTAACGAGAAGTTAGGTATTTATACCTAAACATGAAAATTGCTTATATCTATCTGTGAATATTTCCTTGGGCTGAAACACTTTCTGTATACGTACTTATGTAATTGTTAGAATAAGTATGTAAAGGAATCCAATCTTTTTTCGATTTCAGAGATACCCCAAATTTAACTTTTAACATTTTTCAATATGTCTTTTATTGAAAAAATTATCTGTTGATTATTATTTTTTAATATGTTTTTATATCTTTAAATACATAGCTTTGTTCAGTAAGCCAATAAATTTACTTCTTCAATTATATTTTTTTTATTTTTTGACTTTAAGAGGTTATCTACGTCATGTGAAAATAGTCGGTCCATTTTTATACGTTTATTAGATAAATTATTTTATATTAAAACAGATTTATCAATAATCCAATCATTTTTTGAACGCGCATATATTTTTAAGGTTAGTCGCCGATTTATGATAGAGTATGCATAAGGGTTGACCTCCACTTGACTACTCGGCGCTGCTTTGCCACGCACTTTTGGAGTAGTGTAGGCGAGTTTGGTGGTCATCGTTCTCACTACATAGTCTAAAACAAAGTCGCTTCCCGCTGTCTGTCACTATGTATCCTTAATTGTTAAAAACTACGCAACGGCTTTTGATGCGGTTTTAGTGATAGAGTGATTCAAGAGGTAGATTTATAATAATACATGGTGTCAAATTCCACACTACACCGAAGCAAAGCGAGGGCGGGTATCTATACATATAATAAAATCGTATCGAGGCCAATTCTGTACATTCAATATTTTTTCAAAAAAGTAATTGCTCCATGTTAAGTACACGATACTGAACCCAAAACAATAGTTTTTGAAATTTTTGTCTGTTTGTTTGTATGTACGCGCATAACTTTTAAACTACTGGACCAATTTGAACAAAACTTTTTGTATTATGTTGGCAGTATAATCTTAGGTACAATTCATTACGCTATGTCATAAAGGAGATTGGTAAAAACAGTATCGTAATGAGGCCAATTCTGTAACTTTTAAACTACTGAAACGATTTGAACAAAACTTTTTGTATTATATTGGCAGTAACCTGAGTTATTTCTTCCTTCCACAATTACGAGTGATCCGCGGTATATGCACGAACGCACACAAGATGCGTTTTGCTATCAACAAATCCCAAATGGTCTAAAATTACCAATGAACTTCTTGAAGGGCAAGTGTCATACGACAGACACGACTTAGTATCTCGCGTGTTTCATCTTAAATTAAAGTGTTTGATGGATCTTCTCATAAAAGACAAAGTTTTTGGTTCAGCACTTTGCTACATGTATTTTGTTGAATGGCAGAAACGTGGTTTGCCTCACGCGCATATTCTTTTATGGTAAGAAGAGAAAATCAGGCCTAATGAAGTGGATCAAATTATTAGCGCTGAATTGCCTGATCCCAAAATTGACCCCGTTCTTCATCAAATCGTTTAAAGTCACATGATGCATGGTCCATATGGCTTATTGAACAGAAACGCACCCTGCATGAAAGATGGATGATGTTCAAAAATATTCCCAAAGCGGTTTACAAATGAAACTGCAGAGTCTATCTAAAAAGTCAGTTTACCTGAGAAATTATTATATTATTTAAAAAAACTTATACTGGTAACCCTATTGGTGCTGTCAAAATTCTAATTGTAAAGATTGAATTTTGAAACACAATATAGAATTTTGACAGCACCAACAGCCGTTATGTTAGTGTTTTGTGGGCTTTCAAATTCAAATCCTGTTGAGTTATGGGAAAAGTATCGCCGTCATTTATCTAAAAAATTTTACGAGATTTCAGGCATATAAAAGGAGATGAAGTAGATCAATTGGACGAACGCGTTATTGATCGTTGCCTTTGTACTCTACAAGATATTGTCATTTCAATCGGTGGAAAGCCATTAAATGATTACGGGTTGCCAACACCTCAACCACTACCCAATCAACCTCACATGAACCGTGAGTATGACGCCGAGACCAACTATAATCCAACCGCGATGGCTACAATTGTGAATGATACCATCGAGAGGTTCACTGAACAAAGGCAGATTTTTAACACTGTCATCCAAAGTGTTAACCTCAATGAAGGTTACATATTCTTTCTTGATGCTCCCGGTGGAATAGGAAAAACATTTCTCACGTCAGCAATTCTTGCGGAAACCAGGAGGCAGGGAAAGATTGCTCTAGCTGTAGCATCTTCCGGTATCGCGGCTATATTGCTTCCTGGCGGAAAAACTGCTCACACCACATTTAAAATCCCCATAGATTTAAACAGCAATGAAACTCCTGTTTTTTTTATAATGAATGGGTTTGCTCTTGACCCCAGTCTTGCCCAGAAAGCAAAGACAGGGTCTACGATAGAGCGAGCTTGCCCAGAAGGTGCTTATTCACTCTAGCCTTGAATAGAGTCAGGTTGTATGCGCTCGGAGAAGCAAGTCCGACGGGGTGGGAAGTCGGGGCATGGTCTTGGTGGGAATTGTTGACGCAGTGAGGTCAACATTACCTTTAAACTACCAAGAAACCAACTGCTGTGCTTTGTAGTGGAGCACTAGTTGAAGCAGAACCCCGGCCAGTCCGCGTCATCCACGTCCTAGCCGTCCACCCTGGGACCTGCTGCAACCACGCTGCTGCGTGACCACTACCTCGAGTTGCAGCTGAGCTGAGGATGCAGGGCGAAAGGCGAATGTTCTGCGCCTCAAAACAGAACCCCATCACTAGGGAGGATACCCGAAAAAAAACCGAGCGATTCCGGAAGCTCTAAAGTGGCAACCCCACTACCGGAATAAGGCACAGTGGGCTAATCACTCGCTTGCTCGAAAACCAACCGATTAAAGAAACCGAAACAGTGAAAAACCGGACCGATCATTTACCAACGACCTTTGGCATGAAATCAAGGACACGAATTGCTTTTTGGAATGTACGTACGCTTAGCGATGACAGCCGTCTTGCCCAGGCAGAAGCAGAAATGCTTAGATACCACCTGCATATTCTTGGTCTTAGCGAGGTTCGCAGGAATGGTTTTGGTGAACTGAGAATGTCTAAAGGCCTAACTTTACTATACTCCGGCAAAGAGGAGGAAGATGACGTGCATGAATACGGCGTGGGCTTCCTTCTCTCTGACGCTGCAAAGAAAAGTCTCTTGGACTGGAAACCGATCTCAGACCGGATCATTTGTGCTAGATTCAACTCAAGAGCCCGGAAGATCACCATTGTGCAGTGCTATGCTCCTACCAACACGTCTGCAGAGGAGACCAAGGATGACTTTTATAGCTCGCTCAACGACACCCTTAAGAGCATAAAGAAACAAGACATTGTCATCGTCATGGGAGACCTAAATGCAAAAGTTGGGAGCTCAAATCAAAACTGCGAACGTCACATGGGTACGCAGGGACTTGGAGTATGTAATGAGAATGGTGAACGTTTTATAGAGTTTTGTCAGAACCACGATCTGACTATTGGAGGTACCTTATTCATACATAAAGACATACACAAGTACACTTGGACATCACCCGATGACACGACAAAGAACCAAATCGACCATCTCGCCATCAGTTCTAAATGGCGCTCCTCGTTGCTCGACGTCCGGAACCGTAGAGGTGCTGATATAGACAGTGACCACCACATGGTTGTCGCGGAATTGCGTCTCAAGGTTGCGGTAGCACGACCAGTCGCAGGACCTGGCAAGGTTGGAAGAAGGTTTGACGTATCTAAACTCAATGACCCGAACACCTGCAATGAGTTTAAACTCGAACTCCGTAATCGTTTTTCCGGACTCAGAACAGATGGCGACTCATTAGATGAGGAGTGGAACCAAATTAAAATGGCTTATACACAGACCAGCTCCATCGTCTTAGGGCACACAACTCGCACTCGAGAAGACTGGATATCATCTTCAACTTGGGAGCTCATTAATGATAGAAGAGCGCTTCACTTAAAACTGCTGGAGACATCCGACGAATCACTCCGAGCCAACCTCAAACAGCAGTACCGTCAGACCCGCAAGAAAATCTATCGCAGCACGCGAAAAGACAAGAGAATGTGGGCTGACGGTATTGCCGATAACGCCCAACACGCTGCTAATTCCGGCAATCTGAGGGAGCTATATAAAGCCACTAAAACCTTGGCAGGAAATAGCAGCCACAAAAAGAAGCCTCTGAAATCTAAAGACGACCAGCTCATCGTAACATCAGAAGGGCAACTGCAACGCTGGCGTGAACACTTTGAAGAGGTCTTTCGCTCAACAGCATCGATCACGCTTGATGTACCGCAAGACAATCCCCCACCAACTAGGCTTCTTGACATCAACGTCGACCCACCATCACACGAAGAAGTGGCCAAGGCCATTAGCTCCCTCAAACTTGGCAAAGCCCCAGGCCTCGACCTTATAACTGCGGAAATGCTGAAAGCTGACCTAACCTCCGCCGTCGAAGTACTGACACCTTTAATTGAGAAGATCTGGTTAAGCGAGGAGCTTCCAGATGACTGGAATAAAGGGCTGCTTATAACTGTGCCCAAGAAAGGTGACTTAAGCCAATGTGGTAACTGGAGAGGCATAACCTTGCTTTCGGTACCATCCAAAGTCTTCTGTAAGATTATCCTGGACAGGTTATCGAAGGCCGTAGAACCTCTATTACGCAAGGAGCAAGCTGGTTTCCGCCCGAATCGTTCGTGTACCGACCAGATCAACACTCTTCGTATCATCCTCGAACAGGCATCAGAATGGCAAAGGGAACTATATCTCACTTTTGTAGACTTCGAAAAAGCCTTTGATACGCTGAGGTGGTCTAGCATTTGGTCTCGCTTATCCGACATGGGTGTCCCGCCGAAAATCATCGATCTTTTAAAGGCCATCTACAAGAAATATTCTTGCAGAGTTACACACGACGGCCTCGTTTCAGAAGACATTGCGGTACATGCTGGTGTGCGCCAGGGATGTTTACTCTCGCCTCTTCTCTTCCTGGTAGTGCTCGACGGGGTTATGTATCGCACTTATCATAACAAGCGTCGCGGGATAGAGTGGGGAATATCCAACGTTCTGGAAGATTTGGATTATGCCGATGACCTATGCCTGCTGAGCCACACGCACCGTGATATGCAATCTAAGTTGCACGACCTGCGACGGGAAGCGGAGATTACAGGGTTAAAAATCAACACCCGAAAGACCCAAGAAATGCGATCTGGAGTGGGAAATAGCACACCATTACAGATTGGTGCAGAGGATGTGGAACGCGTCCACAAATTCATATACCTCGGAAGTGTCGTGTCAGAAACTGGAGGTACAGAAGAGGACATCACTTCTCGAATTGCCAAAGCCCGAGCCACCTTCGGACAATTGCGACCGGTGTGGCAGTCACGGAAACTGACCCGTCGCGTGAAATTTAAGATCTTCGGGTCCAACGTCAAGTCTGTACTGCTATACGGGTGCGAGACGTGGAAGGTCACTAAAACCATCTCGCAGCGGCTTCAGGTCTTTGTTAATCGTTGCCTTCGTCGATTACTCGGTATTTACTGGCTCGAGAAGATCTCCAACGAACAACTTTTGGAACGCTGCCACCAAACACTGATCGACGAACAGATCAAGCGCCGCAAGTGGAACTGGATTGGCCACACTTTACGCAGGGACTCCGATCATATCCCTAAACAGGCCCTCGATTGGAATCCCCAAGGAAAGCGCAAACGCGGCCGCCCCAAGCAAACATGGCGACGTACGGTAGCTGACGAGGCGAAAGGCATCGGGATGACTTGGAGCGAAGTGAAACGCGAAGCTCAAGACCGAACGCGATGGCGTATCACTGTGGACGCCCTCTGCCCCATCTAGGGGTCACAGGATAATTAAGTCAAGTAAGTCAAGTATGCGCTCGGAAACACAGAAGCCGGCAGGGAATTCCATTCCATAGCTGTGGATGTATGTGCTGTATCACGTAACAGTGACAAAGCTAAAGTGTTCAAGGATTGCTGTCTTATTTTATGGGATGAATGTACGATGGCTAATAAAAAAGCTGTAGAAGCTGTGGACAGAACTCTGAAAGATATTCGTAGAGATAATCGCACAATGGGTTATTTACTGTCCTCTTTTCTGGTGATTTTCGACAGACGCTACCGGTAGTGACCCGAGGAACTAGAGCTGAAGAGGTGAATTCCTCCCTTAAACGGTCTACTATATGGCCTCAAATTCAAAGATTGCATTTAACAATCAATATGAGAGTCCGGCTAGGTGGAAATTCATGCGCCCAAGAATTTTCAGATCTGTTGCTAAAAGTTGGTGAAGGAAATCTACCAGAGGACAGTGGTCAAGTGAATTTGCCAGAAACACTAGGGACTATAGTGCGAATTGTACAGGAACTTATTCATTTGATTTACGGTGAAATTACGCAAATTACACAAAAAGTCAATTCATGGCTGTGTGAACGGGCCATTTTAACGCCAAAAAATGACCAATCAACGGCCATCAACAACACCATTCTTTATGAAATAGTTGATAATGAAGTAGTATACATGTCGATAAACACCGTCGTAGATCAAGATGATGCCATTAATTATCCGGTAGAGTTCCTAAACTTCCTAAGTGCTAATGGTCTCCCATCCCATCAAATAAAACTAAAGGTTGGCGTTCCGATTATGCTTTTACGCAATTTAAGCCCCCCAAGATTGTACAATGGAACTCGATTGCAGGGGCAGACGTTCAAAGCCGCAGGAGATGACCTTAGGACTGGCTGTTTCTCACACGGCCAGTTGTATGTTGCGTGCTCTTGCGTCAGCGATCCTGACAATCTTTTTATTTTGGCACCGTTGCGCGTCTTCGTGCATATGTTTCTGAATATTAAAACCATTCCAGTAAAATTATTCGTAAATAAGCAATTAATGCTTCCGCATAGAAAAACAGGAAGGATGGTGCACGGTCGAACCAAAATAATATAACTGACACCTATACGAAGTCCTATATATTATTACGAGATATAATACAATCATTTTACTTACACCCTTACTTTAAGTCTATAAAACGATTATGGAGCCAAAGAGTCCCGGAATTGAAACAAGTAATGATACTTGTTTTTCATAAAAAAAATATTAATTTTCATCATTTGCGGTTGCCACAACTAAACTGCTCGATAGCTCGTACTGCACCTGTATCAGGATGACAACAGAGTGGGATGGGGGTGGGCTGTGATCTGAAAAAAAAATGTTTGTAATTTTATTATTAAAAATATTGTAGGTAGCTTATGAAATTGATGCATAATGAGGGCGTTATGCATGATATTTGCAGTTACGTCTTTGTAATTCTAGAGGAGCGATGTTCATAACAAAACGTGTGCGTAAAGCAACTGCGTTTTACCTGCACGTAACGGTACAATTATTTTGAGAAATATCTACCACTTACATGATATTTCTGGTATATGAAGACGAAGTGGGATGGGTTGGAATTGAAATGGGTCTGGAACTGGGATGGGTCTGGTTGCCTGAAAAAAATATAACATAAAAAAATATTTTCATAAACACTAAAAAAAAATACAAATTTCCGCGCCGGGGTTATAGTATCATTTGAAAGGCCTTACGAAACTCTACAAAGTTATATATATTTCAATTTCAAAATCAAGCGCCCCATTTTTAAAGCCAACCCCAAAAAAATTTACGTGATGTTGCTTCAGTGGAAACGCACCCTAAATCAAGGACGTAGTAATTTGATTCTACTATGGTACCTACCTAGTACCTACATAAAAAACTTACACGATGAATTGCCGGTAAGTGAAGGGAAGGTGCTACGCCTACAGGCCTTATCCTGCTGGCGAAGGTGCTGGTTGCAGACCCCATTCTTTTAACTTGTCAACACATTTTCACCAACAATCTCTACCCAATCTTTAAAACTATCCGGGCCCTTATTCTTTTGTTGGGAAACGGTGGAATCGAGCAACTGAAATAAGTAAACGTGCGAAATAAACACAGAAAAACATTTTTGTGATATTGCTAAAGGAAAATTCTGACAATTAAATTTTACATACATACATACATACACTCACGCCTGTTTCCCATGGGGGTAGGCAGAGACTATGGATCGCCACCTGCTACGATCCTTGCACACTTCTTTCGCTTCATTCATATCCATCAATCTTTTCATACATGCCCTGCGGTTTTTGTCACTGCGTACACCAGCCTTTTTTATAATAACCTCTATTTGGTCCGCGTAGGTTTTTCTGGGACGCCCTCGTGCAATCGTTCCTTCCACATTCGCACAGTATATCTCTTTCGTGATTCGCCTTTCATTCATCCTCTCTAAGTGACCAAACCACTGGAGCATTCCTTTCTCAATTCTTGTCACTATATCATCTTTCAGACCACACCTTTTGCGAATCACCTCATTGCTCACTCTATCACTCAGTTTTACTCCGCATATTTTCCTCAACGATCGCATCTCTACCGCATTTATTCTGCTTTCATTCTTCTTCTGCCATACCCAAGATTCACTTCCATACATCAGTGTCGGTACTAGCACTCCGTTATGAATAGCCATTCGCGCCTTTGCAGAAACGGTTTGGCTACTCATAACCGAGTGTATAGCACCACTCACCGAATTTCCTTTCTTCACTCGTCTTTCTATGTCTTCCTCACTCTTTCCGTCCCTTGTGAACAAACTCCCCAAGTATACAATCTCACGGACTTGTTCCACTTTTTCGCCACCTAACATTACCGTACAGTCAGTCATTTCTTCATCTCTCTCAAACACCATCACTTTAGTCTTAGTTACATTCACTTTCATCCCTTTTCTCACAAAATCTTCATTCATAACCGACATCATTTCCTGCAACTCTTGCGCAGAAGACGCAAGTATAACTTGGTCGTCAGCGTAGAGAAGGCACTTGATTTGAGTCCCATTCATCACAACCCCACAGTCACGTTCTTTCAGACCTTTCATACAACTGTCCAAAAACAGATTAAAGAGCCATGGTGACGCAACACATCCCTGTCTGACACCCCTTGAGATGCCAAACCAGTCAGTGTATACGCCGTCAATCCTGACGCATGCACGGGAATCCTCATAGAGAGATTTCAGTGCATGAATCAGTCTGCTCTCCAATCCGTATTCGGACAACACCTTCCATAGCTCATTCCTGTCAACTCGATCGTAGGCCTTCTCCAGGTCCACAAAGGCACAGTAAACCTTTTTGTGCTTAGCCAGGTGTTTTTCGGTTAAGCACCTCAAGGAGAAGACCTGATCCGTGCATCCCATTCCCTTTCTGAATCCCGCTTGCACATCCCAAATACTCTGATCAGTTTTTTGCATCACTCTTTCAATCAGTACCTTTGCATACAATTTACTGACAATGCTGAGAAGACTGATCCCGCGGTAGTTTTTAGCATCCTGCCGTGACCCTTTCCCTTTGTACAGCGGCACGACCACGGCTTTACGCCAATCTTCCGGCACTTTGCCACTGTTCCAACATTTATTAAAGATCAGGCACAGCCAGGACGCAACCAGCTCTTTCCCACCTCTCAGCATTTCAACAGTAATTCTGTCATATCCTGCTGCTTTCCCTTTTTTCATGCTCTTCATTGCACTAATAATCTCATCCATATATATATCTCTTTCATCCACTTCTGTCTCTTCCTCGTCTTCCACCCTTTTATCCGAGGCTTCTAGCATAGAGCCATCCGCCTCAAACAAACTCTCAAAATATTTCATCCACTCCTGTAGTACACCTTTTTCATCTGTCACTAGCTCACCTTTTTCATCTCTTATCATATTCATTTTAGACTTATGTGATCCACTTCGAGACGTTTTCACTTGTTTCCAAAACAATTTTATATTGTCTCGAAAGTTATCACAGAGTTTGAAGTCACACTTTTCTTTCATCTTTCTCTTTTTTTCGTCTACTTTTTCTTTCACTACTTTCTTAATCCTTTTAAACTCCCTTGCAACTGTATCAACATCATCTTCTGTAACACTTGCATTCACTCTTTTACTGGCTTTGATGGCCAGCAGATCCTGCCATACTTTTTTCTTTTCATTCACTATCTGTCTTACCTCACTATCCCACCAGTTTATTGGGGGAGAATTCTTCCTTTTACTCACTCCACATATTTCCTCAGCTGTTTCAGTCACACCTTTTTTAAACTTTTCCCAAACTTCCTCAAGCTTGCCATCTTTCACTTCAGCCACATTTCCCAATCGTTCTTTCAATTTGCACAAATATGTCTTTTGCACTTCCACTTCATCCAGGTTCTCGACTTTTACTCTAGTCAGCTCCGTTGTTGACACTGTGGGACGATGACGCCAACTTTTGAACAGACCACTAACCCGAGACACTACAAGAAAGTGGTCTGTTCCAATGTTACTACCCCTAAAGACCCTGGTGTCTACAACTCTGCCCTTCAGTCTTTCATCAACAATCACAAAATCGATCATACTCTTCTTTTCCCCTCTCTGCCAAGTGTACATATGAATTTCCTTGTGGTCAAACATGGTGTTCGTTACCACAAGATTCTTTTCTAAACATACCTCAATCAAACTCCTGCCATTATCATTTACTCTTTTGTCTCCATATATTCCTAAAACTCCCTCACATCCCTCGCTTCTCACACCTACCCATCCGTTAAAATCTCCAAGCATAACTATCCTTTCATTATCTTTGCATTCATTCAAGATGTCTTCCACACTTTTCCAGAAATCCTCCTTTTCCGTTGCTGACTTGGATATATCGGGAGCATACACGCCAATGACGCGTATCCGAAGTAATCCTACTTTGAGTCTAACCCAGAGAAGTCTGGGACTAACACACTCATACTCAGTCATGCATTCTATCATCCTTTAACAATTAAATTTTGTTTTTGATAAAAAGAGTATACCTACCTTTATGAATGTACTCTCGCTAATGACTATTAGAAAATCATTGTCTATTCCCAAACCATAAGGCTGGCCCCAGACCTACCGGTTCCGTTTCTTTGCTTTGCTGTGCTACCATGGACCGCCGGCCAAGAGGCTCATTTTCAATCTATCGCATATTTTGACCTGACCACATTGGCAAGATAGCCATTAGTTTGGTGTTATCAAATATTGTCGTCTGGGGTGCGATGAGAAGTTTTAGTTTTCGTTTTAAAAAAAAACTGCTGTTTTATACAAAAATTAATAACGAAATTATCAAAATGTATGAAACAGTTCATTTTTTTTCGCGATTTCAGATTTAATCCCATAGTAAAAGTTGTTCAGTTTTATTATGGTCCCTATCTACCATATTCAGTTTTATAAGGCTTTACCAAACATCTTGTTTAAATAAGCAATCGAGTTATTTTTAACGATCGGAGTCCATGTTCAGGGTGGCATATCTCCTAAAAGCTTCCTACTTCGCAATCCAGGCGATGATATTTGATAAAACCAAGCTAATGGCTATCTTGCCAATTTGGTCTAGTCCCAAAATGCGATAGATTGAAAATTACCCTGGTTGGCCGGCGGTCTTTCAAGCAAGGTAGCACAGCAAAGCAAAGAAACGGAACCGGTAGGTCTGGGGCCAGCCTAAACTGCTTGACAAGCATTTACGTGCTTGTCAAGCATTGCTTGATCATTGAGGGAGTTCTTATAAAAAAAAAATGTATGAAGTAATGATCTTCGCCGATGAGAGATGAAGGCACTTCCTTTACAATAATGTCACTTAGTATAGGAGTGTCAAGAGTGTCCCCCCCCCCTGAGTCTGTCGTTCAGCAAGTTTTAAATAGCCGATATTTTCCATTTTCTTTTTATTTAATTAAACCCAATATATACACAAAGATGTACCTACCTACGAATAAGTAAATTAGTAAATATTACTTTATTTTTACTTCATATATGTAGTTCATTGAGGCGCTTTCCTATTTAAGTGTAAACTACTTTCCTACAATCTCATCAAAATATCACAAAGGTTTTCAATATTACTCTGAAACCAATCTCATGAACTCAACAATAATTGCTTAGGTATTATTTATTTTAGATACAATACCTATTGCAAAATATAATAAGCAAGTTATATGGCAAGAAAAGATGATCAAACAAAAAGACAAAAAGTAAGTAAATAAGTAATACTTCCTACTTTGGACATTGAGGTACCTATTAGGCAGTGGCAAAGGGTTCATACAAGGCGATCACCATCGACTTATCTTTTAGAAATTTCACTTCACTGATCCACTATGCAGATCATAACATTTTTGAAAAGGTTACATTCACCATTATTTCACTCCTTGCCACTGCTATTGGGTACATTATATACTAACTACTTAGTATATGAAAACTGTAACTGTTTTCAATAAGTATATTATTTGCTACTCGTCAACACCCGGAAAATAAGACAATAGATTTTCTATTGTTGTCTGGTCACCGGAGACCGCTCGGGCGTTGATGAATTAAACTCTTTACCCACTCTTACCTATTGAATATTTAATCATTACCAATTTTTTATTACAGATACAATATGTGTAATGAATGACATGGCAGATATAAGCACATACCTTTTATATTGTCAAGAAAGGATACTGGAAAAGTTATTACCAAACAAAAGCATAGATGTATATTTGCTCCAAGCGACTAAGCAAAACTATGAAACATTGGGTACCTACTGGAAAAATGACTGCTGGGAAAATGAAGTTTGTGCTTTAAAATCATACATATCGTATTGGTTTATGATTTAGATTAAGACTGGCCCCAGACCTACCGGTTCCGTTTCTTTGCTTTGCTGTGCTACCTTGCTTGAAAGACCGCCGGCCAACCAGGGTAATTTTCAATCTATCGCATTTTGGGACTAGACCAAATTGGCAAGATAGCCATTAGCTTGGTTTTATCAAATATCATCGCCTGGATTACGAAGTAGGAAGCTTTTAGGCGATATGCCACCCTGAACATGGACTCCGATCGTTAAAAATAACTCGATCGCTTATTTATACAAGATGTTTGGTAAAGCCCTATAAAACTGAATATGGTAGATAGGGACCATAATAAAACTGAACAACTTTTACTATGGGACCAAATCTGAACTCGCGAAAAAAATGAATTGTTTCATACATTTTGATAATTTCGTTATTATTTTTTGTATAAAATAGCAGTTTTTTTTTAAAACGAAAACTAAAACTTCTCATCGCACCCCAGACGACGATATTTGATAACACCAAACTAATGGCTATCTTGCCAATGTGGTCAGGTCAAAATATGCGATAGATTGAAAATGAGCCTCTTGGCTGGCGGTCCATGGTAGAACAGCAAAGCAAAGAAATGGAACCGGTAGGTCTGGGGCCAGCCTAAGAGCCAATTATAAAATAAAATATTGACTCCATGTTGACCTATCTTATTTTGTCTACTATCACATCTACCAAAACTCAAATAAATCAAGGCTCGTGCAACTATTATGTATTCCGTGGCCCGTGGCAAAGAAAACTCATTTAAAATCACTACATTTACAGTAGGTAGTACTAGACATGGGCGCCGCGCCGGCGTGGCGCCGCCTTGTACCACAAGCGCGCCGCCGCCGCCGCCGCCATTGCCACGCGGCGTGGATTTTGTGGCCAAAACAGATTTGTCGGCGAAAGTTTTACTATTTATGTCAGTTTTTGGGGACTAATTATTTTTGTAGCTTACCAAATGCTGCCAATACAAGCTGTAGGTATTCCACAAAGATCTTTTTTCTCGAACTGGACTATGTCAGTCCTATTCAACGACATTACGTAATAATGATCATTCATTAAATTCGAGTATTGTACTTGTACTATTATGTATTCTGTGGTATTGTGTTCCCAATATTATCTGGTAAAGAGAAGTTTCTTGGAAAGCACAACTGACATATTTTAAACGTTGTATTCCGTCTTCCAAGATCTCAGCCACGAGAACTTAATCATCGGCAAACCGAAGAAGGTGACGTGTTAGGTGCCATGGGCAAACACTCCTAAGATTAAAATAGCTCGCACGTCGCGCCATCACAATATACGTTTAGTTCCGTGCAGGGGCGATACGCGCGCACACGAATTTTGTTGCTAACTGGTTAAGCAACGCTGTTGCACATAGTACTTCACTGTATGTTTGTTCCTTTCCAGTCAGGAGAAATAACCTCTCCTTTTCTCACTCTTTCCTGCGGTAGTATGGGATTTGAACTCTGGTTTTGAATTTAAACCGACATATTTTTTTAAATAAAAGTATTCCTCAACACAGCACTTCGTTTTTGGTATTGGCACTATTGGAGAAGCTGCAGCACAGCCCAGGCCTCGATCGAAGCAAAGGCTTTCATAGTCTTCGAACGCTGATCAAAGTGGTAGATTCTCGCCAGTCCAACTGGTGGAGTCATGGAGACTATTTCGTCGACGCAGTCGTCGGTCTGCGGATCGGTCCTGCCTTTCTATTGTCTAATTTCAAAATCTATCGCAATCGCTTTCAGGATGTAACACATTGATGCTTCTCTTTGGCACAAATAAAAACTTACCAAAGAAATGCAGCAATGTCTCACATCCATCTGTCAAATGAAAGCGATTGCGATAGATTTTTAAATTAGACAATTAGCCCCCTGGTCGTCTTCAGCAAGTCTTCAGGACCATTTCCGTTCGCTCCGTTTGTCGGTCGTCATCCATCCGTTCCTCCGGCATATGATCCCTGTCATCCATCATCTGTCATAGGTCTGTCAGTCATTAGACTCATTAGTCAGTCGAAGGAGGCTGGACGCCACGACAGGGACCATTGCGTACACTACCGTAATTATACACCCACAGCAGATAAGCCCGCCAAGTCCGTCCGTCCGTCCTTCCGTCCGGGAAGGCAAAGTGTGTCCAGGGACACGTGGAAGACCCTAAGTCAGCGGAAACCTGAGTAGGCAGGTACAGGTCTTCCAAGGTCTCAGCTACAAAAACCCTTCATCAGCAAACTGTTGTGCTCAAATATCTCAGTAGTGCTTTCCAAACGCATTGCCTGCTGGCTTTCGGGAGCAAGCGAGGGATTTACTAATCTTTCCGATTAATCTCTAAGAACAACCTGCCGCAACTTATAAGAGTATGGTCTATATGCAATAGCCAAAGCTTTTCGAAACTCGGCTTTTTTTAGAAAAGTTGGCTGTAACTTGGAACTGTTGGAAGTTGAAGCTGCTGGAAGTTGAAACTTGGAAGTCGTCAAAGCCACAAGTGAGACGATTTGTAATAATAACCCTTGTAATCAAATTGTAAATATGGCTTCGGTAGAACGGAATGCGATCTATAGTTCTTAATATGACCAACAGAGTCGCCTGACCTGTTGCCTTAGGCCTTCTACCCTCATGATTTCTTCCCAAATGATGGAATTGTCTGGAGGGCTTTAAGCATTAATATTCCGCTCGTTTTCGAAAGTTTATTTTTGTGATTTCGCCATGCCCTGCTGCCCTGTTACTGTTTGGTCGCTTGAAAGCCGTACAAACTCACATCCGAGGTATTTAAATAGGGTAAGCTTAGTTATGGTCCGAAGTCTTGAGCTTTACTGCGTCTTCCAAAGTTCTAATAAACGTAAAGTGTTAAAATGTATCATATAGCGTCTATTGAAATCATTATAACTATACTGTTGAGTAAGCTTAAAAAAAAATCCACGCCGCCGGCGCCGCGCCGCCGCCGACCTAAAATTGCCAGTTCGCCGCCGCCGCAATTTTTCAACGCGGCGCCCATGTCTAGGTAGTACCTATGTATGTTGGTTCAATTTATGAAGCAAAGTGTAGTGTTGCTCATTATAATTTGCAAGTTTACAATACGTAAGTAGGTGCTTATAAATATTAGTCGATAAAGTACTTGGGTTATGGATGTTATGATAAAGAAAGATACTTATGCATATTTTACAATAAATAATTTAAGAAATAGGTACTTTAATATGATAGGTATTGAACACCAAAAAAAAAATATTTTATCATTAACTGTCATGTACACAATATCGAAATACAAAGATTCGAAAATCAAATTAGAATTCTGAATATATGAAAATATATTAACAAGTATATAAAAATTACCACTTAGACAGTAGACACCAATATAATAATTGTGTTTAGCAACTTATTTTGGGATCAGTGGGTATTATGTTCATCCATGATTTTTCCTATTTATTCAGTAAGTAGGTAGCGTTAAAAGAAGCTATGTTTATATTAGTACAGGCAGCCGGAGGCGTTGCCCGGCAAAAGCACATCCAGATTTTTTTTAAGCAGGTAGGTACCTATTTATTGTTTAATTAGGTACGATCAGTTACTACCTACCTACCTATTAAATAATAACAGAATTTGCATACACAGGTACCCAATGTTTAATAAAGAACTAAAGTTGGTAAATACAGCCACCTAACACGTAGCACCTAATAAGTTCCTATAGGTAGGTACCTACTAAATTAAATTGATAGGAAAATCAATCCTTAAAATTCCTCTGTGGGGTACCTACACTACCTACCCCACAGAGGTAAGTAGGTGCACATTGTTTTTCCACAATATCTATGATCTCTAACCAAAATATGCCAGCTTATACTTGGTACTGATGGTCTCATTGTTCAATGTTTATAAACAAATTCTAAGAAAGAGGTGTCGTTGCTCAATTGTAGTTCAATGACAAAATCGTCGTGGAAAAACCATTGATATAAACGTCAAACAAACGTCAAATAAGAGCAGAATACCAATCAATTGAAAAATCGAGATGCGATTGTAACGCAGTTATTAGCAGAATGCCAAAAAGTACCATGACGATCGAATGATAGTTCGATGGCCTGTCATTAAAAAACGATTGAACTTATTTAAGGAGCGGAATACCAAATGTGTTAAAATTGGCGTTTGAGACCCAATTGAGATTCCATTGATGCATTTGTAAATTAGCAGACTTGAGCCCCAGGTTATTAGAGTAATGTTTTTGCACAATGTGACACTACAAAACCCTGTTGATCTCGGCCAGCTACTTAGACGAAACATTGTCTGCAATTTGGTGAACGTGGATACATACACTGGTGAGTAGAAACTTTATAGTTGTTTTTTCCGAGAAAGGGTGTGATATCACCCTTACATAGTAGATACTCAAGGGTCCGTACCAAGCGCTTTGCCAATACATTTTATGCGAACTTTTTGGGCAGTCATGTTATGTGAAAACCAATTTCCATTGGCTAGAATTAAATAAAAATTAGCGACTCATAATAGTCATTACTAATAAATAGACATAGGATTATATGCACTAACAAAGTGCCAAAAATTCAAATATGTACTAAAAACTGGCCAAGTGCGAGTCGGACTCGCGCACGAAGGGTTCCGTACCAAAAACGGCAAACAAATCACGTTTGTTGTGTGAGAGCCCCCTTAAATATTTATTTTATTCTGTTTTTAGTATTTGTTGTTATAGCGGCAACAGAAATACATCATCTGTGAAAATTTCAACTGTCTAGCTATCACGGTTCATGAGATACAGCCTGGTGATAGACAGACAGACAGACAGACAGACAGACGGACAGCGGAGGCTAAGTAATAGTCCCGTTTTCACCCTTTGGGTACGGAACCCTAAAAAAGGCCAAAATATACACTAAAAACTGTTAATATGTCCAAAATATGCACAGTGAAAATATAAATAAAAAACATTTTTCACCCAATATCAATTTGAACGCCGAAACCAACCTCTTTATATCAACTGATGTCATTGGCAAAATTTGGCGCCATTTCTGGAGAATCTGGAGGTACCTTTTTCGCAGGGTACGACGTATGACCTGTGCCATTGATAAAGGCATTAATGTTCTTCGTTTTCTTCAAAGCTCTGGTTTTTTGCGCGAAATAGCGTCTAACTCTAACTTTTCGGCTAAGGAATGAGGAATGGCGTTGGCAAGTTCAATCATTGTTTACAGTATTTCTATTAATTTTAATAGAGGCTAGCTTAAATAGCTGCCTTTATGTAGCTCGCGCTACTAAAAGAAATTCGCACAATTGAGAAAAAAGGCTAAAATATGCATTAACGCCGTAATTAGAGAGAGTTATATGCATATGCAAATGCATAAAATCTGATATCTACTTACTAATTAATTGTTTTATTCAAAAATACCTACCACTATTCTTAAACTCTTGAATTTCTTAATTATTTTTGAAAATGGTGGCCACCAAACTCGCCTAGACTACTCCAAAAGTGCGTGACAAAGCAGCGCTGAGTAGTCAAGTGAAGGTCAACCCTTATGCTCTATCATAAATCGGTGACTATACTAAAAAATATATGCGCGTTCAAAAAATGATTGGATTATTGATAAATCTGTTTTAATATAAAATAATTTATCTAATAAACGTATAAAAATGGACCGACTCTTTTTTCACATTACGTAAATAACCTCTTAAAATCCAAAAATAAAAAAAATATGATTAAAGAAGAAAATTTATTGGCTTACTGAACAAAGCTATGTATTTAAGGATATAAAAACATATTAAAAAATAATAATCAACAGATATTTTTTTCAATAGAAGATATATTGAAAAATGTTAAAAATTAAATTTGGGGTATCTCTGAAATCGAAAAAAGATTGGATTCCTTCACATACTTATTCTAACAAGTACATAAGTACGTATACAGAAAGTGTTTCAGCCCGAGGAAATATTTACAGAGAGATATAAGCAATTTTCATGTTTAGGTAAAAATACCTCTTCTCGTAACAAAATTTATTGGCTTATTGTGCATCTGTAATCTGTATTACCTAACTTTATCACATGCCAAATTTCATGGACGGGAGAATTATTCGGGTTGCAAAAGCCCCGTTGATCGGACAAGAGTTCATACACAGAGACGCATGAGTATACAAGAGGTCAATTTTAGAGCCATGTAAGTAAAAAAGAGTTTATATACAGAGCCGCTTGAGAATACCAGAGTTCATACACAGGGCAACTCGATTATAAAAGAGGTCGATTACAGAGCCGCGTAAGTAAAAGAGAGTTTATACACAGAGCCGCGTGAGTCAAAGAGAGTTCATATACAGGGCCGCGTAAGTAAAAGAGAGTTCATATTCAGAGCCTCATGAGTATACCAGAGTTCATACACAGAGACGCGTAAGTATAAAAGAGGTCAATTACAGAGCCGCGTAAGTAAAAGAGAGTTCATATACAGAGCCGCTCGAGAATACAAGAGATGATCTATAGAGCCACGTGGGTATAACAGAGTTTATATTAAGAGCCACAAGAGTATATTGGAGTTACAGAGCCGCGTAAGTAAAAGAGAGTTCATACACAGAGCCGCGTAAGTAAAAGAGAGTTCATATACAGAGCCGCATGAGAATACTAGAGATTATCTACAGAGCCACGTGGGTATAACAGAGTTTATATTAAGAGCCACAAGAGTATATCGGAGTTAATATACAGAGCCGCGTGAGTATACCAGAGTTCATACACAGAGCAACTCGAGTATAAAAGAGGTCGATTACAGAGCCGCGTAAGTAAAAGAGAGTTCATACACAGAGCCACGTAAGTATACAAGAGGTCAATTACAGAGCCGCGTAAGTAAAAGAGAGTTCATATACAGAGCCGCATGAGAATACTAGAGATTATCTACAGAGCCACGTGGGTATAACAGAGTTTATATTAAGAGCCACAAGAGTATATCGGAGTTAATATACAGAGCCGCGTGAGTATACCAGAGTTCATACACAGAGCAACTCGAGTATAAAAGAGGTCGATTACAGAGCCGCGTAAGTAAAAGAGAGTTTATACACAGAGCCGCGTCATTAAAAGAGAGTTCATATGCAGGGCCGCGTAAGTAAAAAAGAGTTCATATTCAGAGCCTCATGAGTATACAAGAGTTCATACACAGAGACGCGTGAGTATACAAGAGGTCAATTCTAGAGCCATGTAAGTAAAAAAGAGTTTATATACAGAGCCGCATGAGAATACCAGAGTTCATACACAGGGCAACTCGATAATAAAAGAGGTCGATTACAGAGCCGCGTAAGTAAAAGAGAGTTCGTACACAGAGCCGCGTAAGTATACAAGAGGTCAATTACAGAGCTGCGTAAGTAAAAAAGAGTTTATACACAGAGCCGCGTGGGTAAAAGAGAGTTCATATACAGAGCCGCGTAAGTAAAAGAGAGTTCATATTCAGAGCCTCATGAGTATACCAGAGTTCATACACAGAGACGCGTGAGTATACAAGAGGTCAATTCTAGAGCCATGTAAGTAAAAAAGAGTTTATATACAGAGCCGCTTGAGAATACCAGAGTTCCAACACAGGGCAACTCGAGTATAAAAGAGGTCGATTACAGAGCCGCGTAAGTAAAAGAGAGTTTATACACAGAGCCGCGTGAGTAAAAGAGAGTTCATATACAGAGCCGCGTAAGTAAAAGAGAGTTCATATTCAGAGCCTCATGAGTATACCAGAGTTCATACACAGAGACGCGTGAGTATACAAGAGGTCAATTCTAGAGCCATGTAAGTAAAAAAGAGTTTATATACAGAGCCGCTTGAGAATACCAGAGTTCCAACACAGGGCAACTCGATTATAAAAGAGGTCGATTACAGAGCCGCATAAGTAAAAGATAGTTCATACACAGAGCCACGTAAGTATACAAGAGGTCAATTACAGAGCCGCGTAAGTTAAAGAGAGTTCATATACAGAGCCGCTCGAGAATACTAGAGTTGATCTATAGAGCCACGTGGGTATAACAGAGTTTATATTAGGAGCCACAAGAGTAAATCGGAGTTAATATACAGAGCCGCGTGAGTATACCAGAGTTTATACACAGAGCAACTCGAGTATAAAAGAGGTTGATTACAGAGCGCTTGATTAAAAGAGAGTTCATATACAGGGCCGCGTAAGTAAAAGAGAGTTCATATTCAGAGCCTCATGAGTATACCAGAGTTCATACACAGAGATGCGTGAGTATACAAGAGGTCAATTCTAGAGCCATGTAAGTAAAAAAGAGTTTATATACAGAGCCGCTTGAGAATACCAGAGTTCATACACAGGGCAACTCGATTTTAAAAGAGGTCGATTACAGAGCCGCGTAAGTAAAAGAGAGTTCATACACAGAGCCGCGTAAGTATACAAGAGGTCAATTACAGAGCCGCGTAAGTCAAAAAGAGTTTATATACAGGGCCCTGTTAGTAAAAGAAAGTTCATATTCAGAGCCTCATGAGTATACCAGAGTTCATACACAGAGACGCGTGAGTATACAAGAGGTCAATTTTAGAGCCATGTAGGTAAAAAAGAGTTCATATACAGAGCCGCGTGAGAATACCAGAATTCATACACAGGGCAACTCGAGTATAAAAGAGGTCGATTACAGAGCCGCGTAAGTAAAAGATAGTTCATACACAGAGCTGCGTAAGTATACAAGAGGTCAATTACAGAGCCGCGTAAGTTAAAGAGAGTTCATATACAGAGCCGCTCGAGAATACTAGAGTTGATCTATAGAGCCACGTGGGTATAACAGAGTTTATATTAGGAGCCACAAGAGTATATCGGAGTTAATATACAGAGCCGCGTGAGTATACCAGAGTTTATACACAGATAGGGCTTGCAAATATTCGATGAAATCCAATATTCGAATATTCGAAATTTTTAAGGAGGTATTCGAATATATTCGAATATTATTCGAATAATTCTGTAAAAAAAACAGATGGTCGTAATTATTAAATATTGCTTTTTTTTCAAGTTAAACCAAAGTTGAATGCTTCGTTTGATGGAACGCATTGTGTAAAAATTTTCTTCAATTGACTTTTTGCCTTTGCTACACGTTTTTAGTTTAAAAACTTCTTTGTAGAGTTATAAATCTTTAAAGGGAAAATTATTTTATATTTATTAGTCAGTTTTTCTAGTTAATTTTAAAGGCATGTTTTAAGTCCAATTTTGATACTTTTTAGTTCATTTTTAAAACGTATGTTTTTTTGTTTGACTGCCAGTAAATGTTTATTTTTTAGTTTTAATCTTAGCTGTGTTTTTTCTCGGGCTCTTTTTCGGCTTCATAATAAGACCAGGGTCTAGTAATATCTCTCATCAGAATACTTGTCGAATCAAACGAGCCCAAACTTGTTGGGGTTGTATGGTATTATTATATAGAGATCCTGTACCCTTCTTTCAGCTCCATCAGCAGATCTTGGACACTTTTTCCCAACAAATTAAACAAATCAAACGTCAATGTCAAGACAAATCAAACGAGCCCAAACTCTATGGAGTTGTATGATTTTAGTAGAGAGTTCCTGTGGCCTCCTTCCGACTCCATCACCAGACCCTGGAAATCTTCTTCCGTCAAAGTACTAGTCAAGACAAATCAAAGGAGCCCAAAATGAATGGAGCTGCATGGTTTTATTACATATTTTTCCTGATTTTCTTCCGGCTTTATTATCAGACACTGGACACTATTTCCCCAATAGAGTACTTGATGAGACGAATCAAACGAGCCCTCGATGGATATGTATGGTTTCATTACAGAATTTCTATGGTTTTAATCCTGCTCCATCATCAGACTCTGGATATTATTTCCCAACAGAGTATTAGTCAAGACGAATCAAACAAGCCCAAACTAAATGGAGTTGTATGGTTTTATTACATAGTTTTTGTGGTTTTCTTCCGGCTTCATTATCATTTATCAGACACTGGACACTATTTTCCGAACAAAGTAATTGTCGAAACGAATCAAACGAGCCCTCGATGGATATGTATGGTTTTATTACAGAGTTCCTGTAATTTTCTTCCGGCTCCATCATAAGACCTTGGACACTATTTCTCAACAGAGTTATTGCCAAGACTGATCAAACGAGCCCAAACTCGATGGATTTGTATGGTTTCATTACAGAGTTCCTGTGTTTTCTTCCGGCTCCGTCATCAAACTTGGACACTATTTCCCAACAGAGAACTAGTCTCAAACGAGCCCAAACTAAATGGAGTTGCATGGTTTTATTACATAGTTTTTGTGGTTTTCTTCCGGCTTCATTATCAGACCCTGGACACTATTATCCCAACAGAGAACTTGTCGAGAGTTCGAGACGAATCAAACAAGCCCTCGATGGATGTTTATGGTTTTATTACAGAGTTCCTGTGATTTTGTTCTAGCTTCATCATCAGACCTTGGACACTATTTCTCAACAGAGTGATTGCCGAGACGACTCAAACAAGCTCAATCTCGATGGATTTGTATGGTTTCATTACAAAGTTTCTGTGGTTTTCCTCCGGTTTCATCATCAGACTCTGGATACTAGTTCCCAACAGAGTATTAGTCAAGACGAATCAAACGAGCCCAAACTTAATGGAGTTGCATGGTTTTATTACATAGTTTTGTGGTTTTCTTTTGGGTTCATAATCAGACCCTGGAGACTATTTATTTTCCCAACAGAGTACTTGTTGAGACGAATCAAACGAGCCCAAACTCGATGGATTTGTATTGTTTTATTACAGAGTTCTGGTAGTTTTCTTCCGGCTCTATCATTATACCATGGACACTATTTCTAAACAGTGTTAATGCCAAGACGAATCAAACGAGCCCAAACTTGATTGATTTGTATGGTTTCATTACAGAGTTCCTGTGTTTTCTTCCGGCTCCATCATCAAACTCTGGACACTATTTCCCAACAGAGAACTAGTCAAGACGAATCAAACGAGCCCAAACTAAATAGAGTTGTATGGTTTTATTACATAGTTTTTGTGGTTTTCTTCCGGCTTCATTATCAGATACTGGACACTATTTTCCAAACAGAGTAATTGTCGAAACGAATCAAACGAGCCCTCGATGGATATGTATGGTTTTATTACAGAGTTCCTGTGTTTTCTTCCGGCTCCGTCATCAAACTTGGACACTATTTCCCAACAGAGAACTAGTCAAGCAAGACGAATCAAACGAGCCCAAACTAAATGGAGTTGCATGGTTTTATTACATAGTTTTGTGGTTTTCTTTTAGGTTCATAATCAGACCCTGGACACTATTTATTTTCCCAACAGAGTACTTGTCGAGACGAATCAAACGAGCCCAAACTCGATGGATTTGTATTGTTTTATTACAGAGTTCTGGTAGTTTTCTTCTGGCTCTATCATTATACCATGGACACTATTTCTAAACAGTGTTAATGCCAAGACGAATCAAACGAGCCCAAACTCGATTGATTTGTATTGTTTAATTACAGAGTTCCTGTTGTTTTCTTCCGGCTCCATCATTAGACCGTGGACACTACTTCCCAACAGAGTACTAGTCAAGATGAATCAAACGAGCCAAAACTCGATGAATTTTTATGGTTTTAGCAAAGAGTGTCAAACATAGGCACTGACTCAAAAGCACTATTTGAAGCTTAGAATATGCCAAAGATAATGAAAAGAAGCTTAATAGGTGTTACGCTGAAAGACCGTCAAAAATCAGAGGAATAAGAAGAAAAAAAACGAAAGTAGAAGACATAATAAGGAAAATAAGACTGTTAAAATGGCAATGGACGGGTTAAATGGCAAGAGAAAGCAAGGAAAACTTAATCAAAATTATTACAGAGTGGCAACCATGGGACAGAAAAAGGAAAAGAGGAAGACGAACCAAAAGATGGGCTGATGATATTATGAAAACTGGAGGAACACTTTGATCTCGAAAAGCAACAGATATGGAAACAGCTAAAAAGGCCTACGTATCGCAAGACACGCTGACCACTAAAGCCAAAAAGGAATAAAATTAACAAAAGAAAGAAAAAAATATTTATTTGAGACAATCACACACTTGTACTTGTCAAGAGGAATCAAACGACCACAAACTCTATGGGTTTGTATGGTTTTAATAAAGATTTCCTGTAGCCTTTTGGTTTCATCATCAGATACGCTCAATGACACTATAATATGAGGAGGCTAGGATCAAAACCCCACATATCCACTTTTGTCATTTTTGCTTTTTTTCGCGATTCGCGTACTAAATGATAAAATCTACCTTTTAGAAAAGAATTTGGTTCAAAACAGCATATTTTTCCGCGTAAAACGGAGTCCTAAATTATACAGTTTGTTCAAAACCACTACTTATTCAGAATAAAAACATATTAATTTTGAAATTGATTCAAAATCACACTTATCCTTTAACTTTAGGCAACGTATAACTATTGTTCAGGTCAAATCCACACTTAACTGAACTTTATCGATTTACTCAGTAATATCTGGATATTATGTGTAGCAAAGGTTGTACGAAATTTACATTGTTTGCCTGATCGCCATGCACATTGACATAGGCAGAATATGTTCAATTCGTCAAATTAATTATGGAGTTAAGAAAAAACCCAGATAGGTTTGTAAAGGTTATGTATAGAGAAAAATGCTATGTGAATGTGATGTTTACAGAAAATATTATATCATAAGGTAACTTCTTGTAATTTCTTTTTCCGTTTTCGTGAAAATAGTAACAAAGATCCACTGGCCCTGAACTTCACAAGGAATTGTATGTATGCCTCTGTCTGATAAAACATTCATTTGCAACAAACTACAATAAACACATACCTATAAATTTGCATTAAACAATAAAAACATTGCAATAAACACAATTTAGAAAAAAGCAGTTGCAATAAACGGGTTATTGTAAACTCGTCCCTGAAGATAATTCGTCATCAGAAAATCGATAAAAAAATATATGTAAACTCGTCCCGGTAGCATTTTAAAAATAAATTAGCTTTTAATTATTTTTATTTATTGTAAACTCGTCCCTGGTGATTTTGTAAGGAGTTTCCGTATGGACTGCAGAAAAATCAAACACTCAACATAATAAAATAATTATTTATTAATATTTTCATCACATTTTGGATAACAGAATTAATATATACTTATACATGGTATAACAATGTAGTGTTTAGCACATATATAACTAGCATATAAAACAAAAAAAAAATAAAAAAACACAGTCTTAATGATAAAATTCGCAGAGATGTAACAATGTGCTCTTTGACATAAATCTTAATGCCATGAAACAATAAAATGTTAATAAGTTATATAAAACTAAAAAATATTTCTGTGGTCATTTATTATCTAATGACCACAGAAATATTTTTTAGTTTTTAAGCTTACATATGATTAAAAAATCAGTCTTTATCATAAGTTTGGTTGGTAGAGCTATAACAATGCGCCGATTGACTAAAATTCTAATACCATGAAACAATTAAAAGGTAAATAAAAATAACCTAAGTAATATCTATTTATCTAAAAAGAATAATAAATAAAATGTAAATAAGTTATATCTATCTACACTCGGCGTCAGAAAAATTGCACCTATTCAAAAATTTCTTCAAAGTTAATTTAATCCTATCTAATTTAATGGTAAGTGTTGTTATATACTTCTTCCCCTTCAGACATAGCCAACAGTCTCTGGGAACCGTTGAAATACTGGTCGAACGGAATCAATTACTGAGATTAAGTTTCCAACCAACATTACATTGCCTCATTTTTTGCAATATTTGAGCAACTTCATGGGCAATAGTATCCATCTTAGGTATTCCTTTTTTTTATTGAACTGTTGAAGTGTGTTTTCTCCATCATCTCGATACAAACTTTATCTGCATTTCCTGAACTGACCACTTTTATTTTCATTTTATGGCGGCGCAAGGAATAACGCTTTAAGCGTTTAATTATGGTAACTGTTATGTTCATTAAATCAAACAATTATTATTAATTGAAAGCTCATTAAATATACTTTCAATAGATATAAACATTTACACAATAAAACGTTAGCTAGCAATAGCAGATGGCCAAGTCTAAACTTAGTGTCGAAGAGGTGCGGTTTTTCTGACGTCGAGTGTATTAACCAAAGAAATATTGTTTAATTTTTAAGCTTATATATTATTTAAAAAAATAGTCTTGATCATACGTTTGTTAGAGCTATAACAATGCAGCGATAACTTAATCCTAATACCATGAAACAATGTAAATACCTAAGTAATATCTATTTATCTAACATAATCACAGAAATATTGTTTAATTATTTAACTTACATCTAGTTATAAAATCACAGCCAGCTGATTAACTTTTTTAGTTTAAGTAAGTAAGTTTAAGTTTTATGAAAGTACGTGACAGAATGCGTTTATGTATTTCTTTATTTAAAACACTAATGGAATTTCGACTTTCCATTAAACGTTAAAATATAGTACATATTATAAAATAACAAAAACTTAGATCGTGAACACATGAACTTGTCCCTGGATAATTTGGATCCATTTTGCAAAGATAAATATAAATAATAAGTGTGCCACGCGGTGGTACCTCATCATCTCCTCTCAGTAGATGCGTCGATCTATCATGGCGTGGCATTGATAAACATTTACCTATTTTAAAAAAGTACCAGGGTTACATAAATCTACAGAAGGGTAATTTTTATATCCCGAAGAAAAGGAAATGATAAAAAATTGTTTTAAATGTAATGTACAAGGGTGACATAAATCTGAGGATCTCATAGCAGTCAAAAAGCGAAAAAATTTCACTGCTCCCCGCATTCCACAATCTCCCTTCAGTAGATGCATCCATCCATCCTGGCGTAGTCAAAATTATTACTTTGAAATATTTATTAGCGGCCAACCTGCTTGCTAACGGTACTTCTTGCAAATATAATATTAATCAATAATAGGGACGAGTTTACTATACCATGTATGTACCTGGGACGAATTTACAGATACATTTTTTTATGAGGGACGAATTTACTTTCAATGTATGGAACTTTTCAAATCGTGACGAGTTTACATACGGGACGAGTTAACAATAACCCGATTTAACCCCTAAAGGGGTGAAAATGGGGTCCAAATTTTGTATGGAAAATAATATAAAATAGACATTACAACTTTAAACTTCGTAGGAGCACATCTAAAAATAAATAGGCAAATATATAATTTGTTATTTTGAAAATCAACCCCTTAGGGGGTAAATGGGGTGAGTAAACATAAAAATCGATATAGATGTCGTTATTGGGGTTTTCTGGGATGACGATTGCAAAAATGACATTTATTTTGAAGTCCAACACGGTGGACATGATTTAACCCCTAAAGGGGTGAAAATGGGGTCCAGATATTATGTATGGAAAAATAATATAAAATAGACATTACAACTTTAAACTTCGTAGGAGCACATCTAAAAATAAATAGGCAAATATATTATTTTGTTATTTTGAAAATCATCCCCTTAGGGGGTAAATGGGGTGAGTAAACATAAAAATCGATATAGATGTCGTTATTGGGGTTTTCTGGGATGACGATTGCAAAAATGACATTTATTTTGAAGTCCAACACGGTGGACATGATTTAACCCTTAAATGGGTAAAAATGGGGTTCAAATTTTGTATGGAAAAAGAATAAAAAATCGAAATTACAACTTTAAAATTCGTAGGAGCACGTCTAAATATATATTTTGAGATTTAAAAAATCAACCCCTTAGAGGGTAAGTGGGGTGAGTAACATAAAAATCGATATGGATGTCGTTCTTGAGGTTTTATGGGATGGTGATTGCGAAAATGAGATTTATTTTGAAGTCCAACGCGGTGGACATGACACATATGGACCTGGACCTGGACATGCACATCCAGGCAACGGGAACGGGAACCAGAACGGGCACGGGCACGGGCACGGGCACGGGAACGGGAACGGAACGAAACGGAACGGAACGGAACGGAACGGAACGGACCGGAACGGACCGGAACGGAACGGACCGGAACGGACCGGACCGGACCGGACCGGAGCGGAGCGGAGAAGAGCGGAGCGGAGCGGGACGGGACGGAACGGAACGGAACGGAACGGAACGGAACGGAACGGAACGGAACGGAACGAAACGGAACGGAACGGAACGGAACGGAACGGAACGGAACGGAACGGAACGGAACGGAACGGAACGGAACGGAACGGAACGGAACGGAACGGAACGGAACGGAACGGAACGGAACGGAACGGAACGGAACGGAACGGAACGGAACGGGAACGAGACGGTAACGGGAACTAGAACGGGACGGGTACGGGAACGGGAACGGAAGGGGTATGGGACGAGTACGGGACGGGATCGGACGGGAACGGAACGAAACGGGAATGAAACAGGAACGAAACTGGAATGAAACGGGAACGGAACGAGAATAGAACAGGATGGGAACGGGAACGGGAACGGGAACGGGAACGGGAACGGGAACGGGAACGGGAACGGGAACGGGAACGAGAACGGGAATGGGAACAAGAACCGGACGGGAACAGAACGGGAACAAGAATGGGAACGTAAGGCGTACGGGACAGTTAGGGGACGTTTACGGGACGGGAACGCAGCGGGAACGGAACAGGAATGGGAACGGGAACGAAACGTGAACGGGAAGGGTACGGAACGGGAACGGAACGGGAACGGAACGGGAACGGAACGGGAACGGAAATGGAACGGAACGGGAACGGAACGGGAACGGAACGGGAACGGAACGGGAACGGAACGGGAACGGAACGGGAACGGAACGGGAACGGAACGGGAACGGAACGGGAACGGAACGGGAACGGAACGGGAACGGAACGGGAACGGAACGGGAACGGAACGGGAACGGAACGGGAACGGAACGGGAACGGAACGGGAACGGAACGGGAACGGAACGGGAACGGAACGGGAACGGAACGGGAACGGAACGGGAACGGAACGGGAACGGAACGGGAACGGAACGGGAACGGAACGGGAACGGGAACGGAACGGGAACGGAACGGGAACGGAACGGGAACGGAACGGGAACGGAACGGGAACGGAACGGGAACGGAACGGGAACGGAACGGGAACGGAACGGCAACGGAACGGCAACGGAACGGGAACGGAACGGGAATATAACGGGACGGGAACGGGAACGAGAACAGGATGGGAACGGGACAGGAATGGGATGGGAACGGGAACGGAAACGGAAGGGGTACGGGACGGTTACGGGACGGGAACGCTAACGGGACGGGAACGGAACGGGAACGGGGAACGGGAGCGGGAGCGGGAACGGGAACTGGAAGCCTTGTGCGAGGCCCGCCACACGCGGCAAATGTCTTGCCTCGCGAGGCAGCGCGCTTGATGGGGACTCGCCTAATTGCGTAAAAATGGCTGGCCGGATCCTGGTTGAAGGTTTTTTAAAAGGATTTCGTCTAATATCCACGCGGACGAAGTCGCGGGCAGAAGCTAGTAGGTAGATAAAGTATGTATAGTACCTACATCACTTTTAGTCGAGGGATTTTTATAAAACTTATTTTAGTCTTTTTAAATAAAAAGTTACAATTTTAACCGTCGTGGGTTTTTTCAAAATTTTTAATTTTATTACAGTGATATGCGTAGGTATCTAGTTATTTGAAATTTATTTCTTGCTTTTTAGAGGCTTTTAATTTTGAAGCTGTTTTTGTTTTTATTTTCAGGTTTTTGAAGTCGGTTTTTTTGTTTTTAAACAATTTTTACCGCCTAAAGATATGCGTAAATCATTAATGGCCGTGGCAGGAAGTACAACACCTTTTACTACATTGACACAGCTGAGTCGACGTGTGACGCACAACACGTCTAAAATCCAGCTGTGTCAATGTCAACAGCTCGTATTAACATAAATATCTATATATATAAAATTCAAAGTCCTGACTGACTGATATTTTTTATATTGATTCATTTATTCATACATGTCTTAAAAACTAACAGACGTCTCCATCCAAAACGCTTTTAAGATTAGATTACAAAGTACAAAATGTTCATCATCATCATCATCATATCAGCCGCACGACACCCACTGCTGGGTATAGGCCTTCCCCAAGGATCTCCACGACGATCGGTCCTGCGCTGCCTGCATCCACTGGCTTCCGATCTGGTGAAGGTCGCGCCTTCACCAGATCGTCGCTCCACCTTGTCGGGGGCCTACCCGCGGCGCGTCGTCCGGTGCGCGGTCGCCATTCCAGAACCTTTCCACCCCAACGGCCATCGGTTCTTCTCGCCATGTGTCCCGCCCATTGCCGCTTCAGCTGAGCAATCCTTCGAGCGATGTCGGTTACTTTAGTTCGCCTGCGGATCTCCTCATTTCTGATTCGATCACGCAGGGAAACGCCGAGCATGGCTCTCTCCATTGCATGCTGGGTGACCTTGAGCCTCCTTATGAGACCCATAGTTAGCGACCACGTTTCACTGCCGTAAGTCATCCACTGGCAACACACACTGTTCATAGACTTTCGTCTTGAGACACTGAGGTAAGTCGGACGCGAAGATTTTTCGAAGCTTCTCGAATGCTGCCCACCCGAGTTGGATTCGACAAGAGATCTCTTTCTCGAAATTGGACCTACCTAACTGGACTGCCTGTCCTAGGTATACGTAATGGTCAACAACTTCTAGTCTAGTGTTCCCAACATGAACTGGAGAGGGTACAACATGGGCGTTTGACATAATTTTCGTCTTATCCATGTTCATCCTAAGACCCACTCTTTGGGAAGCACTACGGAGATCTTCGAGCATTGTGTTCAGGTCTTCCATGGTCTCAGCCATAAGGACTATATCATCGGCAAAACGAAGGTGTGTTAGGTACTGGCCATTAATGTTGATGCCGAGTCCTTTCCAGTCCAAGAGCTTAAAGATCTCCTCCAACGCTGCTGGGTCATTGTCAAAGCGGGGCTCAAAAAATTGAAAAAAATAAAAGTCCAAAATTAAACGAAATTTGTTTTTATTTATATCCATTGGAACATTAGCAATCTAAATCAACATAAATTAGAGGTCGATACAGCAAAATTAAAAAAAGTATGGGTAAAAGACCACCGAAAAGAGGACCACCGAATGGATTTTCCTCACTAAAAAAATCATAAAACCAAACTTTTTGAGGATAATCATAAAAGCACTTTGGAATTAGTAAAATGGCTTAATAATCAAGTATGTAGTAATGTAGCTATCTAGTAGTAAGTTGTTAACTTTTTACAGCTGTCACCGAAAAGTAAAGCCATATTTGACAATTTTTTTGTTTTGTTCCTATTCGACATAATTATCATTGCAGCAGTGCTCTCACTCGCACTACGAATTATTGATGCGTTCACAGTTAAGCTGCTATTCAATTTAGTATAGGATGCGTTCAGGAAAAAAATATATTTTAATTTTACAGGTAGTAAAATAGGGTAACCGAAAAGATCTTAATCTTCGGAACAAAATTGAGACTATGATATTAAAGTAATTAATAATGGTATATTGCTGGATAATGTTTATATGGATAAATTACAGTCTTAGATTTTTGAATGGTAACGAAATTTATTAATGGGGGTTGTTTTAATATACTTTAACATCACAAATTGAAGCCGAGTTGGGTTCCGAACAGACCACCGAAGAGGACTTTTTGAGATAAAAATAGGATTTTTGGAAAAATATGATTTTAGAATTTTATTACTCTCTCAGAACACATTTTTAAGTTCAATTGGTATTGTTTGGTAAAGTTTTCTCTTCTAAATGTGTAACTCATTTAATTTTATAGCTTTCGAACAAAATTACCACTGAATTTGACAATGACCCAGCTGTGAACAGTTTCGGAGAAATAACGTCTCCCTGTCTCACATCACGCTGCAGTTGGATAGGATTTGTGTTCTGGTTCTGTATGTCATGGTGGCATTTTGGTATAAGTACCTCAACACCTCGATATACCTTTAGTCCACTAATGGCATCTTTGGAGAGACTGCAGCACCGCCCAGGTTTCAATCAAATCAAAGGCTTTCTCATAGTCCACGAACGCCAAGCAAAGTGGCTGAGTATACTCCTCAGTCTTCTCTATAACCTGCCGCAGCGTATGGATGTGGTCTATGGTACTAAAGCCTTTTCGGAACCCGGCTTGTTCGGGAGGTTGAAAGTCGTCGAACTTGCGAACGAGACGATTCTTAAGGACTCAAAAACAACTTATAAACATGACTCAGAAGCGAGATGGGTCTATAGTTCTTTAAGAGGGACTTGTCACCCTTTTTAAAGAACAAGATCACCTCAGTTATGTTCCATGTCTTTAGCGTTCTGCCCTCGACGATGACGGAATTAAAGAGCCTCTGGAGGACTTTGAGTATCGGCTTACCGCCCGCTCTCAGAAGTGCTGTAGTGATTCCATCGTCACTCGCCGCCTTGTTGTTTTTCAGCTGTTTGAGAGCCATACTAATCTCGTACAGGCTGACGTCCAGGATATCTTGGGTATAGTGTCGGATAAGCTTGGCTCTGGGGTCTTTAGCCTTGCTTTCAACAGGTATCAAAAAAAATATATATATTTATTTCTTCACAAGGTATGTAAAATTAAACAATGTGTTGGATAAACCTTTTAAGTATAAAGATACTTGTGCCAGGAATATCCGCTCCTCCAATCATACGTTTACTTTATACCTATGATAAAATAACATTAAATATGATGTGTGTGTGCGTAATTGAGTGTGTGTGTGTGTGTGTGTGGTGTGTGTGTGTGTGTGTGTGTGTGTGCGTATTTGAGTATGTGTATGTATGATTGTGCTATTACGTAGACTGTAAAAGCTCTGTCTCTTCATATGTAAGGCTTATTAACCAATTTTTTAGAATACTTTTACACTTGTGGTAAGGTTTTGTCAAAATATCCAGTACTTTATTTACTCTATTATATATAGTTGCAGGTATCTGCGTGGAATATAACTGCCCATAGATAGAAGCTCTTGATCTCGCTGGATTTCAGGCTTCGATGAAATGATGCGTCCGTCGTCAGTTTTCAGCTTCGTCATCTGTCTTTGCCCAATAGACAGATCTCTCGTGAACACTTTGGAGCCTTTAATCCACTCGATGGCCTCTTTAATACGATTCATATTAAATTGGCGAAGGTCGCTCGTCAAAGACTTAGATATCTGTCTATTAAGCTGCCGATAACGATTAGCATCTACTGAACTCTGGAGCCTCATTTCACGTCTCTGATCCATGAGTAGGAGTGTGTGGTCGGAGAGTTTTTTTTATCTTGGGACGGCGGATTTTAAAGAACTTGGACCCTACTGTTAAACCTGCATGGTCAATGCGAACAGCCTGTAGTTCTAAATTCATATATTGACTTTGTCACTCGCTACCTTTTTCCTCTGTCAAATGGTCACATTAAACCACTGCGTAATAATATAAATATTTTATTATCCCACATATAAACAAATGGTTATGGTTAGCCCATTGCTGTGACCGACAGAACAAGAAAAAATATCGTGCTATGGAGAATAATATTCCATCGGCGAATCAGCCGGCACCATCTTCGTCGTCAGCAATTCACCAGTCAACTTCAGGTATTTCCATCTCTAAACTGAATGGGAAGAATTTTAATACGTGGGCTTTCGCTATCGAATGTCTGCTCACTGATCTTGACCTTTGGGATGTGGTCACAAAACCCATCAATGATGAAGATCCTGACGCTAAACGTAAAGATGCAAAGGCAAGAGCCAAAATCTGTCTCGCATGTGACGAATCAATTTATCCGGTCATAAGATCTGCGAAGACCGCATTTGAGACCTTCAAAAGTCTCAAGAAGGCGTATGCTGACAGTGGACTGACGCGAAGATTACAACTGATGAAAAAACTTTTGACAAATGAGTTCAAAGGTGATATGCAAACTTATCTAAATTCCTCACTAGTTGTGCAACAGGAGTTACAACAAATTGGAGCTGGAGTCAAAGATGAGTTCCTAGCAATAATAATGTTAGCTGGACTGCCAGACAAGTACCAACCACTCGTCATGGCACTTGAACACTCCAACGCCAAAATCACATCGGAGGGTGTAGTATCATCCCTGTTACAAGAAGATTCGCGAGCTGGCTGCACATCAAATACCAAACCAAATGGACCTGGAACCACGGCGGCACTACTTACAAAACAAAGGAAGAAAACCTTCTGTACTTACTGTAAAAAACTAGGTCACCTGGTTTCAAAATGCAGGATTAAAAACAAGAAAGTTTCGACAAAAAAGGTTTATTCAAACAATACAACTGAATTTACACTTTCATCTTGTTTATTTACACATTCATCCTCAGGTTCACAAGATTGGTACCTAGATTCCGGTGCAAGCTCTCATATGAGCAACAGGAAAGATTGGTTTGAGTCCTTGGCTTCCCATATCACTCCTGTAACAGTCGCCAATAAGGACCAACTTCTCAGTAATGGGAAAGGTATTGTAAATATAAATATTTCCGATTGTGTTACCAAAATAAGCGAAGTTCTTTATGTTCCTGGTTTAGCCACAAATCTTTTATCAGTAAGTAATTTAGTGAAAAAAGGTTACGATGTATTGTTTACATCAGAAGGGGCGTCAATCACTTTGTCAGGTGGATGTCAACTGACAGGAAGAGTAATAGCGACAGCCTCAAACCATAAAGGAATGTTTAGGCTAGATCTAGATAGGTCGCATGCTCTCTACACGCCTACCAAAGAGTCCCCAACACTCTGGCATAGACGACTTGGTCATCTAAATGCAAAGAGTATGCAAATTTTAAAAAATAAATGCATAGGCATAGATTACAACGGAACTTTTTCAGAAAATTGTATCCCGTGCCTACAAGGTAAATTATCTAAAAAACCGTTTAAAAAGTCGCAAAATAAATCGAGTAAGGTCTTAGAGTTAATACACTCGGACTTATGTGGACCTATGAGTACACAATCGTGGGGCGGAGCCCTATATTTATTAACGTTTACAGACGACTTTAGTCGAAAAACTTTTGGATATCTTTTAAAATCAAAGTCCGAAGTTTTTACTAAGTTTATAGAGTTTAAGCACTTGGTTGAGAACCAAACTGGCGAACGAATTAAAGTTCTACGTTCAGATAACGGTCGCGAATATGTCAACAACAACTTGTCTACCTTTTTAAAGGAGAACGGTATTGTCCATCAAACGACAGTGCCATATACTCCTCAACAGAACGGAGTGTCCGAACGCGCAAATAGGACAATAATCGAAAAAGCCAGATCAATGCTTAAAGACTCAAATTTGCCTAAAGCATACTGGGGAGAGGCGGTAAATACTGCCATTTATTTAAAAAACCGTGTACCTACGCAAAGTTTGAAAAACAAAATCCCTGAAGAAGTGTGGACAAAAAAGAAAATCAACCTCTCTCACTTGAGAGTATTTGGTTGTGAAGCCCACATGCTAGTTCCAAAAGAAAAACGAACTAAGCTGGATTCAAAAACTCAAACGTGTATTTTCGTTGGCTATGCTACTGAAAGCAAAGGCTACCGACTTATAGATCCCAATAACCCTCGATCTATTATAGTTGCGCGCGATGTAGTATTTATAGAAGATAAAACACTACAACAGTCACCTACAAGACCCTCTGACGGTGAGGTAGAACTCCCAACTCAATCACAAGAAATCTTTGTACCTCTTGATAACGAACCTGTTCCTCAAACACAACCTCAACCCCTGCCAGGTATATCTATGACGCCAACTACGTCAACCTCTGAAAATTTGTCAGAGTCGGATAAACCTGCTCATACTTCTGAAAATCCATCAGAAAATTCTGAATATTTAGAGCAAGCACCTGAACCTCAAAGGAGATATCCAATCCGAGATAGGCGCTGTCCTCAAAGATACGAGGAACATCTTTATATGACCTCAGACCTAGAGCCGGAAACTTACAAAGAAGTCGTGGAACATCCGCAAAAAGAAAAATGGCTCGAAGCTATGAAGGCTGAATTTGACTCGTTACAGAAACACGGTACATGGATACTTGTTGACAGACCTGCAGGTAGAAAAACTACAAAATGCAAATGGGTCTACAAAATAAAAAGAGACACGTCAGGGAATGTCACAAAATACAAAGCCAGACTGGTAGCTAAAGGATTCACTCAAGTAGCCAGAGTAGACTACGGTGAAACCTTCTCACCAGTTGCTAGACTGTCTTCAGTACGACTGTTATTCGCATTTGCTGCTCTTCGTGAGTTAGTGGTAGAACACCTTGATGTCGAAACGGCATTCCTAAATAGCGATTTAGATGAAGAGATCTTTATGGAACAACCAGAAGGATTCTCTGACAACGCAAAAGGCAAGGTATGTCTACTTAAAAAGGCCCTCTACGGTCTCAAACAAGCACCGCGTCAATGGAACGCTAAAGTGTGTGAAGCAATGCAAAAGCTATCTCTCATGCAGACAGCCAATGAACACTGCCTTTACTATAGAAGAGAAGGCGATGATCTCCTTCTCGTAGCCGTCTTTGTTGATGATTTCTTCATTGTCTGCTCAAGTGACGACTTGAAGAATCAGTTCAAAAATGAACTCAAAAAGTTGTTCACTATCAAAGATCTTGGTCCTTGTAAGGATTGTCTTGGCATGAGAATAGAACAAAACTCTGGAAACATATTTCTCGACCAGACAAAATATATCGAGAAACTTCTAACAAAGTTTGGTATGACAGATGCCATTACTGTTTCCACCCCACTAGAACCTGGTCAAAAATTAAATCTTCCAACTAAAGATGAAGAAAATGCAGAAGTTCCATATCAGGAACTTATTGGATCACTAATGTACATTGCAATTTGTACGAGACCCGATATTGCCCATTCGATCTCATATCTATCACAGTTCAATGCACATTACGGGGGGGTACACTGGAAGGCTGCGAAGCGAGTTCTTCGATACCTCAAGGGTACCAAAGACCTCCGACTGCATTTTAAACCTGGTGCTCCATTCTATCCCCAAGGATATGTCGATGCGGATTACGGAAACAGTCTTGTGGACCGACGTTCATTCACTGGATACGTTTTCCTAATGAGCGGCGCCCCAGTATCATGGGAAGCTCGCAAGCAGCGGACCGTCGCGCTTTCTACAACAGAAGCCGAATATATGGCTCTCGCAGAAGCTTGCAAGGAGGCAATATACCTCCAGTCACTCATTAGTGAACTATTCCTCACGTGTCATCCCATCGTCATTCATACTGACAATCAAAGTTCGATTAAATTAGCAAATAACAATACATACCATTCACGCACTAAACACATCGACGTCAGACACCACTTCATACGAGACTCACTTGCACACCACGACATACATCTCGAATACATACCTACACACAACATGATCGCCGATATATTGACTAAACCTTTGCCGAAACTGAAACATTATAAATGTACAAATTCTCTAAGTTTAGCTTAGGTTCGTAATTTTAAGTTGTGCGTTAATTTTTTATCATGTTATGTCTCTGGTAGGTAGTTAAGTATGTAAGGTTAGCAAGTAAGGTGTAAATAATGATGTTATTTTTGAAATGTGTCTGTACAAAGTGTAGATAGGGTGTTTGTTCTTTGATATGTCGAATATATATTTTTAGGAGCACATAGGTATAGGAAGATACAGGGTGTTCACATTGCGGGGGGGTGTTAAACCTGCATGGTCAATGCGAACAGCCTGTAGTTCTAAATTCATATATTGACTTTGTCACTCGCTACCTTTTTCCTCTGTCAAATGGTCACATTAAACCACTGCGTAATAATATAAATATTTTATTATCCCACATATAAACAAATCCTACCGTACGGACAGTATCCACCACCATGTTGTTTAGATCGTTCACATCTATGCTGTTCTCAAGGGCTTCGAAGCGGTTTTGGAGTTCAAGTTGAAAGCCCTCGGGGTTTTGAATATGGGCCAGCAATGGTCGAATTGTGGATTTTATCAGTCGAGATCTTTCCAGCTTTGGGTTGATATTCAATGTGCCACGTACCAATCGGTGATCGCTTCCCGTCTTAACAGCGTTGATCACAGTGACATCATTGAATATTTGCTTTTTCGTCGACATGATAAAATCTATCTCATTTCTGACTTTACCGTCCGGACTGACCCAGGTCCACTTCCGGCTTTCCGGCTTTCTGAAGAAGGAGTTCATCATAAAGAGGTTCTTCCTCTCTATAAAGTCAGCCAGCATCTGGCCTCTGTCATTCCGTTACCCAACTCCAAATTGCCCCACTCTCAGCTCATCACCGCATCGTTTCCCCAACTTTGCATTGAAGTCCCCCATCACAACGGTGTAGTGGGTTTTGTAGCTATGCATGGCTTTAGAGATCTCCTCATACATAGCCTCCACTTCGTCATCTTGTTGTATCGAGGTCGGCGCGTAAACCTGTATACATTCAGCGAACACCGTTTGCATATTCTGAGTATAAGGTACGCCACCCTGGTCGATACACTTCCGATGGTAATCACGTTGTTGACAAGGGACTTGTAACGATGAACCCGACACCACCTATGGACTGTCGGTCGCCCTCTCGGTAGTATAGCAAGTTACCGGAGTTGAGGATTATCGAGTCCTCTCCCTCACTTCGGACTTCAGATAACCCGATAATGTTCCAGCGTAACTTGCTGATAACTTCTTCCAACTCGGTTAACTTCACGTCGGTCCTCAGTGTGCGCGTGTTATAAGTTGCCAGGTGCAGTTGTCGTCGTTTTTGGTAGCCGAGCCGCACCCGGGGATTCTTAGCACCCCCTGCCCCGCCGTTACCGTAGCTAGGAATAGCGGGGCTGCCGGGGACTGGGGGCCAATTTTTTGATCCATTGTGCATGAGGGGGGGGAGGGTTGCCGTATTCGCCACGCTTGGCAGGCGGGTTGGCGATCGCAGTAGGCCAAGGTTTTTTGGAGACGCTGCTCTCTTGAATGCTCCCTTAGTCGCCTTTTACGACACCCACGGGATGATAGGGGGTAGTGTTATTCTAGGCCGGCACATACACGGGCACGGCTGACAAAATGTTAAAATACCTAAAATTAATAACGTCAGAAAACTATCAATATATCGTCGGCTTATTGCTAGAACTCATTAAGTGACCAAAATCAAATTATGAGAAATCAATTAATTTATTTATTTATTTAATAGGTAAGCTAACAGCTTAACATATACAATTTATTATAAAAATATATTCAAAGGCAAAAGATCCTAATAAAAGCTTACACAACATTTACCAAGACAAAGACAACATTATACCTAATACAATTTATGACTACGAATTATAATAAATACGAATTGCAATTATAATAAATAAAAATAGAATAAAATAAATCGAACAATTAAAATTAAATGAGTAAGAAAAATATTAATAAAATTGTGAAATAAAATAATTATTGGACATCTCAAGGAAATGAGGTATGCTACTGCGTTATTATTATTATTATTTTATTAGTATTTATATAAACAGAAACATCGATTCATTTGCTAAGATGCTCAATAATCCTGCGTTTGAATTTGTTGAAAGAGTCAGAGAACACATCAAGATCGGGAATAGGCACCTGGATTTCATGATATTCTTTGCAAATTCTAATAATTGGACTATGATGACCAAGGTTGGTTTTACATCGTGGTATATGGAAATCATTCGTGATCGGTTTTCTTGGCATGTGATAAGGAACCGCAAGAGAAATCTGTTTTGAAATTTGCTCGCAGTCAGAAGTGTTATTAACAGTTCTATGCAGAAATGCTAGGTCAAGAGATTTGCGACGATCTTTTAATGTCTCTTCATAACTTAAGAGCCGCGCTCTTGTCGGTGTAGCTTCCTCCACTTGTTTCTGTTCAAGGCCAGTTCTTTGGTTTCTTGATAAGACACGACGTTTGCCTTCTCTTTGATCTGTTCCATGTACGCTCTTCTTGGTCTTCCTTTTTCTCTCTTTCCCTCTATTTTGCCTTCTATAATGTTTGTAATTAATTTGTCGTGTCTTATCAAGTGGCCGATCATTCTACCTCTTCTGTCTTCTATGATTTTCAATATCTGACGTTTTTCATTGACTCTTTTCAGTACTTCCTCATTTGTCACCATCTCAGCACAGCTTATCTTCTCCATCCTTCTCCAACACCACATCTCGAATGCTTCCAACCTTTCTCTATCTTTTTGCGTCATTGTCCACGTTTCGCATCCATAGAGGGCTATACTCCATACGAAAGTTTTGATGCACCGTCTTCTTATGTTTTTAGCGATTTTTGCCTTGAATATACATCCTTTCCTGTGGAAGGCTTGTTTTGCTATCGCTATTCTAGTTTTGATGTCTAAAGTGCATTTAGCATCATTTGTTATTATACTGCCTAGATATTTAAAGTTATTTACGTTTTCTATGGGAATGTTGTTTGATTTAATGATTTTGATGAGATGAGAGTTGCGTTTTGGAATTTTGGAAACTGTTAGAATTTTGGTTTTATTAATATTAATTTTGAGATCAAATTTTTGAAAAATTGAATGCATTGTGTTAAGTAAAATTTCCAGTTCTTTATCATTTTCTGCTATTGCTGCAATATCATCTGCAAATCTAATGCTGGTTATTTTCTGCCCATTAATTGTTATTCCTTTGCTTTTTTCAGATATTTCTTTCATGGCACCCTCTATGAATATATTGAAGATGAGGGGTGACAGGGAACATCCTTGTCTTACTCCTTGTTGTATTCTAGCTTTTTTCTTCACTTCCCCTATTTGTATGATAGTTTCTTGATGTTTGTACAGTTCATATATTATCTTTCTGTCTCTATAGTCTACTCCCAACACTTTTAGTCCCTTCATAATTTTCTTCCAGTTTATTTTGTCAAAAGCCTTTTCCAGGTCTATAAATGCCACGCTGGTGTCAATGCTCAAATCCAATCTTCTATCTATTATGAGTCTTAGTGCTAGTATTGCTTCTCTCGTGCCTTTATTTTCTCTGAATCCATACTGGTCGTCACCCAGACATTCCTCAGATTTAGGTCTAAGTCGGTTTTGAATAACTTTAAGAATAATCTTTGATGCTTGTGAAACTATGCTTAATGTTCGGTGTTCTTCACATTTTAAAGTATTTGTTTTCTTTGATATCGCCATAGTTTTGCTTATTTGGAAGTCACTTGGTATTTTTCCAGTTGTGTACATTAAGTTTGTTAGTTCGTAAATTTCATTTAATACTAATGGTCTGCTGATTTTATTAATTCTATAAAATTTTGTCTTCTCCCAGCTTTATTATTTTTTATACTTTTAAGTGCATTATCGAATTCTTCTCTTAGAATGTCTGGGCCACGACAATCTTCTTCTATGTTATTTTCGTCTTCTATATCTTCCTCATCCAGTCCATCTCCCTCATATAGGTTCTCTATGTATCTTTTCCATCTGTTAGCTATATCTTCACTGTCCATTAAGATTTTTTCTTCTTCATTTAGTATTGATTTGCTCGACGTCTTTTTTTGTTTATTCAAACCTCTAATTATATTATATGCCATGTCCATCCTGCCTATATTCATGTAGTGCTCAATAAGTTCACAATCTCTCTCTATATCTTTTTCTCTGGCTTTCCTGCATTCTGTCGTGATTCTATTAGTAAGTTTTCTATATTCTTTAATACTATCGTCATCTGTCTTATTTCTCAAGCTTCTTCTTTTTAGCATAATATCAATTATGTGTTGACTTAACCATTTCTTTCTAGGAACCATTTTTTCTTTTTCTAAACATTCTTCTGCTGTAGTTCTTAAAATGTCTCTTATATTTATATATCTATCTTCTATATTATTGAGATCTATATCACATTTCTTCTTATATTCTAAGTATTTATCTTTAACTTTATTATTATATTGCACTTGATATTTGGTACATTTTAACTTATTGAGATCAATATTTTTATTTTTAAACTTTTTCTTGGTGAAGGTTTTTTTTGTATTAAATTTGCTCAGTAGCAGATTGTGGTCTGTGTTTAAATCACCCCCTGGATACGCTTTACATGAAGTGACTTGGTTTCTATTATCTGTTTGTACTAATATGTAGTCCAATTGATATCGTCCAGTATCCCCGGGCATTTTCCATGTATAAAGTCTTCTTTTTGGCAACTTAAACTGTGTGTTACAAATGGTCATGTTTTTCTCCTTACAAAACTGTACCAATCTGTCACCTCTACTATTTCTCTTACCTAATGCAGAATTACCCACAATATTTTCATCCTTTCCCTCTCCCACTACTGCATTGAAATCGCCTATTATAATTAGATTATCAGTCTTCTTTGTCGAATCTATTATAGTGTCCAATTGTTCATACATCATTTCAACTTCTTCATCATATTTACGGTCTCCCGTTGGCATATATACTTGAATTATAAAAAAATCTTTTGGGTCTGCTTTAATTTTAATCGCTATAATTCTATCACTGTGATGAATGGTATTTTCTATTCTACGTCCCCAAGATTTGTTCAAAATTATTCCCGTTCCATTTCTTCCCTGCTTTTCACCTGTGTAAATTATTCTATAATCGTCACTCCAGTAGTCTCCACTTCCTTCCCATCTCATTTCACTTAAGCCTAGTATGTCAATCTTCATTCTGCTCATTTCCATCTTCACTTCTTCTATTTTTCCTTCTTCTAGCATTGTTCTTACATTCCATGTACCTATGGTGCAAGTGGTGCAAGGGTTTCGCATAGTGACGACCGAGGCAGCCTTGCAAGGGCGTCTACCACTGCCGGACTCAGACCGCCACGGGATATGACATCGTGGAAGCCCGTTGTCAAGAACGTTACTTTTCTTTATTTGACTTTCCATGCTACTAGTTTAGGGACACTAGAGCGGTGGTTTCCCTCTTGCCTTCCGCTCCGCAGTACTCTGTCTTACGCATGTAGGTTGGCGTCCAGAGAAGTCTACTTTAGAGTCGTACTAGGCCTCCTGCCCTCCGCCTCTGGGTAGTACTGACAGTTACTGCTGCCCTCTGTCAGGATCCAGGTTTTAGTCCCTGTGACTTGCCCCTTCCGCCTGCATTACCGTACTAATGGCTTCCATCTCCGCTTCTGCAGCCGTTGAGGTCTTCACCCGTACCCTGGGCAAGGGTTCTACGATATACCCCGTAGGACTGGGTCCCCATCCGAACTTCGCCACCATCTCACTCTACCTCTTGAAGTGAGCGGTGCCCACCCCCGCGACGTGGACGCGCCGGACGGGAATTACCCCAGTGGGAGACAGAGAAGGTGACTCTGTCACCCCTGAGGCCGGGTTAATGGTTTTGTATGAAGCCAAAACCAAGGGCAATTTTAATGTCTGCATTGCGAAAAATGATCTGCGCTGCTCGTAAGGTCATCTATGAGAAATTCCAGGAGAAGCGAAAGCGAGGCGCTTGATGAATTTTCTTTGGACAGACTCTAGCCTTTGAGAGTGAACGACGTATTGAGGGTTCCACACAACACTACAATACTCTAGGTTACTACGAACCAGAGCAGTATTTTGGTGCGAATGTTAAATTGTTTACTATTCCTGATGATAAAGCCAAGAGCCTGAAACGCTTTTGCCACAATAGCCGTGATGTGTGCAGTAAATTTGAGTTTGCTGTCCAATACGACACCCAGGTCCCTAATTTCAGTCACTTCCTGCAAGATATCTCTGTTTATCTCGTAGTGTGACTCGACATTATTTTTCTTCCTGGAGAATCTTACGAAAAAACATTTCTTTGTGTTCAATATCATGTTATTAGAATCACACCATAACTTTATTCTGTCTATGTCTTCCTGCACCCGCACAACATCCTGGTACGTATCAATCCGTTTATAAATTTTGAGGTCGTCAGCGAAAAATTCATATTTACAGTGCTGGATCTGTGAGGTTACGTCATTGATGTATGCAACAAATAATAAGGGTCCCAAATGTGATCCCTGAGGCACACCGGACTTAGCATGGTATATTCGAGACTCGTAGCCTTTGACCACTACAACCTGAGGCCTGCGATCCAAGTACGTTCTGAGACATGCTAAAAGTGAATCACCAATACCAAACGCTTCAAGTTTCTTTATGAGCAGCGCGTGATCCACCCTATCAAATGCGCTACTAAAGTCGATATATATTGTGTCGACCTGATGTCCGTAATCGATTTCATGACTCAGATCAGAAACAAAACTGACGAGATTGGTCTGTACTGAGCGACCCTTCATAAAACCATGTTGGTGTGGAGAAATTAATTTATTTAGAAAGATGCAAATGACTGGATACATTAACGACTCGAACAGCTTAGACAGGCATGATAAAATAGCAATTGGCCTATAATTCTTTATATCATTGCGCACCCCTTTCTTAAATACAGGTAGAATTGCAGTTTTCTTCCATTCACTGGGGAAGACTCCATCAGCGAGAGAACGGTTAAATATTTCTGTAAGAGGCGCAGCAAAAAAAGTGGCACAACGCTCTAAGAAAATCGGGTGTATGCCGTCTGGACAAGCACCTTTTGTCCCATCTAATTGTTTAAGTTTCTTAAGTACATCACTTTCACTTATTGTCAGACCAGATTAGTGATCGCCGTTAGAAACCTCAAACGAGACGTCAACCGCCCCGGCCTGCTGCGGGCCATCGTAAATTGAGGAGAAATGCGTTGCAAAGGAATTTGCCACATCAGTACCATTATCAGCCTTGCAATCATCCAAGTACATAGTGCCCGGGAGCTCAGAGCATGTTCCTCGTTGATTATTTAAGTGGCGCCAGAAAACCTTTGAGTTGCTAGCTATTGCTAGTTCAATTTTCCTTTTTTATCTTTTGTAACACTCTGATAGGGATACCTTACATCTTTCGCGGAGCTGTTGAAATTCTGTTTTGTCACAAGGATTCTCAAATTTATTATACTTTTTGCGGAGTTTATCCTTTTCAGCTAAAATCTTTTTCAAGGACGAAGAGAACCATACAGGATTCTTTGACTTGTTTACACGATATCGAGGCACATAACGGTCAATTAAAATCCTAACAGTTTCATAAAACACTTTAACCATGTCATCAACACTGTCACATTCAGAAAACTTGAGCCACCAGTCTACGTTCTCCAACTCTTCCTCAATAGCAACATAATCTGATTTGACAAAGTTATATTTAATTGTTTCTTTATTATTAAGTTTGAGCATAATAGTAGAATTAATATTATATACTAGGCATGGATGATGTGGATCGATTTTACTTATACAATCAGACGCCTGAGTGACGTTACCGATAGAAGAAGAGCTTAATATAAGGTCCAAGATTCTATTATTATCGTTTAAAATACCATTTAATTGAAACAATCCATTGGCAGCAATAAAATCTATGAGATCGTTCTCCATTACGCTACAGTTGTTTGGTGGATGTAAGTGAGGAAGATATTTATCTTTAGTCCATTCCAGTTCCAGTCGAGTAAGATTAAAATCACCTAATATTACTACATTGTCGATATGATTCAGAATATCAGTTACATTTCTAGTAAATATTTTTTGAGTTTCCAAGGTGGGCGGAGATGGTAAATATACGGCACATATACCTAAAGATTTATTGATGTTTCCCGTTTTCATATTTATAACTATCCACAAGTCTTCACAATCTGACTCCCAATTGGAAATACGGTGCGAATCGAAATTTCTAGAAATTGCTATAAGCACTCCTCCTCCATCCATCTTAGAACCTTTACAGATTAGACGGTCTCTTCTGTATACTATATATCTATAATCAATGAATTCATTATCAGCAATATTTGAATTAAGCCAGGTTTCCGTTAAGACTATTACATCATATGAGGATAATAAAATGTTTTGATAAATCTCATTTGTTTTTGTGCGCATACCACGCACATTTTGATGGTATATCGAAAGCTCTTTTATAAAACTACATACCATAATATTATTCAAAACAAGCAACATGAAATTAAGACATCAACTTGATACTTTCAATGGAACGAATAAGTATAGCCTGACTAGTCTCGTTTTTTGCGAGCATAAATTCGTCCATTGCGAACCCATATATACTTATAATTCACCTCTTTGGCTTTGATTCTTGCTGCGGCATGGAGAGCTTTGTTTTGAGGTGTTAAGTGTTCTGCAACAAATATCGGAGAGTTCGTTCCAGCAATCCCCAAGTGATGAGTGCCAAGCTTGTCCTTGGGTTGCTTTTTATTGAAGGTATAAACGGCAGCTAAAAGCGAATCACGCAAGCGTGGGCTACGGAGTTTTGCTATGACAGTTCTAGGCCTCTTGCTATCCTTATCCATTTTTGCAATACTGGTAACGTGTAGTATATCAGATTCAGCAAGGGGTGCACCTACCGTTTATAATATATCGAGTGTTCCGGCTGGGTAACAATTGATAATAAATTTGTCATACGGATGTTTTCAAACAATTTTAGGCTTAATTATAAGTTTATTTATATTTTTTATTACTGAAATTAATATCTTCGCAAAATTATAAGCATTTAAATAAATCGAAAGTGATTATTTAATTTTATCAACATATTTATTGGTTTCCGGTTGAATTATTTGACTGTGTAATGGTTAATTGTTAATTTTATTAAAACTATTTATTTACCATTTTATATTAATGATCACAAATATTATGACGAACTGTAGTAGTGTAAAAATGTTAAGTAACAAATTATAAGATTTTAGTGCACTGATTAAAAGTATGTAAATTGACGGAAGTGTATTTGGCTTTAGAGCAAGGTTCATTTGTTAAATTTATAGAAATATTTAAGCACACTTATGAGCGTGATTCTATTTCAATAACTCTTACTGTCCATTTCAAAATCGTGTTACGCATGCTTTCTTGGAAATTAATGTTTTACAGTTATTATCGAGATAATAAGTAGTGAAATGACTATGGACAGTAACGGTGAAAGAAGTCTCAATTCCCGCCAAGAATAAATGTATAAAAGTGAAATCGAAATAGTGTAACGGGTCAGTCTGATTTGTGCCTCGCCGAATAATAAGATAAGCATTGAATACCTGTGTTACATCTAAGATGTTATTCTGTTCAGAACACTTTGTTCATTTGTTTGATTGAATGTGTTGTTTTATTGGCATTTTATGCAATGTTCGTTAGAATGAATAATAAAGACTATTTGTTATTTCATTGTAATACAATAAATTTAAAATAGAAGTGATTACAAAAGTAAAGTTTAATGGTTTATTCATGATGATTAATGTTTTATGATTTGTTTATTGGCTATGCTATTATTCACTATGAATAATAAAGTCTAATGTGTTGTTTTATTTGTTACACAATTTAGAATGTTAGTGATTATAAAAGTTACGTTAAAATATAGTAATTGATAAGATTAATTATATTTTCTTGTAAAATCTTGGTAAATTAAATATTATAGTGATTAATAAGGTCTAAGATGTTGTTTCCTTGATAATGCGATTATTGCTTTTAGTTACTCAAATATATCCTTGTTAAACAGTGACTTAGTGCTTTTAATTATGTATGCCTGATCCCTTAATTTTAACACGTTTTCACCAATTGAGAGAAACAATTGACTAAGTTCTCGGTACGATGTTCTGGGATACCATTTATCTCGACATTACTCTCGTGTTGCTCGGTCAAACTTAGTCTGGTGTTAAGTTCATTGATCATGGTTTTCATGCTTAAATTCTCAATTTTAAAATTTTTCGTGATTTCAGTATTGGTCTCAAGATCTTTTTTAAGATTCTCGATTTGATTGTTGAAAAACGATAACGATTCCTGAAAGCTTTGGATTTGTTCAACAATCGTCTTGAATTTTTCTTCCACTATGTCTGAGACAGACTTCTTAATGACTATGGACAATTCCAACTTAAAATCCGTAAACATTTCTTCCATTAGTTCCTTTGTTACGTAACTACAGTCCTGTGAGATTGAGCGCCTACGAGTTCTAGTAGTTACATTGTTTGGCTCTGTTTGGATTGTTGCAGCGTGGATTATCATGCTCAGTTGTCGGACTTCGTTGCATTTGATGAATAGGGGTGTTGGAGCTGTTATTTTTAGGTATTTTGGTGTGACAACCCTTACACTTCCAGCTGGCTTTATTTTCAGGTGTCATTAAATTGAAACGCCTTTCAACAATATTTGCGCACAATAAGTCATAGGCAGACTTACACTGATGGCATGTAATATATTGCTTGTTAGGAGTTTTATTGCAACAGCCAGCACACGAAATAGGCATGATAAAAATAAATGATGAATGTTTTTTTATTTTTTATTAAATAGTTGTTATTGTAAAGCGTAAGTAAGCTGCGTAGAGCGCTGTTAGCGCTTAATGTTAACAAGCGACAGCCATTCGAAGCGGGTAAGCCTAAGCGGGCGTTCTGCGAGTTGTCGTAGGTCAGTGTCACTGTTCGTTAATTAAACCGTTTAAAATGTTTTTGCTTGTTACTCACGAACCAAGAAGAGTCCAGATTTGAAATAACCACCACAAGATAGGTCGCTTCATGACCATCACTAATATGTATAACACAATTAACTTTCTTAATTATTTGCACTACTTTAAGATTAATAATTGCAGAGCGTACTTATACGATGTTGCTTTGAACGATGTTCGGACGGTTTTTTTCACGGTTTTTTAATGAACTTTTCAATCTTGAACATGGCATAATCATGGTAAATACGATAAATATGAGAAAAACTAAATGCTGTATAATAGTCTTTTATTTTTACTATGTATTCAGATCAACAATAATTAATTTCTTAGCACATAACGTTTTTTTTAATGCTAAAAAACAAAGTTAATGACTTCTAGCAATAAACATTTTATAGAAATTTTCAATTTATGATTTCTTAAATGAAATATAAAATTAAGTAAGTCTGAAAGGATTTTCTTTTAAGTAATGGCAAAAATTAAAAAGACAAAATCAAATATTGAGAACTAAAATTGTTCATCTTGAACATGCCAAAACTGTGCCATAATCATGGTACTTAATAGCGGGATGGAAAAAACTAAATATATCACTATAGTGTTGTAACATATCATTTTTGATAGGTTACATTCATATTATACTTTAATCATACCAACCTTTATTTATGTTTTCTTTATCCACTATTTCACATCATTACACAACATTTTTTCATACATCCCATATTGCAAGGTACATACATATTCATTAACCCTATTCCACACAATAATTTCTAGTTTCTTTTTTACACTTCATGTAGATTTAAATTCATCAACAAACAATACTTCGATCTGATGATTGACATTTTAATTTTATTAACATAAAAATCATAATTCTCGAACCATTGGCTCAATCTTGCGAGGAATAGCGGAACTAATGCCACGAGCAAACATCCAAATAAATATTTTCCTTTTCATTCTAGCAGGGATGTCTAGCTATTTGCATCTCTTCTTTTCATAAAGCCACCTAGTGTTGGGATTCCACACTTCATCGTAACTTTAGCGCTATCTAGTGTCAAGGAGTGGCAGTCTGTCGCAAGTATATTACCGTCCCTCTCACACCTAAGTGCATAGCCGCCCTGTCGTCTCATTCATACAATAGCACTCAAAACTGACATCTAGCGTGAAGTAGCTTCCTGCTTTCACAATCTGTTCCACATAAAAACAATTTCAATTATCTATGATTCCTAAAAACTTTTATCAATAACTAAATAAATATCTGTCGTACAATGGAAGTAATTAGTTATTAATAATCTACGAACCTTCCTTTATTTTATTTCATATAATTCTTTATTTTTCTTTAACCAATTTTTTAACCATAGACAAAAATCTGCTCATTCTAGAAGTATGCCAGTCTTTGTGATTTTTTCTCACTGTCTCTGGAATGTGGTAGATGATTCGCGAAATTGCACGGCTAAAACGTAAAAGATACGAGTATAAATAGAACCCGATTTCTTTGAGTGGGGACATTCGCTCTCTCTGAATTTTTACCTAACTTGCTGCGTGTGCGCCCAAGTGTATTGTGATTGAGAATACTTCTCATACGCTGTGTGTGTGTCATCTATCCCTCGCAAACCATAAAAATTGCGTCCTAGCTGCATCTCCGCAACTTATTACATTTGTCCTCAAATCATCAGTGTCCGGGTAAGCTTATCTGCTAAACGGCAATCATGTCTACTGACATTTATTTTATGTCACTGTTTTGTCATAACGCTGTGTTTTCTATTTCCTCTACAGTTCTTTTAAATTCTGTCGGAATCACCCATCCGAGACGAGTGCTGCTGAGCAGACGGCAACATCGCCAAGCCCTCACTATCTGACCTTCGACCTTGAGTGACCGTTGATCGAGAAACCCCATCAGAAGACGAACATCAGGTGTAAACGTTCCGATACTTCTATTTTTACTATACCCTTTACTATTATTCACGTTTGTGAGCCATCCACAAGCGTGTGGCGCCCATACTCATCTCTTCTCTTCTCTTCTGTCATCTGTCCAACCTAGTCATATTTGATGTGTAATTTATTACCTTAATCTAGGGAGCGTTTCTCTATTTATCATATGATTTCCTATTGTTTAATGATCTATGACTGTTCTAATATATTGTAAAATCCATTTTGAAAGATAGCAATATTCAGATCTCTTTTAAATACCTTGTTTTGTTTGACTTCTGTTTTATAACTTATGTATGTAAACTCTCAACTCAGTGAGAATACTGTGATTTAAGGCCTTCTGCCAGTGCAACAAGTGAGCTGCAAGAATATTATACCCACGCCCTACAATTAAAACTCTCTTAATACTATTTTCTCATTTTATTTTAATAAAAGTTTTCATTTAAACGTTTATTTTCTTTTATTTTAATCATTACCTGTTAGCCAGAAATTTTTATTGTTACAGTGTTATTTTAGTATATAAATCAACAAGTATTTAATTCTTAACACTGAACATATCTTTTCCTCCCAATCCTACTATACCTACCTAATAATATTATTCTAGATGCGAAAGATTGCGTTTGAGTGTGTAATGTGTTTGTTACCTTTTCACGCCTAAACGGCTGGACGGATTTGGATGGAATTTGGTACACAGATAGCTTATAACCTGGATTAAAACATAGGATACTTTTTTATCCTTGTCCAAGGTTCCCTAGGGTCCACGTGGTTGAAGTCACGAGAGGCCGCTAGTCAAAAATTAACTAGAGAGTTTTGGAGCCAAAAGTATTAAATGGTAGTTAATGACCTAATGCATAGGACATAACGTCTAAATTTGAAAAGCTAAAAGATAATTGAGTTTTTGCATTATAGAAAACTCATCCAGATGAATTCGTTGGTGCTTTTAACTGTACTTGATGATTTTTTGTAGTTAATGAGATCTAGCAATAAGCCGACGATTATATGAAATTCAAAGTCCTGACTGACTGAGATATCAATGCACAGCCCAAACCGCTGGACCTAGAGACTTGAAAATTTGCACAAAGATACCTTATACAGTGTAGGCATCCACTAAGGAAGGAATTTTGAAAATTTCATCCCTAAGGGGATGAAATAAGGGATGACAGTTTGTATGAAAGTACCTCAGTTTTGAAGCTAGGATCTTCAAATTTTGTGTATAGGCTGATGATTTAAAATTAACAAAAACGAGTCTCAGCGTTTTTCAAAATGTAACCCCCGAAAGGGTAAAAAGGGGGATGAAATTGTATACAGAAGAAAATCCTTCATTTTCGAAGTAAAAATTGCTTAATTTATAATTTAGGCTTATAAATGGAAATATAACGCAACGTTTATTGTTATTGGTAGTAAATTAACCCCTGTGGGGATGAAATGGGGTATATAAACCTATAAAGAGATATGGATGTCGTTATTGGGGTTTTCTGGGATAACGATTGCGAAAATGATATTTATTTTGAACTCCAACACAGTGGACATTATTTAACCCATAATGGGGTGAAAATGGGGTTGAAAGTTTTTCTGATACCACGATCAAACCCATGGAGAATGATCAGAAAAGTGATGCTTAGCTTAGATCAATCAATCTGCCAAAGATGAATTGGCCGAAACTATAAAAAAACGGGCCACTTCCGGTCGCCAAGAAGGAGTCATTTATGTCATTTGATAAGTAAGGTAAAAAAACGTAGTCTGCCAGTTCTTATATGGCCGGAAGTACTTGGCAGACGGACTCAAAGGTGTCGAATCGGATCGCTTCACCTACGTCATCTGATACCACGATAAAACTTATTCTAGATAAGTACTTAGTAATAATGTTATGTTTAAATATAAATTAGTCTGCCATAGCTATTTTGGCCGAAACTAAAAAAACTCAAGGTAAGCTTAAGTTAAATATACACTTCGTTTCATACCCGTGCAAGGAACTATTCTTAAATGCTATTTGGGCGACAACCTTAGGGCACACAAGACATTTAAAATTTGGTCTATATTTTATTTAAAAACTATTATCCTAATCGAAATGACAAAAATACTATGTTGGGTAGTTTAAATCAGTTATATATAACCTACTTGGTATAATAGTTACCCACTTAGTATTTTTGTCACTCATTTAGAATTTTAACTGCTAACTTAATTATTTGTCTCCCACATGTAGTCGCCCGATTTACGCATTTCTGAGAGACTCCGGCAGACTGAAGAACTGGCAGACTCCGTTTTTTTGTCTTTACCAATGAGCGGGTAACTGATGCCATTAGTCCTATTTCGGTATCAAATGACGTAAGTGACCCCTATATTTTTTTATCGGAAGTGGCTCGTTTTTTTATAGTTCCGGCCATTTCAACTTTGGCAGACTGATTGATCTAAGCTAAGCATCACTTTTCTGATCATTCTCCATGGGTTTGATCGTGGTATCAGATGACGTAGGCAATCTAACGGTCCCCGCTCGTACTATAAGGGATTCTTTAGCTAGCTAGCGAGGCAGCGAGCGCCCTGGTGGGGACCCGCCTAATCACGTAAAATAGCTGATGGCATTTTTATTAAATTAAAACATGGAATACTTATTATCCTGGTTAAATAATCCCTAAAGATTTTTCTCAAATGTCCTCGCAGACGAAGTCGCGGTCGGAAGCTAGTAATGATGTATTTCTATTGTATCTCAAAATTCAATTGTCTCATAATTCAATTGTCTCAAAATTCAATTGTCTCAAAATTAAACTATGAAAGGCCATATCCGAACCATGTCAGAAACCAGAAACTGATTCTATTCATCATATTGAATAGTTTTGTCAAGCGGTGCGGTGGTTGCTATCATTACATGATTATGGCAGATAATACCTTAATTCTTCTTGCTGTGGTAACCCTGGCTCTGGGTAGCATTGCTGCACGTAAGGATAAATATTTTACCATTTTTTGTTTTGAAATAGTAGATTATGTACAACAAGTGAAAAAAGAAGGAGTTCGAGGGATTACGAGAGCAGCGAAGCGAGGGATACAGAAGGACCGACATGAATTTTTTTTTACGAGTTATGTACTCTACTTTTTACCATTGACTGCGAGAAAACAATAGCTGCACTTTTAGTTATCACATCTAATTATTTAGGTGATCGGTAATATTTAAACATTAGAAAATAGTTAAATAAACGATAAGACACTAAAAAGCACCTAATTAAATGCGGGATATTTTTTTATTAATTGTGTGACTATGGCTCTACGGAATAGCTCCATAGCAGCCAGTAGGTACTTTCAGCAGGTTTTTTTTAGTGAATTCATATGGTGGGCGCTTGTTCCAAATTCTATTTTTTTTATTCACTCGGTGAATAAAAACGCTTATTATTCACTCGTAGAATTAAACGCACTGTTTCGAGTGGCAATGGTAAAAAGACTACCTACTTTTAGGTTAAAATCTGTCAAATAATCATACAAACACATGGTTAAGTACCTAAGTGTAAGTACAGAAGTTGTAGGGTAGGTACTGGCACCCTCCGCACCTTGAACCTAAGGCCCGCCTAATTTTAAAACCTTGTGAAATCGTCGATTTGGATACTGAACATCGATATAAAAATAGGGTGTTTAATTGAAAAATACAATTTATAAAAAAATGCGATGTTATTTCGATGTTAATTGAAAAAAACCGGCCAAGTGCGAGTCGGACTCGCGCACGAAGGGTTCCGTACCAAAAAAAAGAAAAAAAATCACATTTGTTGTATGGGAGCCCCCCTTAAATATTTATTTTACTCTGTTTTTAGCATATGTTGTTATAGCAGCAACAAAAATACATCATCTGTGAAAATTTCAACTGTCTAGCTATCACGGTTCATGAGATACAGCCTGGTGACAGACAGACAGACAGACAGACAGACGGACAGCGGAAGCTTAGTAATAGGGTCCCGTTTTTACCCTTTGGGTACGGAACCCTAAAAACCACCATTTAAAAAAAATAGTTGTTGGGCCATCTTAGGAAGGTGTTGACCTAAAAAGGCCCGTAATATATTAATGTAAATCTATGCTCAATCAATATCTAATTTTCTTTTTCTTTTAATACTGATCGAGAAATATAGTTTTTATATAAAACTATAATAACAAATTTACTGAAAAAAAATATTTTTTAAAAACACGTTTTTAAAACGGACTAAATTATTACAAAAAATGGGACTAAAAATATTAAAACGGACAAGTAAAAACAAACTAAAAACAAATAAGTAAAAACAAACTAAAAACATTTCAACTAACGATTTTGAAGAAAATTAATAACTATTTTTATAGAAATGTAACGTTAAAAAATTTGCAACGTTACACCGGCCAAACCCGATTTCAGGACAAACTAGTTTGGCCTAGGCTAAACTAGTTTGTCCTAAGCTCAATAGGATAAACCAGTTTAGCCTAGGCCAAACTAGTTAATCCTGATATAAATACGCACATTCCAGGATAAACTAGTACGGCCTAGTCTAAACTCATTTAGCCTTGTCGAAAGTAATGGAAATAGAATAATTGAGGTATAATTATTATTTCTAACATAAATAAATATTCGCTTTTAAAAACATAATGATAGGTATATAATGTGGGGACCGGGAGAGCTCAATGAAAAACGTGTTGCTTGCTCTGAGTTTTATTATTTCGTTGAAATCGTTTGGATCGTGTGGCAGGCCTCGCACGAGGCAGCGCGCTTGGTGGGGACCCGCCTAATCGCGTAAAAACGGCTGGTCGGATCCTGGTTGAAGGTTCCCTAAGGATTTTCTCTAATATCCACACGGACGAAGTCGCGGGCGGAAGCTAGTCAAGTAATAAAAAAGTATAAAAAGTATCAGTTGAGAAAAGAGGATCTATTTATTGAGAAGATTTATAACTTCTTGAAGGACTGAATAATAATTATTGACATAGACTATTTTCACAGGGTTGCTTGGTTTTTTCTTTGAACCTGTTGATTTAATACCTAATGCAGATATTAGACGGTCGGTCATCAAAAGTGCTTCGTTTTCGATGAAAAAGGCAGTGACCAGTGAACGACTTTTGGTACCTATTTAGACACTAAATGTAAAATGAATGTAGTATTTCTCATTTCTCACAAAATTTCGCGGCAACAGGTTGTGCGTGATAATTGAAGAATTAATTTAAGATAAAAGAATTTAAGAATTATAAGTTAATTAAAGAGAAAAAAATGCTTGCATGCACTGCTGGTAGGTATGCATGTTGCATGATGCGGGTTGAAAAAAGTCTTAAAACGAAAAATAAAGGCATTTTAAAATAAACACAAATAAGTTCGTGACGACATGCCGTTCACTGCAGTGAATGGCACTGTTTACACGCATCATTTATTGTTCATTTTCGATGCGATGACTGATGAAAGGCCGATGCCCGATGAAAGCGCACTGCCGTCTAGTGACTTTCATCGAAAAGGCGCATCGCGATGAAAGATGAATCTACATAACTAGACACTTCATTTTCGATGCTTCACTGCGATGAAGCATTGAAAATGAACGAAAAAAGGCCCGTCTAATATCTGCATAACTATATAAAGAGGTGAGAACTGCGTTTTATTTCCGCCACAATTTATTATTATTGCCCACCGAAATGTATATTTCGATGTTATTGCCATCAGTGTTACATTAGTATGAAATCGCCGTAGCTGGTGCGTGCACTCTATATACGGCGATTTCATACAAATGTACTGATCTCGCTGGCCGCTGCGACCCGAGGGCCTAGTACGAGTTTGTTTCTTGTTCTCACTTCACTTTGCGAATAGTTAACTATCTTTTTCTCTCTTTCACTCGTTCACTCACTCGCATGATTTCCTCTCTTTCACTCGATACTATTCGCAAAGTGAGGTGAGAAACACAACTCGTAGGGTGAATATGCCTATTACCAGCCCCCCCAAGGATTTCTCAACTTTGAATCTCTGTTGTTGCTACAATTGCTATCTTAAAAATATTGTTGATACAGTTTTAGGTAGGTTGATTCATCTTTATTACGAAAATAGTACTTAGTTTTACGTAGTTTTGTGGGAAAAAAATAGAGAAGCGTTTAAATGTCCGAAGGGCGAAAAACCCTAACTCCAGCCGCCTTTGCCCTAATATCAGCCGCTTTGCTCCCTAATTCCAGCCGGGTACAGGGTGTTCTAAAATAATACAACCATGTTAGTATAAAATAAAAAAAAATAATTTGGTAACTCTCAATAGTGATAATAAAACACTAAAGGCTATAAATTATGATTCCCATAGCAAGTCATTGAAACTTACACCTCTCCTGTAGATATTAATCAATTTAGAATATACATATATTAAAAATGGCGTAACAAAAAGTGAACTTTGGTTTAATAAACATATCATCAAAGTGTATGAAATCGTTTTAATTATTTGAAACTTTTTTAAGCGTTTTCCAAGAAGTGGAATTCAATATACATTTTTTTTATATTAAATTTATTTTCTGTTTCTATGTATGAGTGAAGAAAAGTATGATGTTAATTATTATTACTTTTTACATCTAATCTTATAAAAATAACAAAATAATTAAAATTGTATTTGAGAACACCCTGTATATTGCCGTAAAGTTAGATGACCGGCTGGAGTTAGGTTCTCATACATACCCTAATATCAGCCCCTAATTTGCAGAACAAATAACTTAGGAAATGAACATTATTCACCCGGCTTTAATTAGGTCATTGGGTGCAGGGTTACTAATTCTAGTGAATAGCACTACAAATTCCAACCTTGAGACGAGCAAATTAAGATGAATTTGATTTCTTAAACGAAAGTTAAAAACCCAATACCAGCCCCGGCTGACAATATAAAGTTATTGAAATTCACCCAGTCAAACTCCAGCCCCCCAATTTTTTTCGAAATTAGTAAATTTAATTACAAACTAGTAATGTCAAAACGTTATATATCTAATCTATTACTAGTATCAAAGCTTAAAACCTAAAAAAATTGCATCTTGCCTTCGTAAACACACTTCCCAAAGTTCGCATCGATCGAGATTTTATGCTGTTTTTCAAACATAGTCACCTCTACTCGGTTTCGGTGAACATTATTGCTCGTTGTGTGAGTTGTAGGTGACGTGACGGGGTAGTAGTGATTTTCCAACTTAGAGGATTAACTAGCGGTGTGGCTCCATTAAACAGTTTCCAATTTCACTGTTTTTTAATGAAAGCAAAGCAAAAACTTTTGGGGGCTGGTATTAGGGGGGGGAGGGGGCTGGAGTTAGGCATATCCACCCTACTAGGCCCTCTGGCCGCTGCGGCCAGTCCCGATCTCCAGCTACGGAGACTCAATCACAAGTGTCACACAGGCTAGAGTTTTGAGCGTGACCCTAGCTAGAGGATGCAAGGTCCTACGCGCCGCATGCGCAAATTATCGGCGAAAGCGCTTCGAAATGTCTCGGCAAAGTTTTACGAGTTTCCGCGTCAAAATGGGGAATTCGATTACGTGCGCTGTAACTTTTATACAAAGGAACATAATTATGTTACGGTCCTGTGCTACGCTGCAGCCGTATGGTGCCCACGCTCCTCAGTTTTTTTGTAAAGAGAGCTTTGCTCAGTACACAGAGGCAGGCACTTATTTTATTGACGAAAGCTTAAAGGACGTGCAGTTCCGCAGCGTTACCCGTGCTTGATGGAGTTCTCCCTGCCAACCTTGAGGTTTTTCGTGCGGAACGATTTGGGGAGGAGGGAATAAACCTTGGTTCCTTGGAGTGCCGAGGACTAAAACGAACCATTAGAGAGGAAAACGTTGTTGTTTTGCAGGAACGATGGGACTCTGCCGGGTCTAATAAGACGACTCCCACAGGGGACGGCCGCATATGAGAGCAAGTACCGGGTTTAGTGAGTATTCCCCCCTCCCGAGGTCCCATCGAGCCATGGCTGAGTGGGAGTACGGGAGGCGGTCGTGGAGGGAGCCGCAACGTTGAATGTTGCGGTCATCTCCTGGCGAGTCCCACATTACGAACCCCTTGCTCACGCAGGTGGGGATCACCCCTTGCTCACTGCAAGAGGGGATGCGTAAATGCATTTTTTCTCGCTATAAAAAATAAAAAGAAGGAACGAAGGGACTAAAGCGAAGGCCGACGCGAACTCTATAGATTCATTCCCGATATCACAGTGAGGCTCTCCGTATACTGGATTGAACTAGATCATATCGTCTCTCAACCACTGGCCGGGCATGGGTGTATCAGGCAGCGAATTAATCGACTATAAATAAATAAATAATAAATAAATAAATCATTTATTTCTCTTCTCACAATAGGTAGCTTAAAACTAGAACATAATATTTGAGTACATGTAGACCTGAAGTGTGAGAAGCTGGTGCCCGCAATAGGTTTAAAAAGAAAACCGGTTACACAGGTCACCAGGCCACCCCCCCAAAAGGATACAAAATGTGTTCAGTTAATCGTATTTGTAGACCTATGTGTCTTCATAGGTGGTATTAATTGTTGCAAGAAAAAAAAAATCTTAATAAAGATAACTTAGAGAACTAATACATACTATCGCTGCTCTCTACTTGTGTGACACCGGAATAGAGTGCCAAGAACACGCACTGTGAGATGTTGTGAATTACGACGCTAAACGCTTTATGCGGAACTAGCTTCCGCCCGCGACTTCGTCCGCGTGGATATTGGAGAAAATCCTTAGGGAACCTTCAACCAGGATCCGACCAGCCGTTTTTACGCGATTAGGCGGGTCCCCACCAAGCGCGCTGCCTCGCGAGGCAAGACGTTTGCCTCGGGCATCAGCTAGTTTCAAATAAAACTTTGAGCTAATATCTCTTATCTTCATGCGCAAGTAGTAATTTATACTAGCTTCCCGAAACTTCGAACATAGGTCAGAACTGGAAGGCAATGCAATATTATAGTGTCATTGAGCTGATCTGATGATGAAGCCGGAAGAAGGCCACAGAAACTCTATGATGAAACCATACAATACAACCCCATCGTGTTTGGGCTCGTTAGAATTGTCTTGACGAGTACTCTAATGGGAAATGAGACCCAGGGTCTGATGATGAAGCTGGAAGGCCATGCCATAGGAACTCCATACTGAAACCGTGCAACCCCATCGAGTTTGGGCTCGTTTCGATTGTCTTGACGAGTACTTCGTTGGGAAATAGTTTCCAGGGTCTGATGATTGAACCGGAAGAAGGACACAGGAACTTTGTAATAAAACCATGCAACCCCATCGAGTTTGGGCTCGTTTGAATCATCTTGACGATTTCACCCGCGTGGTTCCCGTTTTCGTGGGAATGTCGGGATCAAAAGTATCCTATGTTTTAAGGGGCCGTAATAGGAAAACAGGGTTTGCGCGGGCCATTTTTTTATATAGAAAACATAAACTTGTAGTCACCAAAAAAATCATACGTCAAGCTAAAGAGTTTCTCTAGTTGCTACAAACATAAAATTGTGTATAAACCTTACAGATGATTGTAAAAAAAACAGAAAATCTCTAAAAACGCCTAAAAAGCGCTTGTCGCGGGCCATATTTTTGGCGTAAATAATAGCGGAAACGCATTGAATTTTAAATCAAAATACACTTTAAGGTACTGTGCAGTACCTACAATGATTTTTTTCCCTTAGATATACTTTTATTTTGTATAAAATAATGGTTAAACTTCTCTATTTTTTCGGCCGAAATCCCCATACAAATTTGTATAGCGCTGCGTTGCAATTATATTAGCCGCGCTCACGCGCTCCGTCCGGAGCTCAGCTCAGCTCAGTGCCAGCCAGATCGTCAGAGTAGGAGCACGTCGCTTTGAGCCACGACCGCACCCGCGTATTCAAGCGTATCCATATACAAATCTCGTGCACAGTGTTTCGATTCACAATTTGCTTGATCAAAATTGTATAGTGGCAAGTATAAAAGTTATAGATTATGCTTCGAATTTACTGTGTAACTTATTATTTGTTAAAATTAAGGGATCAGGCATACATAATTAAAAGCACTAAGTCACTGTTTAACAAGGATATATTTGAGTAACTAAAAGCAGTACTCGCATTATTAAGGAAACAACATCTTATACCTTATTAATCACTATAATATTTGATTTACCAAGATTTTACAAGAAAATATTATTAATCTTATCAATCACTATATTTTAACGTAACTTTTATAATCACTAACATTCTAAATTGTGTTACAAATAAAACAACACATTAGACTTTATTATTCATAGTGAATGATAGCATAGCCAATAAACAAATCATAAAACATTAATCATCATGAATAAACCATTAAACTTTACTTTTGTAATCACTTCTATTTTAAATTTATTGTATTACAATGAAATAACAAATAGTCTTTATTATTCATTCTAACGAACATTGCATAAAATGCCAATAAAACAACACATTCAATCAAACAAATGAACAAAGTGTTCTGAACAGAATAACATCTTAGATGTAACACAGGTATTCAATACTTATCTTATTATTCGGCGAGGCACAAAATCAGACTGACCCGTTACACTATTTCGATTTCATTTTTATACATTTATTCTTGGCGGGAATTGAGACTTCTTTCACCGTTACTGTCCATAGTCATTTCACTACTTATTATCTCGATAATAACTGTAAAACATTAATTTCCAAGAAAGCATGCGTAACACGATTTTGAAATGGACAGTAAGAGTTATTGAAATAGAATCACGCTCATAAGTGTGCTTAAATATTTCTATAAATTTAACAAATGAACCTTGCTCTAAAGCCAAATACACTTCCGTCAATTTACATACTTTTAATCAGTGCACTAAAATCTTATAATTTGTTACTTAACATTTTTACACTACTACAGTTCGTCATAATATTTGTGATCATTAATATAAAATGGTAAATAAATAGTTTTAATAAAATTAACAATTAACCATTACACAGTCAAATAATTCAACCAGAAACCAATAAATATGTTGATAAAATTAAATAATCACTTTCGATTTATTTAAATGCTTATAAATTTGCGAAGATATTAATTTCAGTAATGAAAAATATAAATAAACTTATAATTAAGCCTAAAATTGTTTGAAAACATCCGTATGACAAATTTATTATCAATTGTTACCCAGCCGGAACACTCGATATATTATAGTTCGTCCATCCTGACAAATTTGCGACCCCGCAAACCACGTGGTTTCTGTAGGAGATATCTGTAATGAGAAAACATTTTGTATTACATGTTATCAATGATCTAATTTCCATTGTGATGATTTACCTATTTTTTTTATCGTCTGGTCCGACGGCCTATGTTATTTATTTTTAAATAGAAAAATCTCAACAAAATATCGTCCAATATAATACTGAATGTTATTTAAGTTATCAATATAAATACAACGGACAATTCAATAACTTTTAATATTCATGAAATTAATTAATTCGAACTACTACACATAGTTTGCCCATGAAAGTTCATTAAATTTGGTATAATTCATTTAAACCCTTAATTTCTGATAAACTTTATTAAGATGGTCCCCGTTACATGACACCAAGGTGGTCCTTAATACTCGCCAACCAGGCGGCCCTTAGCAAAATAAAGTTCTTTTTTCCATCGTCAGATGAGACGATCTTTAACAAGATAAACCCTTTTTTTAACGTCAGATTAGACGGCCTTTAACAAAATAAAACTTTCCGTTTTCATCGTCAGGTTAGACGGCCCTTAACAAATTAACCTTTTTCCATCGTCAGGTTAGACGGCCCTTAGCAAATTAACCTTTTTCCATCGTCAGGTTAGACGGCCCTTAACAAAGTAGCCTTTTTGCATCGTCAGGTTAGACGGCCCTTAACAAAATTATAAGGTGTTCGTATTACTGTAACATCCATTATTTTATTGTAATTCTATTAATTGCAGTAACATTATCCTTCCAACAAATCTATAAGTTATCTGTGCTATCAAATTGACTCACTAATCTCACTATCACTTGCCTTATGCATTTAATTAGGATTCAAAGCAACTACTAATACACTTATACTCATTGGGTCCCTCAATGAATACTATTATTTATATAAAATCAAAATAACTGGAAACTTTCGACTTTCATATCACCCTAACACCAATTTAACTTTTCTAGCTGACAGGAAACTAATTTTCAGCTTCTGCAAAGATAAGTTCAGTAGCTTTATTTACATAATATGCCCACTCGTAATTATTATTACCAATTTTATTAAAATACAGAGTTGCAACCTTGCAACATATTTATAAAAAAATAATACTATAAAGTCAAATGAAAACAAGCATTGCTGTCTTTTAAATAATTTTGTAATAACCCTTGCTCGTGAGCAAATTTTACCATGTATTTTAAATCTATACGAAGGCAGCTCTATGCTGTCGTGTGCTCGTGTCGCAATCGCAACTATGTTGTGAAATTTCATCAACGAAAGGCAATGCCTTTCGACATATAGTTTCTGTTGTCTAAATCTTGGAGCGGCAACTTCATTCTATTTCCCGTATTAAAACAATGGGTATCACCTTATCAATTGATCCGTATTACTAACAGCCTTAAACTAAACTCCTTTACATATCAACATATTAATTTTTCCTTAAACAATTCTCTCAGATAATCCCGCAACAAAAGGTGTACTATTGTGCATTCTGTGGTACAGCTTGCCGTACAGACGTCTTAAACATATCTTTTGAAGTAAAAATTATATTCTCAATACTAGCTGCTGAGATAAAAATATATTTTTATTGAATATTATTCATAGTACAGTACACTATGAAAGCAACTAAGGTAGGCCAACCCTGCCTTGTCGCTTTAGGTAAACTGTAAATGTCACAAAACAGTCATCTTGATAAGATAAATATGTAGATTGGATACAATTGTCGTCGTGAATCATTACATTTTTATAGGTACATTAGAGATTTTGTATTTTCAACAAACTCAAACTATGTCTGCATTCAAATTAATATTAAAAAGTATATTAGGTAATTTAAATAACATATTTTATTTTCTTCGATTGATCATTTATATTGCTTCAATGTAAAACTTAAAAAGGAGCACTGATTTCGTCGTTAGAACAATTTCATTATCAATATCACTGTTACCTTTGGAAAAAATTTAATTCATTCCCGCGTGGCTCCTCGCACGGGAAGGTCACGCGCACTGCGTTACTGCATTCTGTCGTCGTTTAAAGTGATTAGAATAATAAAAATCGTCGAGTGGGTAACTACGTCGCCGCGCGCTGCGGCCTACGTGCATCGGGCGCGTTGCCGATATTGTTTACTCACTTATTGATAAACATTATGAATAAAAATGAGTGAAGCGGAATCCGGTAATGCGGAGATCGAGTGTTCATTGAGCCAGAAAGTTATTGAGATATTAAATGCAAGCCAAGATAGTGTTGTGAAGGAAAATAGAAGCTGTAGTGTGTCTGATAACATAGAAGAAAATAATTATTTGGCGGGACGATGGGAGGACGAAAGTAAAAAATCATCTAAAAGGGTGCGTAGCGATAGTAAGTCATCTGAAGAGAGTGATGATTGGGAATGGAGTGTAGTAAAGAAGAAAGGAAAGAAATTAAAACTTCCCCACTCGAAAGATGAAAATATATCAATTCCAGAGAAAAACAATTATGAAATCTATATTTCCTGTAAAGAACCATTACCCAAACAATTTGCAATGGCTCGCTTATTAAATGAGAATAAAATCTTAAAAATCTGTCGCATTAAATACATTAATCCATATAGAATTAGAGTGGAGTTTGAGGATGAAAAACACGCAGAAAATCTATTGAACTGCGCAAATCTTATAGCAAAAGGGTGGATGTTTCATAACGCTTTTGAAGTGAGTTACTGCTACGGAACTATAAAGGATATTGAACTCACCCACAAACATACATGAACCCTGAACACATAACACTCTTTTTGCTTTGGGCAGTCGTGTAAAAAATCCAAGATGGCGGCCAACTTTTTTGTTCTTGGGCCGATTTCGATTAATTTCGGTTTTTGGTACTATTTCGACAATAAAACTGCAACGCAAGAATAAAAATTGAAAAAAAACCAAGATGGCGGCCAACTTTTTTGTTCTTGGGCCGATTTCGATGAAACTCGGTTTTTGGTACTATTTCGAAAATAAAACAGTAACGCAAGAATAAAAATTGAAGAAAATCCAAGATCGCGGCCAACTTTTTTGTTTTTGGGCCGATTTCGATTAATCTCGGTTTTTGGTACTATTTCGACAATAAAACTGCAACGCAAGAATAAAAATTGAAAAAATCCAAGATGGCGGCCAACTTCTTTGTTCTTGGGCCAATTTCGATGAAACTCGGTTTTTGGTACTATTTCGACAAGAAAACAGCAACGCAATAATAAAAAAATCCAAGATGGCAGCTAACTTTTTTGTTTTTGGGACGATATTGATAAAACTTGGTTTTTGTTACTATTTTGATAAGAAAACTCAGAAAACTTAAAATTTCAGGATGCGGCCGAATTCTTTAATTGTTTTTCTTTTTTTACAACCGAGTTACATCAAAATCAACCCAAAATCAAAGTCAAGTTAGTTCGCAGTCAGATGACTGGTCAAGGTCAAGATTGACCTTTTGTCTTTGTTTACATTGCGTTATTCTTGTCCTTTATGGGAGAAATTAAGCTTGGGCAGTATTAAAGTACAGTCAGCGTCAAATTGATATGAGCGTCTAGAGTAGTCAAAATGATTTGAAAACAAAAAATCTATTTGATCTACGCAGTTAGAATCATTTTATTGTTGTAAGCACACAAGGTGTTCATAATATCTTACTACTCATTATTTTATATTCATATGAGAAGTCAGAGTGTTCAAAATTATCTAGGCAAACAAAGCTGTCAAAGTTATCTGTGCATATGCATTATTAAATTGTTGACGGATAGTTTTGACAGCTTTGTTTAATATTTTGAACACTTAGACTGCTCAAATAAATATTAAATAATGAGAAGTAAAATATTCTGAATAACTTTTGTGCTTACAACAATATGATGATTCTAACTGCGCAGATCATTTTGAGTACTCTAGACGCTTATATCAATTTGACGCTGACTGTACCAAAATCCGAGTTACATTGAAATCAGCCCAAAAACAGAAATGTTGGCCGCCATCTTGGATTTTTTATATTTCTATTACTTATCACGTTGCTTTCTTGTCGAAATAGTACCAAAAACCGAGTTTCATCAAAATCGGCCCAAAAACAAAAAAGTTGGCCGCCATCTTAGATTTTATATAAATTTATTATTGCGTTGCTATTTTCTTGTCGAAATAGTACCCAAAAACCGATTTTCATCGAAATCGGCCCATAAACAAAAAAGTTGGGCGCCATCTTGGATTTTTTTCAATTTTTATTCTTGCGTTACTGTTTTATTTTCGAAATAGTACCAAAAACCGAGTTTCATCAAAATCGGCCCAAAAACAAAAAAGTTGGCCGCCATCTTGGATTTTTCTCAATTTTTATTCTTGCGTTACTGTTTTATTTTCGAATTAGTACCAAAAACCGAGTTTAACCGAAATCGGCCCAAAAACAAAAAAGTTGGCCGCCATCTTGGACTTTTTTCAATTTTTATTCTTGCGTTGCTGTTTTATTTTCGAATTAAAACCAAAAACCGAGTTTAACCGAAATCGGCCCAAAAACAAAAAAGGTGGCCGCCATCTTGAATTTTTATTTTTTTATTATTGCGTTGCAGTTTTATTGTCGAAATAGTACCAAAAACCGAGATTCATCGAAATCGGCCCAAGAACAAAAAAGTTGGCCGCCATCTTGGATTTTTTTCAATTTTTATTTTTGCGTTGCTGTTTTATTTTCGAAATAGTACCAAAAACCGAGTTTTATCGAAATCTGCCCAAAAACAAAAAGTTGGCCGCCATCTTGGATTTTTTCAATTTTTATTCTTGCGTTGCTGTTTTATTTTCGAAATAGTACCAAAAACCGAGTTTCATCGAAATCGGCCCAAGAACAAAAAAGTTGGCCGCCATCTTGGATTTTTTTCAATTTTTATTCTTGCGTTGCTGTTTTATTTTCGAAATAGTACCAAAAACCGAGTTTCATCGAAATCGGCCCAAAACCAAAAAAGTTGACCGCCAGCTTGGATTTTTCAATTTTTATTCTTGCGTTGCTGTTTTATTTTCGAAATAGTACCAAAAACCGAGTTTCATCGAAATCGGCCCAAAACCAAAAAAGTTGGCCGCCATCTTGGATTTTTTCAATTTTTATTCTTGCGTTGCTGTTTTATTTTCGAAATAGTACCAAAAACCGAGTTTCATCAAAATTGGCCCAAAAACAAAAAAGTTGGCCGCCATCTTGGATTTTTTCTCAATTTTTATTCTCGCGTTGCTGTTTTATTTTCGAAATAGTACCAAAAAACCGAGTTTCATCGATATCGGCCCAAAAACAAAAAAGTTGGCCGCCATCTTGGAATTTTTAACATTGCCTGGCCGTTTTTTGTCAAAATAGTACCAATGCGCGCGCTTCGCTTCGCTTCGATTCACGCCCAGCTTAAATTGACCCTTACATTTTGGTATTACGATAGGAGTGGCTCGGCAGAAATACCAAAAATCGGTAGGTTCGAGACCACGGCGCAGATTTCACTAACTTAATTTCGTTGTCCTGGCCGAAAAATAAAACCGGTTAATGAAAAATACCCATATTTTTCCAAACCGGTTTAAAAACCGGTTAGAGGAACAGAACCTTTTTCAAAAACATCTTTAATTTCGTCAAACCGGTTTAAAAAAATTACCAGTTTCCAAGCGCCACAGACCAAGCAACAATACTGGTACACACTACGTGTTCCCGCTCACGCACTCTACAACTACTTTATTGATTGGACTATATTAGGTCGAAATCGAATTAATACACAATAATGTCAATTTGTTTTCTTATTTTTTATTATTATCTATATCTTAAAACATTTCTTTACTGATAGGTATGTATCATACTGTAAGGGAGTCAGGAATAACGAGAGGAAGGGCATCGGCTACCATCGCCAATGTTCGGGTGGTTCCGGAAAGCACGGCGTGTGCCCTGCGATCTACGATCTCTATATAATTAATTTAGTCACGCTTGGACATCATCAGAGACACATGTGTTTTCTTATTCGATCTAATTATATTTTGCCCTGTAAAGGAAGTGAATTACTAATATAGATATTACTTAAAAGTTTATTCAAGTTTATTTCTCTCCATTGTACAATACCGCAGATAATTGTGGTATCTGATCTATAATATTTTGTGTGAACCCGAACGTATTGGGAAATAAATTAAACCAAAAAGGTTCTGTTCTAAGCTGGTTTATTTGCACTCAACCTCAAAAGTCCTTATGATCTACACAAAGCAAAACCATAGCGCGATGTATTTGGCTACAGCGCCATCTATTGATGATCTAGAGGAACTATAATTCTGATATGGACATTAATGATCTGACCATGAACCATACCGCGAGGCACACGGGTACAGCGCCATCTATTGTTAACTTATGAACTAATGATCTGTACTGGCGTAAACATGCCGCCCACCAAGGACATTATTGAAGGAATGTCCTTCTTAAACACAAAGATAACAAATAGAAAGCCTAATAAAATTTGGACTAAACCTATGCTAAAACAAAATTCATTCTTAAAAACGGTAAAATTTTATAAATAACAATAATTTTGTGTTTTCCGAAAAAAAGGTAAAAATATAAATTTTAACAAGTGTAAATCGTAACAGATGTAAATATAAAACTCTAAAAATGTTAACAATGAACTATAAAATCTTAAACTTAAACAGTGTAGAAATAAAACAATATCCTTAAAAACTAAATAATAAAACAACTATGATTAAAATATAAAATGTATAGCAATTTCATTAATCTGAGTCTGCAATAGGCAGTATGCATAATTTTGATGTTGGTCTTTTAAAAGTAGATGATTTCGTGCGCAATGTGACTACACGGGTTATGTTATCATCACCTGGGTGTTTTTGCTCGACCCGACCTAATAACCAACGACTTGGCGGCAAGTCGTCCTCTTTAATTACGACAACGTCGCCGATTTTTGGTTCAGGCACTTGAGATGACCACTTGTATCTGTTCATGAGAGTAGCAAGGTACTCCTGAGACCATCATCTCCAAAACGACTGTACCATCCTCTGAACAAATTGCCATCGAGTTAAGGTATTGACGTTAGAGTTTTCGTAACTGTAGTCTGGTACTTGTACTAAAGGTTCTCCGATCAAAAAATGTGCGGGAGTTAACGGAAGAGGCTCGGCTGGATCCTCGGAGTAGATAACACTCATAGGACGCGAGTTCAAGCAGGCCTCTACTTGACAAAGGAGTGTACTCATTTCCTCATAGGTGAGTGTACTGTCACCTATGACACGCTTAAGGTGAAATTTCGTCGATTTCACCCCTGCCTCCCAAAGTCCGCCAAAGTTGGGGCTGTGGGGAGGAATGAAATGACATTCAGTTCCGTTGGCTTCGAGATGTTCTGCTACTGACGGCTGAATGGATGTTAATTGCTGCAATTCTCTAGATGCGCCTACAAATGTTGTTCCATTGTCGCTCCAGAGCTTAGCGCAGTGACCACGTCTGGACACAAAACGTCGAAAGGCGGCCAAGAATGCTTGAGTGGTCACTCACCACTTCAAGGTGAATTGCACGCGTGGACATGCAAACAAACAGGCACAAGTACCCTTTGTAAGAGTGATGTCCGCGACCTTTGGTTGTCCTTATATTGATGGGACCCGCGTAGTCAACGCCGCTGTGCAAAAATGGTCGCGTTGGAGAGCAACGACTTGTTGGCAGCGAACCCATCAGTTGATTTTTCGTGCAGGCAGAATGTCTTACACAGGTTACGCAACGACGAACATGTTTTTTGATTAAGTTTCTAGCGCTTATGATCCAATAGGCTGTTCTTAGATAGTTAGTCATCAGTAGCGGACCTCCGTGTAGGGTTTTAATGTGAGCGTCTGCTATAATCAGGTAAGTAAGATGACTAGAATTTGGTAAAACTATTGGGTGTTTGGTTTGTTCGTCAATCTGTGACTTTTCAATTCTACCTCGAACTCGCACCACTCTACCACCTTTGTTGTCAATAAAGGGGCTAAGTGATGTTAGCTTACTTGATCTCTTCTGTAAATAACCTTTGTCTAATAATTGTGTATATTCTAATGTAAATATTTCCTTTTGTGTCTTTTTAATACAACATTCTAAAGCAGCTTCAATTTCATGCTTTTGTAAATATTTTGTCCTTTTTGTACTGTTGTTCTTTAAAAATCTACGACAATATGCAATAACTCTTAGTAACTTTTGCAGTGACGAAAATTTCTTGAAAATGGTATCATCAGATTCTTCAGGAACTGTTACTAAATGAACCTTTGCGGATGCTTCCAGATCAACGTTCAAATTGTTTGGTCTTTTGTAGGTTATATCCTTGTCCTTGAGAAATGATGGTCCGGAAAACCATAATTCATGATTGACGAATGAGCTGGGTAAAAGTCCTCTCGAAGCACAATCCGCAGGATTTTCGTTAGTGGAAACATGAAACCATTGTGGCGATCCTATCAAATTTAGAATAGTTGAGGTCCTGTTAGCCACAAAAGTTTTCCACTTACTAGGGTGACTATTTAGCCACGCCAAGACGATTGTAGAATCCGTCCATGCCCTTATGTTGCTTCTCGAGATATTCAAAACATCTGCTGTTTCAGACAACAATTGAGCTAGCAAAACAGCTCCACACAACTCCAGGCGTGGTATACTAACTTGTTTGATTGGTGCGACTCTCGTTTTCGCAACCAACAATGCTACTTTTACTCTCCCCGAGGCATTATTTATGCGCAGGTACACAACTGCTGAATAGGCCACTTTAGCAGCGTCGCAAAACCCATGAAGTTCCAGATTATCGCCTGGGCTTGTACCTATCCAACGAGGTATCTTTACCCCGGTAAGAAGTAATAATTCCTGACGGTAAGTATTCCACTCGTCTATTAATTCTGAAGTTAGATCGTCGTCCCAACCAACACCTGCAAGCCATAATTTCTGGATGAATATTTTAGCCAAGACTACACTGGGTGCTAACCAGCCCAGTGGATCGAAGAGTCGCGCTATATCAGAAATAATCAACCTTTTAGTTACAGGTGCAGTCGTCGGCGGAGGGAGATTCACCACGTACTGAAAGATGTCTTCACTTCGTTTCCAGGTAAGTCCTAGAATTTTAATTGTGCTGGCTAATTTTATGTTTATTTCTTTATTTAATATATCCTTTGTATGTATCTTGTCCTCTTCTTCCTTATTTGTACTTTGCTCTGTATTTTCTTTATACTCATTTTCCTTTTTATTGACCTCGTCTACCCTTTCCTGTGTCCTAGTTTGTCCTTTCATTGTGTCCTCTTCTGTTTTCTTTATTATATCTAATATTTCCTGATTATTACTGTTCCACTTCTGTAATTTAAATCCACCCTTTCCTAATAACTCTGATATTTGTTTATATAGAACTTTTCCTTCTTCTACATTACTACACCCAGTCATGAGGTCATCCATGTAAAAGCAAGTTAGTACTTTATCTGCAGCTAGACTGTAACTCTTTCCTTCATCATATGCAATCTGATGCAGTGTCCTGACAGCTTGATAAGGTGCCGAAGACGTTCCAAAGGTTACTGTCATGAGTTCGTAATCCTTTATTTCTTTATCCGGGCTATCTCGCCATAGTATTCTTTGGAACTTAGCATCTTCTTCGGCAATTTTGACCTGACGGTACATTTTAATTATGTCCGCTACAATCCCAATTTCGTAGACTCTCCATCGTAAGACAGTGTGTCTTAAATCAGGCTGCAATGTAGGTCCGACCATCAGCGTGTCGTTTAGAGATATGCCTTTACTATTTTTCTCCGACGCATTGAAGACAATTCTGACCCGCGTGGTGGATTTGTCATTTCTGATGACTGCGTGATGGGGCAGGTAAACAGCTTTCTCCTTTAAATTATCATTGTCCTTTATTTCTCTCATATGTCCTAATTGTAAATATTCCTTTATGACATCTGTGTAACTTTCTTTTAACTGTTTATCTTTGTCTAATCTTCTTTCTAACGATTTAAATCTATTTTCAGCTATTCTACGAGAGTTTCCACCTTGACAAGCAGGTTCACCTTCTTGAAATGGTAGCTTAACCACATATCTGCCATCATCATCTCTCTTAGTAGTTGTACTGTACAGTTCTTCGCATTTTTGTTCTTCGGGGGTAAGTATTTTATTTGAACTAATTTGTTCTTCGATCTCCCAGAACTTACGTAGCATATCATCTTCATTGACCTGTGTGTGCATGACGCTTATGCACTCTCTTGTTTTATGTGACTCCTTACTGTTTACAGGCTCAAACGTTCCTGAAAGGATCCACCCAAAGACAGTGTTCTGTGCCATCAGAGTACCCGACGGACTTTTCATAACACCTTCTTTCATTATACTACTGTAAGTATCTGCTCCTAACAAGATGTCAATCTTATTAGGTTTGCTAAAATCTGGATCAGCTAAACACAAACTATGTACGTCTATCCAATCAAGAGTAGCAGTGTTGATGCTTCGTTCGGGTAAGTACGAAGTGATCTTATTTAATACATACGCATTAATTTGGTTTTTGAACTCGTCATCTACTCTAGATTGTATGGTAAAGTTAACCATGTAACGCGCAACTGTGGACTTATCCGAACCTAATCCCGACACGATTCCTTTAATAGGAATCTTTTTTAGGCGAAGCAATTGAACTGTAGCTTCTGTGATGAAGCATGCTTGTGAGCCCTGGTCGAGCAAAACGCGGACCATTTGCAAGTCTCCTGACCTTGACTCGGCTTTTATTAGTGCAGTGGCTAATAAAACCTGTCTAGGATTGGGAATGTTGCCCGTAGACAAACAAGAAACTATTGGATTAGCAGTAGCAGAATTATTACTATTGCTATCAATATTTTCTTGTTCTTTATTGTCGGAGATTTCAGGTGGATGCAACAAGGAATGGTGGCGCTTATGGCACACTCTGCAAGAGGTAAGTTTTTTGCATTCATATACCGTATGGTTACCGCCTAGACAATTGAAGCAAATTTTATTTTTTAGTACAAAATTGCGTCTGCTCTCGATGGACTGTTTTGAAAATTTCTTGCAAAAACAAAGTTTATGTGACTCGGAACAATATTCACAACGAATACCTGAACTCGATTTAGTGGCTAGCATTGCTCTGGGGTTATGATTTTGATTATGTGAATAATTATGATTATTTTGGTTTGTTGGCCGTTTAGGCTCTATAAACTCTAGCGCACGGAAGCGATTTTCCATAAAAACTTTGAATTGAGCAAAAGTTGGCAAGTCGTTATTGGAGTCGTTGGTGCCAGTGGTCAACTCCCACTGCTTGCGTGTTTCGATATCCAATTTGAATGTTACAATGTGAATGATAATCACATCCCATGTAGACACGTCAATGTTAAGGTTTTTAAGAGCACTTAAACAATCTGTTGTAGTGTCTAATAAATCTTTTAATGCACTAGATGACTCTGTATGCATACGTTTTTGACCAAACAACCTTTTGAGTATGCAACTTGACAAATACTTTTTATTGTCATAACGCTTTTCTAATTGCGACCAACACAAAGTATAATTGGCATCGGTTATAGGCGTGTGCCTTATAAGCTGTTCAGCTTCTCCGGTAAGGTGGCCTTTTAAATAATGTAGCTTTTGTACATTGTCAAGCGATTCATTTTTATGTACGAGACTGATGAACAGATCACGGAACGTTGTCCATTCATTATATTTCCCCGAAAATAATGGGATAGCGATTTTCGGTAATTTAACCAATGAATTGCTTGTGGACTTGGCTGCCTTATCAGAAGAGCTACCGCTTTGTTGTTCTGATTCATCAACACGAATGCGAATCTTATTGAGCGTCATTTTCATTGAGCAATTAAAGGCTATATATACTTCTTCCGTTTGATCATACAAACTTTCAATATCTATTCCCTTAGTAATTTCTTCCAAGGTATAAGTCTCATAAAGTTTCGCCTTCGTATCTTGAAATTTATTCCAATCTTTTTCTAACATATTTTGTCTAGTTTCTATAAATTCAACTATTAATCTCTCTTTCGGAGTTTTCTTAAAGTTAGTATAACCCTTCTGGATTACCTTTTGTAAATCTTTTAAAATATTAATTAACTTGTCCATGTTGAAAAAGATAGGAAACTCAATAAAATAAAATGTAAAATTAATCAATTATGACACTAGACTTCTTTAAAATCACTCAAAATTGATTTCAAATTTTATTATAAACTATGAAAACACAAAATGTAAACAAACAAAAACTTAAGTTGATGAACAAAATCTTGAAAATTTTACAAGTCTTTTAAACTTATAAAATTCTGGCGGAAATCGGGCGTGGATTCCCCGTTCCGTCGTTTTTTTGCAAATTATTCTAAGTCCTTAAAATTATCATGCAAATTATTCTAAGTGTAAAAATATTGATCTTAAAATTTTCTAAGTCCAAAACTGTTTCGATAAACTTATAAGTTAAAATTGTCCATAGAAATAAAGTTCAAAATCTTCTAATATTTTGTTCTTGTATTTTCGATAGCTAAGTTAATTTGTTGCTTGAAATAAGGTTCAAATTACTTTAACTGCACACTGAACCAAATTAATGAATGTACTCACGGTTGCACTGTTTTCACTCACTGAACTGTTGAATGAAAGTTGAACTGGTGATCGGAGCGCCCTCTGCTGGCAGCTCTCGATGCTGGTTGAACTGGTGGTGGAGGCGCCCTCTGCTGGCGTCTCTTGGTGGTGGTTGAACTGCTTTTTCTGGTTGCACTGGTGGCGCCCTCTGCCGGCGTCTTCGTGAACTGAAACCCGTACCTTGCCGCAGCGATCCACTGCGAGTACGGTGGTGTGGGGGGGAACGGTCCAACTACTGGATCCGCAGAAAAAATATTCGGTCTCGTGGGACCATGTACAATACCGCAGATAATTGTGGTATCTGTACCCTTAGCACGAACAGCCATCGAGAAATCTTACGCGCGTAAGAAAATACTACTCGAAAACGGACTCGATTCGAAAGCTAGCAAAATCGGCAGCACGAATTTTACAGAGCTGGCTAACGTCAACTCGATAGTAGCGATAAATAAAGCTAACCTGACACAATCCAATTATCAATCCAATTGAAGCAAGGTGCGTTCAAAAACCATGTTGATATCTATGTAAATCATAAATATGTAAATTAAAATTCAATCAAGTTGTTTATCATCATAATTTTACATTTATTATTCTTATTATTAATAATAAAACTGTTAACAATATTAATTTCATTTAATAACTTAAATTAATTTGCAAATATTATAATAATTTTTAAAATGTTCATGATTTTGCCCATGCTTTTGAACGGTCATTGCACCTTCCCGTGATTGGTTTGAAAAAGAAGAGTGTCTCTATTCTTTCTCTCTTTCTTTCTCATCCTGTGATTTAATGAAAAATATAACCTAAAATAATAAAAAGCCGTGAAGCTATTTCTTTATTTTGTTTTTGTCTAAAATGATTTATCTGTGTCGGCTAATAAATAATACAATTGCGAGGAAATGATATTATGACCTAGGAGTAAACTACAATGTTTCATAGTTTCATCAAATTGTTCTAATTGAAGATTTTTTATGAACTTGAAGAATAACAATGGAATATCGTCAATGAATAATAAATTGTTTACACATAAACAATAAAACCTTTGGACGTGCTATGAAAATATGTGAATTTCATCGGAATTAGTGCCTAGTGTTTGAAGATTCGACAAATTAGAGACTTTGTTAAGTTTGCATTGTTATACCTAGTTAGTTTTCATCATAGTTTTATGGTCTTATTTTTTTAATATCTACTTAAATGAAACAATAATTAATTAACTGTATCCAAACTGTGTGATGTGTTGTCTGAAAACAAATATTATACTTATAACACCGTATTCTATAGTTTTATTTGAGTTTTGTAGGTAAGTTCTAAAATATTGCTAAAATAAAGGTATGGAGGGTGTGGGGGACACCGTGGATAGCGTAAAATGACGAGATTTTTATTTTACAAATTTCTATGTTTAATGAGAACAATTTAAGTAATATTGCCTGTGGATAATTCAGTGGACATTTCATAGTTCTCTAATTTAATTTTTGTTACGACATAAATGCTTTTAAAATTTAATAATAAATAATACAAAGTCACTCGAAAAGTCTCTCACTGAAAAAATGTCAGTGAGTAAGTTGTCGATAGCCAGCTTGCGAGTGTCTCGATACCGTATGTCAAAAGTGGGTTCGTGCTACCGATTCCCATACAAGTTGTAACTTTACTATTCGAACTCGATTCGAAGGCTGCTCGATACCTTATGTCAACATGTTTCGTGCTTCCAAATCTTAGTTCCGTTTACGGACGTAGTGGCGCTGTACAAATTTCCATACAAAATTGTAGGATTCGAGTAGTTTTACGCGCGTTATTTTTCTCGATAGCTGTTCGTGCTAAGGCTACTGATCTATAATATTTTGTGTGAACCCGAACGTATTGGGAAATAAATTAAACCAAAAAGGGTTCTGTTCTAAGCTGGTTTATTTGCACTCAACCTCAAAAGTCCTTATGATCTACACAAAGCAAAACCATAGCGCGATGTATTTGGCTACAGCGCCATCTATTGATGATCTAGAGGAACTATAATTCTGATATGGACATTAATGATCTATGCAAGGCAAAACCATACCGCGAGGCACACGGGTACAGCGCCATCTATTGTTAACTTATGAACTAATGATCTGTACTGGCGTAAACACCATAATTAAGTTCTCCTTTTAATACATATTTTAATTTGTTCTTATTTGAGAAGAAATTAATTCATCTTCATCTTTATTAATTTGTATGCTGCAAAAAAACATAATTGTAAAAATTTATCTAGAGTCGCATTGTGTATTATATAATTATACAGGCATGAATATAATTTACTTATTGTTTTATTGTATCCTTGATTGATCTAAATATTTCGATTGTTCACGATCATGAATAATCCTATTTTATGTGTGAAAAAAAGAAGATTCATTCAATCACCATAAAAGACCATACAACAAGATTTTAAGTAATTTAGGTACGACAGGTACGATGTTCAGGGTTTGGTTAGATTGAGATTTGAGCGCAAGCGGACCACTGTTAAAGCGTAGATGTGTGCGTGAACCGCGCAAGTGCGTCGATCGCTGTGTGAGTAGCGCTTCGATACCTAATTTTCTCTCGCGCCCGCGGCGTAAGCGCCCCTTAATCTTGGCTATCTACTATCTGTGTGCCAAATTACAACCAAATCCGTTCAGTAGTTTTTGCGTGATTGAGGAACAAACATCCAAACATCCAAACCCACAAACTTTCACATTTATAGTATTAGTAGGATACAGAAGTATTTAACTGTAACGTGGGGCGCATTTTGTAAGATTTCTCATCAATGTCATTTGCATGTTTATTTTAATAAACCTTTACATCAATTTCTAATAGGTCTAATTAAAACTTCAGCTGTGTTGGTTCTGTGCCCAACAGCTAGTCTTAGAACAGTGTCCAATAATTTTCCTAAAAAGAGACTGCTACCAAAAGTCCTAAAGTTTTTAATCATCAAGCATAAAGATATGATGCCGCATTCCTTTTCAGAGTCATGCACGAACCAGAACGAAGTGCATAGCGACTGCAACGGCTTCTGCGATAAAACGTGTTCCAACCCAAACCCGGTCTGCACCACGCATTGCAAACCAGGCTGCATCTGTGCACGTGGGTACCTGCGGAATAAAGTAACCAATGAATGTATTACTGCGGACAAATGCCCTAAAAATCTTCTCCCGTCCATAACATTGTCTATTCCATAAATATTCTATATCTATTCTATAAAAAAAATGGAATTTGTCTGGAATGCCTTTTGTTGCTTAATCTTATTCGAAGAAAATGCATAAATATTTGTTGTGTCCATTAAAATACTATATTTCACATTTTATTTTTATTTTATTTCATTTATTGATACAATCGATGATAAACAATGTTTTTATACAGCACTAAATAAGTTACATTCCAACTTTACCGTCTACTGAAGTTATTTTTCCTAAACTTAAAAATAATAGTAGGGTAGGTGCACCAGTGAATGAACAGCCCCTAGTGAATGAACAAAAGTGTTATTTTTCTATAAAATAAGAAATCTTTTGTTTTATACTCCTAACAGCACTTTTTTATAAAAATCCATACTTTATTACGTTAACTGGCTGCACAGGCGACTATGTGTGTTCCATAGTTTCTAAGGCTGGCCCCAGACCTACCGGTTTCATTTCTTTGCTTTGCTGTTCTACCTTGCTTGAAAGACCGCCGGCCAACCAGGGTAATTTTCAATCTATCGCATTTTAGGACTAGACTAAATTAGCAAGATAGCCTGGGATTGCGAAGTAGGAAGCTTTTAGGAGATATGCCACCCTGAACATGGACTCCGATCGTTAAAAATAAATGAATAGTTATGCAAGATGTTTGGTAAAGACTTATAGAGCTGAATATGGTAGATAGATAGGGACCATAAAACTGAACAACTTTTACTATGGGACCAAATCTGAAATCGCGAAAAAAATTATGAGCTGTTTCATACATTTTGATAATTTAAACTAAAATTAAAACTTCGCGTTGCATATACCCATACGATGATATTTGATAACACCAAACTAATGGCTATCTTGCCAATGTGGTCTGGTCAAAATATGCGATATTTTGAAAATGAGCCTCTTGGCCGGCGGTCCATGGTAGAACAGCAAAGCAAAGAAATGAAACCGGTAGGTCTGGGGCCAGCCTAAAATGGCGATCGCTCAAAGTGGACACGTTGTGTAGTGTTCCTGTTTCTACTGTTTCTATGGACCAATACTAAGGACTATGGTGCGACAACATATTTTGATATAAGATTTTTATAGTACACTAGCTTCCGCCCGCGACTTCGTCCGCGTGGAAATTCGATAAAATCCTCAGAGAAGCTTAAACCAGGATAAACAGTATACTATGTTTTAATTTCATTAAATTCTGATCAGCCGTTTTTACGTGATTAGGCGGGTCCCCACCAACACCAAGCGCGCTGCCTCGCGAGGCAGGACGTTTGCCGCACGGGCCTCGCACGAGGCTGCTCGCTTGGTGGGGACCCGCCTAATCACGTAAAAACGGCTGATCAGAATTTAATGAAATTAAAACATAGTATACTGTTTATCCTGGTTTCAGCTTCTCTGAGGATTTTATCGAATTTCCACGCGGACGAAGTCGCGGACGGAAGCTAGTTTATAATATTCAGAATTGGATCCAGAGATATTAGTATCCCGTTTCCGTTCTGGTTCCCGGTTCCGACCCGTTCCCGTTGAAGGTGAGAAGGCGAGAAGAAGGCGGGCCAACTCATTGCCTAGCCTGTCAACCTCTGGTACCCTCGATTCACCACTACCTACAGACAGGGACAATTTTCGCAATTAACCTGCAGTAAAACCTCAAAAACGACATCCATATCAATTTTTAGGTATATTTACCCCCTAAATAGTTGATTTTCAAAAAAATACGGAATATATGTTTACTTATTTGCTTTTTAGGAGTACTGCTATGAAGTTTCAAGTCGAAATATCTATTTAACATTATTTCTCCATACAAAATTTCAACCTGAAATAAAACAATTTTTAACGGATACTAGCGCGGTTTTATTGAAAGTTCTTTGGTAATTAGTTGGTATTTGGTTTGATTTTTGGTTTTCCCGACGTTTCGGCACCTTTGCAGCTGCCGTGGTCACGGGGGACTGAAGCCACTCGTGAGCCTACCCTCAAGCGATGAATTTTTTTAAGACGTTCAGAATTTAATATTTAACAAAAAAATTTTTAATTGGTTTAAGTTAATTTATAATTTAATTTTGTGATTTAATTCATAATAATCATAATCATAAATCATTTATTTGCTCGAATATGGTACAGTACAGATTTTAATTACAATGGTTCCCGCATATTCTACCGAATGATTCGATGTGCAAATACTTTAATTAATGTCCAATGTTCATATTATAATCATTAAATTCTGCCCAAAAAAAAAATTAAGAAAATATATAAATAAATGAAATCACAATGTCACACAAAAAATACAAAAACATTCAATAGTCAAAATTATCTAAACACCACAAATTATACAAGTCATAATAAAATTAAATCATGATAATGTCAAATTGCTGTAATAAATTAATTTCATTTTAATGTTTTGTCATTTAAGTATTCATTAATGGTATAATAATTCTTTTCTTTTAAAAGTTTTGATAGCCTACTTTTAAACTTAGTTAGTGGCAGTTCCTTTATTTCATTAGGTAATTTATTATGTAGACGTATTGCCATACAATATGAATTTTTAGAATGCAATTTCAGTCTACGCTGAGGAATGTACAAATTGTTTTCCCTTCTACCTCTGTAATTGTAATAATTATTTGTTTTAAATAAATGAGGATGTTTCTTAACAAAGGTACAAACCTCGTAAATGTAAAGACATGGCAAGGGCAAAATATTCAAGTCTTTAAATAATGGTTTACAACTGTCCAAATAACCAGCACCACAAATAGCTCTAACACATTTTTTTTGCAGTTTGAAAGCCCGTGATATTTCAACTGAGTTGCCCCATAATAATAAACCCATATCGTAGGACCGATGACACATAGCCATGGTATGCCATAACTGCTGCTTCTTTTGAAGCTACATGTTTTATTCTGTTAAGGACGTACACAAAACGATCTAATTTACTAACCATAGCATTGATATGAGGTTTCCAATTGCAAGATTCGTCAATTGTAATACCTAAGAATTTTATTTCTGATACATCTTCGATTTTGTCGTGTTCATATTTAATGTCCAATTCCTTACGTATAGAGTTATGTGTTTTAAATTTAATGCATTTCGTTTTATTTAGATTAATTGTGAGATTGTTAGCTTTGAGCCAGTGAATTACTTCTTTGAGGTTATTTTCTGCAATAGTTTCAAGTTCATTATGATTGTTACTTTTAATAATCAAAGTTACATCATCAGCGAATAGGATACATTCTTGATCAGTGACGCTTGGCAAATCATTGATATAGACTAAAAATAATAATGGGCCAAGTATGCTACCTTGTGGTACACCGCAACCATTATGAAGATAGTCAGAGACAAAAACTTTTCTTGCTTTGTTATTGTCACATGGGAAACCAGTGATCTCTACTCGTTGTTTGCGATCTTTCAAGTAACTTTCTATCCAGTTAAGAGCAGTTCCCCTTATCCCGCATCGTTCTAGTTTTTTTAGTAACAAAGTATGCGAGACAAAATCAAAAGCGCGGCTCATATCTAATAAGACTGCTGTTACATTATTACCTTTGTCTAGATTTTCAGTAATTTGTTTCATTAATTGGAAACAGGCAAGTGCTGTAGATCTACCTCTCCTAAAACCATATTGCTCTGTTTTTAGCAACTCAGAAGATGATATGAATCCATTTAATTTTTGGAACATAACCCTTTCGAAGATCTTCGAGATGATTGGCACCAATGTTATTGGTCTATAGTTGTTTATTTCTTCTCGAGATCCTTTTTTGTGTAGTCGTTTGACTACGGACAGCTTTAGTCGAGACGGAAATTGACCCTGTGAGAGTGACAAATTGATCAAGTGTGTCAGCGGTGCCGTGATATAGGTAGCGCTTTCTTTAATTATATTAGTGGTAAGCCCGTCATATCCGACTGCGTAAGTATTTTTTAATTGTCTTATTATTTTATAAATGTCATTTTCAATTACTGGAGTCAAATACATACTTTTAGGGTTGTGGGGAATATTTTTAGTATTGGTTAAATTATTATTATGGTCACTATCATTTGTTAAATTAATAAAATACTTATTAAATAATTTGCAAATGTCATTCTTGTCAGTCATACATTTATTTTGTCCTACCTTTATACATTTTATGTCATTTTTAACTTCAGAGCTTTGTATGTCATTTTTTATCAAGTCCCATGATGTCTTACATTTGTTTTTAGATTTAAGAAGATAACGGGTATTTATATGTTTTTGAGATTGACTTATGCACTTCTTCAATATTTTACAATAAGTTAAATATTGTTTTTGATGTGCTTTTTTATTCGACACGGTGAGCCTACAATTAAGATATAGTTGTCTCTTCTTAACACAACACCGTTTTATACCTCTCGTTAGCCAACGATTTTTAAGTGGCTTTTTTACAACCTTTACCTTAATTATTGGGAAGCACAAGTTAAAAAGTAATGTGTAAAAATCATGAAAAAGGTCAAAAGCCTTATCGGCGTCATTCTCCTCGAAAACATCATTAAAGGATACAGATGAAAGATAGCTAAGAAATTTACGTACGTTATCCTTACACATGTCACGTCTGTTTTCGAACCAAGTACGTGGCGATTTTTTTTAATTATACTTTTTTTCTAATTTAGTGTTTACCTGAAATGAAATCGTTTGGCCGGTTTCATGATCTGATAGACATAACACATGAACTTTAGACGATAAATTATCTAAATTGCTCACTATTAAATCTAAACATGTATTTTTCCTCGTAGGTTGAGTGATGTGATTTTTCATATTATAATTACTTAATAGACCAGTAAATTCTTTAGACGTTTTATTATCCTGCAATATATCAATATTCCAGTCTCCGCATAAAATTATTTTTTTGTTGTGTTTTCGCGATAAGGTTTCCAGTAACGACTCGAGTTTATCTAGGAATATTTCAACTTTGGATGATGGGGTTCTGTATATACAGACTATAATAATTTTTTTTTTTTTTTTTTTTTTTTGGCGGTAGGCGTAAAATTGTTAGCACATCTCCTAAATTCAATTTATTTAAATATTAAAGAAACGCAATATAAACTATTTTTTTTAATTAAATTATATAGTTCTCAGTATAAATATCTCTATATATTGTGGGAATCAACCATCGATGTGTATTTAAGTGGAAAAACTGCACTAACCTGCCAACCAACATTGTTCCTGACAACACTGAGGTCACTTCTACTAATTTTAAGCTGAAAGTATTCACAACTTTCCATAATGGCTTCTGTTTCATCATTGCTGGACACTCAGAAGACACTGGAGTCGACACTGCTGACTAAGATGAACGAGTTTCAAGCTCAACTAAAATCCTTAGCACCGAAGACAGACAAGGGCGACAAGATGACGCAACTGCAGGATGACTTCAATGCGTTTAGGAGCCAGGTGTGGGATATTATGTCACTCTTAAAACAGCAAATATCTCTGGTCGTGCAGTCTGTTGACAACATTGAGACGAGACACCGGCAAAAATCACTTTTGCTAAGTGGAGTGACTGAAGAACGGAACGAAGATTTGGCCAGTAAAGTTTTATCAGTTGTCCATAACAACCTTGGTCTACCTGAATTATCTCCCTCTTCACTCAAGAGCTGCTATAGACTGGGTCGTGCAGTTGAAGGGCGTTCCCGTCCAGTTGTGTTCTGCTTTGTGGAACAGAAATACCGTCATCTAATCTGGAGGAGCAAGTCGAAGCTTAAAGGTACTACTTTTGTATTATCTGAGTTTCTGACGAAAGCGTGGCAGACAGTATTTATTGGAGCCCGCAAGCACTTCGGAGTAAGAAGTACTTGGACGTCGGATGGGGTCATCAACGTCAAAACCCCTGATGGGAATCGCCAGAGAATCAGCTCATCTGATGAGTTACACCTCCTCATCAGTCAACATCCTGTCTCTGTTGTGAATGATGGTACAGACACTGCATCAGCCAAGGAGACTACTGGTAGCTTACCATCAAAGCCGGCACCCGTAAGATCACGACGTGCTAACAATAAGAATGCTAAATAGGTAGCTTCTTAGCTTATCTCATATAAAACTGTTCTTTAAAGTAGTTTATTAACTAACGCTTTGCTGTATTTTACGTTTTGTTGTCATTATTGTACGCCTTCTGCGTGATAACATTAGTGATAGTTTTTGGCTGAGGTAGTAGTATGTAATGCTTTTTTTTTTGTTTTGTCACATATCTGATTAAAAGAAATGTACTATTTTTTCTTGGTTATTGCTGGTAGGTGCTTAAACTTAATTTATTAATTCACTCCACTTTAGTAATCTTTTCAATCACCCACCTTGTTTTTGTTTTTCAATTTTTTTTCTGACAATCAACTCTGACATTGACATTGGGTGCATTCCAGCACACTGACCGCTGAGTCATCGATCGCCATAGGGTACATTCTTGCCACCTTGGTTGGAATTTGTGCTGTGGTGGTTGATGGCTCGGAGATTTGTCTGTCACTGATAATCTGTTAGATAAAATTACTGTTGTCTTTTCTTTTTTGTATTTGCATTATTATCGTCATAATATTGTTAACCTGTCGCTCGGTAAGGTGTGCAGTTTTTCCGTGTATCATAGTTTTAGTGTTTTTTTAGTTCTGATTTATTCGTTTATGTTTAGTTATTATAGTTGATTTATATTTATTTGTATTTCGTATTTATATATTTATATTTTATACTAGAAATGTCAGATTCCGAAGATTATTTTTCCGCCAACGATAGTACCAATTCATCATTCCATTCTCTTGATTCCTCTTCCGATGACTTGCTGAGCTCGTACCTGGCTCGCGAATTTGACTGCCCTTCTGATAGTCTCAACGTGTGCCACATTAATGCCCAAAGTATACCATGCCACCATACCGACCTCCTTACTACCTTCTCTCCAAACACAGTTCATGCCATTCTTGTCTCTGAATCTTGGTTGAAGCCTTGTCTCAACACTGTGTCTTACTCCATACCTGGCTACACTTTAATTCGGAACGACCGCGTGGGTAAGGGCGGTGGTGGTGTGGCTATCTACCTCTCCTCTATTTTTCAATATCAAATATTGACATCATCTTCTCACTCTGGGTGCATGGAACACTTGCTTCTCGAAGTAGATGTCAAGGGTACAAAAGTCGTTCTTGGAGTTGTATATTGCCCGCCTTCCATAAATTATCACACTGATTTAGAATCACTTCTCGAAACTTTCTCCACCGACTATAAGCACCTCATCATCATGGGTGACTTTAATACCGACCTTCTCAAAAATTCACATGTTTCTCTAAAATTTCAGTCATTAATAAAGTCAGTTAATCTTTCCATTCTGCCTCTTGGCCCCACTCACCATAATCTCACCACCGACGACACTTGGATCGACCACATATTAACGTCCTCTTCTGATCATGTGCTTAAGCATGGCCAAGTAGCCGCTCCTTGTTTTTCTAAACATGACCTACTATTCCTAGCTTATAAGGTAAAACCTCCAAAACCTAAGCCATCTATAGTCAGTATGCGTAACCTTGCTAGGTTGGATGTAGAGAAATTAACTAGCGACGCCCGTGCTGTTGATTGGTCTCCTATTATGAACGCAACTTCTATAGACGATATGGTAACCCACTTTAACTCGGTGATTCTCAAGTTATACGATACACATGCGCCTGTGAAAAACGTCAAATTAAAACGGCCGCCAGCACCCTGGATAACCCCAGGTGTACGTATAGCTATGAGAAGACGGGATCGAGCTTTTCGTATTTACAAAAGAAGCCGAACTGATGACCACTGGGAGTCTTTTAAGGTAGCTAGAAATCGATGCAACCAGATGGTTAGAAGAGCTAAACGCCGCTATATTCATAACAATGTTTTAGATTCTACGCCTGCTAACATCTGGAAGTTTCTTCGTACCCTTGGAGTTGCTAAGCCTCACCTTTCACACAAACCCTCTTTCACCTTGAATGAACTCAATAAGCACTTTTCTTCTGTCAACCCGCTTCCTAGCAGTGTAAGACTGGCTACTATCCTCGACGTTTCATCTGCCACTCCTCCTCCTGCACCCGAATTCTCTTTCAATCTTTTATCTGAGGACGAAGTTCGCAAGATTATCTGCTCGATTAAATCGAATGCTGTGGGCTGTGACGATGTAAGTAGAACAATGATACTTCTATTACTCGAATGTTTTCTGCCTATTTTAACGTATATAATTAATTACTCCTTATCATCTGGTACCTTCCCTTCTTCATGGCGTAAAGCTCTGGCTATTCCTCTGCCGAAAAACCCTAATCCTAGTTCCCTTAATCACTACAGACCAATATCCATCCTTCCCTTCCTCTCTAAAATCCTGGAAGCAGCTGTACACAAACAGTTTTCCTCTTTTGTCCTCTCCCACAACCTTCTTAACTCTTTTCAGTCTGGATTTCGTTCTGGACACAGTACCACCACTGCACTTACCAAAGTATTAGAGGATATCCGTGACGGTTTTGAGGCTTCCCGACTGACTGTGTTAGTTTTAATTGACTTCTCTAACGCTTTCAACGCAGTTGATCACGGAATTCTCTTGGCCATGCTTTCTCGATTGAGCTTATCTTCCTCGGCACAGTCATGGTTCTCCTCTTATCTTCTTGGTCGCCAGCAAGCCGTCCGTGTCGATCGATCTTTATCCGATTGGTGCGACTTGGAAGCTGGTGTACCTCAGGGCGGTATACTCTCTCCCCTTCTCTTCTCTTTATTTATTAACTCTCTCACTTCTCATCTATCCTCTTCTTTCCATCTGTACGCTGACGATCTGCAGCTTTATGCCCAGAAAGATGTTCATTCTTTAAATGAAGCTATCGCATTACTCAACTCTGATCTTGAAAAGATTTATAAGTGGTCAACTAACTTCGGTATTTCGGTTAACGCGGGAAAGTGCCAAGCAATAATTGTTGGTAGTTCTCGACAGTTGTCGCGCCTTAATCTGAATGATGTGACTGCATTAAAATTTAACGGTGTTGTAATACCTTATTCACATCAAGTTAAGGATTTGGGTTTGACGATTGATTCGTGTCTCTCCTGGAAAGATCATATTGACCATTTATCTTCAAAAGTGACAAACGCGCTAAGGGCTCTTTATAGGTTTAAATTCTTTCTCCCATCCACCACCAAGATTGCGCTTATACAGGCTCTTGTGTTACCAATCATCGATTATGCCGATGTTTGCACCACTGACCTTAATGAAAACCTTCTCAATAAGTTGGATCGACTTCTTAATAATTGCATTCGTTTTATATATGGATTACGCAAATACGACCATATCTCCCAATACCGTCAGCAACTCAAATGGCTTCCTATACGTGAGCGTAGGAACCTAAGAGTTGTCTGTTTGCTCTTCAACATACTTTTCGATCCACTTACCCCAGAATACTTGAAATCAAGATTTCAGTTTCTGGGTGCCTCTCATCAACGTGACCTTCGCTCAAGTAGCAACCTTCTCTTACTAACACCTGCACATACTTCTGGCTTTGTCTCCTACTCTTTCACCCTTTCGGCTGTACGACTCTGGAACGCTTTACCTCTAAATATTCGAAATGCACCCAGCAAGTACGTATTTAAGAAATTGGTCCGTGAGCACTACTTGAGTTCTCTACGCTAGTCTCGTCGTATCTGACATTGCTACTCTTTCATATATGTGTATATATATATATATATATATATTATGTATTAATTATGTAGGTATATATGTATTTAATTATGTATTTATAAGGATTTAATATATGTATAATTTTATATATTTTTTATATACATATCTTTTTGGTATATTCTGTTTCAATTTTTTTTTAAATAAGGTTTTTTTTATTGCCGCCACGATTTTTCTCCTTAACACACTTACCGGTTGACTGGTAGAGAATGCCCTTCGGCATTAAGTCCGCCATTTGCTGTTTTAATTTAAGCAATAAAGATTAAATAAAAATAAAAAATAATAAATAACGTTATATGGCAGAACCTCCACCGCACAACCTTCGAATGAGAAAGGTACTGATTCTTTTATTTTTATTTCCTTAAACTCAAGATTATTTTTTAGTAATATGCAGGAACCACCTCTACGTTCATTTCTACAATAAGAAGCAGCCAGAGTATAATTCTTTATATGTAGATTTTTCTCGGAACCACGTTTCAAAAAGGTTTCTGTAAGACATATAAAATCAATACCTTTAACATCTTTTTCCAGTTCACTTAAGGTGATTTGAAAGATATCTTGTTTACTGAGAATACTGGCTATGTTCTGGTGCAGTAATGTAAAATTAGTTTTGGCTACGAAAAAACATATTTTGACTAGATTCATTATTTTTATTAAAGAAGAACGGTATAGTTTTTTGCACCAACACTTTAGTTGATGGTCTATGTTTTGTCAATTTGGCATCAGTACTATTTTGCGAAATATACGATTTAATTTTCTGTGGTGCAAGATATTTGTCCCTATATTCTAAAAAATCAATTTCAATATTTATTTTAAAACATATATCATTTAAATATTTTGTCCTTTTTGTCCTGGAAATGTCATAGTTTAATTCTATAAACTTACAATGATTATGATTTTTAGTTAATAATTTTATATTATAATTCAAATAATTAATGTTTAAGTTAGCGTTATTCTGAACATTTAAAATATATACCCTAAAATTCTTAAGCTTATAAATAATGCAATTCCTAATTCTGAAAATAATAAGTATGGGTTTTTGTCATTTGATCCGACTGCTAGTATAATAATGTCATCTTGTCTTAAAGTTTTCTTCAAATGGTCACAGCTACTTAAAATTTGAGAACAGTTGGCTTCCGACTTAACTATTGTAGTAATTATATATGGGTCGTTTGTTTTATGTCTTCGCGAAGAATATAATTTCTCGGATAAGTTTTTGATTTGATCGTCCCCGAGAATTACTACCTGCGTTTTTATTTTATTATAGTCACAATATTGGTCATTCTGTGTCGATTCGATAGTAATGTAGCCGCAATTAGTGACATCTTCCGCCAGTGTTGATATTATTGTCGGTGAGGTCGGTACGGACGGCGGCGCCGGCGTGCAATCTGGCAGTTTAACTTGCTCGGATTTTTGGTGAATCGATGGAGTCATGTGTTGTGTTTTTTTGTTAAATATGAATGATTTATCGCAGTGTAGTGGTGATGTTCGGGAACTGCTACAATTCATAAATATAAGTTTTCGTCGTAGTGGAGTCATAGAAGTACTTTTTTGCCCAATGTCTGTGGTGAGTGTTTTCAATATGTCAATTTGTTTTTGTTGTCTGTTTAATGTCTTTTTTAACTCGGTATTTTCCAGGCTTAAATTATCAATTTCAATTTCTGCTCTTTCTAATGTGTTTTTAAGGGTTTCGATTTCCGACAATAATTCATCATTCCTTGACATATCATTGTTTTGGAATAATTCACTGTGAATACTTAGCATAGTTGTATCTAAAATTGTGGAATTCATTATACTATTATTATCATTCGTAGACATGTCTGAGTTCGATTTTGATCGTATTAACTTTCGTCGTATTGTAATATTATCCATTTTCTTGTTTACAATTTTAAGGTTAATGTCAAGTAATTAAGGTCGGTAAGTAGTGCGTCTTTGTCGGTAAAGCAGTTTCTGATTTCAAACTAGGTAACAGCTGAGTTTTGTTTATGTGCAATTATTCACAAAATTGTTGAATATTTCTGTAATAGTTTTAGTCACTAACCTTCTATATGGTATTAATTCCTTGATTTTGTGACTGATCTTCGTAGTTTTACCTTTATAATGACAGTTATTTGCGTGAAATATGTCGACAATATACTCCGTCTATTTATGTAGAAATCTTCATCAATTTTAGATATTATTAGTTGATAACACTTTTGCTTATCACTTAACTTCTATTAATGGTAATGAATATAAAACTTTTGGAAATTACAACACTTAATTATTTTTAAAATGAATAAATATACACAGATGATGTTTACTCTGGCTCAGTAGCGCCATCACCACCAACAATTAATGCTAATAAGAGAGAATCTACTGAAACTACCACCATTTCATAAAATTGGGAGGCCCCTCCAAGAAAGAAATGGCGAAAGAAAACTTGGAGAGGAAAGCCGACCTCCGTCTTTTATATATATTAATTTATTTGCAAAAGGAACTAACCGTATCATTAGATCTTGCAGTGTGTGTTTGGGGCTTTAGCTTGTGAATGATGGGATCCCAAGCTGGTGGAATTTTCCAACCATCATCTCTATTGAAATTAGGATATTTATTTATTTCGATAGCCTCGCGGAGCATTCTAGGAATAAATCTACGTTCCCTAGCAAGGATTTGGGGTTTGTCAAATCTAATGTAATGGTTGGGCCCCTCAAAGGCGTGATCACACACTGCAGACTTGTTATCGCGCCTATGTTTCATGTCAGCTATATGCTCTTTAACGCGGGTCCCTATGCTTCTCTTTGTTTGCCCGATGTAGGAGAGCCCACAGTCAGAATCTAGTTTGTAGACACCTGCGGCTTGAAGGGGGATATTACACTTGACAGGTCGTAAGAATTGGTTGATCTTCTTCGGCGGCTTGAAGTAAGTTTTGATTGACGCTCGCTTCAGAATGTTTCCAATCTTGTCAGTGACACCCTTCAAGTATGGTAGGATATATGGCAGGTTGACGCTCTACTGTGGCTGGTTTGTCGCGTTTTCTGTGACGAAGGCGTGGTACTTGCAACTTGTTGTTACGCAGTACTTGTTTCACGTGCTGAAGCTCAGCCGTCAGGTGTTGTTTGTCACAGATGCCGCGGGCTCTCTGAAACAAAGGTTTCCCTACGGTAGCTAACTGTATAGGATGATGGTGAGAGTCACCATTGAGGTATCTGTCTGTATGGGTTGCTTTACGATACACTGTATGGCTCAAGGTTTGGTTCGGATTCCTGATAATGAGAATGTCTAGGAAAGCTAGTTTATTATCTGTCTCTAACTCCATAGTAAATTGTATGTTGGAGTTTATGGAGTTAAGATGGTTCAGAAATGCAGGGACACTGTCTCTAGGTAGTATTGTGAAAGTGTCATCTACGTACCGTTTGTAGAACCGGGTTGTCACAGGTGCTGTGGATAGTGCTTTCTCCTCAAAATCCTCCATGAAAATGTCGGCAACAATTGGGGGATACAGGAGAGCCCATTGCTACGCCATCAACTTGCACGTAGAACTCCTCGTTCCACAACAGATAGCCAGATGTTAGGCATAATTCTAGTAGTTCTGCATATTCAATTGGCATGTTGTTATCAACTAGCTTTTTCCTGATGATATCAATGCAGTCCTGTACTGGTAAGCATGTGAATAAGGACTGAACATCAATATCCATAGAACCACCAAGATCCTTGATAAAACGAAGTAACTCATCAAAGAATATTCAGAACAGTTAGATCTTGACGTCGATTATCTCATTCCTGCCCTACACCGCCGAAACTGTATGGGTTACCGAAAATACACAAAGACAATGCTCTGCTACGTCCCATTATAAGCCAAATTGACTCACCAACCTACAAATTGGCTAAACACGTAGCGAAAACACTCACACCACTGAGAGGTAATACGTCAGCCTATGTGAAAGATTCCTATCAGTTTTTCAGTGAGATTCAACATCTACATCTCGCTGATGATGAAACTATGGTTAGTTTTGATGTTTAGTCCTTATTCACATGCTTACCAGTACAGGACTGCATTGATCAGGAAAAAGCTAGTTGATAACAACATGCCAATTGAATATGCAGAACTACTAGAATTATGCCTAACATCTGTCTATCTGTTGTGGAACGAGGAGTTCTACGTGCAAGTTGATGGCGTAGCAATGGGCTCTCCTGTATCCCCCATTGTTGCCGACATTTTCATGGAGGATTTTGAGGAGAAAGCACTATCCACAGCACCTGTGACTCCCCGGTTCTACAAACGGTACGTAGATGACACTTTCACAATACTACCTAGAGACAGTGTCCCTGCATTTCTGAACCATCTTAACTCCATTAACCCCAACATACAATGCGTCATGCTCGTGAACGGGTGCTGCCAGTGGGAATGGGTCTGCTTCTGTCTGCTTGTATTAAGGGCGTCGTATAACTCGTATATAAAAGATCTGTTTTATATTGTCTGTATGTATGGCACTTCTTACTCAAAAAATATAATTCTTAATAGCTTACCTTGTTTTGATTTATTTAATTGCAATATTTTTACTTTCTATAGTCAGTAGTTTAGTGAAAGACCTATGAAAAGCTTTTGGATATAAATTTTCAATTCGATGCCTTAACATAGGTAGTCTTAGTATGTCATGCTCTCTTTAATCATTTCTGCGGTGGTGTTGTATGAGGCTCAAATATGGTTGAGCGAAGAGATGGCTGGTTCATGCGTCATGTTCGGGAACTGGTGCTGCCAGTGGGAATGGGTCTGCTTCTGACTACCTATCTTAATGCATATTGAATTGTATGTTTTTCTTTTATTTTTATTTATTGTAACAGCCTAGACTGAATAACAAGTTCAAACTTTGAATTTAGCTTAAAATCTGTAAATTGATTAAGAAATTTGAAACTCATTAAGAAATGAGCTAATTCAATAATGTTATTTATTTGTTAATCTTTGTTAATATAAAGTCTGGAAACGATATACATATTTGTAAATATCGTTCCATCTGATTGATAAAGCTGGCAAGTTTTTTGCGCCCATTTTTCTTGTCAGTTAAAAGACGTCATAATGGGTGGTAGGGTAAAAGAATTGACGATTTAAAAATGCTTATTATGTGAGCTTATTTAAATAAAATATATTTCACTTTCACTTTCACTATGGAGTTAGAGACAGATAATAAACTAGCTTTCCTAGACATTCTCATTATCAGGAATCCGAACCAAACCTTGAGCCATACAGGGTATCGTAAAGCAACCCATACAGACAGATACCTCAATGGTGACTCTCACCATCATCCTATACAGTTAGCTACCGTAGGGAAACCTTTGTTTCAGAGAGCCCGCGGCATCTGTGACAAACAACACCTGACGGCTGAGCTTCAGCACGTGAAACAAGTACTGCGTAACAACAAGTTGCAAGTACCACGCCTTCGTCACAGAAAACGCGACAAACCAGCCACAGTAGAGCGTCAACCTGCCATATATCCTACCATACTTGAAGGGTGTCACTGACAAGATTGGAAACATTCTGAAGCGAGCGTCAATCAAAACTTACTTCAAGCCGCCGAAGAAGATCAACCAATTCTTACGACCTGTCAAGTGTAATATCCCCCTTCAAGCCGCAGGTGTCTACAAACTAGATTGTGACTGTGGGCTCTCCTACATCGGGCAAACAAAGAGAAGCATAGGGACCCGCGTTAAAGAGCATATAGCTGACATGAAACATAGGCGCGATAACAAGTCTGCAGTATGTGATCACGCCTTTGAGGGGCCCAACCATTACATTAGATTTGACAAACCCCAAATCCTTGCTAGGGAACGTAGATTTATTCCTAGAATGCTCCGCGAGGCTATCGAAATAAATAAATATCCTAATTTCAATAGAGATGATGGTTGGAAAATTCCACCAGCTTGGGATCCCATCATTCACAAGCTAAAGCCCCAAACACACACTGCAAGATCTAATGATACGGTTAGTTCCTTTTGCAAATAAATTAATATATATAAAAGACGGAGGTCGGCTTTCCTCTCCAAGTTTTCTTTCGCCATTTCTTTCTTGGAGGGGCCTCCCAATTTTATGAAATGGTGGTAGTTTCAGTAGATTCTCTCTTATTAGCATTAATTAAATCACTAAATTAAATTATAAATTAACTTAAACCAATTAAAAAATTTTTTGTTAAATATTAATTTCTGAACGTCTTAAAAAAATTCATCGCTTGAGGGTAGGCTCACGAGTGGCTTCAGTCCCCCGTGACCACGGCAGCTGCAAAGGTGCCGAAACGTCGGGAAAACCAAAAATCAAACCAAATACCAACTAATTACCAAAGAACTTTCAATAAAACCGCGCTAGTATCCGTTAAAAATTGTTTTATTTCATGTCTAGTGAGCGCGTAAGCTTGAGAAGTGAACAAAATTTCAAACCTTATTTCAACCCTTTAGTTAGGGCTACCATGTTGAATTTAAAAATAAATGCAATTTTTGGAATCGACATCCCATAAAACCTTAATAACGACATCCATATCGATTTTTAGTTTTTTATCCCATTTAAATTCTAAGGGGTTGATTTTCAAAAAAATACGAAATATGAGTAGTATGTTATTGGGCGTTCTATATCACCTTTCGGTCGCTCAAGCTTCCGCTTGAGCTCTCTTCAGGCGATATAGACCACCCAATAACATACTCAGAAGATCAGTACTCACAATCAAGCAACTTCGCACATGAAATTTTGTTTACAAAAAGGCAAATCAACCTAATTGAAATAATTAATTATATAGTAAATTGGAATGCACTTCAGCATTTTGCATGTCAGCATTAGGGGCCCCGCGCACCGCGCCCCGCGCCCACTGCAGCATGCGGCGGAAATTGCAACACGATACATCGTCGTTCCTTTACCTAAATGCACGGATTCCTGATCTTTTAAATGACGTAAATAAATAAATGTAATGTAAATGTTATAGTTCTATAATTTCAGGATTCGATTCCCGGTTTGATAGAATCTCAAATAGTATACTTAATCAAATAAGTTTTGGATTTTGGATTTGGGTTCGAGGTCGATCCCGAATAATAAAAAATTGAATTTTTGGTAAATGGATTCATATTCAAATTAATCTATTATAAGTACTTTGGTTTCCACCACACCTCGCAGCTCGTCGCCTTGCATAAGCCTAATATAATATTTTACTTACCCAAAGGTCATTGGGCATATTTTACCTACTTGCTGAAAGTTCGCGTACAGAGATCAAACCAGTTTTAAATTGAAGAATTCAATCCCACTATTCAAAATATGTATTATTTTTTCATGTACCGACTGGCAGAAAAAAGTTACTTTACAATATGTGTGTATATGTTTAATGTTATTAAAATTTTGTTCATAAAACAGAAGTTTTTACTTTCAGCATGGTGAAAATGTATTGTACAAATATAATAAACGTTTTATTGTCTTTATTTAGTTATTTAATTTTATTTATTATTGAAATACATAATGATAAAAATTAAACATGGTCTGCAAGAATGCGACCCATACACCCGAGTAGCAGATACAATTACCTACATACCTACCTAGCCTTATTTCGTTGTGTACACCGTAAGTCAAATGCCCGAACAAAATGCCCAATTACCTTTCCGATGCTTCAATGAATTGATTTATATTATGTTCGCGCTGGGCTTCCGCCGTCGGCCCGCGCGCCTCGTTGCGCCATGCATGCCGATGCCGGATGTAGCGATATGACACCTTACCGATGTCCATACCTAAATGCACCCGTTTCTGATTGTTTATAAAGAGCGCTCCACATTCGCGGCGTGAACACCCGTGAAAGGCGTGAAGCGCGAATGTGGATGGTTTTCGCGCCCGTTCACGGGCTTCACGCCTGTTCACGCCTTGTTCCCCGTTCGGTGTCGGTATTTGTGCCCGCTTCAAAGGGTTCGCGGTGCGCGAACCTCCCGTGAACGCAAGCGCATCCACACTCGCGCGTGAAAACAGTACCGTGCCTTGATGTTTTTATTTATTTGCGGAGTACGGTGCGTCAAAATGACCGTCATTTGGACGAACGAGCAGGAACTTGTGATGATTGAGTGTTATCATGCCAAAACCATTTAATGGGATGCTAAAAAACAAAGATAGCAGTGCATAACTCGGCGTCCATTCTCGACGAGCGCGCGAACTAAACTGTGAACGATAGCGAGTGTGGAGGGTCATGCTTTTCACGCCGACTTCGCGGCAAAATTACGTCGTGAATTCACGCCGTGAATCACGCAGGAATCTGGAGCCTGCTTAATTATCGATGAATGAATACAAATTAAAATTTTATGTGACAACTTTATAGCGTAGCGAGGACCCATTTTTCAAAACCTTGTAATATACATTCAACATGTTGTTTAATGTTTATCATATAGAGATCATTGCAATTTTTAATATTTATACTGATACAATTGATTATTTAATATATTTTTAGATTCAGAAGTGGAAATACTCGTAACTTAAAAAAAATAGAAACAAGTTACAACACGAATATTTAATCAACAATTCAAATTTAAAAGAATAAAACAAAGGAACAGCGTTCTCCGCACTAAACTAAATAAAGATAATCGCTTAAAACTCTAACGAAAACACTAAAGAATTAAATCAGAAAACATAACCTAAAACACCATCCGAAATTAAGACGTAAGCACAGAACTTAAACATAAAACGAAATAAACGATACGTATCAGAGTCCTCAGGTGATGTTGACACGACGAGCGCTCGAGCAAAAGTGACCGCGCGGCAGCTGTCACTAGAGATGGGTAGGTCCGGTTGGATACGCATCAGTGGACCTGCATCACATGCCACAGTGATGGATGTACATCCAACGACCAGTTGGATTCCGCTCACCCCGGAGCGGATTGCACAGCGGTTCATAGAGTAACTTAGTTGTGGAACTGAATCACGGGATTACGGACCACGGGGGGAGGTGCGGTGCGGCGGGGTGGCGGCGGCGGGCCGGAGTCGGACCCGCGCGTGGGGAGTTGCATTGTTCTTTCGCGCGGGTGTGATTCAGTTCATTTCAAATTAATCCTGTTCTCAAATTATCTAGCTTCAAACTTGTTGTTAGGCGTATTTATTTTGGTTTTTCGTGATAAGAATTTTTCAATTGGTATTAGGTAAGGTATTAGATTTTTCAATTGTTATCTACCCAATGGGGGTTTTTGTTTATGTTTGATCATTAGATTTTTCAGTTATGTTACCAAATTAGGGGATTTTTGTTTTTTTTTACTTTTTAATTAGAGATTATAGGTAATTCATGATTATTACAAAATATATATAAGACTGATTTGTCCCATACTACTTTTATTTATCCTGCTCAATCCGCAATATCCGCATTCCGTCCCAATTCCAACTCCGCCTTAGGAGATAGAGGTTCAGGATCACGACCGACGGACGGTTAGTCTGCCGCCGGACCCATATGGGTCCGACGGACACGGGACCTGGATGTACATCACCAGAGCTGGATGTACATCCTGATGCAACTCCTAATTAAGAGCGGACCTACCCATCTCTAGCTGTCACCGGCTTATATAGGCGATGCGAAAAATGGCCGTTTGACAAACGGGGGAACTGCTTATACGGCCTCTCCTGACGCCGAGTCGTCCTCGACGGGAGCTGCGTGGTGCGTAGTGGTGCCGCTGGGACCAGCAATTGGCTCCGTAATGGTTTCTTCTTCAGTGCCCAAGAGAGGCATGGATAAACCAACTACGGAACTTTCATCAGCGCCATCATTGTCATCATTGTCTGAAATATAACAAAAGACACATTTTTTTTTGTCAAACAATAAACACAAGTTCAACTGTAATAATAGAACAAAAGGCGTCCCAATCGTTCTACCACTAAGTTGCATACGGTTTCTAATTATGACAAACAGCTACACACGCTTGGAGTTTAAGCGACAAACGCTAAGGCGACATACGCCTGTGGTTTAAGCGACAAACGCTTAAGGCGACACACGCCTGTGGTTTAAGCGACAAACGCTAAGGCGACACACGCCTACACTTACTCTCAAAGAAGGCGGCGCACGACTCTGGGCACCACTCGCCTCGCCAGGGCACCATGTACTGCGCAGCAGCCTGGGTCGTCTTCCCGTAGCCGCCGCTCAGTAGTTTGAGCTCGTACCGTCCATTCGGCAGAACCTTGACGACTTTGTACGGCCCTCGCATCCCTGGATCTAGCTTGCCTGTGGACTGGGAATATTTTATTACAAAAACGAAATCATCGATTTCGTATTGACGAGGTGACTGCCTGTGTTGATTGGCATAGGTGTCTTGCTGCCGCCGGTTCTTTTCCATAAGTTCACTGGCTCGTGCTCGATACATGTCGCGCCTAGCTTCTCTGTCAGGCCCCGTACTGTCGACTGCTATGTCGCGAATCAGGGATCTGATTACTGGTGTGGTAGCATCCGTGCCAATCATCAGGTTGAGTGGAGAAGCCTGGGTCGTTTTTTGCTTAGTAATATTTAGTACTAACTGCAGCTTCCATAATGTTTCTGACCACGAGTTACAGTTGTGGTTGACTTCAATACGTATCATGTTAAGTATAGTGCGTATGTATCTTTCTGCTTGACCGTTGGCGTGGTGCATTTCTGGGGTGATATAGTGCACTTCAGAGCCCAGATCCACAACCCACGACACAAATTCATTGCTCTCAAACATACGCCCTCGGTCGGTGACTATTAATTTAGGAACACCGAATAGCGATACAGCTTGCATAACTGTGCGTTTCAACTCGCCTACGTCTTGTCGATAAATGGGACTTAAAAGACAAAACTTGGTGGACGCATCTACCATCACAAGGATGAACTTATAACCATTGGATATAGGGAGTAGACCTAAAACGTCCATGTGAATTGTATGAAAGGGGTCAGCAGGCTTTTCCCATGAAGTGATATTTTGGTGAACGGATCTAGGGACTCGTTTTTTTGAGATACAAACTAAACAATATGAGATGTATTTCTGGACGAACTGTCGCAAACCGGGAAACCAAAAGTGTTTTAATATTAGATCAAGTGTTTTGTCAGCGTTAATGTGCTCATGTTCGTCGTGAAATACTCTTAACAAACTTAACCTATGACCTTTTGGTATATAGCACAAGAGTCTAGATTCCTCTCCAACCGGTGTAAACTTATAGTAAAGAATATCGTTTTGGCTTATATAACGTGACGAATCTATTTGGCCATCCCTCAATTGTTGCAACAAGTTTTGTGTTTCATCATCTGCAGTTTGTGCTATCTGTGCCCAGTTTTTGGGTCTAGAAACTTGGCTTGCAGCAACAACTGAAGGGTTACGGCTTAAGTAGTCAGCGTGTGGCATCATTACCCCCTTACGATATTCTATGGAAAAGTTAAAGTCTTGGAGGTAAATCCACCAACGCGCTACGCGAGGGAGTAAATCTTTTTTTCGCTCTGTGGCCTTCAAAGCGTTGCAGTCCGTGACGACTTTGAACTGCATTCCTACGAGATAGTGACGGAAGTGCTGTAGCGCTTTAACAACAGCGAGCGTCTCTAGCTCGTAGGAATGGTATTTACTTTCTGCACCTTGCGTCACTTTGCTGAAGTAAGCCACTACGCGTTTTCTTCCTTCCGCGCTTATTTGTAACAGAATTGCCCCGTATCCCGCACTGCTTGCATCAGTATGAACTTCCGTGGGAAGTTGGGGATCAAAAACGGTCAGAACTGGTTCATTAGTGAGGCACTCAATAAGTTCTCGTCTAACTGCTTCCTGTTCTGGACCCCAATGGAATGTAACACCTTTTTTCGTGAGATAACTGATGCAGGCAGTTCGGGTAGCATAAAGGATCATTCCCACAGCTCCGGCGCGTCACCGGCGCGTCACCGGCGCGTCAACGGCCCGTCCGTCAACGTCAAAAATATGTGTGAACAAGCAGTTCAGATCACCGGCGCCGGCACGTCACCGGCGCGTCGCCGGCTCGTTTCAGTCAAGTCAACGTCGCTTCACCGGCAAGGCAAGCAGGGTTGCCACTTTTTTGTTTTAATAAAGTATAGGTTGCTATAATAGGTAGAAAAAAGTACATTGTGGTATGGAAATAATGAATTATTTATTTATTTCAACTTTAAAAACCTACTGTTTAAGTATTGTTTTTTGGAAATATTTTGGTAACTTTATTAGACTTAATTTACTTATTCCACTAAGTTCAAGTAAAGGTAAGTACTATTTTCTCGAATTATAATAGAAATACAACAACGTATGCGAATGTCGGATTTTCGGGTAAACAAATGAATGTCGGAACACAAGTGAAGGCATGAAAACATTGTCTACAGAAATTGTTGTATTATTATTAAAATTCGAAAAAATAGTACCTTTGCTTGAACTTAGTGGTAAAAGTGAATTAAGTCTAACAAAGTTACCAAAATACTACCAAAAACAATACTTAAAGTTCTTAAAGTTGAAATAAATAAATAAATACTTTATTTCTACACCACAATGTACTTTTTTCTACCTATTATAACAACCAATAATTTATTATAATAAATAAGTGGCAACCCTGTTTGCCATGCCGGGGACGCGCCGGTGACGTGACGGCCGGCGACGCGCCGGTGACGTGACGGCCGGTGACGCGCCGGTGACGTGACGGCCGGCACGTCACCGGCGCGTCACCGGCCGTCACGTCACCGGCGCGTCCCCGGCATGACAAACAGGGTTACTACTTTTTTGTTTTAATAAATTATTGGTTGCTATAATCGGTAGAGAAAAAGTATATTGTGGTATGGAAATAAAGTATTATTTATTTATTACAACTTTGAAAATCATTTTTTTATTACTTTTGTTAATATTTCGGTAGCTTTATGAGACTTAATAATTCACCTGTTCCACTAAGTTCTAGCGCTGTGCTAGAACTTAGTGGAACAGGTGAATTATATATATATATATATATTTAGTTCATACAGTCGATCATCGAAGGAGTCTAGACAGAGCAATGGTGCGGGGTGGTGCAGTATAGAAGGGGGGTGGGAGGTCCCGAGAGGCTAATATAATGAAAAAATCAAGATGGCGGCCAACTTTTTTATTTGCGGGCCGATTTAGATAAAACTCGGTTTTTGGTACTATTTTGACAAACAAACAGCAACGCAATGTCAAAAAAGTAAAAAATTCAAGATGGCGGCCAACTTTTTTGTTTGCAGGCCGATTTCGATGAAACTCGGTTTTTGGTCCTATTTTGACAAGAAAACAGAAACGCAATATTAAAAAAGTAAAAAAAATAAAGATGGCAGCCAACTTCTCTGTTTGCGGGCCGATTTAGATGAAACTCAGTTTTTGGTATTATTTAGACAAGCAAACAGCGACGCAATGTTAAAAAAGTAAAAAAATCAAGATGGCGCCAACTTTTTATTTGCGGGCAAATTTCGATGAAACTCTGTTTTTGGTACCTACTATTTTGACAAGAAAACGGCAATGCACTGTTAAAATGTAAATAATTCAAGATGGCAGCCAACTTTTTGTTTGTGGGCCGATTTCAATGAAACTTGGTTTCGGGTACTATTTTGACAAGAAAACAGCAACGCATTGTTAAAAATCTAAAAAAATCAAGATGGCGGCCAACTTTTTTGTTTGTGGGCCGATTTCGATGAAATTCGGTTTTTAGTACTATTTTGACAAGAAAACAGCAACGCAATGCTAAAAATGTAAAAAAATTCAAGATGGCGGCCAACATTTTTTCTTGTGGGCTGATTTCGATGAAACTTGGTTTTTGGTACTATTTTGACATGAGAACAGCTACGCAATGTTAAAAATGTAAAAATTCAAGATGGTGGCCAACTTCCCTGTTTGCAGGGCGATTTCGATGAAATTCAGTTTTTGGTACTATTTTGACAAGCAAACAGCGCGACGCAATGTTAAAAAAGTAAAAAATTCAAGATAGTGGCCAACTTTTTCTTTGCGGGCTAATTTCGATGAAACTCGGTTTTTTGGACTATTTTGACAAGAAAACGGTAATGCACTGTTAAAAATGTAAATAGTTCAAGATGGCGGCTAACTTTTTTGCTTGTGGGTCGATTTCGATGAAACTCGGTTTTTGGTACTGTTTTGACAAGAAAACAGCAACGCAATGTTAAAAATGTAAAAAATTAAAGATGGCGGCCAAATTTTTTGTTTGCGGGCCGATTTTGATGAATCTCGGTTTTTGGTACTATTTTGCCAAGAAAACAGCAACGCAATGTTAAAAATGTAAAAAATTAAAGATGGCGGCCAAATTTTTTGTTTGCGGGCCGATTTCGATGAATCTCGGTTTTGGTACTATTTTGCCAAGAAAACAGCAACGCAATGTTAAAAATACAAAAAAATCTAAGATGGCGGCCAACTTTTTCGTTTGCAGGGCGATTTCGATGAAACACGGTTTTTGACACTATTTTGACAAGAAAACAGCAACGCAAAGTTACAAATGTAAAAAATTCAAGATGGCGGCCAACTTTTTGGCTTGTGGGCTGATTTAGTTTTTGCTCCTTTTCTTTTTGTTTATGGGCCGATTTCGATGAAGCTCGCTTTTTGATATAACTTTGACAAGAAAATAACAACGCAATGTTGGAAACATTAAAAAATTCATAATGGCGGCAAACTTTTTTGCTTGTGGGCTGATTTCGATGAAACTCGGTTTTTGCTACTATTTTGACAAGAAAACAGCAACGCACTCTTAAAAATGTAAAAAATTCAAGATAGCGGCTAACTTTTTTGCTTGTGGGTCGATTTCGATGAAACTCGGTTTTTGGTACTATTTTGACAAGAAAACAGCAACGCAATGTTAAAAATGTAAAAAATTAAAGATGGCGGCCAAATTTTTTGTTTGCGGGCCGATTTCGATGAATCTCGGTTTTTGGTACTATTTTGCCAAGAAAACAGCAACGCAATGTTAAAAATACAAAAAAATCTAAGATGGCGGCCAACTTTTTCGTTTGCAGGGCGATTTCGATGAAACACGGTTTTTGACACTATTTTGACAAGAAAACAGCAACGCAAAGTTACAAATGTAAAAAATTCAAGATGGCGGCCAACTTTTTGGCTTGTGGGCTGATTTAGTTTTTGCTCCTTTTCTTTTTGTTTATGGGCCGAATTCGATGAAGCTCGCTTTTTGATATAACTTTGACACGAAAATAATAAAGCAACGTTGAAAACATTAAAAAATTCAAAATGGCGGCAAACTTTTTTGCTTGTAGGCTGATTTCGATGAAACTCGGTTTTTGCTACTATTTTGACAAGAAAACAGCAACGCACTCTTAAAAATGTAAAAAATTCAAGATGGCGGCTAACTTTTTTGCTTGTGGGTCGATTTCGATGAAACTCGGTTTTTGGTACTATTTTGACAAGAAAACAGCAACGCAATGTTAAAAATGTAAAAAATTAAAGATGGCAACCAAATTTTTTGTTTGCGGGCCGATTTCGATTAATCTCTGTTTTTGGTACTATTTTGCCAAGAAAACAGCAACGCAATGTTAAAAATACAAAAATATCTAAGATGGCGGCCAACTTTTTGTTTGCAGGGCGATTTCGATGAAACACGGTTTTTGACACTATTTTGACAAGAAAACAGCAACGCAAAGTTACAAATGTAAAAATTCAAGATGGCGGCCAACTTTTTGGCTTGTGGGCTGATTTCGATGAAACTCGATTTTTGGTACTATTTTGACAAGAAAACAGCAACGCTATATTAAAAACATAAAAATATGCAAGATGGCGGCCAACTTTTTGCTTGTGGGCCGATTTTGATGAAACTCGGTTTTTTGGACCGTTTTAACCAGAAAACGGCATCACCGAGTTTCATCGAAATCAGCTCACAAGCGAAAAAGTTGGCCGCTATCTTGAATTTTCACATTTTTAACTTTGCATTGCTGTTTTCTGATCAAAATAGTGTCAAAAACCGAGTTTCATTGAATCGCCCCGCGAGCAAAAAAGTTTGCCGCCATCTTAGATATTTTTATACTTTTAACATTGTGTTGCTGTCGTCTTGTCAAAATAGTACAAAAAACCGAGTTTTATCGAAATAGGCCCATAAACAAAGGAGTTGGCCACCATCTTGAATTTTTTAACATTTTTAACTTTGCGTAGCTGTTCTCATGTCAAAATAATAACAAAAACCAAGTTTCATCAAAATCGGCCCACAAGCAAAAAAGTTGGCCGCCATCTTGAATTTTTTTACATTTTTAACATTGCGTTGCTGTTTTCTTGTCAAAATAGTACCAAAAACCGAATTTCATCGAAATCGGCCCACAAACACAAAAGTTGGCCGCCATCTTGATTTATTTTTTATTTTTAACGCTGCGTTGCTGTTTTCTTGTCAAAATAGTACCAAAAACCGAGTTTCATTGAAATCGGCCCACAAACAAAAAAGTTTGCCGCCATCTTGAATTATTTACATTTTTAACAGTGCATTGCCGTTTTCTTGTCAAAATAGTACCAAAACCCGAGTTTCATCGAAATTGGCTCGCAAATAAAAAGTTGGCCGCCATCTTGAATTTTTTTGCTTTTTTAACATTGCATCGCTGTTTGCTTGTCAAAATAGTACCAAAAACTGAGTTACATCTAAATCGGCCCTCAAACAGAGAAGTTGGCCACCATCTTTAATTTTTACATTTTTAACTTTGCGTAGCTGTTCTCATGTCAAAATAGTACCAAATACCAAGTTTCATCGAAATCGGCCCACAAGCAAAAAAGTTGGCCGCCATCTTGAATTTTTTACATTTTTAGCTTTGCGTTGCTGTTTTCTTGTCAAAATAGTACTAAAAACCAAATTTCATCGAAATCGGCCCACAAACAAAAAAGTTGACCGCCATCTTGATTTTTTTAGATTTTTAACACTGCGTTACTGTTTTCTTGTCAAAATAGTCCAAAAACCGAGTTTCATTGAAATCAGCCCACAAACAAAAAAGTTGGCCGCCATCTTGAATTATTTACATTTTTAACATTGCGTAGCTGTTCTCATGTCAAAATAATACCAAAAACCAAGTTTCATCAAAATCGGCCCACAAGCAAAAACGTTGGCCGCCATCTTGAATTTTTTTACATTTTTAACATTGCGTTGCAGTTTTCTTGTCAAAATAGTACCAAAAACTGAGTTACATCTAAATCGGCCCTCAAACAGAGAAGTTGGCCACCATCTTTAATTTTTACATTTTTAACTTTGCGTAGCTGTTCTCATGTCAAAATAGTACCAAATACCAAGTTTCATCGAAATCGGCCCACAAGCAAAAAAGTTGGCCGCCATCTTGAATTTTTTACATTTTTAGCTTTGCGTTGCTGTTTTCTTGTCAAAATAGTACTAAAAACCGAATTTCATCGAAATCGGCCCACAAACAAAAAAGTTGACCGCCATCTTGATTTTTTTAGATTTTTAACACTGCGTTACTGTTTTCTTGTCAAAATAGTCCAAAAACCGAGTTTCATTGAAATCGGCCCACAAACAAAAAAGTTGGCCGCCATCTTGAATTATTTACATTTTTAACATTGCGTAGCTGTTCTCATGTCAAAATAATACCAAAAACCGAGTTTCATTGAAATCGGCCCACAAACAAAAAAGTTGGCCGCCATCTTGAATTTTTTAGATATTTAACACTGCGTTGCTGTTTTCTTGTCAAAATAGTACCAAAAACCGAGTTTCATTGAAATCGGCCCACAAACAAAAAAGTTGGCCGCTATCTTGAATTATTTACATTTTTAACAGTGCATTGCCGTTTTCTTGTCAAAATAGTCCAAAAAACCAAGTTTCATCGAAATTAGCCCGCAAATAAAAAGTTGGCCACCATCTTGAATTTTTTACATTTTTAACTTTGCGTAGCTGTTCTCATGTCAAAATAGTACCAAATACCAAGTTTCATCGAAATCGGCCCACAAGCAAAAAAGTTGACCGCCATCTTGAATTTTTTTACATTTTTAGCTTTGCGTTGCTGTTTTCTTGTCAAAATAGTACTAAAAACCGAATTTCATCGAAATCGACCCACAAACAAAAAAGTTGACCGCCATCTTGATTTTTTTTGATTTTTAACACTGCGTTGCTGTTTTCTTGTCAAAATAGTACCAAAAACCGAATTTCATCGAAATCGACCCACAAACAAAAAAGTTGGCCGCCATCTTGAATTATTTACATTTTTAACAGTGCATTGCCGTTTTCTTGTCAAAATAGTCCAAAAAACCGAGTTTCATCGAAATTAGCCCGCAAATAAAAAGTTGGCCACCATCTTGAATTTTTTACTTTTTTAACATTTCGTCGCGCTGTTTGCTTATCAAAATAGTACCAAAAACTGAATTTCATCTAAATCGGCCCGCAAAGAGAGAAGTTGGCCACCATTTTGAATTTTCACATTTTTAACTTTGCATTGCTGTTTTCTGATCAAAATAGTGTCAAAAACCGAGTTAAAATAAATAAATAAATACTTTATTTCTACACCACAATGTACTTTATTCTACCTATTATAACAACCAATAATTTATTATAATAAATAAGTGGCAACCCTGTTTGCCATGCCGGGGACGCGCCGGTGACGTGACGGCCGGTGACGTGCCGGTGACGTGCCGGCCGTCACGTCACCGGCGCGTCACCGGCCGTCACGTCACCGGCGCGTCCCCGGCATGACAAACAGGGTTGCTACTTTTTTGTTTTAATAAATTAATGGTTGCTATAATCGGTAGAGAAAAAGTATATTGTGGTATGGAAATAAAGTATTATTTATTTATTACAACTTTGAAAATCATTTTTTTATTACTTTTGTTAATATTTCGGTAGCTTTATGAGACTTAATTCACCTGTTCCACTAAGTTCTAGCACAGCCGATATTTAGTTCATACAGTCGATCAATGAAGGAGTCTAGCTAGACAGAGCAATGGTGCGGGGTGGTGCAGTATAGAAGGGGGGTGAGAGGTCCCGAGAGGCTAATATCAACGCAATGTTAAAAATGAAAAAATCAAGATGGCGGCCAACTTTTTTATTTGCGGGCCGATTTAGATAAAACTCGGTTTTTGGTACTATTTTGACAAACAAACAGCAACGCAATGTCAAAAAAGTAAAAAATTCAAGATGGCGGCCAACTTTTTTGTTTGCAGGCCGATTTCGATGAAACTCGGTTTTTGGTCCTATATTGACAAGAAAACAGAAACGCAATATTAAAAAAGTAAAAAAAATAAAGATGGCAGCCAACTTTTTATTTGCGGGCAAATTTCGATGAAACTCTGTTTTTGGTACCTACTATTTTGACAAGAAAACGGCAATGCACTGTTAAAATGTAAATAATTCAAGATGGCAGCCAACTTTTTGTTTGTGGGCCGATTTCAATGAAACTTGGTTTTGGGTACTATTTTGACAAGAAAACAGCAACGCATTGTTAAAAAACTAAAAAATTCAAGATGGCGGCCAACTTTTTTGTTTGTGGGCCGATTTCGATGAAATTCGGTTTTTAGTACTATTTTGACAAGAAAACAGCAACGCAATGCTAAAAATGTAAAAAAATTCAAGATGGCGGCCAACATTTTTTCTTGTGGGCTGATTTCGATGAAACTTGGTTTTTGGTACTATTTTGACATGAGAACAGCTACGCAAAGTTAAAAATGTAAAAATTCAAGATGGTGTCCAACTTCTCTGTTTGCGGGCCGATTTAGATGAAATTCAGTTTTTGGTACTACTTTGACAAGCAAACAGCGCGACGCAATGTTAAAAAAGTAAAAAATTCAAGATGGTGGCCAACTTTTTCTTTGCGGGCTAATTTCGATGAAACTCGGTTTTTTGGACTATTTTGACAAGAAAACGGCAATGCACTGTTAAAAATGTAAATAGTTCAAGATGGCGGCTAACTTTTTTGCTTGTGGGTCGATTTCGATGAAACTCGGTTTTTGGTACTGTTTTGACAAGAAAACAGCAACGCAATGTTAAAAATGTAAAAAATTAAAGATGGCAGCCAAATTTTTTGTTTGCGGGCCGATTTTGATGAATCTTGGTTTTTGGTACTATTTTGCCAAGAAAACAGCAACGCAATGTTAAAAATAAAAAATACCAAATTTCATCGAAATCAGCCCACAAGCAAAAAAGTTGGCCGCCATCTTGATTTTTTTTAGATTTTTAACACTGCGTTGCTGTTTTCTTGTCAAAATAGTACCCAAAACCAAGTTTCATTGAAATCGGCCCACAAACAAAAAAGTTGGCCGCCATCTTGAATTATTTACATTTTTAACAGTGCATTGCCGTTTTCTTGTCAAAATAGTACCAAAAACAGAGTTTCATCGAAATTGGCCCGCAAACAGAGAAGTTGGCTGCCATCTTTATTTTTTTACTTTTTTAATATTGCGTTTCTGTTTTCTTGTCAAAATAGGACCAAAAACCGAGTTTCATCGAAATCGGCCGACAAACAAAAAAGTTGGCCGCCATCTTGAATTTTTACTTTTTTGACATTGCGTTGCTGTTTGTTTGTCAAAATAGTACCAAAACCGAGTTTTATCTAAATCGGCCCGCAAAGTAAAAAGTTGGCCGCCATCTTGATTTCTTTCATTTTTAACATTGCGTTGATATTAGCCTCTCGGGACCTCCCACCCCCCTTCTATACTGCACCACCCCGCACGATTGCTCTGTCTAGACTCCTTCGATGATCAACTGTATGAACTAAATATCGGCTGTGCTAGAACTTAGTGGAACAGGTGAATTAAGTCTCATAAAGCTACCGAAATATTAACAAAAGTAATAAAAAAATGATTTTCAAAGTTGTAATGAATAAATAATACTTTATTTCCATACCACAATATACTTTTTCTCTACCGATTATAGCAACCAATAATTTATTAAAACAAAAAAGTAGCAACCCTGTTTGCTTTGCCGTTGACGCGCCGGCCGGCGACGCGCCGGTGACGTGACGGCCGGTGACGCGCCGGTGACGTGACGGCCGGCGCGTCACCGGCACGTCGCGCCGCCGGCGAGTCACCGGCAAGGCAAACAGGGTTGCTACTTTTTTGTTTTAATAAATTATTGGTTGCTATAATCGGTAAAGAAAAGTACACTGTGGTATGGAAATAAAGTAGGTATTATTTATTTATTTCAACTTTGAAAAACATTTATTTTTATTACTTTTGGTAATATTTTTGTAAATTTTTTAGACTTAATTTACACCACCAGTTTAGGATGAGTATTTTTCAAGATAAATTTCTGTTTTAAGATTGACAGATGACAGCTGTCAAACTTAAAACAGCAATATCTCAAAAAGAAATTGTTAACCTTCACTTGTTTTTCCGACATTCATTTGTTTACCCGAAATCCACACTCAAGGTCCAAACAAATTATCGGACGCGGCTTATGGACGCGGCTTACTGCCGCGGCTGATAGGTGTGCACACTCTCATAACATCCTGCGTTCCAGATAGCTATCGGACGTCCGATGACGTCATATTAGTCTATGGTTACGTCCGCGACCTACTACATCCGATAGTTTGCACACCTCAGATCAGCCGCGGCAGTAAGCCGCGTCCGATAATTTGTTTGGACCTTCATTCACACACAAAATTCGAAGAAACAGTACCTTTACTAGAACTCGGTGGAAAGGGTGAATTAAGGCTCAGTTGCACCACCCAACTTTAACGATAACAGGCTAGTTCTAGTACCGGTTAAGCATAAGTTAGCCAAAAAAAGAGGTTGTGAATTAAGGCTCAGTTGCACCACCTAACTTTAACGATAACAGGCTAGTTATAGTACCGGTTAAGCATAAGTTAGCCAAAAAAAGAGGTTGTTAGCCAGCTTGATGTCCTTTGACAAGTTTGACGTGACAAATAGGTAGCATTACCCTTTGACGATAACTTTAACTTTGACAGCGTTTTGGTACAGAATAAAGTTACCAAAATATTAACAAAGTAATAAAAAAAGATTTTTAAAGTTGAAATAAATAAATAATACTTCATTTCCATGCCACAATGTTTGTACCAATAATAAATAAGCGGCAACCCTGTTTGTCATGCCGGGGACGCGCCGGCCGGCGCGTCAACGGCAAAGCAAACAGGGTTGCTACTTTTTTGTTTTAATAAATTATTGGTTGCTATAATCGGTAGAGAAAAAGTATATTGTGGTATGGAAATAAAGTATTATTTATTTATTACAACTTTGAAAATCATTTTTTTATTACTTTTGTTAATATTTCGGTAGCTTTATGAGACTTAATTCACCTGTTCCACTAAGTTCTAGCACAGCCGATATTTAGTTCATACAGTTGATCATCGAAGGAGTCTAGACAGAGCAATCGTGCGGGGTGGTGCAGTATAGAAGGGGGGTGGGAGGTCCCGAGAGGCTAATATCAACGCAATGTTAAAAATGAAAGAAATCAAGATGGCGGCCAACTTTTTACTTTGCGGGCCGATTTAGATAAAACTCGGTTTTGGTACTATTTTGACAAACAAACAGCAACGCAATGTCAAAAAAGTAAAAAATTCAAGATGGCGGCCAACTTTTTTGTTTGCCGGCCGATTTCGATGAAACTCGGTTTTTGGTCCTATTTTGACAAGAAAACAGAAACGCAATATTAAAAAAGTAAAAAAATAAAGATGGCAGCCAACTTCTCTGTTTGCGGGCCAATTTCGATGAAACTCTGTTTTTGGTACTATTTTGACAAGAAAACGGCAATGCACTGTTAAAAATGTAAATAATTCAAGATGGCGGCCAACTTTTTTGTTTGTGGGCCGATTTCAATGAAACTTGGTTTTGGGTACTATTTTGACACGAAAACAGCAACGCAGTGTTAAAAATCTAAAAAAAATCAAGATGGCGGCCAACTTTTTTGTTTGTGGGCCGATTTCGATGAAATTCGGTTTTTAGTACTATTTTGACAAGAAAAAAGCAACGCAATGTTAAAAATGTAAAAAAATTCAAGATGGCGGCCAACTTTTTTGCTTGTGGGCTGATTTCGATGAAATTTGGTTTTTGGTACTATTTTGACATGAGAACAGCTACGCAAAGTTAAAAACGTAAAAATTCAAGATGGTGGCCAATTTCTCTGTTTGCGGGCCGATTTAGATGAAATTCAGTTTTTGGTACTATTTTGACAAGCAAACAGCGACGCAATGTTAAAAAAGTAAAAAATTCAAGATGGCAGCCAACTTTTTTGTTTGCAGGCTGATTTCAATGAAACTCGGTTTTTGGTCCTATTTTGACAAGAAAACAGAAACGCAATATTAAAAAGTAAAAAAATAAAGATGGCGGCCAACTTTTTGTTTGTTGGCCGATTTCGATGAAATTCGGTTTTTAGTACTATTTTGACAAGAAAACAGCAACGCAGTGTTAAAAATCTAAAAAAATCAAGATGGGCGCCAACTTTTTTGTTTGTGGGCCGATTTCGATGAAATTCGGTTTTAAGTACTATTTTGACAAGAAAACAGCAACGCAATGTTAAAAATGTAAAAAAATTCAAGATGGCGGCCAACTTTTTTGCTTGTGGGCCGATTTTTATGAAACTTGGTTTTTGGTATTATTTTGACATGAGAACAGCTACGCAAAGTTAAAAATGTTAAAATTCAAGATAGTGGCCAACTCCTTTATTTGTGGGCCGATTTCGATGAAACTCGGTGATGCCGTTTTCTGGCGAAAACGGTCCAAAAAACCGAGTTTCATCATAATCGGCCCACAAGCAAAAAGTTGGCCGCCATCTTGCATATTTTATGTTTTTAATATAGCGTTGCTGTTTTCTTGTCAAAATAGTACCAAAAATCAAGTTTCATCGAAATCAGCCCACAAGCCAAAAAGTTGGCCGCCATCTTGAATTTTTACATTTGTAACTTTGCGTTGCTGTTTTCTTGTCAAAATAGTGTCAAAAACCGTGTTTCATCGAAATCGCCCTGCAAACAAAAAAGTTGGCCGCCATCTTGAATTTTTTACTTTTTTAACATTGCGTCGCTGTTTGCTTGTCAAAATAGTACCAAAAACTGAATTTCATCTAAATCGGCCCGCAAACAGAGAAATTGGCCACCATCTTGAATTTTTACGTTTTTAACTTTGCGTAGCTGTTCTCATGTCAAAATAGTACCAAAACCAAATTTCATCGAAATCAGCCCACAAGCAAAAAAGTTGGCCGCCATCTTGAATTTTTTACATTTTTAACATTGCGTTGCTGTTTTCTTGTCAAAATAGTACTAAAAACCGAATTTCATTGAAATCGGCCCACAAACAAAAAAGTTGGCCGCCATCTTGATTTTTTTTAGATTTTTAACACTGCGTTGCTGTTTTCTTGTCAAAATAGTACCCAAAACCAAGTTTCATTGAAATCGGCCCACAAACAAAAAAGTTGTCCGCCATCTTGAATTTTTTACTTTTTTGACATTGCGTTGCTGTTTGTTTGTCAAAATAGTACCAAAACCGAGTTTTATCTACATCGGCCCGCAAAGTAAAAAGTTGGCCGCCATCTTGATTTCTTTCATTTTTAACATTGCGTTGATATTAGCCTCTCGGGACCTCCCACCCCCCTTCTATACTGCACCACCCCGCACGATTGCTCTGTCTAGACTCCTTCGATGATCAACTGTATGAACTAAATATCGGCTGTGCTAGAACTTAGTGGAACAGGTGAATTAAGTCTCATAAAGCTACCGAAATATTAACAAAAGTAATAAAAAAATGATTTTCAAAGTTGTAATAAATAAATAATACTTTATTTCCATACCACAATATACTTTTTCTCTACCGATTATAGCAACCAATAATTTATTAAAACAAAAAAGTAGCAACCCTGTTTGCTTTGCCGTTGACGCGCCGGCCGGCGACGCGCCGGTGACGTGACGGCCGGTGACGCGCCGGTGACGCGCCGGCCGTCACGTCACCGGCGCGTCGCCGGCCGTCACGTCACCGGCGCGTCACCGGCCGTCACGTCACCGGCGCGTCCCCGGCATGACAAACAGGGTTGCCGCTTATTTATTATTGGTACAAACATTGTGGCATGGAAATGAAGTATTATTTATTTATTTCAACTTTAAAAATCTTTTTTTATTACTTTGTTAATATTTTGGTAACTTTATTCTGTACCAAAACGCTGTCAAAGTTAAAGTTATCGTCAAAGGGTAATGCTACCTATTTGTCACGTCAAACTTGTCAAAGGACATCAAGCTGGCTAACAACCTCTTTTTTTGGCTAACTTATGCTTAACCGGTACTATAACTAGCCTGTTATCGTTAAAGTTAGGTGGTGCAACTGAGCCTTAATTCACAACCTCTTTTTTTGGCTAACTTATGCTTAACCGGTACTAGAACTAGCCTGTTATCGTTAAAGTTGGGTGGTGCAACTGAGCCTTAATTCACCCTTTCCACCGAGTTCTAGTAAAGGTACTGTTTCTTCGAATTTTGTGTGTGAATGAGTGTGGATTTCGGGTAAACAAATGAATGTCGGAAAAACAAGTGAAGGTTAACAATTTCTTTTTGAGATATTGCTGTTTTAAGTTTGACAGCTGTCATCTGTCAATCTTAAAACAGAAATTTATCTTGAAAAATACTCATCCTAAACTGGTGGTGTAAATTAAGCCTAAAAAATTTATCAAAATATTACCAAAAGTAATAAAAATAAATGTTTTTCAAAGTTGAAATAAATAAATAATACCTACTTTATTTCCATACCACAGTGTACTTTTCTTTACCGATTATAGCAACCAATAATTTATTAAAACAAAAAAGTAGCAACCCTGTTTGCCTTGCCGGTGACTCGCCGGCGGCGCGACGTGCCGGTGACGCGCCGGCCGTCACGTCACCGGCGCGTCACCGGCCGTCACGTCACCGGCGCGTCGCCGGCCGGCGCGTCAACGGCAAAGCAAACAGGGTTGCTACTTATTTGTTTTAATAAAGTATTGGTTGTTATAAAAGGTAGAAAAAAAGTACATTGTGGTATGGAAATAAAGTATTATTTATTTATTTCAACTTTAAAAACATTTTATTTTTTAATTCTGTTAATATTTTGGTAACTTTATGAGACTTAATTCACCTGTTCCATTAAGTTCTAGTAAAGGTATTTTTTTTCGAATTTTAATAAAAATACAACAATGTGAGTGAACTTCGGGTAAACAAATGAATGTCGTAAAAACAAGTGAAGCTAGGAAAACATAGTCTTGTGATCTGTAAATAAATTATGACGTCATCCGCGACGTACGCAAATCTCAACAATTTTTTTTTATTGATATTGCTGTTTTAAGTTTGACAGCGGCCATCTGTTAATCTTAAAACAGGAATATCTCGAAAAATACTCATCCTAGACTGGTGGTGTAAATTAATTACCAATATATTACCAAAAGTAGTAAAAATAATTGTTTTTCAAAGTTGAAATAAATAAATTATACTTTATTTCCATACCACAGTGTAATTTTCTGTACCGATTACAGCAACCAATAATTTATTTAAACAAAAAAGTAGCAACCCTGTTTGCCTTGCCGGTGACTCGCCGGCGACGCGCCGTGCCGGTGACGCGCCGGCCGTCACGTCACCGGCGCGTCGCCGGCATGCCGTAGCAATATGCGTTTGACGTTGACGGGCCGGTGACGCGCCGTTGACGCGCCATGACTGATGTGTGTGAACAGTGTAGTACAACTTGTATGTAACTATATTTTTGACGTTGACGGGCCGGTGACGCGCCGTTGACGCGCCGGAGCTGTGTGAATGATCCTTAATTTTTGATGTACCGTCTAAAGTACCCGGCGAGGCCTAAAAATTGTCGGACCTGTCTGACGTTCTGAGGGACTGGAGCATTGACCAAAGCTTCCACCTTGCGTGGGCTTGGCCTAACCTGACCCTGACTCACCAGTCGCCCAAGGTATTCCACCTCTGTTACCATGAATGAGCATTTCTTAAGATTAATTGAGAAGCCAGCCGCAGTAAGCGTCTGTAAAACCTTTTGCAAAAGTGAAATACCTTCGGCAACCGTCTTACTCATGACCAGCACATCGTCAACGTAAACCAATACTTGACCCGACTCTATATGGCTACGCAGTGTCCTGTTGATGATGCGCTGATAAACTATCGGGGAATTGGAAAGACCATACGGCATTTTTAAATACTCGTAGTGACCTTCCGGCGTTACGAATCCCGTGAGGTGAATGGACTGTTCCTTTATCGGGATCTGGTGGAAGCCGGTAGCCATGTCCAGGCTTGAAAAGAACTTATAATTCCCTAATCGATCGATGTGGTCGTCGATCAGTGGAAGTGGGTAGCGGTCCTTGACTGTGACTCGGTTAAGTGCTCTGAAGTCTACGCATAAGCGGTCTGTGCCGTCTTTCTTTTTAACAAGAATTATTGGACTCGCGTACTCTGATTTTGACTCTCTGATGATGCCTTTGTCCAATAAGTCAGAAATGATTTTACGAACGCGAAGTTTTTCATCGTACGAGAGCTTATAGGGGCGGTATACTACTGGGGTAGGACTAGTTAACTGGATTTCCATTTCACCGGTGTTAACAGTTGTGGTCGCCGTACCAGAGACAAAAAAATCTGCAAATTGGTTTACTACTTGCAAAAGAGCGTCTCGCTCCTTACCTTGCAAAGGGGTATTAACCTCATCTATTTCTTTATTTTGTACTGAATTGACTTGGACAGAGAAATCATCAGAACGTGTCAAATACTGTTTGTTTTTCGTGCGGATATACACGATACCATCCCGATTAAGTATGTCGGTGCCTATAATAATGGGTGCGTTCATACAGGAGGAGGGTATTACAACTAGATCGGCTTCGATCGAAATTCGATCGAACTCGATCGTCACAGTCACGTAAGAAGAAGCCACTATCTCACTTTCACTGATACCTTTCAAAACACAATGAGTAGATTTAGGTTGACATGACAGGTATTTTAAAACATCCGAGGAAATGAGGGAAATGTTCAAAACCCCACTATCTATGAGAACGTCCACTGGAACGCCATCAACCACGCCAACGACAATGTCACGATTGTCCCCATCGTTAGAGGTGCGATCGGTGCAAAGATTAACCTTACGCTCGTTTCGTGGTTGAGAGCGTTCCTTGGCAAAGCACTTGTCTTCAGTATGTCCTGGTTTTTTGCAAAACGTACAAATTACACTACTTCTTTTATCCGAGTTGGAGGGGTTGGACCTAGTATCCGGAGTAGTATTTGGTTTCTTTGGACAATTCCGACTAACGTGACCTCGTTGGCCACATATGAAGCACTTGACGTCTGATCGATTGCTAACCGGGTGAGGTACGCGATTCTTTAGATATGGAGGGCGGTGATTTGGTTTCCTGACATTTGATTTAACGTAAATAGACAAGAAGGAGACAAGATTTTCGGGGCTTAAACTGGCATTAGCCGCGGCTGCTCTAACTTGGGGGTCATCTATTCCACGTATTACTATGAGTGTCATGAGGTCGTCACTGAGTCCCTTAACAATTCGTAACCGCAATAAAGTCCGTCGGGCATATTCAGCATATGTAGCATACTTGTCAGACGTTGTGTTCATCGCCTCAAATAAAATGTTTGCGTAATCTAACTTGCGAGGACATAATGGTTTAAACTCAAGTTTAAAGTTAGACCACGTGCGATCATTCGTGACCCATTCACCTAGCCAAACTCGAGCGTCACCCTTCAGACATGAACCAACCCGTGAGAGACACTCACTATCGCTCCAACCATTGGCCGCCTTTGCTCGATCAACCTCATCGCACCAAGAGTCTATGTCGTTTATGGCGGGGTCAAAATTTGACACAAAATATTTACTAGAAGACCTGCCTGGTTGCAGCGATCGTATAGCGTCTACAAGGGCACTCGTTGGGTCGTGTGAAGTTTGTGTTTGAGTATCAGTGGATGTGTCGGGATGAGGACGCAACGGAGTATTACAGTCTAGGGTTGTGTTTGTGTTGGTTTCAATTTGCACTGTGCGGGAACTACCTGCCGCTCGCGATTGTGTAGTGTTCATATCACTCTCACAACCACCGACAGTGACGTCAACGGGTCCATAGCGCATTAAAGTGTCATGATGGGTTGTGGGAGTGTTGGGTTCCGTGACCTGTCTCTTTTCAATTTCATTTAACCTAGTCATTATAGAATTAAGTGTATCTTTCATCGAAACATTTGGGCTATTATGTCTACTACGAGATTCCGACTTATCTGCATAATAATAGTGTCGGCGCGAGCGGTCACGCCGCGAGCGAATGTATGAACGACTCCGTGAACGATCACGCGCGCGTCGTCGCGATCGCCTATCCAATACGGGTGTTCGTGATTTACTTCGTGAATCACGAGCCACACGGCTAGATGACGTCCGAGACCGACGACGGCGTGATCCCTCAGAACTACGTAACTTGCTACGTGACCGTCGACGCTCAGACTCGTTCGGCATGTTTAAAAACTAAAAATATTTCGTGAGACACTGTTCCTTTGTGCGGGCGAAACGTTACGAATCCCACTTCTGATTTTAGATTCAGAAGTGGAAATAACTTAAAAAAAATAGAAACAAGTTACAACACGAATATTTAATCAACAATTCAAATTTAAAAGAATAAAACAAAGGAACAGCGTTCTCCGCACTAAACTAAATAAAGATAATCGCTTAAAACTCTAACGAAAACACTAAAGAATTAAATCAGAAAACATAACCTAAAACACCATCCGAAATTAAGACGTAAGCACAGAACTTAAACATAAAACGAAATAAACGATACGTATCAGAGTCCTCAGGTGATGTTGACACGACGAGCGCTCGAGCAAAAGTGACCGCGCGGCAGCTGTCACCGGCTTATATAGGCGATGCGAAAAATGGCCGTTTGACAAACGGGGGAACTGCTTATAATATAATATTTTTTATAGAATACAGAATGAGTACCTACGCACCAACGAGGTGCCAACCTACTACTTATTTGTTTGGAAAGATTTTTGTTATTAAAAACTTAAAATTATTTAACGGTATTCTTCATTATAAGTACAAATAATAAAGCTAAACAAACAAAGCTAAAAAAGTAAGTGTAAAATAGTGGACCGTTTTATCAATAAAACCAACACAGATGGGAGCGACTCTGTTTCTCCGTTATTTAACTACTGAGCTATCGTACGTGACATAGTTATTTCGAATGGTTTTGACAATAATAAATTATACTTATTTGTTGTAAAAGGAGTTAAATAAAACATCAGGAGCAATTAAAAGTTACAGTTTTAATTGCATCAATGCATAATGGTTTTTGATATTCAACAAGGATTCCACAGCATACAATTACTCGATATCATGGGAAAGTATTACTATTACCAATATAACAGTATTGAAAATAATACACTAATACCTGACCTTAAACAGTGGTATCTCTCCAGCAGGAATAGCGTGACACAACGTCATCAGTAGTATTACGACTTAACAACTTTATTGAAAATACGTATTCCACCGTTCGACCTTTCACTGTGACGACTTGAGTACGACTGAGCGCTCCTCTACTCTGTCACCGCATATTTATAAGTCAGGCGTGGCGTGGTAGGGGCGTCTGCAGTCACCCGATTACTACAACTACCGTTTCAGTACTTTTAATGGAATAAACAGTCGCCTGATTACTACAACTACCGTTTAAGTACTTTTAATGGAATAAACATACAAATTTAGTATACTACATGGTTTATCACGAATAATAATAAAAGTAATTTATACAGTAACCTTACAGTCGGCCATCCTGCTAGAGCGAGTCCCATCGCGTAAAACAATCTCTTTGTAATTTTACTCTTATAATTCTGAGTACATCCAGTCAATTAGTCATAAAATATTATTAAATAAGAACATTATTTTATTAGAAGAAGAAAAAATAGCAGCATTCCAACAAAATATTTCAAATTTTTGCGAAGGTCAAAATTATTATTTAATTACATTACAAATATTTATTGTATGACACAAAACGTAATTACGTTTTCATTTATACATAAGTAGGTATTCAGAAAACATCCCAAAAGAGAAATGGTAGGTATATAAAGTGACAATTATGATAATTAGTTATATAAACATAATTACAGTACTTGACTTAATTTAAATTTAAATTATACAATTCAATACAATTCTGTTAGCATCAATAAAAATATAGCTGCATGGCATTTCATCTGAGCACGTTATAAACACGAGCAATAGCTTGTTTGACATCAAAATTCATTAATATAATTAAAAAATACCTTAGAAATTATTTTAAAATTGATGTTTACCTTAAATATATTGCTAAGGAGTTAGTGCATTGCACCGAATTATAAAGATTGCAAACTTAGAAAAATATATATTTATATAATTTATATTAACTATTCCAAACTTATTTTATTTACTTAAGTCTCAGAATACTTAGTTACGTGTAAGCATTTCAATATTTGTCTCCAATACAAACTTAGTTTAGGAAAATACCTACTAACAATCAACAAACAGTCATCAAAACGCCATTAAAGGCTCATCATTGAAATAGAAAATTAAAGTTATAATTTCTATTAAAATGTATATATATTATTAAATTGAATTCAATATCATTCTCATACTATTTGTAATGCTTGAAATACTTTTATAATTTTAATACCATAATAATAATAAAACAATTAATGAAGGAGTTGCTTTCGTAGCGGCGCGCGGCGGCGCTATGGCTATAGGCAGCATTAATTGCATTGAGTAGACGTTTCAATAAAATTTGGCTTGAGATAACTTTGTGGTGCACCCAGTGCTCCAATTAGTATAACACAGTGACAGAAAAAGCATATTTCAGTTATACATGTCATCAGTTATTATAGTATCCAATAATTGTAATCATCAATATGAAAAAGTTTTCTTTCTTTTTAGTAGTTATTGTACATAACAATTGCACTATTATGTATTTTGTGACACAACTCAGAGTAAAATTTGTTACTTCTTGAACTAATAAAAAATAAGTACCTATCTTACATTACAGCAAGGTAAAAGAACTTTTATTTTTACAAAGTATTCTAAAGGTCTTTTGAATTAGTAATGGTTTTAAATTTACCCTTACTAATTTAACTAGGTTAACCTTTTATTTAGTTATATGTATTAGCATACTTCCCTATACAATGGATATGTAAATGTTATATGTACTAAAGATGAGTTTAGATGTCGTAGAAGTGACTCCACTATACACACAGTACGTTATGTGGAGGTACCTTCCTTGAATATAACTGCACATTTTAAAAACTCAATCAGAATAAACACAAAGTAATAAAATGATTTTAGTAATCAGTATTTTGGAAATCTTACTTTCCATAGTGGGCACATAGAGTCCAATAAATCAATGTACAAAAGTAATTAGCTATAATCCCACACAAGCACCACCCTTACTATCTATCTGCTTTAAGTTTTCCCAGTACCTACGGTGCCCAATATAATGTGTTCTAAATGCAGATTGGATTGTCCTACTAAGTAAGTAAGTAGTTACTCCATTTTATCGCGACCCTCAGTCACGGGGAACAAGAAAAATCATGATAAAAGGTTTTTATTTATTTATTATTATTTAATTTTAATGAGGAGCACCGTCATCACCAGGGCCGTGCGTAAACCTACAGAATTACTTAAATGTTTTGTGAAGAATTTCACCCAGTTTATAGATCGCCTCGAATTTCTCAAATAGAAAAAGCAGGGTAAATTACCCAATTATTAGTATTTAGAGCAATAATCCGATACAAAAAACTTTTACCTAATCACTATTTAGAATAAATATTGTGAGTGTTACACGCAATACACAATACAGATATTCTTTATTTTGTATTTTGTATGTATGTCGTTTTAAGCTATTACCAACATACATACACCATCATAATGTATAAATATATAGACCCATAGTCCATTCATTGGTACCCTTCAACCTATTATTGGCATGTACCGATCAAATTATTGGTACACCTTACGCCAATAATTTAATAGGCAACAGTTAATAAAATTATAGGTATTATTCTCAGTACTTTTATTAAAATATTGGCATGCTTTCACCAATTACTTGTACAACTTATAAAGTATAGGAATGAGGCCAATTTTTTTTTGAAGCCCTTTAACTCATTATTTCCATTATTTGATTAAAAAAAAATCATTTAATGATCTTGAAAATAATGTTCTAAATTCTCATTAAATATTAAGATAGTATGCGTAAACATTATAATTGTGTTTTTCATAAACTAGGTAACACAGTTTATTATTTTGAATAATTTTTGTTTTTTTTTATGTTAAGTTAAGAGCGCCCACAAATAGGAGAGCTGTAATAAGAGGTCAAGCAAGTTACCCCTACATGATTGATGTGAGAACATTATTTTTTTGATTAATTTAAAATTGTAATAATGCGGTATCGGAGATAAAGTGCAATGAATACGAAAATTATTATTTTGTCTAGAAATTTTATCATTGATTACGAAATTTCATTTCATTTTTTTTTTCATTTCAAAATTCTTTATTTCAAATTATAAACAATATTGTTACAAGTACATAGATAATACATGTACATTGATTAATTTAAAGATACTTTATTAGGCTAAACTTACGACCTATGAAAGCTTTAGATGTAATATGTAATTCTACTTAAATTTTTTTACTTTGAAATATTAACACACAGTATTTAAATAGCACTATTCGCAGAAAAAAATGATACGAATCATTTGTAAGTGATTTGCTTATTGCATATCAGCTTACGAAATAAAAAGCACAATACTTTTGTTTTTCAATATTATATTTGTAGGAATGTGAAGGAAGAGTTAGAATTAACATTAAGTATAGTAAAATTACTGTTGTATTAATGTGTATATAGTTTTATTTTAAGATTTATTTGTAATTATTTCATTTATTTATTGTTTGTTTATATTTTTATCAAATTGGATCAATTATTGTTATCTGAAATAAATGAATTTTATTATTTTTCTTTCATTACCGGTAAACTTCAGTAGAGTAGGTCATTGCTCATCATGACCATTTAAAAATATATATGCTCAATAGACTATTATATCCAGCATCATATTCTATGACTTATTAATTACTCATTAAATGACTTGGCAACAGATGCATAAACTGATCATAGTGTAGTAAAATTAATAAGAATAATATTTAAATTTGAATTACTACTATATTAAAAAGAACGGTAGGTATAGCTATAATTGGCAATAATACATGGCCGGACTCTCGGACTCAACTGGTTGCAGTAAATACATTAAAAGAGGATTTACATTTAGCATACTTGATTATTTCCTCTTTATTGTACTCACAAAAGAGTTGCAGAGGAATAATTAATTAAATCATTGTAAGGAGAAGTGGATTTATCCATCAGATAGCTTTGTCGCAGGTTCCAGCAACCCAGGACATGTTAGGGATTTTTCAAGTAAGTATGGATAAGTTATGAATTGCAAATATATGGAGTACCTACGTTACTATTGGTTTTATTGTTCGTTTTTCGCATCAATATCTATCATTTTAACTAAGAAAAATAACAAAAACAAAACCTTTGATAGAATCTACTATAGACGATCTCCTTTGTATGATAGGACACAGTAATTAATGAATAATCGTCATCAAATAATACTTAATAAAGCATGATTGTTTAGTGATAGATTAAACAATAATGATGATAAAACAATCCGATGATTTAGATTTAATAGAAATGATAATAATATAATATTCAAGAAAACTTGTTAAAATGACCTTACGGCTTTTCGCAATAATTTTACTTGTTTGTAAAACAATAGACTTAAGAACAGTTTTAACAAAATTAAGATAACTTGCATGAGTCGCACGTTCAAAAACCGAATACTTAAACAGTTTTTTTTCACGCTACATACTTAATGTAGTAGTTTGATATGAAGTTATTTAGACTATGTCCATCTAACATAGTAAAATGTTTAAATAATACAAACAAGTAGGTAAGTAATTTAGATTAAGTTTAGTCGAATAGCGCATTTACTCGCATTAATATTATTTTCATAAAGATATATTTAAAGAATTTTTAAAAAGAAAAGTTTCAGTCTACCTAAGGCTATTAAAATGTAAGGATGATTTCTTTATCCTCGAATTTATTATTATACTCTTACGTGTTCTCTTTAAGCATTTGCGTAAATTATATACACTTTTGTTTTATTTAATAATTTATAAAACTAACTTAAATTAAGGTTCGAGATCGAGAGCTTCTATGGGCAGTTATATTCCACGCAGACACCTGTTGAAAGCAAGGCTAAAGACCCCAGAGCCAAGCTTACCCGACACTATACTCAAGATATCCCGGACGTCAGCCTGTACGAGATTAGTATGGCTCTCAAACAGCTGAAAAACAACAAGGCGGCGGGTGACGATGGAATCACTACAGAGCTTCTGAGAGCGGGCGGTAAGCCGATACTCAAAGTCCTCCAGAAGCTCTTTAATTCCGTCATCGTCCAGGGCAGAACGCCAAAGACATGGAACATAAGTGAGGTGATCTTGTTCTTTAAAAAGGGTGACAAGTCCCTCTTAAAGAACTATAGACCCATCTCGCTTCTGAGTCATGTCTATAAGTTGTTTTCGAGAGTCCTTACGAATCGTCTCGCTCGCAAGTTCGACGACTTCCAACTCGCTATCACTCGATCGAGGTGTTGAGGTACTTATACCAAAATGCCACCATGACGATCCGAGTACAGAACCAGAACACAAATCCTATCCAACTGCAGCGTGGTGTGAGACAGGGAGACGTTATTTCTCCGAAACTGTTCACAGCTGCGTTGGAGGACATCTTTAAGCTCTTGGACTGGAAAGGACTCGGCATCAACATTAATGGCGAGTACCTAACACACCTTCGTTTTGCCGATGATATAGTCCTTATGGCTGAGACCATGGAAGACCTGAACACAATGCTCGAAGATCTCCGTAGTGCTTCCCAAAGAGTGGGTCTTAGGATGAACATGGAAAAGACGAAAATTATGTCAAATGCCCATGTTGTACCCTCTCCAGTTCATGTTGGGAACACTGCACTTGAAGTTGTTGACCATTACGTATACCTAGGACAGGCAGTCCAGTTAGGTAGGTCCAACTTCGAGAAAGAGATCTCTCGCCGAATCCAACTCGGGTGGGCAGCATTCGGGAAGCTTCGAAAAATCTTCGCGTCCGACTTACCTCAGTGTCTCAAGACGAAAGTCTATGAACAGTGTGTGTTGCCAGTGATGACTTACGGCAGTGAAACGTGGCCGCTAACTATGGGTCTCATAAGGAGGCTCAAGGTCGCTCAGCGTGCAATGGAGAGAGCCATGCTCGGCGTTTCCCTACGTGATCAAATCAGAAACGAGGAGATCCGCAGGAGAACTAAAGTAACCGACATCGCTCGAAGGATTGCTCAGCTGAAGTGGCAATGGGCGGGACACATAGCGAGAAGAACCGATGGCCGTTGGGGCAGAAAGGTTCTGGAATGGCGACCGCGCACCGGACGACGCTCCGTGGGTAGGCCCCCGACAAGGTGGACCGACGATCTGGTGAAGGTCGCGGAAAGCCAGTGGATGCAGGCAGCGCAGGACCGATCGTCGTGGAGATCCTTAGGGGAGGCCTATACCCAGCAGTGGGTGTCGTGTGGCTGATATGATGATGATGAAATTAAGGTTATCAACTTTTAATCTCTTGCAATTATTTCCAAATAAGTACCTATATATTAATTGATGAAGTCTCTCTCAAGCGTATAAGTTTTGACTCTTGATATCGTATAAACCAGCATGAATGCTTGCGGCTTTGGCTGACTTTCAGGCGTCCGCTTCCTTACTTAAAATATCGCCGTCTGAATATTTTACTAGTTGTTGACTACGGACGTCTTACGCTCTCACAGCTGCGTCTTAAATTATACATATTAATAACATACGACATACGAGCGCTTGTGGCTTTTCCCGTCTCTGTTAGGGAATCACTTCCACTCCCTCACTCGTGTCGTTAGTTAAGGGGCCGTACAACGTCAAATACATATTTTGAACAAAGATTACACAGTATTACTTGATTTATCGATCCCAAAAGTTATGAAGAATTTAAATGTGATAACCAATAATAGACATATAGTCTAGAAACTTAATTTAAAAAAAAACTTAGCTAGTTATTTTCTTCTCTCTAGTTATTTTTTTTAATACCAGTTTTCCAAATAAGAAATAGTTTTTCGTTTTTAATTAAAAATGTGATAACCAATAATAGACCTTTAGTCTAGAAACTTAATTTAAAAACAAGTATTTTTTTTAATAGGTTTCCAAAATCAGAAACAATTTATTCGTTATTAATTAAAAACGATAAAGTCAATAACTTCGATAATTCTTACAACGAAAATTCCTTCCAGCGTTGTACGGCCTCTTAAGGATGATATCTTACGCTCTCACAGCGGCATCTTAAGACATATAAATATCATACATACGAAATACTTGCAGCTTTGCCCGAATCTTCAGGCTCCCTTCTGCTTTCCCATTTATTATGAATCACCACAGTGGTCGCTCACCAGCATCAGTTGAAGTCAGCATTTATACAATGAGTCTTGCACTCAACTTCCAATATTCGATCTGAATTTTTCATTTCTGAAACTTGCATAAAATTTTATGTAATTAATCACTATTAGTCACTCAATAAATCAAGAATAGTCTTATCATATTTAATTAACTGAATTGTTATTATTATTGTACAGAATCCGTAATCTCTCTTCTATAATATAAAAAAAATGATCGCTGAATCTCTTGCTAAGCGCGAATCTCGAAATCAGCTGAACCGATTTCGCTAATTCCTTTTTCTGTTGTATTTGTTGTATCAGGAGAAGGTTCTTATGGAAGAAAAGTAAAGAAAATTGCGTGGAAAATATGAATACTTAACCACCATACAGAATTTAATTTGGACTAAACTGTTTTTAATGTAATCTTATCTTATGACGTTTGACATAGAATTGACAGAATTCGGGCTGCCAAAAAAACTAAATGTCGTTTAAAATTCGAATTCAATATTCATAAATCATAACTAAGACAGGACAACGCCTGTCAGGTCAGCTAGTACCCAATAATTATATTTCAGTTCTTTACGTTCAACGACTTTTTTAAATAATATATTCAACAATGTGGTAGGAAAATATAGACGATTCAAAAGTACTTAATAATTAAGTTTATTTGAATAAAGCTTATTTGACTTTGACTTTGACTTTGAATGGTTTAATCATCCATCAATTACTTAAGGATTTATCAATGTAACGTGATACTATTTGTATTCAATGCAAAGAAACAGCAGGGATAAATTGATCTTAAAAGGACAGTTATTTTCCAAATTTAACTGTTATATTGGTAATATTAGTATCACATCAGTATCAACAAATCGATTCATTTAAACTAAACCCATATTGTATTTAAAAGTCATCAAAAGAGAAAACTATCTTAGAGAGAGAGAGAGTGAAAAAAAATGTAACATAATCCGCCTCTGAGCACTAGGCGGAATAATTATAGATAATAAGCAAAAAAAAACTTAAGAATTACTGAAATTAAAATCTTTAAAAATTAATGATTTCTATAAATAGTTTCTCCCTCTAGTTATCCTCACAGTATGCTAAGTGGAATTCTCCATTTTATTTATTCTGTGCGGGCAGGATAAGCGAGAATTCTAAGGAATCTACTCGTTTATCCCACTTCTGAAGTTATAAGGAGTTAAATAAAACATCAGGAGCAATTAAAAGTTACAGTTTTAATTGCATCAATGCATAATGGTTTTTGATATTCAACAAGGATTCCACAGCATACAATTACTCGATATCATGGGAAAGTATTACTATTACCAATATAACAGTATTGAAAATAATACACTAATACCTGACCTTAAACAGTGGTATCTCTCCAGCAGGAATAGCGTGACACAACGTCATCAGTAGTATTACGACTTAACAACTTTATTGAAAATACGTATTCCACCGTTCGACCTTTCACTGTGACGACTTGAGTACGACTGAGCGCTCCTCTACTCTGTCACCGCATATTTATAAGTCAGGCGTGGCGTGGTAGGGGCGTCTGCAGTCACCCGATTACTACAACTACCGTTTCAGTACTTTTAATGGAATAAACAGTCGCCTGATTACTACAACTACCGTTTAAGTACTTTTAATGGAATAAACATACAAATTTAGTATACTACATGGTTTATCACGAATAATAATAAAAGTAATTTATACAGTAACCTTACAGTTGGTTAGCTTCTTAAAAATGTAAGAAAGATTTCAATTTTTAATAAAATGACTTACTTAATAGTAAGTCATTTTAAAAATCGAATCTGGTTTACGTTCGTCTGATCCCTTTCCGTAACATTTTTCATTCAGAGGCACCTACCTAATTTATGGCACTAAAAGATAAACATATTATCTACGATTTTGTCACTTTTAATGTTTTAATAAATTATTATGAATACTTATAAGTGTATAGAAAATATTACAACTAAGTAAATATGACTGTTTGTTTTACAAGCTATGATAAAATAATTTACGTAGGAATAAAATGGAAGAGATGGGAATCGAACCTTGTCTTTTCTATAGTTTTAATCGCGGAGCTACCATGACATTACGTTACTCCGAATGAATAGCTATTAATTTAATCAAATTTGTATTAAATAACTAATTTATGATTTTTCAATATTTGTAGTTATGTTTTAGATTTTGCACTCACAATGGTAATTTTATATGTATTAATTAAATATTTTATATAAAAAAGCAACTCTTTCTATATGAGTGGTTGAGTACGAATTATTTTTACTTTACTAAATAATATACTAGAAAAAATACCACTCGCACCAGAACATATTCTCGGACGGGAATCGAACTCGCGACCTTTGAAGTTCAGTCCGATACTCTTACCGCTGACCTACCGAGTCACTTTTATTTAAAAAGAACAATGTTTTACTATTAATAAATAATAAAAGGTATGATAAATAAAAAAATAACGATTTGGTGACAAATCCCGCTAGCTATATTCCGATATAACAAAACAAAATTTTATATAAATATTTATTTTGAGTATTTTAACAAAAAATGTTTTTCAATAAATGGAAAATTACAAGAAAGTATTGAGGTCAAACCAACAGGCTAGCTGAAATTATTCCACGTGTAAATGTGACGTACATTAGTGCATCAGGGCTGGTACAAATCGTCTAAAATGTTGGGGAATCAATATTCGTGCTTGACCAAATAAAATGTATGATTAACTTTTTAATACAACTAAGCACATCATGGTTGTTGCGTCAAATATAAATATTAGTACGTATTCTGATAATTTAGAATTGTTTATGTGAATTACAAGTATTCTACTCACGTCAAGTAAGTATGTTATAAAACTATAGATTTCCTTTTAAATGATTGAAAAAATAATTTAGTATTTTATGATAAAATCCACTAAATTAATATCTACGGATTTCACAAGTGAGTATAATCACATAGGTCCTCATTAAAAACTTGAGTTGAATGGTAAATAAAAATAGTTTATAAGTACCTACTTAGTTCTAGCAATTTCAAAAGTATTCATTTATTATTAAAGATGAATCCATAAGTTGTATTTCGGTACGAACTAGGTAAGAAAATTCTAAAAATCAAAATATACAGAAAATAATTGGTAAGTAGGTACAACAAATTAAAAAAATATGCTACTTATATTTCATAACTTTATTTTCAATTTAAAACAACGTTAGTATTTTACTACGATAAAAAGCTTACTACTACCGAAAATCATTTGTTGACAACCCTGCGCATTTTAACAGACTCGGCAATATTTGGCTAATAAAAGCGGGTGTTTCGTGGATTATCGTCACATTATTCGCCACAAGTGCTCAGTCAATTACTGGTGCAGAAGCAAACTGCTGCTCAGAGACAACAACTCTGCTCCCCGCTACCCTCAAGACCATCAATCATCCTCAAGGTAAAAATGTAAGTTATAAATTAATATTTTTTCTTTCAGCAAATCTGCTAAAGACCTCCTGTAGACGAAACAGTTCTGTCTGCTCCACCACACCACCACACCGCGCTGCAAGTGATGTGCTGCCTGCCGCCGCGTGCCGCTGCTCGGCACCAGCACAGTGGCAACGGTGCATGGTGGTTTGGTGGTGTCCAGACAGCATCGTATACAAGAAGTTATATTTGACAACAGTTGATCGAGCATCAAACGTAATATTTATTATGACTTCTAATTGTCTTTTATCGTTTCAGGTCTGACTCAGAGTTTGAGAGTGTATTTGGAAGCTCGTCCTCCGCCACCGTCGCTGCTCGTAAAAGTACTTCGAAGAGGAGAGAGGACTACATCAAGGTATTTTAGAATTTTGTTTTAACTATTTATTCATGTCATTGTTATTGTAGAACGATATCGTCTCTTTCTATGGCGTCGTAATATTTATCCCTAGTTTGTTTGTCTGTCTGTATGAGTTTGAGACCTTACATAGTCTACTTTTTTACCGAGGGAATAAGTTCCATTCTCATGGGAAAGTAACTTTTCGCGCGGGATAAAGTCGTGTGGTCCACGCGGCACAGCCGCGGGCGGGGCTAGTTAACTTATAAAAGTCTGAGATCATTGGCTCGATTTCTATACCAATAATAAATTGTATTTTTTGTTTAAACAGATCTGACTCCGAGCGCGAATCGACGCCGGCGCCGGCGCCATTACCGAGGAAGAAACCTGTCTCTAAATCAAAGTGAGTGTAAATGTTGTCCTTCTTGAAAATATTTGTGTTGGTGTGTGTAACGAATGGAACAGAGGTTTTCTATGAACGTTATTGAAACAAAGACGAAATTCTTGTCCTGCGACGGCCACATTTGTATAATTCCATATAAAAATTAAATTTTTATTTTATTTTCAGAGCCTCATCAAAAAGTATCAAAGAGTCCAAAGACCCGTTCGGCTTGCTGAGCGAAGACGACGAGAGTTTTGCTGTTGAAAACTCCCAACTTCGAAGCGCAAGTGGTCAGAAGCTGGGCAGCAGCGTGACAACGAGAGTGGCCAACGGTGTGGTGCGGCGAGCTGCTGAGCTTGAGGGGGCTTATTACGTAGAGGTGCGTGTGTACAGCACCTCCGACGCGCTCAAGACACCACCAGAGCAGCGGTACAAGAAGGCTTTGGTCACAGTGAAGGCCCAGCTGGACACCGACTGGAGCCAGTGGTCGGACCTTCAAAAATTTATGAAGCGCACAAAATTATTATTTGGTGACAAAGAGCCAATGTTTTATTCTAATAAAATAAATTTTAAATAAGGTTTGATTTGTGTTGGATTTGTGTCTTGGAGCAGCAATTTATTTCAATAAAATACGTTTTAAATAAAGTTTGATTGTGTTGGATTTGTGTCTCTGAGCAGCATTTTTTAAATATAATATTAAATAAAATATCATTATAATTTTATTTTTTATAGGTATAACCCTCTTATTATCGTTTAAGTTTTAGCTCAGGTAGGTATATTTACCACATATCAAATGTGGCTCTGGTAATTGGTTCTGGTTGGTTCTGATTCTGAGGTAACCGGTGTAGTTTACAACTGCTTTTTCATAACTTATGGCTGGTATTGGTAAACAAACCTACGTAATCCGCTTAGCGATTTACTAAGAAAAACACAGCGCTGCGCTTGATCATTATTATAACTTACTAACGAATTATATAAACATAAAATCTACATTCGGTTGTACGCAAGTACGTATCTGCGCTGTGTTATCGCTGCGCCGTATTAACAGGTATGTTTGTTTACCAATCCGTTGTTGTAAGGGCATAATTTTGCACTTGATGTGTGGTAACTATATTTTCCAATAAGTTTAATTCCAATATTTTTTTTGTAATCTTTGTAATAATTCATTGTGTTTATTTCAGCTTAACGTATCGTATTGAATAGGTAGGTATAATGCCTTTTTGTGTTCCTTGTTGCAAGCGCGTAGAAAATAAGCATTGGGTAGGACATTGTAGGAGTAATGCGCACAAAAATAAATGTGCGGCCCCAGAAGACGATGGAGTTGTGAAGATCTGTTCTGCGTTTAAAGGTCGTATCGCTTCGTATAGAATTCAAGCGACCGAAGAACAAGAGCGATCTTTACCAGACATGTTTTTAAATAGTATACGCGTAAAATTTCTAAATGTTTTAGAAAATTCATTAATGAAGCACATAAGTTTAAAGATCAATGTTGAGTATTTTAGTTTTTTTATTCTAACACCAAGTGAACTTCAACAAACAAAATCGTTTGCAACTAAGAATATTGAAGTACATCGTAACTATGACTTAGACAATATATTTGACTATATTGTCAGCGTGATAAATAAAAAAATTGAAGAATATCAGGAACGTGGCAGTTGTTGGGCTTTCTTAAACAACAATCACGTTGAAATAAATATCAATAAATACGATCCTTTAAGTGGTTCCGAGATTTGCCAATAAGTATAAAAAAGAAAAAAGCGTGTATTAATATTCAAAACAAAGATAAATTTTGTTTTTTGTGGAGCGTTGTCGCAGCGCTTTATCCAGCTAAACGCAACTGTGATCGCACAGCTTCCTATCCCCACTTTGGAGACGTATTAAATATTGATGATTTAAACTTTCCTGTTACTTTTATGGATATCAAAACATTGGAAAAAAATAATCATAATATAAGCATAAATGTATATTCTTTAAAAAGCAATCGCATTATAGGACCAATCTATAGATCAGAGTTCAAAAGAAAAATAAGAATAAATTTACTTTTACTTGAAAACGGTAATAAATCTCATTATGTTTTAATAAAGAATTTGTCACGTCTTGTTCGTACGCAGATAACGAAACATCACGGCATGATTTACTTTTGCGATGATTGCTTACTTTTCTTTTCATCTGAAGACAAACTTAATTGTCACATTTGTAGCGGGGTGAGCACTATGTTACCAAAAGTATAGAGGTTAGCAAAGAGATTATGATAGAACTCGTTCTCTATGGACGGACACACAGGCGGAAAAAGGAATAAAAAGATGTCAGTGTTGTGTCATGTATGAAAATATAGATTTACTTAGTAAATGGTGATAAATAAATTGTTTGGTGATAAATAACGTGTTTTAACATTATAAGAGGTTATGGGCCGCCCCATACTTCTACAATTTTGCTGTTGAACTTGTAACAATACGAATACATTTTTCAATATGCAAAACGCGAAGGAAATTCAAATTCGCCGATTGGAAGACGGTGACAACTTCCATAATTGGAAATTCAGAATTGAATTACTTATGGAGGAAAAAGGGTTAAGTGATATATTGGTGAGTCCTGATTTAAAGGAAATAGAAAAGAAAAAAGATGTAGAGGCCAGATCTCTAATAGTTCAATTTTTGGGGGATAATTTATTAGAAATAGTGAAGGGGTGCAAAAGTGCATACGAAATGTTGGAAGCACTAGAACACATGTTTAGAAGGAAGAGTGTAATGAATAAACTATATTTAAAGAAAAAGCTAATAGAATTGAAATGTGACAGCAATGAAAAATTGCAAGACTTTTTTGTGAAATTTGACAAACTAATTAACGACAATGACATGATTTCCAAAATGGACGAATCCGATAAAATAGTACATCTCTTACTGGCGTTACCTGAAAAATATAATGAGGTAACAACAGCTTTAGAAGTTATGAACGAAGGATTAACGTTAGATAAAATAAAATCAAAATTATTAGATGCAGAATTAAGACTAGTTGAACATGATAGAAATATAACATCGGATCAAGCATTTAACATTGAGTGCTGGAACTGTAATGGAAAAGGGCACAAGGCAATATATTGTCGGAAGAGGCAGTACTACACACAACAACGCGGTGGCGTGTATTTCAAACGAGGCATTGCCAGAGGTCGAGGACGTGGTGGAAGACCTGAGAGAGCGACGACATCAAGGGATGAAGAAATGGGCTGCATGATAGATGGAGAATTTACATTGACGTGTACGACATCTAATAGATTTATTTCCTTTGTAATAGATTCTGGTGCTTCACAAAACTTTATTTCGGATCAGTATGTACAATTTATGACAAACATAAAAAAGTTAACGTATCCTATGCAAATAATTACTGCCAATGGGGAGAAATTACTTGCTTATCATAGGGGAAACTTAACTGTAACTTCTCGGAAAACTAGAATCACTATTGAGGGACTTATTGTGGCAAATCTAGCCTATAATTTGCTTTCTGTAAGAAAATTACTGGAAAAGCCTAATGAGATTGTTTTCAAACATAAATATGCTAAAATTTCTTTCTATAATGGCTCTACTGTATGGGCATACAATAATGGAAAACTTTATGTTTTACAGGGTGAAGTTGTATCAGAGGATGGAGCTGCAGCTATACAATCAGCAGAAGGCATGTTGTGGCATAGACGTTTAGGCCATACAAGTTCAAAAACGTTACAAATATTACAGCTACCAATTAATAATAGTGTGTGTAATGCTTGTATGAAAGGGAAGGCAACAAGGTTACCATTTAAAACTCTAGATCGACCAAGAGCGAATCAAATTTTAGAATTAATACATAGTGATATAGCGGGTCCATCCATCATACCAACTTTACAAGGTGAAGTTTATTTCCAAACGATAATTGATGATTATTCTCACTACTGTGTAGTTTTCTTAATGAAACGGAAATCTGAAGCAACCGATAATATTATCAGCTACATAAGGCGATACGAAAATCAATTTGAACAAACGGTTAAAAGAATCCGTTGTGATAACGGGGGTGAATACACATGTATCAAATTACGAAAGTTCTGTGATGAAAAAGGAATCAGCTTAGAATATAGCTTACCATATTCACCAGCTAGCAATGGCGTTGCAGAAAGAATGAATCGAAGTTTGTACAATAAGGCAAGGACTATGATTATTGAAACTAACTTACCGAAGGCTTTGTGGGGTGAAGCCATTAAATGTGCGGCTTATCAACTAAATCGTTGTTCATCCGTGGCTATTAACTTTAGGACTCCTTGTGAAGTACTCTATGGAAAGAGAGATTTAGACAAACTTCGTGTATTTGGGGCAAAAGCGTGGGCTTGCATTATACCGAAGCAAAGCAAATTTTCAGAAAGAGCGTGTGAATGCAGGATGGTAGGATATAGCAGGACAGGGTATAACTTGTGGGACCCTAGACAAAATAAAATTTTTGTATCACGCGATGTCAGATTTGATGAAGAAGATATTGTTTATGAGGATAATAACCAATACACAAATGAAATTGAAGGGCAAAGAATAATAGTGTCAAACATAAGACAACAAAATAATACGTCAACAAGTTCTCAAATAGAAGGGAATAATGTGGATAACGGAGATGAGATTGAGATTGAGATGAGAGAAAGAGGTGAGGAATGGCAAGCTGCCATACAAAAAGAATTAAATTCTCTTAAAGATTTAGGGACTTGGGAGGAATCGGAATTGCCCAAAGATAAGAAGGCTATTGACACTAAATGGGTCTTTACTACGAAGAAGGATGGTACAAAAAAGGCCAGATTAGTAGCAAAAGGATTTCAAGAGGAAACACTGTTCAATGTGTATTCACCAGTCGCACGTATGCCTACGATTCGAATGATGCTCAGTCAAGCAGTACAAAACAATATGTATATGAAACAGCTGGATGTTCCAACTGCTTTTTTGAATGGATACTTAAAAGAAGATGTCTATATTAAACCACCTTTAGAAATCACAGTAAGAAAAGGTGTAGTATTAAAATTGAGGAGATCACTATATGGACTAAAACAAGCTCCAAAGTGTTGGAATGAAAGACTTCATGAATTCTTAGTCGGAAAAGGATTTATACAATCTAAACATGATTTTTGTTTATATGTTTTAGACGATATTTTTTTATTAGTATATGTGGATGATATCATTTTAATGTCAAATAGTGAAATAAAATTACAAAAGGGGCATGAATTATTGAAAATTGAGTTCAATGTAAAGGATCTCGGTGATGTTAATGCTTATTTAGGGTTGAATATTACAAGAACTCCAGGTATGATATCAATTAATCAAGAACAGGCAATAGAAAGATTACTTGAAAAATTTAACATGACTAATTGTAATGGAGCTGAGACACCAATGGAAGTAAATTTTTCAACAAATGAAAGTGAACCAATTAACACAGATATGCCGTACCGTGAACTTATAGGCTGTCTCCTATATTTGGCAACTTCTAGTAGACCTGATATTTGTTTCGCTGTTTCTTATTTAAGCAGATTTTTGGATAAACCAACTGTTTCGTTATGGAAAGCAGCAAAACGCGTTTTACGATACCTTAAATGTACGAAGTCGAAGTCTTTAGTATATAAACGGGATGACATTTGTAAGTTAGTTGGTTATTCCGATGCAGATTGGGCTGGTGATAAAACTGATAGGAAAAGTGTGAGTGGATGTGTAGTCTATCATGGTAACAATTTGTTAGCTTGGTTTTGTAAGAAACAAAGTGTCGTAGCTTTGTCAACTGCCGAAGCTGAATATATAGCTGCTGCTCTATCATCAGCAGAGTTGATATATCTAAAAGGCGTATTACATGATTTTAATTGTCCGTCGGACGCCGTTTTAAATGTTGACAACCAAAGTGCAATCAAACTACTAGAATCGAATGAAAACAGTAAAAGAGCGAAACATATAGATATTAGATATCATTTTATTAAGGATCTTGTAACTAAAAAGGAAATTGTTGTTGAATATGTTAGTACAAAAGAAAATATTGCAGATATTTTAACAAAAGCGTTATGTAAAGAAAAACATACTTATTTTGTGAGTAAGCTAAGGCTTTATTGAGTTAATATTGAGTTGACATATATGTTCTAATAGTTATGTGAACTGGTTTTAAGGTCTATTTGTATGTAATTGCAATTTAGTTGATTTTAAGCAATTCTTGATACTTCGTGTAGTCAGTATTAGAATTGAGGGGGGATATAGAGGTTAGCAAAGAGATTATGATAGAACTCGTTCTCTATGGACGGACACACAGGCGGAAAAAGGAATAAAAAGATGTCAGTGTTGTGTCATGTATGAAAATATAGATTTACTTAGTAAATGGTGATAAATAAATTGTTTGGTGATAAATAACGTGTTTTAACATTATAAGAAAAAGAAGGCAGCTATCTTTCTTTTAAAAATTTTAATCGAAAACAAGATGTTCCTTTTGTGGTGTATGCGGATTTTGAAACTCTTATTAAGCCGATAGATACTTGCGAACCAGATCCTACTTGTAGTTATACATTAAACCATAAACAACACATTCCTGCAGCTTTTGCTTACTACATAGTTTGCTCATTTGATAGCAGTCTCAATCGTTTTGTTAATTATCGCGGACTTGACTGTGTTAAGAAATTTCGTAAATGTCTTTATCAAGATATAAACAGAATTTATGAGATTTTAAACGATGAGATACCCATGGTATTTAATGAAAGTGATGCAGAAATGCATGCCCGTGCCGAGATTTGTCATATCTGCAATAGGGATGTTGACTTATGAATAAAATAACGAAATACTAATAAAAGTCGTAAACATATCAAACTTTTGGAGTAGCTTGTATACCTCTTGGTTTAATATATTGCGTATTATTTGTTTTATGACCCTTCAATGTTGGGTGGACAAGTCCATTTAAAAAGTATAAAATTTGTTAAAATAAATAATACATTTAGTTAGTCCGTAAAATTTATAGCAAATTTGTCAAAAAAACCATTTTGATAAACACAATATTTAATATAGCTGCCGAACAAATTTCCTACGCGTTGCATACAACGTAGGAAGGCGTGACGTCATAACTTGGTAGCCGTTAGTATGGAGCGTTTTCGGGTGAGTCCAATTTTGTGCATTTCAAACTGTGATATCTTGGGCAGTTTTCATGCTAGCGAAATAATTCTTATACAAATGTTTCTTTTTTTTGAGGGGTAATTTATGTAACATAAAATAAAAAAATAGTCAACATGCCTATAATCTTCTGTTTTTTGATAAAGTCAGAGACCACTGTCACCTGACAGGTCGGTATCGAGGTGCAGCTCATCAGCACTGCAACCTGCAGTACAATCTTCCTAAACTTGTTCCCGTTTTCTTTCATAATTTAGCAGGCTATGATTGCCATCTGTTCATTAAGGAATTGGCTGATAGTTTAGGCCCCATTAAAGTAATACCTAAAAACAAAGAAAACTATATTTCATTCACAAAATTTTTAAGGATTTCTGATAATAAATTTGCTCAAATAAGGTTTGTAGACTCTTTTAATTTTTTAGGTACAAGTTTAGAAAAATTTGCAAACGGTTTAGATAAAACCGATTTTATACACTTACCGCAATGTTTTAATAAAGAGAACGAATTTCAACTGATGACTCGTAAAGGTGTTTATCCTTACGATCACATGAAATCTTGGAGATCATATTTTGAGACACAACTTCCTCCTAAAGAAAGTTTTTATAATTCTTTGACTGATGAAGGTATCAGTGATGAAGATTACGAGCACGCGATAACGGTTTGGAATACTTTTAACGTAGCTAATATGGGCGAATATACTGATCTTTATCTGAAAACCGACGTTTATTTACTAACAGACGTATTTGAAAATTTTAGAGCGGTTTGTAAAAAGAATTATCAGTTAGATCCTGCTTTTTACTTAACAGTGCCTAGCTTATCTTTTGACGCAATGTTGTTAAAAACAGGAATAGAGTTGGAGTTATTGTCCGACTTAGAAATTATACGTCTTATACAGAAGGGAATACGGGGCGGAATTTGTTTATATCCCACCAGACATGCTAAGGCAAATAATGTTTACATGAATAGTTATGATGAAACAAAATCGGATTCTTTTCTTATATATATCGACTGTAATAATCTATACGGTTTTAGCATGTGCCAATCATTACCTGTATCCAACTTTAGATTTTTGACGCAACATGAAATAAATCTATTGCAAATTATGAACGTACCGGACAATGCAGAGTTTGGATTTATTCTTGAAGTAGATTTATTATACCCGGAAGAATTGCATTGTACTCATAATGATTATCCTTTTTGCGCAGAGAAATTTATACCACCGGGGGGCACCACTTCTAAATTAATACCAAATTTATATTCAAAATATCAATATGTCATTCATTATGTCCATTTAAAGACGTGTTTAAACCATGGTTTAATGTTGCGAAAAATACATCGGGTCGTTACGTTTAGGCAAAGTAATTTTTAGCGGAATATATAAATCTTAACACAGAATTGAGAAAAAAAGCTGTAACACCATTCCAACAAGATCTGTTTAAACTTTTAAATAACTCTGTTTTCGGTAAAACTTTGGAAGATACTGAGCGCCGAGTGAACGTTAAATTAGTGAATCAGTGGCAGGATGGCTGCAATAGGACGAACCGATCTCTCTCCGCTGCTAAATTGATTGCACGGCCAAACTTTCACAGTGCCACAATATTTTCGGAAAATTTTGTTGCTGTTCAAATGAAACCGGAACAAATCGTATTAGATAAACCAATTTACATAGGATTCACTGTTTTAGAACTTTCCAAAAGTCACATGTACCAATTCCATTATTCTGTAATAAAGCCTCACTATGGAGAGAGAGTAAAACTATGTTACACAGATACGGACAGCTTCATTTATGAAATACAGACAAATGATTTTTATCTCGACTTAAAGCGACATTTCTTACAATATTTCGATACCAGCAATTACGCTTTAAATAATCTATATGATCTTCCGATAAGGAACAAAAAATACCCGGTTTGTTTAAAGACGAACTCGGGGGTCGCATTATGACTGAATTTGTAGGATTGCGTTCAAAATTATACTGTATTAAAACAGACTCTGACGTCATTAAAAAGGCAAAAGGTATAAGGAAAAATGTTATAAAGAATATAGAGCTAACTGATTATAGTAATGCATTGCTTAAAGATAAAATAGTACGTAGAAAAAATATAATGTTTAAATGTATTAAGCACGAAATTTATACTCAGACGGTCAATAAAATTGCTTTGTCTAACGCGGATGATAAACGTTTTATACTGCCTGATAAAATTTCCACAAAAGCCTGGGGGCATAATTCTTTATTATAAATTTAGTATCATTAGTTTTATATATATCTAAGCTATAAATAAACATTTAAATTTAAATAAAAGATATGGTTTAATTAGAGTTTCAATAAGTGTTAGCAATTATTTTTATATAAGTACCTGGCTTAAGTCAAAAAATAATAGATATATTATTTTGAATGTATTTTGTAATCTTTACTAATATTATTGAGGAAAGATTTGTATGCTTGTAACAAATAAACTTACACCTAATTAAAGCAAAAAAGTTGTTTAATAATATAATTGTATTATAGGTAGGTGATCATAATATTTAAAATAAATAGTATGTATGTAAGTTGTTGTTTTATTCTGAATCTAATTACCTTTTAGCATCAAACTTCATAGCCACCGAGGATTTATAAAACAAAAATGGCAAAAAACAAGTTCTAACTTGACTTATTCTGAATGCATCGCGGCACGTGTTTGCCGCTTTGTCAGCAATACGTTTCCACTTACATAAAATTAAGGTATCGGCATCAGGAGCAAGTTCTAACTTGTCCAATTGTCACTTGCTGCGTCAGCTAGAGGTTTTCATACAAACTCACACGATCACAAATCAAAGGTATAAATATTCGTGTTAACTGCAAATGTATATTTATTTTCATAAGAACGTCGAAGATGGTAAGTTGCTTTTTAAATATAAATTGAATGTATTTACATACTAAATATAGGAATCTGTTCGCTTTTAAATATATAACTCATATTATTTGTTTCAGGCCATGTCAGTGAACACCGAGCATCGAGTTGAAGACCTTCGCTCACCATCTCCGGTCTTACAAAACGGGCAGGACCCGCTAGAAGGATGGACGCAGATGATCCCGCCTTGGGTTGTAGAGCCACAACACGAAGAAACGCCGTTGGAGCTCAAAATCAGAAAGGCGGCGTATGACACACAGAAGAGGAAGCGAAAGAAGAGATCGTCCTTCCTCAAGCATTTACACAACACGCAGCAGTCGTTCGTGGTGAAGAGTCCGCCGAAGAAAGGACGACGTCTCATTAAAATTGAAATAGTAGACCTAGAGCAAGAAGCGTTGGGGGACTCGTCGGACGATGCCCTACTGTCTGCGCAGTATGTGGTGTCGGAAGACATGGACCAGATTATGGACCAGGCAGAAGGTCTCATAAACAACATATCAAACAAAATATGTGGTTATAGCTATAGTTTTTAAAGCTATGAATCAAATTATTTTTTGTAAATTAAAGTTCTCATGTAGGTTTTATGCGTAACATCTCTAGTTACTTATAAACCTATGGAGATACATTTAAATATAATTAAATTTAATTAACTTACATTTATAATTTTTGAATGCTAGATTTAGTTGTACAAATGTAAATACGTTTTTTACTATGTAATTTAGGTTTATTAAATAAAAATGTCATAAAATTACTTTTTAATAAATTAAACTTTAAAGGAATTATGTCGTTTTATTTGTCTATTAATGGTAATCAGGTAGGTAAATGAAAAAAATGTTCTAAATATACACTTATTTATTTATTGAAAAAATCATACATTGATATTTTATTCTCTAATAACCATTTTCTTATACAAATTACATTTTTCAAAGCACAATATTTTATATGGTTAAAACAATTGTACGCAAACATATCTTTACAGTAAAGTTTACTTAGAGTTTCTAGATTAGGTATACCCTTAACACTAATATCTAAAACATTTTCATGACCACATAATTCACGCACCCATTTAACTTTCTCTTCTCCTTTCACTATGATTTTGCATTCTCTGAGGTAAGGTTTAATGAGTCTTTTAAATTCTCTGTAGTCAATATATCCCTCACTCCATCGGTATCCTCGGTTTCTTTCTATCCACCAAACATGTTTCCTTTCTTCGAGAGTCAGTGTAGAAAATGGATATGGAGGTTTAATTAAAAAGATTTGATTGTGTTCGGATGTGCCTATAACCAATTCTTTTAATATGAATTCATTTTTATCATTTTTAAAGCCTTGCACATCCACTATTATAATATCTTTATTCATGATAGTTTTTTAACGATGTTACTCAGAGGCTTATATTCAAATATGCAGTCGTTCAGTATAAGGCAATATGCGGCGGTCTGATCAGGTATCTCTTGATCTGCTTCTATTTCAACACGAACGTCAATTGATCCCTTTAGCGTTTCGTGTTGGCGAGAACAGTCAATAACAAATAAAGTAGCAATTTCTTTGAACTCTTTCAAACTCAACAACGGCTCTGGTCTACGACCATGATAAGACTGCTGAAATCTTGCATATTGTTCGTATATTAATAAAAATTTGTTATCAGCAAAATTAATATTCAGTCCTTCATAAGGGTAATATGATGAATTTAAAAATACTCTTACATCACGAATAAAGCAATGATCGAACTCTGCCATAGACTCTTTCGCATTATGTTTACGGTTAGTTTGTAAAGCAATAACTACAAATCGTGGTTTTTCAATCTGTGATGAGGTTTTAATTGACCAAGCGTGTTTACGTGTTTTGGGTAGTAATGGATACTCATACAAGTCCCTATTACGAAATGCTACTGTAATGGGACGATCTTTTTCTAAATGCTTTAATAAATTAATTCTTTCGCGGTCTGATACTTTAATGTGAGGAACTCGCCAGACAATTTTACTTATTATTATATCCTCCACAACTTCATCGGTATTTAGTTTTAAAGCATTGAGATTTGTGTTGCTTCTCAATAGTACTAACTCATGTTTACAGTTAATTATGATTTTTTCATAATCTTCTGCAAAGCCTAATATTTTGTTCAGAGGTATTGATGCAGAGAATACTCCATTGTTGACACTGGTTGTACCTGTAGGTGACCAGCCCCAAACTTTTGCACATTTCGATTCATTTTCATTCAACGAAAGATAAGACTTTATAGTTGTAGAAATCCCGGCATTTTTTACCTTATCTATTTCTACACCATTTAATTCATATCGAATATCTTGAAAAAGAAACAATGCTGGGTTATTAACAAAATGCACACTTGTCACTCTTTCTTTTTGTTTAGTAGTACTGTTATACTTATACACATTAACTCCGCCCTCAATGTACAAACTGCTGAGTGCAGGCAACACATACAAATCTTGCTGATTAATAGGTATTCGTATTTCATCGTTCTTGTTAAAACTTGTTACATATGGTTTATACGAATGATATTCGAAACTTTCGATGCTGTTATCGTGCGATGCCGGTTGAGTAATGTTTAAAATATTCATTTTAACAAGCCTAGTAGTTTTAAAAATTCCTTATTGCTTTTGGTTAGTTTCTTCTTTAAACGAAGCGGTGTTCTTTTCTGAGAGGATCTTTTAGAACTGACTTGAACAGTAGGTGCGGATGGGGTTTTATTGAAATTTAACATTTTTTTCTAAAGTGTAAATACAGCTGTACTTCTTCACCGCGTAAGTTGATCTGCTTATTTTCAGCGTCTAACAACCTTATGTTAATAGCGTTGATTGAATTTTGATTTACGGGAAAATAAATTAAGTTTTTAGGTATTTCGATTATTCTATAACCTGGTGGTACGTTAGGCACAAATTCGTAAATAATGTGACTTGCTTTCCAGTTCACAAATGACCCACTTATGACATCACATTCGATGCGCACTATAGTTGTTGATAAAATGCTGACTGGATACCGAGACTCGGTGCTTATATTAGCTTTTATAGTATCCATACCAAAGCCCAAAATTTTACCAAGAGAATCATTTTTATTGAAGTACACATTTTCTGAACAGTAAATACAAGTTTTTAATGTATTATTATTGCAAGTTAATTTTAGCGCAGCATTCTTAATGTTACTTTTCAAAAAATCACAAATATCTTGAAGTTCATAGGACCCCTCAGGTATTTCGATAACTCCATCACTACCATAATAAAATTTATTATTTCTTCCATCTATGTTCGGGATAGAATTAAAAGTTGAAAAATATAAGAGTCCACACTCATATTCTCCGCGTAATTGCAAGGTTGGCGAGTAATTTGTTATTAGAGATTCTCCTCTGCCAGTTATTGACACAGTGAAAGACATTTTTGTACTGATAAGTTTTTTTATTTCATTATCAATTTAAATGTTTTTTCCAATAGTCTCGTAAAAATCTTAAACAGAGATGACCACAGTTTATAGCTCCAAACTTTTGATACTGTACATAATTATAGTTTATAGATAGGAACCTTAAATAATTTATCAATTCTAACGGTGGCTTAAGATTGCCAAAACTATCAAAATATTCACAGTAGTCATTATGCTTAACGTAGGCTACCCAATGGGTTCCGGGATTATCAGAACTATCTAAATTTATTATAGCACACTCGATCTTTCGTGGTTTTGAAGGCAGTGTATCTCTCATGAAAACTCCTCGAAAGTGTGGAATATCAGAAGCATGCTCTAATATATCGAAATTAGTGAGAGGACGTCTGGGTAGCCGTTTCATTAGTTTTTTGAAGGGTTCAGATATAAACCAGCTCCTTTCTTATGAGGCTTGATATACAGTCCTTTTCCGAGAGCTACAGCTTCCATCATCTTGTTATGCCGTTCAGATTCTTGAAGATTTTTCTGAGCAGCCTTGTAATCATTGACAGCCTTTGCTATACCTGCTGCACCTCCAGCAAGTGAACCTAGAGCGGATAATCCAGCAAAGATTGGAATAAGAGGTAAGAAACCTCCACTTTTTGGAATGGGAATACAACGTGGCAACCGTATTCCTTTTTTATTTGTAAACAATTTTTTGGCGGCTGCTTGTGCGTATTTTATAGCTGTACGATTGTCTTTAGATTTTAATTTTTTTATTTGTGATTGTATTTTTTTACAACTGACATAAATGACCGAACACCAGCACCAGCTTTAAGTTTGGCTTTCATTGCATTTTTTACAATCCATGAAGCTACTTTTTCTCCTTTCCCAGCATCCTTTGATTTCAATCTTTTCTTAGCCATATTCAAAAGTTGTAAATCAGCTTTATGTCGAACACTCAAATCACTGTTATTATAGGCGATATCGTGATACATACAAGCTTCATCTAATTTATTTATACCTCGGTCGCCTCTTAGTATCCGTTTTTGAAGTTTTGTTCCGGGGCCACAAAACTGATAACCAGGGATATGTAACTCAAACGGTAAGTTATTTATTAAGTCGTTTATAATACCACTTCCTTCCTTCATCGATGCTCTTAAAGTGAGTTCAATCTAATTACATCGCTTCATTTATATTACAAAACTAGCGCATTTTTATCCACCCAACTATTCTCTTCATCGCTGAGACCTAACCATTTTACAAAAAGATTTCTACCTTTTCTTTTTATAACTTTTTCAATGAGATAAAGATCAGGAAATTTAGTTCTCTGCAATTCGTATTCGTAGAAAGTTCCTAAAATCTTTGTTTGTGTTTATCTTCTAAATGGTAAGTAGGTGTATTCGTATGATTTACCTTAATTATTTCAAATATCTCGGTTGACCAGTTAGGAGTGTAACCCTTGTAAAAATCTCCTTTATATTTGCTAATACGTACATGATCACCAAGTTGAAACTTAGGTTTGCGATCTATCTTAGGTCTTTGTGTTTTAATAATGTTAGACTTTATAACCATCTGGTTGTCTTTGTTGACTTCAATAGGTTTAAATTTAGTTATACGGTGAGTAGTATTATTATAGTTTTCTACAACTGAATTTAAATTTTGCCCCAACCATTGGTAATGACCGTGCAAACTGAAAAGTTTATAAATTTTATGTTTTAAAGTACGTATTACTCGTTCTACAATAGAAGCTTTTTTTACAGAGTAGGTAGAATAATGATTTATATTATATTCTTCTAATAATTTTTTGAAAGTATTATTATAAAACTCCTTGCCTTAGTCAGTTTGTAAATATTTAGGTTTACGTGATGAATTTGTTAGTATGTCTTGCAGCGCATGTGTCACACATTGTTTATCTTTTGATTTTAAAGGATTTACCCACACATATTTTGATAAAGTATCTATTACTATCAAAATGTATTTAAATCCTTTATTGAAATGTGCATATTTCTGAAAATCCATAAGATCAGCTTGCCATAAATCATCTATTCCTTTTATGATGGTACATCGACGCGGAAAATTCCTTCTTGCTGCTTTGTGAAGTTCATTGACGATGTCTTTTTTACTCATTTTTATTTTTTAGTTTAATCAAATTATCTATTTCTGTTTTAGTATAATATAAATTACCTAAACGATTTGAAGTCACCTTTTCCAAGTTATTTAGGTATTTTTTAACGTCAAGAGATACTTTTTTAATTTCTTCTCTTAGTTCATGAACTGTTTTATCTAAATAAGCTTTATTTACTGCTTCATCGTCTTCGTCTGGAGAAGTTAAACCTTTCAATTTTGATGATTTTAAATCGTAGTGTCCTGTATCTGACTTCGTTAATGTATCGCTGAAGGTATCAATATATTCTGCTAATCGTAGACGCTTATGAACATGATGGCCAAACTTGTCAATGTTCATTGCTGCTCTGATGATTTTTTAATACTGATCCATTTCCCTGTCAAACGTTTTTTATATTTTAAATTCTTGATTATTCCTGCTTCCCACAGTTCTTCAATAATTGCGACAATTTCATTGTCTAAGCCAGTGTTACCCGCATCTCGTGAGGCGAGTAATATTTTTAATCGTTCTACTAACTCATTTGGATCATCCCAATAAACTAAATCAGTATTGTTTTTCACTTTTTTTAATACCTTAATACCTTCTCCATGCGAAAGACTCTCCACACTTGTAGTTACATTTCTAGCAAACTTAAATAGAGGTTTTATGATATTCATGTACTTAAAACCTTTATTGCTGTTTATTGGTTTGGTTGAATCATAATTGCGTCTGTGTGCATTAGTTTCTAATAAAAGTAGTTTATAGTTATGTAAATCTTCCTCTGTTGTTATATTTAAATTTGGTTTCTTTTTAAACAAGAGCTCTTTTAATCCATCGGTTTTATTCAATGTGTACGTTCCTATTTTTAGGATGTTGCCATCATCATAGACGCGGGTTTTACCAAGCATCAATTTTCCGCGTTCATTTCTAATCCCAAATGGTATTTTACCCATTACATCCGAAGATGTTGACCACGATAGTGTATGTTCTTTAACGTTTGGCGATGACTGCAAAGACTTGAATGACCCCTCGCTGATATTGTGAGTTTCAGAAGGCGATACTGTAAGCGTTTTATTTTCGTGTAAGTTGGTATCAGATTCTATTTCTTCTTCTTCACTGTAATCTTCATGAAAATCTTCACTAGAAGTGGACGAAGTATCGATATAATCTTTCTTATTTTTTTTGACAGAAGGCATAAACTGTTTTTCATTGCCTTGATGCTTCTCTTCATTTTTATTTGCTAACAAGTTAAGTGGTTCAACTATGGGCTTAAATATGGTTTCCAGGGCAATATTATTCGAATTTTTTGCTTCCTTTATCATTTCAACTTTTCTTTTTACAGCTGCAGCAGATTTCACAATTTTTTGCTTAAGATTTTTTTCCATTTTAGATAGGATACTGCGTGGTTCTGAATCACGAATGAGAGTGATTCAATCATAGTGTAACAACCTGTTATGTACTTTAGTCCAGTATTATAAATGTATCAAATGACAATCTGTAGCATCCGTTATTTCTTTCACAATCCTTATTTCATCATATCAGCCACACGACACCCACTGCTGGGTATAGGCCTCCCCTAAGGATCTCCACGACGATCGGTCCTGCGCTGCCTGCATCCACTGGCTTTCCGCGACCTTCACCAGATCGTCGGTCCACCTTGTCGGGGGCCTACCCACGGAGCGTCGTCCGGTGCGCGGTCGCCATTCCAGAACCTTTCTGCCCCAACGGCCATCGGTTCTTCTCGCTATGTGTCCCGCCCATTGCCACTTCAGCTGAGCAATCCTTCGAGCGATGTCGGTTACTTTAGTTCTCCTGCGGATCTCCTCGTTTCTGATTTGATCACGTAGGGAAACGCCGAGCATGGCTCTCTCCATTGCACGCTGAGCGACCTTGAGCCTCCTTATGAGACCCATAGTTAGCGGCCACGTTTCACTGCCGTAAGTCATCACTGGCAACACACACTGTTCATAGACTTTCGTCTTGAGACACTGAGGTAAGTCGGACGTGAAGATTTTTCGAAGCTTCCCGAATGCTGCCCACCCGAGTTGGATTCGGCGAGAGATCTCTTTCTCGAAGTTGGACCTACCTAACTGGACTGCCTGTCCTAGGTATACGTAATGGTCAACAACTTCAAGTGTAGTGTTCCCAACATGAACTGGAGAGGGTACAACATGGGCATTTGACATAATTTTCGTCTTTTCCATGTTCATCCTAAGACCCACTCTTTGGGAAGCACTACGGAGATCTTCGAGCATTGTGTTCAGGTCTTCCATGGTCTCAGCCATAAGGACTATATCATCGGCAAAACGAAGGTGTGTTAGGTACTCGCCATTAATGTTGATGCCGAGTCCTTTCCAGTCCAAGAGCTTAAAGATGTCCTCCAACGCAGCTGTGAACAGTTTCGGAGAAATAACGTCTCCCTGTCTCACACCACGCTGCAGTTGGATAGGATTTGTGTTCTGGTTCTGTACTCGGATCGTCATGGTGGCATTTTGGTATAAGTACCTCAACACCTCGATATACCTATAGTCCACTTGGCACCTTTGGAGAGACTGCAGCACCGCCCAGGTTTCAATCGAATCAAAGGCTTTCTCATAGTCCACGAACGCCAAGCAAAGTGGCTCATTATACTCCTCGGTCTTCTGTATAACCTGCCGCAGCGTATGGATGTGGTCTATGGTGCTAAAGCCTTTTCGGAACCCGGCTTGTTCGGGAGGTTGGAAGTCGTCGAACTTGCGAGCGAGACGATTCGTAAGGACTCTCGAAAACAACTTATAGACATGACTCAGAAGCGAGATGGGTCTATAGTTCTTTAAGAGGGACTTGTCACCCTTTTTAAAGAACAAGATCACCTCACTTATGTTCCATGTCTTTGGCGTTCTGCCCTGGACGATGACGGAATTAAAGAGCTTCTGGAGGACTTTGAGTATCGGCTTACCGCCCGCTCTCAGAAGTTCTGTAGTGATTCCATCGTCACCCGCCGCCTTGTTGTTTTTCAGCTGTTTGAGAGCCATACTAATCTCGTACAGGCTGACGTCCGGGATATCTTGGGTATAGTGTCGAGTAAGCTTGGCTCTGGGGTCTTTAGCCTTGCTTTCAACAGGTGTCTGCGTGGAATATAACTGCATATAGAAGCTCTCGATCTCCCTCAGGATTTCAGGCTTTGATGAAATGATGCGTCCGTCGTCAGTTTTCAGCTTCGTCATCTGGCTTTGCCCAATAGACAGATCTCTCGCGAACACTTTGGAGCCTTTATTCCGCTCGATAGCCTCTTTAAATCGATTCGTATTAAATTGGCGAAGGTCGCTCGTCAAAGACTTAGATATCTGTCTATTAAGCTGCCGATAACGATTAGCATCTACTGAACTCTGGAGCCTCATTTCACGTCTCTGATCCATGAGTAGGAGTGTGTGGTCAGAGAGTTTCTTTATCTTGGGACGGCGGGTCTTAAAGAGCTTGGACCCTACCGTACGGACAGTATCCACCACCATGTTGTTTAGATCGTCCACATCTATGCTGTTCTCAAGGGCTTCGAAGCGGTTTTGGAGTTCGAGTTGAAAGCTCTCGGGGTTTTGAATATGGGCCGGCAATGGTCGAATTGTTGATTTTATCAGTCGAGATCTTTCCAGCTTTGGGTTGATATTCAATGTGCCACGTACCAATCGGTGATCGCTCCCCGTCTTAACAGCGTTGATCACAGTGACATCATTGAATATTTGCTTTTTCGTCGACATGATAAAATCTATCTCATTTCTGACTTTACCGTCCGGACTGACCCAGGTCCACTTCCGGCTTTCCGGCTTTCTGAAGAAGGAGTTCATCATAAAGAGGTTCTCCTTCTCCATAAAGTCAGCCAGCATCTGGCCTCTGTCATTCCGTTGCCCAACTCCAAATTGCCCCACTCTCAGCTCATCACCGCATCGTTTCCCCAACTTTGCATTGAAGTCCCCCATCACAACAGTGTAGTGGGTTTTGTAGCTATGCATGGCTTTAGAGATCTCCTCATACATAGCCTCCACTTCGTCATCTTGGTGTGTCGAGGTCGGTGCGTAAACCTGTATAACATTCAGCGAACACCGTTTGGATATTCTGAGTATAAGGTACGCCACCCTGGTCGACACACTTCCAGTGGTAGTCACGTTGTTGACAAGGGACTTGTGGACGATGAACCCGACACCACCTTGGGACTGTTGGTCGCCCTCCCGGTAGTAAAGCAAGTTACCGGAGTTGAGGATTATCGAGTCCTCTCCTGCTCTTCGGACTTCAGATAACCCGATAATGTCCCAGTGTACCTTGCTGATAACTTCTTCCAACTCGGTTAACTTCGCGTCGGTCCTCAGTGTGCGCGTGTTATAGGTTGCCAGGTGCAGTTGTCGTCGTTTTTGGTAGCCGAGCCGCACCCGGGGATTCTTAGCACCCCCTGCCCCGCCGTTACCGTAGCCGCTACCGTAGCTAGGAATAGCGGGGCTGCCGGGGACGGGGGGCCAATTTTTTTGATCCATTGTGCATGAGGGGGGGGGGGGGTTTGCCATAATCGCCACGCTTGGCAGGCGGGTTGGCGATCGCAGTAGGCCAAGGTTTTTTGGAGACGCTGCTGCCCGTCTCTTGAAGGCTATGCTCCCTTGGTCGCCTTTTACGACACCCACGGGATGATAGGGGGTAGTGCTATTCTAGGCCGGCACATACACGGCACCCGGCACATACCGGCAATCCTTATTTATCACAAGATAATTGTAAGGCTTATTCCAAACAGCTGAGCACATTTCTCGAAATTGGGCCCATGACATATCAGACAAGACCAACATGTTCATCATAAACATGTTTTAAATTAATATAATCTTGTTTAAATAATATAACCAGATTTGCATTGTCCCTTACAAGCTGTTTGGGTATTTTGGTATAAGTCTGGTTTATATAAAAACAATCAATGTTCCTATGTCGTCCCATTGCAAAATAATCTCTAATATTATTTTGATTTTCACATGCAACGTCATCAAAAATTATAATGGAATCTGGTGAAGCTTCATGCGGGCTCAAAATGTCAGTATTATGGTTATATTTGTTGAAGGATGTTCCAGGGACCATATTTAAAACTTTCTCTAGATACAAGTATTTAGGTTGGTATAGAGATTTTGAATACACATAAAGATTACGAAAACGCGGACCGTCTTTATGCAACAATAAACTTATTACTAAATTAGTTTTTCCACAATTTGAAGGACCACAAACAACACATCTTATAGAATTCGGTAATAAGTTGCCATGCCGTTTTGGTTGACTAGGTGTCATAGGGCAGATGCATTCTAATTTAAGTGATTCTTTTTGTTTGATAAATTTCATTACACCGCTTAAACCAGTCTGCAATGGTTCCTGAATTTCATGTAAATGAGCATTAATTTTACCACAAGCCATTTAAAAAGGTGCGGAGACCTAAAACTGACATGCAAAATGACGAAGTGCATTCCAATTTACTATATGATTAATTATTTCAATTAGACCGATTTGCCTGCGCGAGGCTGCTTGATTGGGAGTACGGATCTTCTGAGTATGTAATTGGGTGGTCTATATCGCCTGAAGAGAGCTCAAGCGGAAGCTTGAGCGACCGAAAGGTGATATAGAACGCCCAATAACATACTACTAATATGTTTGCTTATTTGTTTTACTTTCCAACTATAAGCCTAAATAATAGATTTTGTGGGCTTTACTTTGAAAATGAAGGACTTTCCGGATACAACATTTCATCCCCCTTTTCACCCCTTCGGGGGTGGAATTGTCAAAAACGCTGACACACGTAAATATTAATTTTCAATTGTCAGCCTAAATACAAATTTTGAAGATCCTAACTTCAAAACTGACGGACTTTCATACAAACTCTCATCCCCTATTTTACCCCCTTAGGGGTGAAATTTCCAAAAATCCTTTCTTAGTGGATGCTTACACTATATAAGGTATCTATGTGCAAAATTTCAAGTCTCTAGGTTCAGCGGTTTGGGCTGTGCGTTGATATCTCACTCAGTCAGTCAGTCAGGACTTTGAATTTTATATATAGATTACGATATTAGTGCGTTAAGATGGTTATAACATGCGAGGCGGAATTTCAGCCCGAGCCGAAGGCGAGGGCGTAGGCTCAATTACATTACACAATTTTAAGCACGCGATTTCAAGACTAAGCATGGTGTAAACGGACTAAGACAGTAAGAATCTTAAAATCGTGCGGCCTAGCCCGCTCGGTAATAAGATTCTTAAAATTGTGTCGTCTAAATGCACGCACGATTTCAAGACAGTCTAACTGTACCTACGACGGCACGTCAGACGTAACAGTTGTACTACAAAAACCAACTTTATACCTAAGGCATAAAGGCGTTCTCAAGGTCAACGTGTAGAGGTAATGTGACAGACAGAGACAGACTCTGTCTGACTCGCGACAGATAGACGATCCTGCCACAGTACAAGATAAGTTCAAAAAGAAATGTTGGTTTTTTAACACGTTTTCATATGGACGTTTTCTTGTTTATTTATTTATTTATACTATTAATATTTATAAGTAGGTTCGTTTATTTGTTTGTCCGTAATTTTAGAAAAGAGTATTTTATACTAGGTAAGTACCTACCTACCTTACCTAGCTTCCCGATGAGTTGGAGACTTGAAACTTATAGGTAGGTAGGTTGTTTTTAACACGCTTTTATTAGGTTGCTTTCTCGTTTGCTTGTGTGTTTGTTTGTTTGTTTCTCCACAAAGTTTGCGAACAATTTAAACTAGCTTTCGGATAAGCTAGAGACTTGAAACTTTAAACATAGGTCAGAAATGGAAGTCAATGCAACATTATGGTATCATTGGGCTGATCTGATGATGGAGCCGGAAGAAGGCCACAGGAACTCTATGATGGAACCATACAACCCCATCGTGCTTGGGCTCGTTAGAATCGTCTTGATGAGTACTTTAAAGGGAGATGAGGTCCAGGCTCTGATGATGAAGCTGGAAGGCCATGCCATAGGAACTTCATATTGAAACCGTGCAACCCCATTGAATTTGGGCTCCTTTGAATCGTCTTGACGAGTGCTTTGTTGGGAAATAGTGTCCAGGGTCTGATGATGGAGCCGGAAGAAGGACACTGGAACTCTTTATTAAAACCACGCTACCGCATTGTGTTTGGGCTCGTTTGAATCGTCTTGGCGAGTACTCTAATGAGAAATAGTGTCCAAGGATCTGATGATGGAGCCGAAAGAAGGCCATATGAACTCTATAATAAAACCATGCAAATGCAACCCCATCGAGTTTGGGCTCGTTTGAATCGTCTTGACGAGTAACTTGTTCGGAAATAGTGTAACGTATAATAACGCGATATCTAGGTAGGTCGATACGTGCACGACCGACAACAACGACGATGTGCACCTTCTGAGCCAGATGCCGTGGGCAGGCGTGGCGCGGCCGCGGGGCGGGTCGCGCCGAGGGACGGGCGGGTGCTTCTTCCCGAGTGGATAACGCGTCGGGTATTTACGAATATGCGGCCCGTGTGCAAGCCGTCGCGTTCGCGTTGCTGTGCGGTGCGGTGCGGTGCGGCGTGTGCGTCCGTCGAGTTATTCACAAGAGCGACAGTCTTGTTTTGTTTGATACGATTCTTGCAATTTGCATTAAGTAAGTACCTACACATTAGAGGTTTTTATCTACTTAAATAAAATGATACTAGGTAAATATACCTACTACTACTTCATACCTACTAGGTAAAATATTATTATTCGTGAGCCTTTCGAATTTTCAACCTAGTCAGATATTAATGTTATGTTTTATCTACCTATTAGAAACCTACATGTAGGTTTCTAATAGGTAGATAAAAGTTGAAAAAAAAATGATTGATTAATATATAAGTAAGGAGATAGGTACCTAAAATTTTATTTGACACGACGACTGCAAATTGAAAATATTTATAATTAACCTCTTAACAAACAATGATTAAAGAAAAGGAATTAGGTATTAGGTAGGTGCTTAAAGAACTAAAACAGAAAATAAAACAAATACAAAAACTACAATGTAAATAACTCCAATACTACGTTGATTGAAAAAGACATTAGAGACTTACTGCCTTCTCTTTTACTATGACAGTAAGCACGGCCGAGCGTGCTAGAAATTGTGTGGTGTAAATGCGCGCATTCTTAGTCGTTTTCAAGACAGTCTTAAAATCGCTTGCTTAAAATTGTATAGTGTAATTGAGCCTTAATTGAGCATGTTATAACCAACTAGCTTCTGCCCGCGACTTCGTCCGCGTGAATATTAGAGAAAATCCTTAGGGAACCTTCAACCAGAATCCAACCAGCCGTTTTTACGCGATTATGCGGGTCCCCACCAAGCGAGCAGCCTCGTGCGAAGCAAGACGTTTGCCGCGTGTGGCGGGCCTGTGTGCAAAATTTCAAGTCTCTAGGTCCAGTGGTTTGGGCTGTTGAAAACTTTGTTTTTTCCCTATATTGGAAACAAAATTGTTAACTGGTGTTTTCCTAGATAATGAGCACTAGTTGTTTCAAGTATTTAAAATGTAGGTAATTAGTAAACGTTATGCTGGAATACTTAAATTGACGTTGGGATAGAAATAAAAGATGTACGTTGTCTCAATGCCTAGGTTTTATTTACTTCACTGGTTGATCCAAAGTACACAAGGTTTTCCTTCTCTTGGTTTATTATGTTAGGTACTTAATTAGTTTTACACATCATCCTAGATATTTAAATTTAGGGTTCTAACTAAAATACAATCAAGCGCTATGAGGTGTAGGTATATGAGAAAGGAAACCCTAGTGGAGAATATATCAATATATCAATCCAAGCATTGCAAATGCATAAGCCCAGGCGGGGTCGCTTTATGTTGGTTCGTGATTATGATTAAATCATCCCAATTACTAAAAGAAAATTAATTAATAAATCAGTCTAAATTTTGTACGGAAAACTAACTGGAAGCCCTTCAAGAGATCCTAGATTGGTAGCGGCATATCATCCCGGCGGCAGCGGCTGGGAGAGAATTATTATATAAAACGGTCCCAGCGTCTGTCGACTGGATGTGGTGAACTGACCTTCATGGATCCTCGATGTAAACAATGTAACGGCTTCATACCCTGACTTGCTGCGTTATCATCAAAGAATGTGTTCCATCGCAGAAGGTTAGTGATGGAAGGAACTAACCAGATCACCGATATCAAAACCAAAGGTAAGAAATTAAAATAAGGAAAAGACGAAAACCCATCTGAAACAATAAACATGTGATGAGTACAATTCACAAATATTTCACTTTCAGATTCAACTTTGGAAATTTCAAAATGTTTGACTTACCGCAGATGCCTTTTGATTTTGAGTATTATATTTTAACAACTCATGGCAGTTCTGCGAACCACTCCACAACCCTGGAAGGAATAGCACGGCACATGTTGAACAACCATCAGAATATTTCGATTTCTCCAAAAAATACAACATGTGGGAAAATGTTTTACTTACCAAAATTAGATATTCAAGGGGAATTCCCTCATTTTAATAAAATGTTAGCCGATGATTACGGCTAATTTTCTTTTCCATGCTCCAGGAGACCATTCTTCCAAAAAAAATGAAATCTAAAAATGACCCTGATTAGCCATTTTTCTGACAGCTCCTCTCCCGACTTTTTTTTTTATGAGTAACCACAGACGAGAACTAGGTCTAACTTCAAATATTTTCCTGATTTGTCAGGCTGCTAACGCCATCTCTTGTGAGGCTTGAGAAGTACACTCTTTTCAACTAACGATTTTGAAGAAAATTAATAACTATTTTTATAGAAATATAACGTTAAAAAAATTTGCAACGTTACAATACACCCCCTCCAATGAAAGTTTCGAACGTAGTGAGAAACTACGCTGCCCTCAGCGTCAGTAATTAAAATCCTACCGGAGGAGCGTGCAACTATTGACTGAAAACATGCTAAAACCAAAACCTGTGGAATTGAGACAAAAAACTTAACCTAAAAATCTGCCTTGGCGTCGCCGGGACTCCGGAGAGACTCCGACACACGAAAATGGCCTACGGCATGGCGGGTAAACAACAGCTTACCAGAAAACACCATAGCCATAAAGCCAAAAAAAATCACCAAAACCATACCGCGGCATGGTGGGTAAAAAAAAATACCGTCAAAGTCACCACACCAGTAGCCTTAAGCGAAAAACCATAACCAAAACAAATGTAGGACAAAAAAACCTATCATAAATAAATACATACCAAAAATATATAAAAAAACAGTATAAATAGATAAATACTTGCATAAATAAATACCAAGTATAAATAAAAATAAATACCAGCACTGCACCACATAAAGAAAAATTGCAGCACCGATTTTTGTCCAATTGTGCGCATGAAAAAATACCTACAGAAAGTCAAACCAAATACCCCCCATCTTCAGGACTATTCTCAACCCTATCTTACCCCGCTGTCCGGAAATACCCATAACAATTTCATTCTCCTTACATTCATCACCTTGTTTCCCTCAACTACCAAAACTCAATCAAACTCCATCAAACATCCATCATCTGTCCTACTCGGTAGCAACAAGCTTGAAAACTGCCGTTGCCACTATCCTTTTATTCACCCCTGAGTTTTTATTATAGAGATACTCGATAAACTCTCTTATTCCTCCACCCCTGAGTTTTTGTATAAAGAGGGTACTCGTAAAACCCCCTATTCCTTAGGACGGACAAGCGGTCACTAAGGGATCGACAACCGTCGTCAGGTAAACCCTCGAGTTGCGATACAAAAGAATCTACAACCGTCTTCGCAGTATAAAAAAACCGCTCGAGTTGAGAAACTAGGCACCATTTTAAGCTAGGCCGGCACCACACAAAACAACAACCGTCTTCGCAGCATAAAGCCCTCGAGTTGTGTAAAAAAAAAAAAAACACGACCATATTCGCAGTGAACTGAAGAATAGGCGTGAAACAGCACAAAATTAACCGTCTTCGGGAAAAATATAAAAAATAAGCCCTCGGGTCAAATACATACTTACATATTATGTAGAAATTTTTTATCAGAATGTTCGAGGGTTGCGTACGAAGTTAAACAATTTCTACAATAACATAGAATCTTCGGGAGCTGATTTAGTCGCAATCACAGAAACAGGCTGTAATGAGTCAATACACAACGCGGAGCTAGTGCCACCGGGGTTTCAAATTATAAGATGCGACCGAGCGGATGGGCGAAAACAAGGCGGAGCGTTTTTAGTGGCCACACACGGATATGAACTACGGAAAGTGACAGTGCCGGGAGACGTCGACGTTGACGCGTGCGCGTTCGAATTAATATGCGCGACCGTGTATAAGAATAACAGATACTGTTTATGTTGCTGTGTAGTATATATCCCACCCCGTAGTAGTGAATCTGAATATGTGGTATTGTTTAATTTAATCGAACAAATATGTTTAAAGTATAAAAATACTATTGTGTTAGGGGATTTTAATTTAAATTCGTGTAATGTTAACACTATTAATTATTACGAATATTTGGTTTCTTTTTGCGAATTTACTCAGAAAAACAGTGTTCCTAATTGTGACGGCTGTCAACTGGATTTGGTGCTTTGTTCGTTGAGTGTTGGGCATAGTGTCAGTGTCGGAGAGGCGGACGAGGCGCTTGTACAGGTAGATAAATATCACCCACCACTTGTTATATTAGTACCGCTTTGTAGGGGGGCCTGCGAGACTACGGTTCCGACCGCTTCCACCTCAGCATATCCCACGGACATAGGATTAGGACACACGGGCTCACAGTGGAACTTCTATAAAGCGGATTATAATTTATTATATGGTTTATTAGCATCTATTGATTGGACTCCGATGTATAGTTTAAGTGACCCGGAAGATATTTTAAATTATTTTTATGACACCGTAAATAATATTATCAATGACTGTGTTCCCAAAAAACAGCGAAAATGTGTAAATTCTATGTATAATTATCCGGAGTGGTATACGATTGAGATCATTCGCAAAATTAGAGAGAAGGCTAGGTTACATAAGTTGTATAAAAGGAGTGGGGCGAGTTGTGATTACGAAATGTTTGCTCGGTGTAGGACGGATGTTAAAGAAATGATAACGGCCGCGCATAAACAACATCAGGACAGGGTTCAAAAAAACATCATAAATGACCCGAAATCGTTTTGGCAATATGTAAGGGCCAAAAAAGGCGCAAATCATTGTAAAAAAATTACAAAGGACGGCAATGTTTTAACGGACGCTGAGTGTGCAAATGAGTTTGCTAGGTATTTTCACTCTGTATATAACAGCCAGCGGGCAAAATTAGATGTAGATGCTGCTGTTGCGGCGAGCGGTAGTAGAAGCGGATTAACCAGTGCGCGCGTGCACATCGGTCGTCTAGAATTGCACCAAGTAACACAGGCACTGGCGCGACTTAAACCAAAATACTCGGCTGGGCCGGACGGCATCCCCGCTTTCATTGTGCGGGATTGCCGCGCTGTTTTAGCGGAACCTTTGCTACATATGTTTAACCAGTGTCTCGAAACCTCATATTTTCCTACTAGATGGAAAATCACGCGTGTTATTCCCGTACCAAAAGGAGAGGCAGGATTTGAAGTTAGTGGATACAGACCGGTTGCGGTACTGTCGACACCGGCCAAAGTATTTGAATCAATCCTACATAGTTTTGTATTTGAGCAAGTTTCCGCTCAGCTTTGTGAGGCTCAACATGGATTCAGGCCGATTCGCAGCACGACCAGCAATTTATTAAATTTCATGTCATATGTTGTCCCCCAGGTCGATGCGGGAGTGTAAGTCGATGGTGCCTATTTTGATTTCAAAAAAGCTTTCGACATGGTGGATAACGACATATTACTGGAAAAATTGGCAGCGGTCGGTTGCACTCCTAAATTGCTACATTTTTTCGCTTCATATATGACGGACAGGCAACAGTATGTGGAGTTTGCTGGTCACAGATCTGATGTTTATTTTACAAGATCCGGCGTAAGTCAAGGAAGTAATTTAGGTCCTTTAAACTTTATTATAATGATAAATGACTTACCGGAGGTCATTGAGAGTGCTACATGTTTATTATTTGCGGACGATTTGAAACTGCTGCTCGCTGTAAAGGATAATAATGACAGCGAGAGGCTGCAACGTGATATAAACAAAGTGGAAGATTGGAGTAGAAAAAACAAACTTCTTTTCAATGGTTCAAAGTGCTCGATCATAACGTTTACTAAAAAGAAACAGCCACAACACTATAGTTACCAACTGGCTGGAGAAGTGATGAAGCGAACTGAGACTGTTCGTGACTTAGGCGTGCTCATGGACACCGAGTTGACATTCCGTAATCACATAGTGACCGTTTGTAAAAAAGCATATAGAAGTTTAGGATTTATATTGAGAAGAGCACAAAATTTCACCAACATAAAAGCCATTACGGCATTATATAATTCACTCATTAGGAGCCAATTAGAATGCAATGCAGTCATATGGTCTCCGCATGAAACTAAATATAGTAACATGTTGGAGAAAATACAAAACAAATTCGTGCGTTATTTGTACCTTAAACTTTACGGTGTGTACCCCTACTATCCGTTAATGTACCCAACACTATTTGTTCTGGGGATGGTTGGGTATAACAAATTGGTGGTAAGAAGAGACTTGGCACTTGTAGTATATTTATTTAAATTATTGCGTGGTAAAATTTCAAATCCGGAATTGCTTAAGGAGGTGATGTTGCAGGCACCTGACAATTATTTGGGGAGGAGGCGACAGCCACGGCTGCTGGTGGTATCGCGAGGCAGGACTAATTTGCTAAATAAAGCCCCAATCACACGCGCTCTGCACACACTCAACGAAATTTCCCAAAGTATTGATATTTTTTCGTGTTCTTTGAGTGCATTCGCGAAAGTTTCATTGTATATTATATGTTATAAGCTGTAGTGACCACTTTATCGAATTGGGATATGTCCTGTCATGATATTGTGTTTGTGTTAATAAATAAAAAAAAAAAAAAAAAAATATATTTATATAAGTACATATTATAAAATAAAAATATAAATGTACAAACATACAATACATGTGTACCTAAATAATAAAAAAATATGGGGTATATAAATAAATATTTAGTGCAGTGCCAAAAAAAACTTATAAAAAAAATAACCTAAGTCAAACCCTTTCACTTCGGCATCGCCGGGTCCCTAAAGAGATACCGACGTACAAAATGTGGCTTACAGCATGGCGGCAATAACAGCCATAACAATTTAAAAAAAATACCACAAAAAAAAACGAAAAATAAAAAAAACGTGTTGCTGCTGGATGAAAAGGTAATAGGCGTGCCGTCTGTATCCCGTTTCAGTAACCGTTACTAAAATATGACCGAAAAAAAAAATTTTCCCAAAAAAAAATTTAAGTTCCAAAAAAAACTCGAAGTTCGGTACTACAAATTCTAAAATATTAACAGTCGTTATTTAATTCTCCACTAAAGTTGAACAAAAGAACAAAAAAAAATGTCCTAATTTTTTTTTCAAACTGATGGTCACCCTAGTTCATGATCAAAATTTTATTTTTACAAGTCGTGGGGACCAATCGGCAAAATACCTTTAAACTGTTTTGTTAACACAAAATTCTTATTGTTAAAATGTATTAATTAACATGTTAAATTCTTTACTTAAAGTTAACATTCTATAAATTTTAACAAAACTTTAACTAATTGTTTTACTGCCTGTACATACAATGTTAACCGACGTTGTTACTGTGAACCATTAAATCTTCTATATAAAAGGTACATAAACAAATCACCTTCTAAAAATAGAATAAGTAAATCCTTCTATTTTTATAAAGTATTTCTTAAAAAAAAATACAACATTATGTTGACTTAAAATTATCAAACATAGTAAGTAATAGTTTGTGTTGACAAATTAGACCAAACCTAATAAAAAATGGTTTTAGGTTCGTCGCATTACAAATTGTACCAAATTATTTTTTTTGTAATTAGGTAGGTACCAACATAATAAAACAACACAAATGATAGGTACCAAACAAACAAATAACTTAATGCTTACAAACCATGTCTTGTCAAACTTTACCGAACAAAAAATTACAATATTTAAGTCTACGTTCGATATAAACTATTTTAATACCAAATTTTCAATAAAATTATTTGAATTGGGATTAATTTAATCATAATAAAGGGGCGCCATTGAAAACTTTGTTTTTTCTTTTGGTAACTTAAAAACTTATTGCAAAATGACTATTCAAATTAGTCGCTCAATGATTAAACGAATCCCAAAATATCAAAAGAAAAATTATTATTAAATCAGTCTAAATTTTGTACGGAAAACTAACTGGAAGCCCTTCAAGAGATCCTAGATTGGTAGCGGCATATCATCCCGGCGGCAGCGGCTGGGAGAGAATTATTATATAAAACGGTCCCAGCGTCTGTCGACTGGATGTGGTGAACTGACCTTCATGGATCCTCGATGGAAACAATGTAACGGCTTCATACCCTGACTTGCTGCGTTATCATCAAAGAATGTGTTCCATCGCAGAAGGTTAGTGATGGAAGGAACTAACCAGATCACCGATATCAAAACCAAAGGTAAGAAATTAAAATAAGGAAAAGACGAAAACCCATCTGAAACAATAAACATGTGATGAGTACAATTCACAAATATTTCACTTTCAGATTCAACTTTGGAAATTTCAAAATGTTTGACTTACCGCAGATGCCTTTTGATTTTGAGTATTATATTTTAACAACTCATGGCAGTTCTGCGAACCACTCCACAACCCTGGAAGGAATAGCACGGCACATGTTGAACAACCATCAGAATATTTCGATTTCTCCAAAAAATACAACATGTGGGAAAATGTTTTACTTACCAAAATTAGATATTCAAGGGGAATTCCCTCATTTTAATAAAATGTTAGCCGATGATTACGGCTAATTTTCTTTTCCATGCTCCAGGAGACCATTCTTCCAAAAAAAATGAAATCTAAAAATGACCCTGATTAGCCATTTTTCTGACAGCTCCTCTCCCGACTTTTTTTTTTTTATGAGTAACCACAGACGAGAACTAGGTCTAACTTCAAATATTTTCCTGATTTGTCAGGCTGCTAACGCCATCTCTTGTGAGGCTTGAGAAGTACACTCTTTTCAACTAACGATTTTGAAGAAAATTAATAACTATTTTTATAGAAATATAACGTTAAAAAAATTTGCAACGTTACACTGTGCGTTGATATCTCAGTCAGTCAGTCAGTCACTCAGTCAGGACTTTGAATTTTATATATATAGATACGCACGTATATCGTACGACGTTTTTTAGCACATTTGCGAGGAAACAGAAAAAAAAACATTTTCTATTTTGCTCATTTTTAATTATTGAAACAGTTAGTGAAATTACAATTATTAAAATGATACGTAGTTGTAGTTGGTTTTTTAATTATGTTATTGTTATTATTACTATTCATAATGTCATTGTTTTGTGTTAGGGTAAATGTTGGAGACGACGAAACTTCTTGAAAGGCGCAAAAGAGCATTGTAATTAGTCATTAGTTGTAAATAAAAAAGTATCATCAGTAGAAGTAGAGGGGCGCGGCTCAGGGCAAAACTTCTTCGTTTGTGGCTCCAAATTTATTGTCTGAGTTATTTTGGCACTCATATTTGCTTTGTTTTGGATGGAATCTTCTACATAAGATTCTGCTACTGCGTTAGAACGCCACCCGCCATGCTGCTTTAAAGTCAATATATCAGCTCCCGAATCAGCAAGTAATGTAGCTGACGTTCTTCTGAAACTGTGCCCTGTATAACAATCAGCATCCGGCAATCCTAAAAACTTGGCGACTACCATTGGCATGGCACTGAATTTATTTATGCCAATAGGTTGCGCAGTAGATTTACCTTTTTGGTAATTCTGAAAGAAATTATTATTTTTTGTCTAGGCTCAATTACATTACACAATTTTAAGCACGCGATTTCAAGACTAAGCATGGTCTAAACGGACTAAGACAGTAAGAGCCGATTTCACCGCTTAAATTGAACGCGCTCAATTCGAGTTAACCTCAGCTCACGCGCTTAAACTTTTGAACTTGGTTTCAGTTTCTGAACGGCCGATTTACGACGGTTAGCGTATTTGAACTTATCTATGGTTTGAACACGTTCAAGAACTGTCTGTCATCTGTCTGCCATGATGTCTTCTTCTTCTTCTTTTTTGTTTTGGCAATCTACTTTCCTCTTGGAAGTAATTTTTGCCAGTGTCAAATGTTGAATAGTTCAGTGGTAGATAATATTGTTTCATTGCCATGATTGTGGAGTAGGTATGTACGTTGAACATGGGAGAATTGATTATTGCATAGAAAGAAATAAGTAGTGGAAAGAAATATCCTTTTCGTATTTGAATAAAAAAAAAGATGAATAGAGCCTTAGCTAGTGCCAATGCTCTATTCAGCTTTTTTCTATTCACCTTTTTTCCTCAACCACCTTTCTTAATTTGCCATCATCAGATCAGAGCCCGTTTAACCCTGGGCGGAGAACCAGATCTTCAAATTTACCTCGTTTGTATGAAAATAGGCCTGTGTGGTGCGATTTTTCTGCTCTCGAGTTCATTATGTTTTGAATTACGAGCGGCGCCTTTAAAAACAGTAATTAAACACCCATTATAATAATAAGCGTTCAAAACATTATGAATCCAATGCCTAATAATGTTTTATAGGCACCGTAAATCAAAACATAATAGAATATTGTTAAGTACACTTACTTACCTATGACCTACCTAACTTTTACTATTATGCTAGTAGATATCCCGTTAACTACGTACCTAGTTCTTCTACATACAACTAATAATAATAAAGAAAAAACGGACAACAATTTATTTCACTGATTTATTACCTACCATGTCAAAAATTCACAATTCACAAGTTTCACGACACTTACTTAAATAACATGTATTCAGTACCTAGGTACTTAAATTATTATATCCACAATCCGTTCGAAATAAACAATTGAGCAAAATATCACTGCGGAAAATAAAAATACTGCATAAAACTCAAAAATATCAGATAAACATTGTTTTAAAATTGACAAACTGACAAAAACAAATTCCATAGAGAAATTTGACAAAAATCAAAGAGATTATAAGTCAGTGTTTCCACTACCAAGTTTTAGTTTTACCCTAAATAATTTCGATCATTTCAAAATGGGGAGGCGAAGGCAAAGTGAATTACAGATGGCGCTCAGTCTTTGGAACAATTGTCAGTTTGAGCTTATATTGTCTTGACTGTGTATTACGTGATTTTACTTTCTTAGATTGTATTTTTTCAGTTTTGCGGACAAACAATGTATTCTATGCTAACTTTAGCTCATATAAAAGAAGAATTACGGAAAAGAAAAGCCAAAACAACAGGAAAGAAAGTTTATAGCAACTTACAAAAAAATTGCTAACAAGCATTACATTTCTTTAAATTTCGTGTAAGATTTACAAGTAATCTTTTTATTTCAGATTAGAAGCATATGATTTAAATTTTAACAAAGCAACTGAGTGTGAATTTCCGTGTTTATAGTTGCCTGATGATGCCTTCTGTGCAATAGTAATTTCAGGTTTCTGTACTGGAATTTCTGTACCATCCAAAATTACACGAACCGTTTTATCATATTTATTTTATTATTCTAAGTTTCTTGAATGACTCTGGCATATAAAATTCTATTAATTCTCTGTTTGGCCCCAATATTGGGCTTATTCCATATTTGATATACCTATCAAATTCATCCAATTTATAAATATGTTAGAAACTGCTGAGGTTGAAATATTAAAGAACAAAGCTGTTATAATTCAAATGTTGTTTTATTTTGGCGAAGCTTCATCAAATTCATGAAACATTCCTTTTGATTTATAATGTTTCTCAGGCTCAGCAAAGGAGAAAATCGAGAGAAAGGCATATTTTTTTTTATATTTTTTTGCCCACTATTTTTTTTGTTACTGGGAAATCGATGAACTCCAATATTTTACAAGTTACATGCATAACAATGCGGCATTTTCTCAGTATAAAATTAAAAAGTGCAATACTCCAAGAGATTCCCATATGTTTTGACACTTTCTTTCAGGCGGCCGGGTACCAAAGACCGACGCCACCTATCGGGATAAAATTGCGCTTTTCCTCCCCATTAAAAATTATACTTGGGCCAGAAAGAATTTTAATGGAACTAATATTTTTAAGTACAAAAGATAGTCAATGTGATTTTGAAGTGTTGACCTATGCATAAGAAAGTTGTTATAAATTATTGGAAAATAGGTAATAAAAATTTTAAGTTATTGAAAAATAAAGTGGCGACCTTTTTTTGTCAACTCTTTACAAGCTGTTTATTGTTCTAAATTTAAAAAGACCGCCGTAAACTTGACATCAAATTTTTCATTACTTACTTTTGTTTTTGACGTTCTTGACAACTGACCCTGAAATTTATTTTTTGCGTAGGTAATGAATGAATAAGTGCGTAGCCTATTTCTTTAAATTCACTGAGTAGGTATGTTTCACAGGGTTCACACCACGAGTGAATGTGGTTTGCGCCACGAAGAATATCATGATCTGTATTTTTTTTGCCATTTATGTAGGGAAAATTTCTTTAATTGCAATACTTTGAACGCAACTTCATTCTTTGTCAAAGCTGAACTACGGTTATCAAAATTAAGACGGTGAAACCGGTGCAACGTAGACTGCGATCAAAACGAATTTCTGAACTCGCTTAAGTAAAACCAAGTTCAATTTAACTCGGTTAACGGTGAAATCGGCACTAAGAATCTTAAAATTGTGCGGCCTAGCCCGCTCGGTAATAAGATTCTTAAAATTGTGTCGTCTAAATGCACGCACGATTTCAAGACAGTCTAACTGTACCTACGACGGCACGTCAGACGTAACAGTTGTACTACAAAAACCAACTTTATGCCTAAGGCATACAGGCGTTCTCAAGGTCAACGTGTAGAGGTAATGTAACAGACAGAGACAGACTCTGTCTGACTCGCGACAGATAGAGGATACTGCCACAGTACAAGATAAGTTCAAAAAGGAATGTTGGTTTTTTAACACGTTTTCATATGGACGTTTTCTTGTTTATTTATTTATTTATACTATTAATATTTATAAGTAGGTTCGTTTATTTGTTTGTCCGTAATTTTTGAAAAAAGTATTTTATACTAGGTAAGTACCTACCTACCTACCTAGCTTCCCGATGAGCTAGAGACTTGAAACTTATAGGTAGGTAGGTTGTTTTTAACACGCTTTTATTAGGTTGCTTTCTTGTTTGCTTGTGTGTTTGTTTGTTTGTTTCTCCACAAAGTTTGCGAACAATTCAAACTAGCTTTCGGATGAGCTAGAGACTTGAAACTTTGAACATAGGTCAGAAATAGAAGGCAATGCAATATTATGGTATCATTGGGCTGATCTGATGATGGAGCCGGAAGAAGGCCACAGGAACTCTATAATGGAACCATACAACCCCATCGTGCTTGGGCTTGTTAGAATCGTCTTGATGAGTACTTTAAAGGGAGATGAGGTCCAGGCTCTGATGATTTAGCTGGAAGGCCATGCCATAGGAACTTAATATTGAAATCGTGCAACCCCATTGAATTTGGGCTCCTTTGAATCGTCTTGACGAGTGCTTTGTTGGGAAATAGTGTCCAGGGTCTGATGATGGAGCCGGAAGAAGGACACTGGAACTCTTTAATAAAACCACGCTACCCCATTGAGTTTAGGCTCGTTTGAATCGTCTTGGCGAGTACTCTAATGGGAAATAGTGTCCAAGGATCTGATGATGGAGCCGAAAGAAGGCCATAGGATCTCTATAATAAAACCATGCAACCCCATCGAGTTTGGGCTCGTTTGAATCGTCTTGACGAGTACTTTGTTGGGAAATAGTGTAACGTATAATAACGCGATATCTAGGTAGGTCGATACGTGCGCGACCGACAACAACGACGATGTGCACCTTCTGAGCCGGACGCCGTGGGCGGGCGTGGCGCGGGGTGGGTCACGCCGAGAGGCGGGCGGGTCACGCCGAGGGGCAGGCGGGTGCCGCTGCTGCGGCCCGCGCGCGAGCCGTCGCGTTCGCGTTGGTGTGCGGTGCAGTGCGGTGCGGCGTGTGTGTCCGTCGAGTTATTCACACGAGCGACAGTCTTGTTTTGTTTCATACGATTCTTGCAATTTGCATTAAGTAAGTACCTACACATTAGAGGTTTTTATCTACTTAAATAAAATGATACTAGGTAAATATACCTACTACTACTTCATACCTACTAGGTAAAATATTTCTATTCGTGAGCCTTTCGAATTTTCAACCTAGTCAGATATTAATGTTATGTAGGTTTCTAATAGGTAGATAATAGTTGAAAAAAAATGATTGATTAATATATAAGTAAGGAGATAGGTACCTAAAATTTTATTTGACACGACGACTGCAAATTGAAAATATTTATAATTAACCTCTTAACAAACAATGATTAAAGAAAAGGAATTTGGTATTAGGTAGGTGCTTAAAGAACTAAAACAGAAAATAAAACAATTACAAAAACTACAATGTAAATAACTCCAATACTACGTTGATTGAAAAAGACATTAGAGACTTACTGCCTTCTCTTTTACTATGACAGTAAGCACGGCCGAGCGTGCTAGAAATTGTGTGGTGTAAATGCGCGCATTCTTAGTCGTTTTCAAGACAGTCTTAAAATCGTTTGCTTAAAATTGTATAGTGTAATTGAGCCTTTAGTCGTACGCAGAGCTTCATATTTTTTGACCACGTCATAAAATTAGGTCAGTAGGGTAAGAATTTAAATCGGATTTAATTCCTACAAAAGGTTTTATTGTTTTAATAGCTTCATTTGTTGCCAAATATGACTGTCCTAGGTTTTCCCCCCCCAGCGGAGTTGTGCTTAAGTGGTGGGGGGTAAAAATGTACCCCAAAAGGGATATTTTTGCGGTGTTTTTATTATATCTCGTTTTTCATCAAAATTGTGTAAGAAGATTTTAAAGTTGGGTAAATTCCAAACAATTTGAGGGTAGAACGGTTTTGATCCGAACTATAGTTTTGGAGACACAAAGCATACCATATTTAATACCACTATAATTTTTCGTTTGCAAAATAAGTTTGTTTTTCATAGTGTTTGTATGAATAACAAAGTTATATTTGCGGTTATGGAAAATGTGCTATATCTCTAAAACTGCTAACTATTGTAAGCAGTTATTATTATTGTTACTAGTTTCTTCATTTAAAAGTATTCAATTCTTTTGATTTTGCCGGAAATGTAAATCTGTAAGCGTTTGTTATTATTTTTCTTTTAAAGAGTATTAAATTGTAACCGGAAATGTCTACATTTCCGGTAACGATTCAGTGCCTAATAATTCAATTTCAATTCTTTTGATTATAACCGGAAGTGTTTACATTTCCGATAATTTAATTATTTAAGTCTTATTTGCGCGCTGATTTATAATTGAGTTCACAATTTATATATTTGCTAGTTGGTAATTTAAAACAATAAACATTTTAAAATTTATATTTGATCACAAACAATATTATTTGTTAATTTTGTTATCATCATAAAATTGAGAATTTATCTGTTTCCGTTTCCCGTTACTATGTTTAATTTCTTTTGGAGGGAAAACAAGCTTACGAGCAAGTTGTTGAGGAGTTTTCGTGCATTATGTTTCGAGCTCTCGAACGATTAACATGTATGATAAATCATGGATATAAAAGTCTTTACCGAGTTGTTATTTTAGAGAAATAGAGAGTTAAGATGAATAAATACTGAAAAATATTAGAAAAAATCGGCTCACCCGTAGCAACTTAGACGGGACGGGACGGGTCCCGTCTAAGTTGCTACGGGTGAGCCGATTTTTTCTAATATTTTTCAGTATTTATTCATCTTAATATAAAAAAATAGCATTGTGAATGCAAAAATCTAAAAGTTTAAAATAGAGAGTTATTAAAAGTGTAAGAAAAGTCTACGTTGTTTCACTCTACAATCGACATCTTCGGTCTTCCCTGATTTTAGTTTACAAAGTCAGAAGCGGGATAAAGGTACGTACATGTGGACATTTAATCATTACAAACACATATTTATGAAGTGCGTTAAGAATGATGAAAATTTCTGGTAGAATAGGTTGTGTTTTGACGCATATGGCCAAGGCGACTCCTTGGCGGTGCTGATTACACTTTCGATAGAATAGGTTGTGTTTGATGCACATGGTCAAGGCTACTCTTTGGCTGTGCTGACTACACTTTTTGATAAAACAGATTGTTTTGTTTGACGCACATGGCCAAGGCGACTCTTTGGTTGTGCTGATTACATTTTTAGTAGAATAGGTTGTGTTTTGAGGCACATGGCCAGGGCTACACTTTGGATCTGCTGATTACACTAGAATAGGTTCTTTTGACGCACATGGCCAAGGCTACTCTTTGGTTGTGCTAATTTCACTTTTAACACAATAGTTAATTTTCATCATTATTAATGTTAAATATGTACATGTTCAGTTGCAAGCGTAATGGGATGGGATCATTAACTGTAAGTTGCAGCGCATGATCAAAGCTAATACTTTGGTTAAGCTGTTTTTTGTTTGTTTCTCTGACCATGAGTGGATAACATAAGGCCAAGGCTACTCTTTGGTTATGCTATCGACTCATTATGGATGAGAGCATGGGATGTGACGGCGCACGGCCAAGGCTACACTTTGGTAGTGCTGTCACATACGATGTGATCTTTTTGTAATAATAAATTCAATGAATATTACGTAAATAAAAATCTATAATAGTTTCAATACTTCACGTTATAGTACGAGTCACTTTCTGGAAAATAACTTTAGCCAACTTAATGCATATTTTCTTTTTTTTTTACATTAATATAGGTGGTTAATTTTTTGTTGTTTGTACAGTTTTGTCTCATATATATTTCTTTACTAGCTTCCGCCCGCGACTTCGTCTGCGTGGATAGTATTTTGTCTATCCCTCGGAAAACAGTTCCTTTTTTCGGGATGAAAGGTACCCTATGTCCTTCTCTGTACCCTTGACAACGTATGTGCAAAATTTCATGATGATCGGTTCAGTAGTTAAGACGTGAAGGCGTAACAAACAAACAAACAAATAAACAAACAAACGGACTTTCGCATTTATAATATTAGTAAGGATTTTAAAAACAAACGGTCACACACATCATTGACAACAAAATCATAAATTATAAGTTACACAAGGCCTATAGTTTAGATTCCTCAGTATATGGAGTAAAAATAAAATTGGAAAAGATGGCCGTTATATATTTTTTTTACAAAGTTAGCTTTCTAAGTTATACATATTAATCATATGCAGTAAATTAACTTAAGAAACATATTTCACAACTATTTAAAAGTTATTGAGCACCAAAACATTTCGGAACTATTGATGTCCGTGACAATTTTCTCAATTTCAGGACCATGGACTGTGACGAAGAAGAGTCAGCGGTACCACCGTTGGCGGGTGGACGTAGAATGATGTCTCCGATACTAGCGAATACCGGTTCTCGTCGCGGGCGCAGCAAAACGCGGTCTCCAAGGCAACGAGTTGATCGCGCACCATCGCGTTGTAGATGTTCAAGATCTCCAGAAATACGATCTTCGTATACTCATAGACGGCAACATTCGAGGCATGAAAACCATTCCAGAAGTCGCAGTCTGGCAAGGCGAAGAAGATCCGGATATGAGGAACAGCGCTCTTTTGAGCAGCGGCACCCATCACAACATCGACGTTCGCCACTAGAAGAAAAGAGACCACGTGAGTTTATGTCTCAGTTTACAAAGTTCTTTTCGAATTTTTCGACAAATAATAATAATAGGGAAAGCTTTTCAAATATAAATGTCGTGCCTGAGTTTGATCCTTCCTTAAAGAACCAAACAATAAATAATTGGCTTACCAAGGTGAATGAATATGCTGAATTGTATGGATGGACTGAGCGTCAGGTTGTGCACTACGCGTTACCAAAACTTGTAGGCGTTGCGAAGAAGTGGTACGAAGGCTTACCAACACTTCTATATTCGTGGAACGAGTGGCAAACCAAACTTAAGTCCGCATTTCCTGCAGAGGAAAACTATGGGCAAATGCTGACCGATATGTTGGCAAAAAGAGCTAAGTTTGGTGAGTCCCTCGAAGACTATTTTTACGAAAAGGTTGCGCTGCTTGATCGCTGCGATATTGTAGGTAAAAGAGCCGTGGAGTGTATCTTGCATGGGATAGATGACAGGTCCGTGCGCTTGGGAGCTGAGGCAGCACAATTTATTGATCCAGACAAGTTACTTGCTTATTTACGGAATGCTAAGACAACTAGTAATATCAGGAATTTTAATTCCGGGACCAAGAAATATCGCGATCCAAAATTTATTGCTAACTCTTCCTCCGCTAATACTACGAACAAATTTTCCATTCCGTTCCGTTGCTATAATTGCAAACAAGACGGTCATACTGCGTCAAAATGTACAAAACCTCTTAAGAAATGCACAAACTGTTCATTAATTGGTCATACGGATTCGGAGTGATTCCGCACAAAAAGAAATGTAAAAATTGAGGATAAGAAAGCTATTTTAAAAATTGATCAGTCAAGTTGACTATCAAATAAATATGTTCAGAAGATTAAAGTTAACGAACAAGACTCTTTGTGTTTTGTGGATTTGGGTAGCGAGTTGACACTAATACAAGAGAGTGAGGCTAAAAAAATATTCGACAAAATTGATAGTACTATTAGTCATCAAATGGTAGGATTTGGAGGTGCGGTTGTTCACTCCTTGGGATCATGCATAGCCGATGTGCAAATTCAAAACGTACGTGCCAAAGTTACATGTATCGTGGTTCCAGATTGTTTGTTAAAGTACCCCGTATTGATGGGTCAAACATTAACTGAACAACCTCACGTTCAAATTATTAAAACTGATAAAGATTTGGTATTTAGAACAAGTTATGACGTAGAAAGGATAGACCATAAATTCTTGAAATTGTATGTAGCGAATGATGTCACGGTTAGGAGTGTCGATTTGGTAGAAGTTGAATGTGATCCTAAATTTACTGGGGACGTTTATGTTCGAAATTGCTACAGAGGTTTGCCAGGTAAAGAATATCAAATAGAGGAGGGTATTTACGCACTAAAAGATGGAATAGGCGAAATCTTGATCACTCCAATGAGTGCTAGGCCAATCACATTTAAAAGAAGCGAATTAATTGCAAGAGTAGAAATCGTTCTAGAGTCTTTCGGATTTTGCGAAGTAAATAGAATTAAATCAGGTGAACCATTACAGCCACTTACGTTGCAGGATTTAAATATTGGTAACATTAATGAAGCTCATAAATTGCAGTTACTCGATTTGATTAATTCTTATCGTAATTGTTTTGCTACGTCGCTATGGGAATTAGGGTGCACAGATATAGAGAAGATGCATATTGACCTTAGTGACGACCAACCTATCGTGTATCGTCCGTATAGGTTGTCACAAAAAGAAAGAGAAGAGGTTCAAGGTATGGTGGATGAGTTAAGCGCTACTGGCATGATTCGTGAATCTAATTCTCCCTACGCAAGTCCCATAATCTTGGTTCGAAAGAAGACTGGTGACAAGCGTCTTTGTGTGGACTATAGAGCTTTAAATAGGAAAACAATCAAACAACACTATCCTCTTCCTTGTATGGAGGACCAAATGAATAGATTGTTAGGAAATAAGTTTTATTGCACCTTAGACTTGGCTAGTGGTTATTACCAAGTAGAATTAACAGAAGATGCAAAACCCAAGACAGCTTTTGTCACTCCAGATGGCCAGTGGGAGTTCAATAGGATGCCCTTCGGGCTGGCTAACGCACCGGCCGTATTCCAGAGGACGGTTAACAAGGCTTTGGGATCACTCCGTTTTAATAACGCTGTAGCCTATATGGATGACATTTTGGTGCCATCCAAAACGGTTGAGGAAGAATTGCAAAAATTAGAATCAGTTTTGAAAAGATTTAGAGAATTTTATTTAACTCTCAAACCTAATAAATGTTATTTCTTTCAAACTTCTGTTGAATTTCTAGGTTTCGAAATAACTGCCGATGGTATAAAGCCGGGACATCGAAAAATAGAGGCGGTGCAATCCTTCCCCACCCCCAAAAATATCCATAACGTCCGTCAGTTCCTAGGATTAGCAAGTTTTTTCAGAAAATTTATTCGTAGTTTTGCAACAATAGCTAAACCCCTCACTAGTTTACTGAAGAAGGATACTCCGTGGGCTTGGACTCATGAACAAGAACAGGCTTTCGGTGAATTAAAAGAAAAGTTAGTTTCTAGACCCATTTTGGCACTATATAACCCAACGCTTACTACCGAACTGCATACCGATGCGAGCAAATTGGGTGTAGGTGGTATATTATTTCAAAGGCAGAACAGTGGTGATTTAAAACCAGTGGCTTATTTTAGTCGTCAAACTACACCAATCGAGCAACACTTTTCATCATATGAGCTAGAGACCCTAGCCGTAGTATCTTCGCTTGTCAAATTTCGCCCATATCTTCTAGGCATGCCGTTTACAATTGTTACGGATTGTAATTCCTTGCGCGCTACGTTTATGAAAAGAGATATGATCCCAAGGGTTGCTCGTTGGTGGAGTTTAATACAGGAATTTGACTGTGACGTGAAATATAAACCCGGTCAACTGATGTGTCACGTGGACGCTCTAAGTCGAAACCCCATTTCTGGTGATGTCATTGAGGAACCAGATTTTCCCATTGTGTTAAGAATTTCAGCCGATTGGCTCAAAACTGTCCAATCTTCAGACAGCGAAATAGAACGAATCAAAAATATATTGCAGGACCCAAATATTAAAAATGTCGTAGATATAAAACAGAATTTTTGCGTAAAAAATAACAATGTTTATAAAACAACCGCTGATGGACTCAGGTGGTTAGTTCCGAAGGGTGTGAGATGGCATATACTTAAAGCATGTCACGACGATATTCCTATATCGTCGTGACTTTTCGGTGGAAAAAACCTTGGATAAAATTAAGGAATCGTATTGGTTTCCGAAGATGAAAAGATTTGTTAAAAAATACGTCCAATCATGCTTGGAATGCGCGCATAGTAAAATTCCGTCAGGAAAAAAATCTGGTTATCTTCATCCGATCCCTAAGGTCCCTAAACCATTTCACACCCTCCATGCTGACCACTTGGGTCCGTTCAACATGAGTAAACATAAAAACAAATATTTGTTGATTATTATAGATTCATACAGTAAATTAATAATTTTAAAACCAGTCAAAAATACAAAGGCTTTCACAACAATTAAAGTTTTTAAGGAGTATTTTGCTACTTTTGGATGTCCTACTAGATTAATAACAGACAGGTACTCTTCTTTCACAGGGAAGAAATTTGAATTTTTTTAAGGGATGTAGGAGCAAAGCATATAATGAATGCGGTTGCCACTCCACGCGCAAATGGACAAGTGGAGAGGTACAACCGTACCATCTTAGACTCTTTGACTGCTATGAATCACGGACGGGATGAGACTGATTGGGACAGTAAAATTTTAGAGGTAAAATGGGGACTTAATAATACTAAAAATAAGGGTATTGGGCGTTCTCCGGCAGAAGTATTGTTTGGATTAAATTTGACTAGTATGGCGGAAGGTAGGATACGGTCGACGATAATTAATGATGACGATAAACACACTAATCTAGCGAACAATTTAGGTGAAATTAGGGAGGAAGTTAATGCTCATATACAAAAAACTCAAAAAGACCAAAAAAAAACGTTTTGATAAATCTAGATGTGGACCACGAAAATTTAATGTTGGAGACTTAGTAAGAGTAGAAAGGTCTATTTTGTGCCCAGGTAAAAGTAAAAAGCTAACTTTGAAGTGTCTAGGTCCATACAAAATTATCGAAGTTATGAGTAATGACAGGTATACTGTAGAGGATACTCCTATCACTCGGCGTAAGGGCAAGGCTATATATAGGGGTGTACATCCAGTAGAGAAAATACATCCTTGGTTAAATTTTAAGAGGTCTTATGACAGTGATGAGAGTTCTGACGAAAATTATTCGTACACAAATTATGATGATGATGCGTGTAAAAATGGTGTGAATGATTGTTCAAATACAAGAATGGATGATGAAAATGTAAAGAGTGTTAGTGAAAATAGTGATAGGGATGATACTAGCGATAGTGAAAGTATAGAGGTAGAGGGAAAATAAAATTTGCACAATCATAAGATATTTATAGACAAAAGGAAGGATCACACTTGAAGATATGAATGATAATTTTACTGTTTTTTATGATAAGTCTGTATGTTTTATTATGTAAATTTAAAAACTATAACAAGTAAATGAGACATAAACAAAAGGTTTTTCATATTGGATAATGAGATGATTTGGGGCACCAAAGGGTGTTAAATGATGATAAATTTTGAGATATAAATAAAAGGTTTTGAATATTGGATAATGAGATGATTAGTGAGCACCACAAAAGGGTGTTAGATGATGATGAATTTGGAAGGATGACTATTGATTTAAGCTAATAGATAATAGGTTAAGGTTAAAAATATAATATATTGTACTCAATATGTGTATAAAGGATAATCTTGAATTGAAAAATGATTATATTAATATTTTATCATAAAAGGCTTTAATAGATATTGTGATTGTGTATAAAGGTTAATGATGAACTTGAAACTGTGGAAAAATTAATTTTAATTAAGCTAGATATATAAGTTGGATTAATATATAATCGTCATTTTGCATGAATGCTGATATTATGTTATAAATAGTTGGTAGTTGCGGAAATTTATCATGACCGCTCAAATATATAATTGTTATAATAGCTGTTCTTCATATATGTGGATATTAAAATTAATTTAAATAAATTAGTAAAATAAATCTTTGTAAATGGTAATTTAACATTAGTTTATTTTGGATAAAATATTGTTGCTTTAAAACGATTTCATTTTAATAAGATGATTATTGTAATACTCTCATTATTAAGTTATCAAAAATTAAAAATAATCTAAAAAAGTTAATTTGAGTGTATGTGTCTTTCTTTTATAATATTTAATTGTCACGAGGTCGTGAATGATGATCAGGATGGACGAATCTGTAAGCAGTTATTATTATTGTTACTAGTTTCTTAATTTAAAAGTATTCAATTCTTTTGATTTTGCCGGAAATGTAAATCTGTAAGCGTTTGTTATTATTTTTCTTTTAAAGAGTATTAAATTGTAACCGGAAATGTCTACATTTCCGGTAACGATTCAGTGCCTAATAATTCAATTTCAATTCTTTTGATTATAACCGGAAGTGTTTACATTTCCGATAATTTAATTATTTAAGTCTTATTTGCGCGCTGATTTATAATTGAGTTCACAATTTATATATTTGCTAGTTGGTAATTTAAAACAATAAACATTTTAAAATTTATATTTGATCACAAACAATATTATTTGTTAATTTTGTTATCATCATAAAATTGAGAATTTATCTGTTTCCGTTTCCCGTTACTATGTTTAATTTCTTTTGGAGGGAAAACAAGCTTACGAGCAAGTTGTTGAGGAGTTTTCGTGCATTATGTTTCGAGCTCTCGAACGATTAACATGTATGATAAATCATGGATATAAAAGTCTTTACCGAGTTGTTATTTTAGAGAAATAGAGAGTTATTAGAAGTGTAAGAAAAGTCTACGTTGTTTCACTCTACAATCGACATCTTCGGTCTTCCCTGATTTTAGTTTACACTATATCTCGTTCAAACTAATTTTCGTGAAAAATGTTTATGAAGATTTACAGCATATATATTTTTTAGATTTTTCAATCTCTTATTTCAATAGTTAGACGTGGGGGACACACGGGAGAAATTTTTAGTAGAAATCGTCTAACTTAAAAAAATGGTCTTATTTCGAAAAGCTGTGTCTCCAAATCTATCTATTCTACCCGCAAATTGTTTCATATTTAACCAACTTTAAAACCTTCTTACACAATTTGACGAACAACCAGACCTGGAGGTCAAATCCCCTTTTGGGGTACACTTTTACCCCCCACCACTTAAGCACAACTCCGCCGGGGGGGAAAACCTAGGATAGTCATATTGGGCATCAAAAGATGCCATTAAAACAATAAAACCTTTTGTAGGAATTAAATCCGATTTGAAGTGTTTCTTGGTTTAATGCTACTGAACTAAAAATGATGTATTTTGTTTTTAGTGTTTGGGATTTTAACTAAAAGCATTTTGCCTTGATGTTCAATGTCTTTTGTGGTAATATTGTGAAGCTCTTGCCGTCTACATGCACCATAAATACCAAATATTAACGCAACCTGAAAAGAAATAAAAATGTGTTAGATAAGGTATAGGTACTTAGCTTACAGACGGTCGTTAAAAATATGTAAAAGAGTATGTACAGTAGGTAGATCAATACATAAAATAAGGAGGCAAACTGACCTTTGTTGCCAGGTACTGGTTATCTGGAGCATCTTTTAGAAACTTTTCGACGTCATTTGATGACAGTACCTTAGATTTTTTCTTTATAAAACCATCAGAGCGTCTCTTTAAAAATGCAATGAGATTTGTATGTAAATTAATATCGACACCATTTTTCATCTTGAGGGTACTTTTCAGCAAAGAATATGTTGTCCACAACGAGCTAGGCTTATATTTACGAGCTAGTTCATTAAAATACGCCAAAACTACATTTTCGGAAAATGACTCGGCATTTTTCATGTTTTTCCACTTCAAAAATTTTCATACGTGGTTATGTATCTGTCCTTGGTTGTCCTTGGGTTGGTTATTGACGGCAGCAATCTGTCGCATGCGGTTCGCGCTTCTGTTAGTATATCCGGTGGAGTTGAAGTAATATATTGCTCATCTTCATTATTGAAAGTTGTCATTTTTAGAATATTCACAATACAAGTACAAAGAAAATAAAATTTTAGAAAAATAGCGCGAGGATTATTTTCTGCCGTGGCTGCGTGAAAATGTAGGCAAAGACGCTAGAGCATGCAGCCAAGTTTTTAAATTACCGAATAAACTGTTTTTTTTTATTTTAAATAAACTCAATCTGTGAATGCACATTGTCTACTGACTGGTGCCGCGCGGTGATTAGTTCGAAATTTGAATAGCAACCTGGGGGCCTACTCCCACCTTTTTTATAAGTAAGCTTATATCCAGCAAGCTTGTTACAAGCTCTAAATGATATCACTCAAATTCGTACCATGACATCAAATAACAATCTTGTTTTGTGCTGGGAATGAACGAATGATTACACATATATTGCTTGGAAAAAGCAAAAAAATTATATATAAAATAAGCTTTGAAAATAGTATACCATTTTATAAGAAATATATGTACCTGGAATAAAACTTTATGTATATGTATGTAACTAGTTTCCGCCCGCGACTTCGTCCGCGTGGATATTAGAGAAAATCATTTGGGAACCTTCAACCAGGATCAGACCAGCCGTTTTTACGCGATTAGGCGGGTCCACACCAAGCGCACTGCCTCATGAGGCAAGACGTTTGCCGCATTTGGCAGACCTCGCACGAAGCTACTCGCTTGGTATTAGTTATTCTGTGGCTTGGTGGGGTGCCTAACCTCGTAAAAACGGCTGGTCGGGTCCTGGTTGAAGGTTCCCAAATTATTTTCTCTAATATCTACGCGGACGAAGTCGCGGGCGGAAGCTAGTTTTTTACAATAAACAGAAATGGGTCGAGAGATATAAATATCCCGTTCCCGTTTCTTTACCCTTTCCCGTTCCTGTTTGGACCCGTCCCCGTTAGGTGCAGTGCAGTTCCCCTTAGTGCTCGTTCCCGTTCCCAATCCTGTTTAGAATTGAATCCACATATGTCTCCTCTCCCTCTCACTCTCAATCTCCCTCTCCCATTCCCCTTGCCGTCTATTTGGGCGACAATAAATTCCCATTTTGGGTATCAAAAATACTGAACATAGCGTACTGAAATAAGTACTAAGTGGGTGAAGGACCGAGGGCGACTACAAATATTGAAAATGGGTGACTTTAAAATACAAATTGGGTAACGGGCGACCAAATTACTATTTGGACGACAACCTTAGGGCACACAAAATATAAAAAAATGGCATTTATTTTATTTAAAAAAGATGACTATTATCCTAACCGATATGACAAAAAACAAACGAGAAAGCAGCCTAATAAAAACGTGTTAAAATACCATGTTGAGCAGCTTAAATCAGTTATAATAGTTACCTACTTGGTATAATAGTTGCCCACTCAGTATTTTTGTCATCCATTTAGAGTTTTCTCTGCTAACTTAAATTATTTATCACCCATATGTAGTCGCCGGTTTTGAGTATTTTTGTAAGTTAGTCGCCCGTTTAGTTATTTTGTCGCCCAAAAAATAAACTGCTGTCCAGTTTAGTATTTAAGTATCCCATTTACAGTCGCCTTTAATTATTTCCAGTCACCCATTTAATTAATTCCCTTTTTCATGTCATCATTCATAACTCGTTCACTCAATCCGTACCATAAATCCGTACCATGAGCTGCCTTTTTGACAACTAGCGATCTTGTTTTACGTCAATTATGTCAAATCTAGCGATCTTTCAGCGATCTTAAAAAGGGTGTTTTTGTGCGACACAATCAACATGATGGAGTAATTTTTTTCTATGATTTAAAGTAAAATGTTCCAAAAGTAGATTGTTCATAGTGCACAATATGCATATTTTACTCATATTTCTAGGCATATTGAGTGAACTTTCTTTAAAATATGACTAATAAATAAGTTATCTTTTACAATTATTTTTAGATGACAAAATAATGGTACGAAATCACGAAGATTTACTGTGAAGAAAAAGGCGTCGTATTTAACTACGCCCAGAATGTGATTTTTTTTAACTTGATGATTATTTGTTCATCGGGTGATTTCATTTGTAGCAGAACCAGCTTGTTCATAACCTGTGCGACAATTGGAGGCTTGTGATGAAAAATCTCAAATTCTACTGGTATTTTGTTCGTGAGTTTTGTTTCTGTGAGTGAGCTTGTGTTCCTATAAATCTACACAACTTCCTTTTAAAATAAAACAGTACATGTATTGTATTATTGCCTTTTTATTAATCATCTTCTAATGGGAACATATTACTAAGACAAGTTGTCCCTACTAAATAAACAAAATCAACATTAATTACAGCACGCCCACCTATGATAGTGCTATGTTTAGGTAGGTAGGTACCCTAGATTTTTTGTCGTATAACATGCACAAAACCAAACTACAGTTATGCATGTAACTTGTAAAATATTGGAGTTCATCGATTTCCCAGTAACAAAAAAAATAGTAGGCAAAAAAATATCAAAAAAAATATGCTTTTCCCTCGATTTTCTCCTTTGCTGAGCCTGAGAAACATTATAAATCAAAAGGAATGTTTCATGAATTTGATGAAGCTTCGCCAAAATAAAACAACATTTGAATTATAACAGCTTTGTTCTTTAATATTTCAACCTCAGCAGTTTCTAACATATTTATAACTTGGATGAATTTGATAGGATCAAATATGGAATAAGCCAAATATTGGGGCCAAACAGAGAATTAATAGAATTTTATATGCCAGAGTCATTCAAGAAACTTAGAATAATAAAATAAATATGATAAAACTGGTTCGTGGAAATTTGGATGGTACAGAAATTCCAGTACAGAAACCTGAAATTACTATTGCACAGAAGGCATCATCAGGCAACTATAAACACGGAAATTCACACTCAGTTGCTTTGTTAAAATTTAAATCATATGCTTCTAATCTGAAATAAAAAGATTACTTGTAAATCTTACACGAAATTTAAAGAAATGTAATGCTTGTTAGCAATTTTTTGTAAGTTGCTATAAACTTTCTTACCTGTTGTTTTGGCTTTTCTTTTCCGTAATTCTTCTTTTATATGAACTAAAGTTAGCATAGAATACATTGTTTGTCCGCAAAACCGAAAAAAATACAATCTAAGAAAGTAAAATCACGTAATACACAGTCAAGACAATATAAGCTCAAACTGACAATTGTTCCAAAGACTGAGCGCCATCTGTAATTCACTTTGCCTTCGCCTCCCCATTTACTTACATGAACTTAAAAGACGTTGTGACGATATTCAGCTCTTTGGAGTAGAATCCTATCCTGTTGACTGCAAAAGTATTAAATAGTCCACTTTTAAGATATCACGTGTGTGGTTGATTTATCAATAAATTATTAATACATGGTTATAAATTATATCAATCGATGGATTATAGCTGTTTAGTGTTTAAGTAAATATTTTTTTGATTATTTTTTTTTTTTTTTTTTTTTTTTTATTAAAGCTTTGTTTCACGAGACGAGTGACATATTTACGCTACGTATGACATAAGTAGGTAGGTACCTCTTTGTTCATGTCTATTGTTGAAACCACAGAATAAATAATCACAACATAGCGTATTTTTTCCTATATCTAAGCAAGGTATAGACAAATTATTAGTAAAATTATTCGTTCTTTCCCAGTACTTTGCGGGAATAATATAAGGTTATTATATTATCATAGTTTGTTTGACAGAAATGTCATGGTACGAATCTATGTAGAGCTCATATCAACATCGCTGGAAAAAAGATCGTTTTGAAAAAGGCTGGTTTAAACAAGCTGTTATTGCTTTGTCATTATAACACATTACATTTTGCATTAATAATTTTCATCATCAAGACTTCCTCATCACGAGCACAGGTAAGTCTTTGTTATACAAACGAACGGCCTCCACAGTGTGCGTCAAAAATCTTCTAAAATATTTTGTTGTTCAGTGTGAAAGTGTAGTATTTATAGTGTTCGTGTTCACTCTGATGATTTATTTAAAAATAATAATAAATTACGCTTTATTGCACACAAGTAGAAATATTACAGAAAAGGGGACACAAATACAAAGAAGAAAGTATAGAAGAGGCGGTCTTATTTCCAATCAGCAATCTCTTCCAGGCAACCATTGGGTGTAAAATAAATAGAAAATGTGAAATATAGGGTGCAATGGTAAAAAAGGGAAGAACAAGTGTGTTGTATGAATACAAACAATAGTTATACCTAAAGATAAATACAATTAAAATAAAGGAGAAAATAAATAAATGGTCAATCAGAAGAAGAGGAAAGGAAATGCCTTCTAACTCTATCTCTAAAGGACTTGGGAGTCTGAGATTTATGTTTACACGGACAGTTGCCATCAGTATATCGTAGCAGACAAGGTGACCAAATACTTTTGATCAGTTTAAAATGTCAATAAGTTCCATGCACTACAATACAAGTTACCTTTACAAGTTCTGATGGTGACTGTGCGAACCAAATAAATATTCGTAAATGTTCGTGTTCATCATGCTCTTGTTCGTTCGTGTCTACACGCCTTAATAATTTTGATTCCATCCTGCCTGTCACTTTTATGATCGCCAAAAGATCGCTAGATTTGACGTATTAAAATGTATGCTTAGGGTTGCTAACAAGAATCTTATATTAATAAGATTCTTGGTTGCTAACCAACATAGTATCGAGCGTTATTTTTCTTTTTCATGGGTAGTTACAAAATAAGTATCAAAAATACTTTACACTTAGACTTACTTAGACGTATTAACGCTTACGATTATAGGAAGAATGTTAATGTTAGGTATAAGAATGTGACGGATTTCTGTGAGCGTTAGAATGGCTGGTTGTCTGTATCGATTCACGTCAGGCTGGAGACCAAAAGTTGCTCCCTATTTGCTACCATTTACGATTTACCTACAGTCTAATAATTGCTAAACTTTGAAACAAAATAAAGGGACTTCAAAATGACCAGCCATTCGGATATCAGGCATAAGAATAAATAAAAATTATTCTTATGTATCAGGATAGCCGGTCAAATCCCGGTTGTGTAAACTATTCAAATTCTGGGCACTCGTTGACTACACCATTAACTCTAAAAATTCATGTTATTGGTATCGACTATAAGTTGACATTCTTATGACAACTTAGTTTCTTCCAGAAAAAAATGTTATAGAACTTGTAAAAGATAGTTACTTACTTAAACTTACGTTAAGTTGGCAACCTTAGATATTTTTTGACAAAGAGTGAACGAGTTAAAGATGATCGCAACAAAATCGCTAAGAAATTTGAGGTAGAAACAACCTTCTTTATAGGACGTCGTGGTACGAAAAGTCAATGTAAGACCTAAAAGACATTGCTATAAGAGCTCGTTGTAAGGCCCCAGCGCGCTGCTCACTAGCTGGGGGCTTACCATCAGCAAATAAGAAACCGTTCAGTTCAAAAGCAGGAGGCCTACCATGAACTATTATTGCGATTCAGTTTAGGACCTAAATTGAACTGGTTTGCTTATTTGTACCATGACGTCTTTATTGCGATCAAGTTTCAGCGGCGTCAGCAGCAGGCGATTCAGCGCTAGTCCATAACCCAAACTGACTCGCTAAGCCTTATCATTCATTCATTTTTCGTACCATGACCTCATATTTGCGCCTACACTGCTCCGCTCAGACGTCAATATTAGCAATCCAAATAAAGTTCCTTATTTTAGACAAAAATCTGAATTGTTAACTGTTTTCTTTAGACTAAACAAATTTTTAGGATTTAAGTTTTTAGTGACGAGTGATTTTTAGTGTTTAAATTGATATTAACTGTGTTAGAAATCCCAGACAATGTGTTAAAGTGTTATTTGTTCTAAGGTTGGTATATATGTTAAAACTTTATATATTTTTTGAAAATCTTTGCCTTTAAAGCACTGTCTAGTAATAACATTTATTTTAGATGAGCGATGAATAAACAACTTTCGAATTTTTCGAAAACGATAACACAACAGTGAGATATCTTTTATATCATATTAATTATCATAAATAACAATAAAGTATTTAAAGCTCCCATACAGAATTCGATCTTTAGACGCGAGTGTTAAAGTAAGAACAAAATGATTTTCAATGAACAAAATACCTAGGTATGACTAATGTTTACTTGCGTTACGCCATAAGATCTCGATACTTCGTAACTTTAAAATGCGCGGTTAGCAAAATTACGAAACCACGGTAAAGAAATGTATCAGTATTCTAACTTAGCACAAACGGTCGAAATGTGAGCCATACCCATAATAGCGAAAAATTTTCTAAGTTTATGGCCATACCTATGATGCGCCTCGAGTTCGGTCTGCACTCGGTATACAACAGTCGCGAATGCGCCGCAGTGACGAACGAAAGATTTACGTACTATTGATTGAAATACAAGTAATTATTATGGCAAAGTGCAGATTGTGTTGTTTATATTATATTTAATTAACAAATAAATCCAGACAAAACATTTTTAAATACCCGGAAAGTCCAAAAAATAAGATTAAGATAATATTAAGATACTAATTTTTTTATTATTATTATATAGGTATTACCAACTAACTATCGCCAGAAGGATTTGAAACTAATTTGTTTTTCCCTTTAGATAGTAGGTATTTAGCTTTTTTAGTTTTCTGTTTTTATCTCTAGTTTTGTTAATCCTTTTTTTCTTTTTTAACCGGAGAAACTGCTTTTACGCATCCCCCCCCTGTAGGTAGTTTTGTTAACCTAGGTATTTTATTGCTTAGAAACGTTAGGTAACGCTACGTTAGGTAAACCCTATAATATGGATTCTTCAATATTACGTACAATCACAAAACCAGAAAGATACCGAGCTAGAATACTGATACATTTCTTTACCGTGACGAAACTCTCACGTGAACCAGAGACACAAACCGTTCAGTCATTCATATTAAGCTATTCATATGCGATTCAGTTCTAAATAGCTCATGGTACGAATTAAAGCGATTCAGTTTGGCAACCTAAACTGAAACGCACCTATTTTGAATCGCTTTATAAAAGTTGATGGTAGGCATCCAGGCCTTAAACAGGACTGCTTAAGGCCTGCTTTCATACTAACTTTTAAGGTCATAGTACGAAAAAGTAAGGCAGTTCAATATAAGTCCAACTATAAGAGCTCATAGTAAGGCCCCTGGAGTCGTGCGGCGGCGATCAGTTCCATATTTGAAATGGCAAATAATACTGTTATGGAATTTGTATGGACTATAACTTAACTATTTGCTTTGGTAACACGCGTTTTTTATGACCCGCTTTACATATTTACAGCCGGTGGAATTATATCAGCTTTACGAGCAAGGGTGTTAAAAAATGATATAATGATACATTCTACAAAGAAAATTAGTTTCTAAGATGTAATAATAATGATTATTTCGTCTAATAGAAAGCAGATTTTAAAGAATTTCCTTATTGACCGAGCGAGCACGAAGTGCGAGCGAAGCGTCTCTGCTTCAGCTTGGGCAAAAATTATTTCGTATGTCTGGCTGTGTTCGCTAATCGTTCAAATCAAACTTTCCAACTTTCAACTTAAGTTAAAATTCGAAATACAAATATTCCCGCTGCCTTGTGAGTGGTTCTTTTGTTGCAGCAGTAACGCAACGCTCATTATAGGAGCATATCTATTTTTCCGCCCGCTGATTGGCTGGCGACAGACACACTAGAAGTTTCGTCGGCATCCGTATCGTATCACTGCGTTGAAAATTAACAAAAAAACATAAAATTCGGAGTGTGTGATTCAAAATTCATAATAATTGCATTTATCCTGTGTGCTAGCATCTATATAATCGTTTTCCAAATATTCGAGTGCGTGGAAGTGCCAGTTTGGACTGCTGTTCGTGACTTGGGGCCCCAAACACCGTTCCTCTGAAGGAATACAACTGCTGAGAGCTGAAGAATACGGAGAAAGACTCAAGGTAAAAATTGATAAATAGTTACCTTACTGCGAACACCACGAACCTATCATTTTCTGAACGGCAGAATCTATCGAAATTAGCATATTTTTGAACCAGATGACATCAAGGGTCCCATTGTTAATACTATAATCGTTTCGGCTGGATCGCGTTGTCTTGTCACATCGTTTTGGTGCCGAAACCCGGGAACAAGTAATAACGTCTTTAACTCGCAAGTTGTATTAATTTTAAAATCACGAAATAACGCTGGTATTTTTCGTATCAATTATCGCTAATCTCATTATTTCAACATTAACTACTCATTACATTAACAAGCAACAGTGATTTTAATCGTAAATTATAAAATCATAATCATATTTTCGTAGTTATTCGTTATTTCATACGTGATTTTCATTTTTTCCCCTTTTAAAAGAAGGTAGGTTGAAAGTGTTTCGCCATTTTGTATTGCGTTCATATCGTTAATCGTTTAGTCCATCAGTCACACACTCATGCGTCGCGTCTGCCATCTATTCGCTATTTCTTTCGTTCAAACAACAATCATTCGTTCTCACGGCATAGTGAACATCACGGCAGTGCTGCAACTTAACTTGTTTACTAACGGAATTAATTCGTATGCGGTGACTATATTTGCTACAGATCATTGTATGAACAATCTATCTATTCAATTTATCGGTGTTCATATAATATCCTATTCGGCTGTAGTGATTGATATTCAATCTATATCAAAAGAACGTTCCATAACGTAAGCAACTTAAGTGTTTTTTCAATTCATTTCTTCGTGGTTGTGCACTGTGTGTCAGCTGACCGCGGCCGCCAGTTTGCTTACATTTATCGACTATCCATAGAACTATAACTATAGATAAATCATTCATTCTACTTAACTAATTCGTTTATTCTAGTGTTGTTTTTATTCGTTCTTACGAAAATGTCGTTTAATCCAAAACGGACTATTCGTAAAACTAGTTCGGCGAGTAGAATTAAATCAAAACAAACAAGCTTACAAAGTTATACAGTGCAGGATTTACCCATTTTGCGTAGAAAACGTACCTTAGCATTAAATCGTTTGGTGAAAGCATTCGAAATCGGAGAATTAGCGCGTACCGATGACAGTCAAACAGATCTATTTTTTTCCTACTGCGACTGCGATCAACTCGATAAATATGTATCGGAGTTTGAGAGCGCGCATTTCGCAATTATCGAACTTTTAGCGTCGCCTGAGGGTGACCATGACGATGATGAAATTCGGACACGTTTTGATGATATCTATTTTCGAACTTTGTCTATTTACCGTAGTTTAAATAAGTCAAATATTAACTTAGCTGAATCGAATCATCAATGTAACGCTACATTTCAACCGTCGACATCATCCATATCTTATGTTAAACTTCCTCGAATTACGTGCCTTCATTTTCGGGTAATATTAAATTATGGCCTGAGTTTACCGATACCTATAATGCGCTCATTCATGACTGTCAAAATCTTAAAGATATTGAGAAATTTCACTATCTCATATCATCGCTGAGCGGCGATCCGTTGAGTCTTATTCGCACCTTTCCCGTCACTGGTGATCATTACTTGGACGCTTATGCAGCGTTAATAGCACGTTATCAAGATAAGCGCGATTTAGCATTTACTTGTTGGAAAGATATTTTAAATATAAACTTTAATTTTCAAGACGCAATTGAATTTCGTAAAACTTTAGATTGTATTGATGAAAACTTAAGTATTTTGAGAAAATTAGGACTTCCAATTGAACATTGGGATTTTGTTTTGGCTTATCATATTTTATCGAAATTAGATTCCAAGTTAAGACGTGAATTCGAGGAGAAGTGTAGCAACACTGAACTTCCTACCTATTGGCATTTGAAACAGTTTTTACATTCGAAGTGTGAAGCGCTTATTCGCGACAGTCATTTTTCTAATTCCAACAAAGCGTCACGTCAGTCAAGGACATACCTAAAGCATCAAATAATACTTATCCAACACGTTTTAACGCGTCGCATACATTAATTGCAGACAATTCCACAAAATCGCACAAAAGCGAAAATAATCAACAAAATTTACAAAATAATAAAATAATTTTTAAGTGTTCATTTTGCGCAAGTAATCATTCGATCACTCAGTGTCATTCCTTTCTAGCTAAATCCGTTGAAGAGCGTATGTCAATTGCTAACGACAAAAAATGGTGCTTTAACTGTCTTAAACCATCTCATCAAATAAAAGATTGCATATCCGCTTTTCGATGTTTGCAATGTCAACATAAACACCATAAGCTACTTCACAAGGATCGCTCCGCTCACAACAACAATCAACCTGACGAATCTCGCCCTCAGTCGGTTGCGTTAGTGACTAGGACTTCTCAATCGACTTCGTTTTCTAAATCGACATCGCATTCTACTGTGCTGCTCGCCACAGAATCATTCAAATTCAAGATACGAATGGAAAGTACCACTCTTTCCGTACCTTATTCGATACCGGCAGTCAGAATAATTTTATTACTAAGAACGCTGCCCAACGTTTAAATCTTAAGCCAATCCAATGCGAAATCAATATCAACGGCTTAGGAGGCGTTGCTGCTAGCACTATCGGCTTAGTAAGTTGTTCTATTGCATCTAACAATCAATCATTATTCAACGTGGACATGCACGTTATTTCAAACATATGCGGTGACCAACCAATAGCTAAACTCAATACCGTGGGATGGTCACATATTCAATCGTCACCGTTAGCCGATCCAGGCTTCGATGTGCCAGGATCTATCGATATTCTATTAGGCGCCGATGTTTTCGCGGATTCGCTCCTAAATCAACGTGTCAAAGGTGCTGTGAATTTAATTTATTTAATTCCGTTTTCGGCTGGTTATTACTAGGTCGAACATCACTCGTGTCGTCATCGTTATTACAGTTTTCTTCGAAACCGGACGACGAGTTGCGCTCTCTCGGTCAGCGGTTCTGGGAGATGGATGGCGGTCCTCAAGCTTCCACGTTAACACCTGAGGAAATATCATGCGAACAGGCATACACTTCTGAAGTCAGCCGGGATTCAACGGGTAAATGCATCGTCGGACTTCCGTTCAAGGACGGGGCTGAACCTATAATCGAGGGCTCTCGCGATATTGCAGTTCGTCGTTTTCATGCCATCGAACGTCCTCTCTTACGCGATCCTGATCTACACCGTCAGTATCAAGAATTCATGGATGATTATCTTCAATCCGGTCACATGTCGCCAGTTGACGCGAAGGAAATCAATCAAGGAAGGTTTTATCTACCACATCATTGTGTTTTAAATCCTGATAGCGCCACAACCATGCTAACGGGACCTAAATTTCAATCTAATATCGAAGCCGTGCTTCGTCGATTTCGTTTACACGCTATTGTCTTTATTGCTGACATTCGTCAGATGTATAGACAAGTTTTCGTCGCTAATAATCAACGCGACTATCAACAAATTCTTTGGAGAACCGGATCAAATTTTGCAAGAATTCAAACTAAATACCGTTTATGATGTTTCATCAGCACTGTACTTAGCTTGCAGAACCATTCAACAGCTGGCTGAGGATGAACGTGCCGCCTTTCCTTTAGCTAAACAAATCCTGACGACAACGATCTACGTTGATGACGTCACTTCCGACTATGCTAATCTAGACCTAGCTCTAGAGGCTAAGTCAAAGATCATAATCCTACTCAAATTATGGTATTCTTCAATCGATAAACCAATTCGTATCATTTCGTATAAGCGACGATTGCTTCCCAATGTGAGGAATCGTATTCTCAGTGAGGTCCCCACTGAAATCGAAAACTATAATTCGTTATTATAATCGTTAAGCACGTTCAATCGACAGAGTTCGCTGAAGTTATTCAACGACTCAAATCTAAACAACTATTACTGAAAACTTTTCGAAAACTAAATCCGTTTCTTGACGACGAGGGTGTCCTCAGGGTGGGCGGTCGGAGATCTCACGCTGGGATTGAATACGAACAAAAACATCCAGCTCTCTTACCCTGCGCTCATCCCTTTACGTCAAATTTAATCGAATCCGTTCATCGTCAGCATTATTCTAATATCAAACTATATCGACTAAACCGTTGGCAGCTTATCCAATCGTTTGTTCAAAACTTTTGGTTTCGCTGGAAAAACGAATACCTACATTTCCGAACGCAACGTGCAAAATTGATAAAAACTTCTAAACAATTTACCTATCAATTTTATCGTCTTCATTAAAGATGACAATCGACCTCCATTACACTGGTCTTTGGGACGAGTTACCGACTTGCATCCGGGCCTCGACGGCATCGTCCGCGTCGCAACTATCAAAACTAGAGACAGCTTAATTAAAAACGTCCTTTAGTCAAGCTGTGCCCTCTTCCCATAGAACCCTATACAAACTAACCTATTCTACATCTTTTTTAATATATAAAAGAAGAAACTGATTGGTGACTGACATATCAACGCACAGCCCAAACCGCTAAGTCTAGAGACTCCAAATTTGGCACATAGGTTCCTTATTAGGTCTAGGGGTGCACTAAGAGAGGATTTTTCAAAATTCACCCCCTACGGGGGTAAAAAAGGGGATCAAAGTTTGTATGAAAGTCCCTCAGTTTCGAAGTTAGGATCTTCAAATTTTGTGTTTAGGCTGACAATTGAAAATCAATATTACGTATCTCAGCTTTTTTGAAAATTCTACCCCTGAAGGGGTGAAAAAGGGGATGGAGTTGTGTATAGAAAATTCTTCATTTTCGAAGTAAAAATCGCTAAATTTATAATTTAGGCTTATGGATAGAAATATAACGCAACGTAAATTGTAAATGATAGTATTTCAACCCCTATGGGGATGAAATAGGGGTGAAATAAGATAAAAATACCAAAAATTGATATGGATGGGGTTTTCTGGGATGACGATTGCGAAAATGACATTTATTTTGAAGTCCAACACGGTAAACATGATTTAACCCCTAAGGGGGTGAAAATGGGGTTCAAATTTTCTATGGAAAAATAATATAAAATAGACATTACAACTTCAAACTTCGTAGCAGCACGTTTAAAAATAAATATAGGCAAACATATATTTTTTGATTTTGGAAATCCACCCCTTAGGGGGTACATGGGTTAAGTAAACATAAAAATCGATATGGATGTCGTTCTTGAGGTTTTATGGGATGGTGATTGCGAAAATGACATTTGTTATGAAATGAAATGAAATGAAATGAAATTGTTTATTTACTTGGAACATAGTTTGTTAAGGATGGTAATACAAAGTATAGATAGATCAATATGTCCCGCCCTTGGGAGAGCATGTAAATGTCAAAGAGTTACAAATTAACACATTAATATTAAAATAAATTAAATAGGAGTCAGATCAATAAATGTCAGTTCGAATATTTAAAAAAAAGAAAATCATAATAATATTAGCTAATTCATTCAATTAATGTATAAATTCATGTATAAACCACAACTTAACTATATAAGATAAAATAGTTTGTAAGTCACACAATGGAAAAAAAACTATTTTTTGCACTGAAAGAATTCATTAAGCGAATAAAAACTTTTTTCAAGAAGCCAAGCCTTCAGTTTCTTTTTAAAAAATCTTAATGATAGCTCTCGTAAAAGTTGAGGAATGTGGTTGAATACTTTAATAACCATAAAGTAGCAGTTTCTGTGGTGGAGTGCGCTTCTACACAGGGGGACTGTAAGTTTAGTAGGGTCACGATTTGCATATTTGCTATGATCACTTTTCTTTACTAATAATCCTGGATTATTTTTTTCGAATAATCCTATTTCTAATATGTAAAGAGATGTCAGTGTCAGAACTTTTGATTTTCTGAACAGTGGTCTGCATGAAGCCCACGGTTCAACCCCACAGACCGCGCGAAGACATTTCTTTTGTACAATAAAGGCTTTTTGAATGTCTGTCGAGTTACCCCATAGCAGTAATCAGTATCTTAATAAAGACGCGACGTGGCCATGGTAGGCTGTTAGGGCTGCATATTCATTTGCCGTTTTCTTAGTTTGTCTCAGGGCATAAATAAATCGATTTAATCTACTGCAAACAGAATCTATATGTTTTTTCCAGTTACTGTTTTCGTCTAAAATTAGCCCTAAGAATTTAGTTTCTTTAGTTTGTATTATACTTACTGTCACCACAATGTTTAATGTCAAGTTGTTCATTAGCTGTTTTATAATTACGAAATTGTATATACCTATTAGTCTTAGAAATATTAATTTTTAGATTGTTAAATGTCAACCATTTTATGATATTATTATCAAGTGTTTCATTTAATATTGATTCATAAGTCTTGATATTTTGATTTTTTCTTGTATCCGTTATGATAATAGAAATATCGTCTGCAAAAAGCACACATTTTTGTTTAATCATGTTTGGCAGGTCGTTAATATATAACAAGAAAAGTAGTGGGCCCAAGATGCTGCTTTGCGGTACACCAGTTCGATTGATTAAGTAATCATATCTGTATTGAGTAGATACGTTATTATTGTCAAGATGGGATATTTCAACAGATTGAGTCCGGTTACTTAAGTATGTATGACTTTATCCATTCATACGCTGGCCCCCTTACGCCATATTTTTCGCATTTATCTAATAGTAATTTGTGATCAACTAGATCAAAAGCTTTCGTCATGTCTAAGAATATTGCGGTAATTCTATTTTTAATGTCAATATTTTCAGTCACAGTTTTTATCAATGAAAAGGCTGCCAAGGTGGTAGACTTGTCTTTTTGGAATCTGTTTTGTTCCTGCTTAATTATTTTAAATTTGTTAATAAATTGCAACAACCTAATGAGCATTGCTTGTTCAAAAATCTTTGAGAAGACAGATATTAAAGCAATCGGCCTATAGTTATTTATATCTTTCTTACTATCTTTTTTGTGTAAAGGCATAAGAATAAACAATACTAATAGAACGGACTCTTCTTTGTGCTAGTCCCAAATGCCGCCATTTATATAACTACTTCCCCCTTCACGTCACTACGCCCCGCTGTCGTCCAAGCGTGTTTGCCAGGGTTGCTTACTATTAAATATTGCTTACGTTTAAAAGACCTTTCGGTGGCGTGGCAATATTGTGGCGTAAACGTGCTTTTAAATCTGTCGCTGTCATAGAGTGTGCTAGCCCGCGGCTCGCCGCTATAAAAGTTAATTTAAGTGGAAAATCAATTATAGTATTTAGTGTGTACATGCCGACAGATAGTAGTGAAAATCTTACCGAATTCACGGAATGTCTAAGTGAAATGAACTCAATTATTGAGTCAAGTGCATGTGGAGCAGTTTTTATGCTAGGTGACTATAATGCGCATCCCGGTGAGTCCTTTTGTAATGAACTTATGGATTTTTGTGTTGAACAGGACTGGCAGTGCTCTGACATAGAAATATTAGGTGTTAATTCAGGATGCTACACTTACGTCAGCGAGGCACACGGGTGTAAGCGATGGCTAGACCATTGTGTTGTTACACAATCTGCGTTTAGTGCTGTCGCTGACGTGAGTGTATTGTATGATGTGTTTTGGTCTAACCACTATCCCCTCATTGTGACCTGTAACTTGGACATTATTAAGGCTACGTCCCGTCCAGAAAATGAGAATTTCAGTAGTGTAATATGGGGAGATAGGGATGGTGATCAGATCAAAGAGTATTATAATCTTTGCAATATTAAGCTTCGGCAAATTGATTATCCACAAAACTTTGCATTATGTAGTGATGCACACTGTAACAATTTGGAACATAGACGGACGATTGACATAATGTATACAAACATTGTAAATATTCTCTCGGAAGCAGCTAGACAGACATGTGTTAAAAGGCAGCGTTCCGATAAATATAAACAGATAACGGGCTGGAATAAATATGTACGCGAAGCTCACATGCAAGCTAGGCTTAAATACCAGTTATGGCTGTCTTACAACAAACCAACTTCTGGACCTGTGTACAATGACATGTGTTCAAGTCGTAAAATATTTAAAAGCAAATTAAGATGGTGTCAAAATCATCAAGAGAAAATAAAATTTGACATTTTGGCCTCTCACCATACAGCAAACAAATTTAAAGATTTTTGGAAGGCTACTAATAAATTTAATATTAAGCCTGGCTTGCCGGTGAATGTTGGGGGTGCTGATGAGCCATTGTCAATTGCAAACATGTTTGTGCAGCATTTTAGAGCGCAGTCACCGTTAGGCGCGTCGTTGGGGGTGGTCGATGATGGGGCTTGTCGTGATTCCGATCTCATTCGTTTCTCGGCCAAGCAAGTCTTTGATATAATAAAAAAAATGACTAAAGGAAAGTCCCCGGGTCACGACGGTCTCAGCATCGAGCACCTGCAACACGCTGGACCTCATATATCGAGAGTCCTGGCAATGTTTTTGTCCCTGTGCATGTGTCACTCGTACCTACCTAGTGACCTTATGCGTACAATAGTTGTACCTATAGTAAAAAACAAAACTGGCAATATAAATGATAAAGGTAACTATAGAGCCATCTCTCTAGCCACAATTGTAGCCAAGATACTAGACAGTTTGTTGGACGCCCGTCTCGAGAAGTATGTACACCTGCACGACTCGCAGTTTGGGTTTCAACCTGGACTTTCTACAGAGAGTGCGATCTTAGCTCTAAAACACACAGCTCAATACTACACCGAAAGACGAACACCTGTATACGCGTGTTTTCTGGACCTCTCCCGTGCTTTTGACCTCGTATCCTATGATGTGCTGTGGAACAAGCTGCGAGACACGGGTGTGCCAGCTGAACTGTTGCGTATCTTTCAATATTGGTACCATAATCAAAAAAACCATGTAAGATGGGCTAATAAAACCTCAGACTCATTTACGCTGGAGTGCGGAGTGAGGCAGGGTGGCTTGACCTCTCCCCGGCTCTTTAATTTGTACATCAACGACCTTATCGTTGAACTCAGTGGCATGAGAGTAGGCTGTCGTATAGATGACGTAAGTGTTAACAACATCAGTTACGCGGACGACATGGTGCTGTTGAGTCCGACGGTGAGGGCGTTGAGGGAGCTTTTGCATAAATGTGAATGTTATGCGCTCACTCATGGCCTTATGTATAACACAAAAAAGAGCGAGTACCTCGTGTTTAGGGCCGTCGGTGGTAAGTGTCCGTCCACTATACCAAGTATAAATCTCAATGGTTCGGAACTCAAGCGAGTCTACCGTTTTAAATATCTTGGACACTATGTAACCGACGACCTTAAGGACGAGGTAGACATTGAAAGGGAGCGTAGGGCGCTGGCGGTGCGCTGTAACATGCTGGCACGGAGGTTTGCACGTTGTAGTATCCCAGTTAAACTAACACTATTTCGAGCCTTCTGTCAAGTGTTCTACACGTGCAGCCTCTGGACCAGGCACACGCAGCGGGCCATCGACGCGCTACGTGTCCAATATAATAATGCTTTCAGAGTGCTGTTGGGGCTGCCCCGTTTCTGCAGTGCATCGGGTATGTTTGCGCAGATGCACATAGACGATTACTACGCTATCATGCGAAAGAAAACTGCCTCGTTGCTCTTCAGGGTGCGGGCCAGCTCCAACTCCATTCTGCAAGTAATAGGAAATCGATACGATTCTCCTATTATAGCTAATTGTGTTCGGAGATGTATCACGGGCACAAAACTAGTGTCTAAGTAACGATACTACTAACATTAGGTAATAAGATATTAAAATACTAACAAATATGGATGATCTCTAGTCCGAAATAAATTTTTGTTTTTTTTTTTTTTTTTTTTTTTAAATATCATATCGCTAAAATATGAGTTTTTCTTTAGTTTAACATCATTATTTTATTCTAGTTAGTAAATCTTTTTCTGTGTAAGAAAGTACTTACCTACTCCTGAGTTTGTATAAATAAAGTAAATACCTAAACATTTAGTACCTATGGAAATTAAATTAAATTTTGAACAAAAATGTACTTCTAAAACATTTTTAGGTTTTGATCTGCTGTTTCGTTGTGTTTCAACACGTAACGAAATCCAAACCCAAACCCAATTATGAATATTGGTAGGTAGGTAGATATTTTCTTCATTTCTTTGATTTTATATTTTGGCACAGAACTTATGTGACGATGTTTTTTTCACAAATGTACATCTTTTTTGATAAATACCCAGGTCAGGTCCTTTTTATTAATTAGGTACTACGAAAACGAAATAATATTTTGATAATATTAGGTACTTATCTCATACTAGCTTCAAAGCGAGGCAAAAGGTTTGCCGCATGTGGTGGGCCTCGCACGAGGCTCCCGTTCCCATTCCCATTTGGTCCCGTTGCTGTTCCCGGTTTCCGTTCCCGTTTGCGTTCGCGTTCGCGTTCCCGTTCCCGTTCCCAGTCCGCATCGATTTTCATGTTTACTTACCTACCATTTACCCCCTATTGGATGATTTTTTAAAATAACAAAATATGTGTTTGCCTTTTTTATTTTTAGACATGCTCCTACGAATATTCAAGTTGTAATGTCTATTTAATATTCTTTTTCCATACATAATTTGAACCCCATTTCACCCTATTAGCGGTTAATTCATGTCCACCGTGTTGGACTTCAAAATAAATGTCATTTTCGCAATCACCATCCCATAAAACATCAAGAACGACATCCATATACATTTTTAAGTTTACTTAACCCATTTACCCCCTAAGGGGTTGATTTTTAAAATCACAAAATACATGTTTGCCTATTTATTTTTAGACATGCTCCTACGAAGTTTAAAGTTGTAATGTCTATTTTATATTCTTTTCCGTAACAAATTTGAACCCCATTTTCACCCCTTTAGTGGTTAAATCATGTCGACAGTGTTGGACTTCAAAATAAATGTTATTTTCGCAATCATCATCCCAGAAAACCCCAATAACGACATCCATATCTGTTTTAGGTTTATTTACCACATTTCATCCCCATAGGGGTTGAAAAATACTACCAATAACAATATACGTTGTGTTATATTTCCATCCTTAAGCTTAAATTATAAATTTAGCGATTTTTACTCCGAAAATTAAGGATTTTATTCTTTACTACTTTTCACCCCTTCGGGGGTAGAATTTTGAAAAACGCTGAGACACGTATTTATTAATTTTCAATCATCAGCCTAACCACAAAATTTGAAGACCCTAGCTTCAAATCTGAGGGACTTTCATACAAACTTTCATCCCTTATTTCATCCCCTTAGGGATGGAATTTTCAAAAATCCTTTCTTAGTGGATGCCTACACTATATAAGGTATCTATGTGCAAAATTTCAAGTCTCTAGGTTCAACGGTTTGGGCTGTGCGTTGATATCTCACTCAGTCAGTCAGTCAGGACTTTGAATTTTATATATATACGTAGATCATCTTTGGGAAAACTAAAGAAACTTAATTGTGGCATTGTTTTCGAATTGTTTGCACAACCAAACACAGCACAATAACTTGGCACCATTATAATGCAATTTAATTCTAATATTTACGCACAGAGAAAATATTACGGAACGCAAAAACAGGCAACGCGTGTGCGGCGACGCCGGCCGTGACAGCCCGACTGAGTATTCTGTTTAACAGACGCGGTAATATCGTGACCTTGAGCCCGTTCGGAGCGGGAGTGTCCGTTCTAGTAAGTTTTATTTATTCTTATGGTAAGGGTTTAACTATAGACTTTTTTAGGATTTCAGGAAAAAAGCCGTTTTCAAAAGATGTGTTTATTAAGTGAACAAGAATTGGGCCTATGATTTCTGCACATGCTTTTATAACATTTGTCGAGACTTCGTCAAAACCGACAGATTTTTTAATATATACAGATTTAATTATTTTTACCACTTCTGGATTAGAACAAGGTTTTAAAAAGAAAGATGAATTCACTCTGTCAATTTGAGGTATTTCCTCTTTAAAAATATTGGCGTCACGCATGTTATGTGTAGATGTAGTGAAAAATTCACTAAAAGCTGTCGCAATCGCAGAGGGTTGAGATATATCCTATATGTTATAGAATGAAAGCTAGGCTGGGCTTAAAGATTGCTGTATTTAAAGAACACAATCAGGGAATTATATTTTAACATAAATTAAAATCTACGAAGAATAACAGACAAACCGTTGCTTAGATACTAACATAGAGTAAGAGCCACAGTGTGGAGAATAAGCGCCTAAATGGTCACAGCCTACAAATCCATCACATAGCTCCGGGCCACAAGGACCGGAAGGTCATAAATTATTACTACATAACTTTAACTTTAGTTTAAAATATTTAGTGTGAGTTGCACCAAAACGCTGTCAAAGTTAAAGTTATCGTCAAATGATAATGCTGCCTATTTGTCATGTCAAACTTGTCAAACGACGTCATGCTGGCAGGCAACCTCTTTTTTTTACTTAGCCTCATAGATCTAGTCTCACTGGGCATCTTATCAGTCGGCCTGAACGTGTCCTCGGACAAGTTGTGCTGGAGTTAGTCGGGCTCCCTTCGGACACTTCCAATGGGAACAGTCGCTGAAGAGGGCGCACTCTGAATCCCGTTGCCGTCCTCAACTTGGCCACCCTACTCACATTGTCTGGCCCTTCGAACAACTCGACCACCAAACCTAATGGCCAATTGACCCTTTTGTCATCTGAACCGATAAGGACAATATCCCCAACATGGAGATCAAAGTGACCGTTTGCTCGACCAGATCGCTGTACTAGGTGGCCCAAATATTCGGCACGAAAACGTTCCTTAAAGTCGTCTCTCAACTTTTTCATGTACCGGACCCGAACATTCAAAGACTCACTATTTATCTTGTCCAGCTCCGGCACTGAAGCCTCAGCCAGAGGCTGGATGAACGAGGCCGGAGTTAGTGGTCTCAGTTCGTCGGCGTCTGTAGACACGTATGTCAATGGCCTGCTATTTATTACGGACTCGCAATCACACAAGACAGTCTGTAACTCAATGAGAGTCACCGATGCCTTACCTAACACTCTTCTCAAAATTCGCTTGAGAAACCCGATCAGTCTCTCGTAGAATCCTCCCCACCACGGTGAACCGGGAGGTATAAAATTCCACGAAAGTTTTGTCAACGTCGAAAAACACAGAACTTCGCTCCAGTCAAGCTCCTTAAGTTGGTTGCTTAATCCTCTAAAATTTGTGCCGTTATCGCTGTAGATCACTTTAACTCTGTCTCTGCGAGCAATGAAACGACGTAAAGCCATTATGAAATCCTCAGTTGAAAGTGACTCTACCACCTCAAGATGTACGGCGCGATACGTCGCACAGGTAAAAAGAACAATCCAACTTTCCTGATCTTAGTACCAATGGACCTGTCAGATCCACTCCGGATACCTCAAAAGGAACAGAGCCTTCGACACGACCCTTTGGGAGAGAAGCTGGAGGAGTTGTGCAAGACTTTGCTTTATAGCGTCTACAAACAACACATTTGCGAATTACTCTTTTTACAAGTTTTCTAACGCCAATAATCCAAAAGCGCTCCCTTAAATTTGTCATCAGCGTTAGAGCCAAATTCACCATTGATTTTAAACGCGATCAAGATCACGTTTTACGTAATGTAGTTTAAGTGTCGAGTTTGATACCCCGTTCCCCGTTTATTCCAAAAATCAATTTCACCAGGTCATTAAAAAAATTGAATCAAGATTTAACAAGGTATTGTTTATAACATAATCGTACATTTTTGTAACAAATTTTACTTTGTTGTTATGACAGTGACAGCCTTAAACTTGTTTTTTGACAAAGCGCGTTTAAAATCAATGGTGAAACCGGCTCTTAGAGTGCCCGCGTGATGTAATAGTTTATTCCGCTCTTGGACTAACCTTTTTACAATAACGTGGTCTGAGGGCAAAATAATTGGGTGTTTAAAATCATACTTTTCGTTGCTACTAAGCCCTAATTTCGTTTCTATTCGAAGCAACCCTATCTCGTCCACAAAAGTCCTAAGATTACATAGTTTTAGTGGTGATTGTGAAGTTTGTATCAATTTGAATAATTTTTGTTCAGCACATTCTACTTCGTGATACAATAGTTCTGTATTTCTGATGCTAGTTTGGAACCTCATCCTTAAAATCCATGCAACCATTCTTACCGTTTTAGCATACGACGAGAAATATAATGCTATCTTGGATAAAACATCGTTATACTCGCACACATTCGCTATCACTGTTGACTTCTTTCGTTCTTTGTTGACTTCCATTGAATCTTCAGTAAAAGTTGTACCAGGCCAACCCTCTGTATTATGCGCCAACCAAGATGGGCCCTTCCACCATTGACATTCAATCAAACCTTTTACATCAATACCTCTAGATGGTATGTCAGCGGGATTCAGGTTTCCAGGCACGTGTCGCCATGCATCTGGCGCAGTTGAACTTCTTATTTCTCTCACCTTATTTGCGACGAACACGTTCCAGTCACCTTCACCTTTTATCCAACTAAGTACGACACTCGAGTCTGTCCAATAATGGATTTCACATCTTGGTAAGCCTAACGATTCAATAACAGTCTTAGCAAGTCTGACTGCCATTGCCACCGCAATGAGTTCGAGCCGTGGGATAGTTATTTTCTTGACAGGTGCTACCCGCGATTTGGCCATGACAAGACTTACATCAACCTCACCTTTGAACTCGGTCCTTAAAAATATACAGGTCGCATAAGCATACTGACTGGCATCAGCGAAAACATGTAGACTACTGTTTGAAGATTCAATATCAAATCTGGTTAACCTCCTTGGTATTTTAATTGCCTGAAGAAGGTGTAAATTTTTTGACCAGCTTTGAAACTCTTTACAAAAGTCTAATGGTAGTTCGTCATCCCATTTAAAATTTCTTGACCAAGATTTCTGTAATATTAGCTTAGGGATAATGGTTATAGGAGAATACAAACCAATCGGGTCAAAAAATTTATGAGTGATGGATAATAAGTTCCTTTTTGTACACTTCACATTTATGCTGGATAAAAATGAAACGTTGCTGCAAAGATCATCAGTAATTGTGTTTAGTGAATGCAAATCCGTATATATTTCGAAATCCGGATTTTAAGAACGGATATTTCGTCAAATCCGGATTATCCGGATATTACGGATTTTTTATAAAAATATTTTCTTTTTTATAAATATAAGTCATTTCTGTACATATAAGTTCAGTAATGTGATGTCTCTTATATTTATGTAAATGGATTCAATGAAAAGGACAATATTAATCAAATCCAATATTTTTTTGTCATAAAATACTACAATATTATGATGTTACCTATTATTGTTCAAATGTAATTAAAATAGTGTATGATTCGCGTGCGATTTGCGAGTAGGTGACGTAAGCGATCGTTTACATGAGCGCTTTTGCGATGTTTTATCGCGCGATATTTCTGACGCTTCGAATAGAACACAATGTGACTGACTGTGGAACGGGACAAAAATATCGCACGGTAAAAAAAATCGCTCGTGCAAACACACAGTTGTTCTATTCCGAAGCGTTAGAGCCATAACACATTGGGACGCCATGGCGACGCCGCCGGCTACGTATCCAAACAATTCGTATTGAAATGTATGGCAGATAACACACTTGGCTGGCGTCTGGCAACGTCGCCAATTTGGAAGCGTAGCCACTATCGACCGGCCCCTACGCGGAAACTGGATACTCTGGCTACCTGCAACGCATAGCTAAGTCGCCAATATTTTGCATACAAGTAAGTTATGCCTCCCTCACTCAGTGGCCAACTGGTCGCCGCCAGAACGGACGCCCGCTGTAAATTGTGCGAAAACAATGAGTTTTGATACAGAACGATTTATTGCAGAGATTCAAAACCGTCCATGTTTTTGGGATAAGTACTACATCTAAAGAATATTCTGATCGATCAATTTATTTCTACATAAGTTTAATAATTCATCAAAAGATGTTATTGATATTCTCACGTAGTTGAACAATTTTTATTAAGGATATTTCATAATCTGCATATAGTTTAAAAAAAAACACTTCAACTTCGATCTGATATAAAAGGATGGACCCATAACTTTTTAGGTTTCTTCTTTTTCATTTTATGACGCAGATAACAATAATATAGCGATCTCTTCTATGCACGTAGGACAGTGGCTACTTATTTGGAAACTTCATTTGGCTACGCTAGGTTGCCAGAGGTAGCCATGGCCACGTCACCGGCGATGTCACCATGGCGTCCCAGTATGTTATGGCTCTTAGAAAAATCTCGCGATAAGACGTCGAAAAAGCGCAAATAAAAATAAAAATCATACTCTTTATAAAATTATACAAATGAAGAATAATATATTAAAATGATTAAACTAGATAACATAATATGTTGTTTAGTTTATGTGAATTTGAAAAATACAAATTATTTTTTGGGACTTAATGTGATAAAGCCCTGAGAGATTGAGAGGCGCACCGTATTAGCCACTCGTTCCTTAGGATGTTAGGAGGAGTGTCACCCGCGCACCATCCGGAAGACTATACGCCACCACGCCAACGGGAAGAAGAGACCCTAGGCGCGCCAGAAAACAACCAAGAAGTTCGCATAGAAGATGATGGTCATTTTACATTTTCCAGTCGACAAGAAGCACACGCACTAATGAAAGTGATACAAAGTATAAAAGTAGCAATGTGTCATACTTATCTGTCAAATGAAGCAGATAGCGATGCCAATGACACTTGCGCGGTAGACCCACTGGTCGAGCTAGAGACGCTGCAAGTACACTCAGAAATTGACGATGAAGAAGGAGAGTTGTATCGGCAGGATCACCAGGAGGAGAGCTGGTTCAACCAAACGTACTTTTTGGGACTTAATGTGACAGACCTGAGACACTGCACTAGCAAGACGCGTGAATGGCGTCGTCTAGAAAAAACTCACATACCCACAAACATACATGAACCCTAAACACATATACACTCCTTTTGGGCAGTCGTGTAAATAGCATCTACCGTCTAGCTAGTGCGAGAAACGAAGTGTTCCACTTAAAGCAACTGAGTGAATAGCAATTGGGCGAATAACAACTAAAGTATTCCACTTAAAGCACAGCTATCAATATTTACTTGCTATTCGCTCGATTACTCTACTCGTAAGTGGAATACTTCCGAGAAACTTGCTTGTTTAATTTTTTTTGTAACAATTTCTTATTATTCGAAAAATCCGGATTTGATTTTCAAATCCGGATTTGCAAGTCTAGTAAAAATGTGCGGATATCCGGATTTTTCGGATTACGGATTATCCGGATTGCATTCCCTAATTGTGTTCCATAATATTCCTAGTACTGAAATGGTTTCCACAGCCTGATCCACTCTGGCCGGCCCCGTAACCCAACATCTCAAATCAAACTTACCCATTTTTAACCGACTTCAAAAAAAAAGGAGGTTCTCAGTTTGACCTGTATGTATGTATGTATGTTTGTATGTTTGTCCGCGATTATCTCGCGTTTGGCCGAACCGATTTTGATGCGGTTTTCAGAAAAGTATTTCTTACATTTAGGAGAAGGTTTTGGTATTTTAACCGACTTCAAAAAAGGAGGTTCTCAGTTTGACCGGTATGTATGTATGTTTGTCCGCGATTATCTCGCGTTGAACTGAACCGACTTTGTTGCGGCTTTCAGAAAAGTATTTGCTACATTTAGGAGAAGGTTTTGGTATTTTAACCGACTTCAAAAAGGAGGTTCTCAGTTTGACCAGTATTTTAATATCTATATAAAATCGTAAACTGAATGACTGATCTATCAACGCACAGCCCAAACCACAGGACCTAGAAACTTGAAATTTTGCACACTGATACCTTATACAGTGTAGGCATCCACTAAGGAAGGATTTTTGAAAATTCTATCCCTAAGGGGATGAAATAAGGGATGAAAATTTGTATGAAAGTCCCTCAGTTTTGAAGCTAGGATCATCAAATTTTGTGTTTAGGCTGATGATTGAAAATTAATAATAAATACGGGTCGTTTTTCAAAATTCTACCCCCGAAGGGGTCAAAAGGGCATCCCCCTTTTGACCCCTTCGGGGGTAGAATTTAAGTTGTAAGTAAAGTTGTGAATTGAAGAAAATCCTTTATTTTCGAAGTAAAATTGCTAAATATATAATTTAGGCTTATGGATGGGAATCTAACGCAACGTATATTGTTATTGTTAGTATTTCAACCCCTACGGAGATGAAATGGGGGTAAAAGGGGTAAAAAAACCTAAAAAAAAATAGACATGGATGTCGTTATTAGGGTTTTCTGGGATGACGATTGCAAAAATGACATTTATTTTGAACTCTAACACGGACAACACGGTGGACATGATTTAATCCCTCAGGGGGTGAAAACGTGGTTCAAATTTTGAATGGAAAAATAATTTTAAATGGACATTACAACTTCGAAGGAGCACGTCTAAAAATAAATAAGCAAACATATATTTTGTGATTTTATAAAACCAACTCCTTAGGGGTGGATGGGGTGAGTAAACCTAAAAATAGATATGGATGTCGTTTTTGGCGTTTTCTGGGATGACGATTGCAAAACTGACATTTATTTTGAAGTCCAACATGGTGGACATGATTTAACCCCTCAAGGGGTGAAAATGGGGTTCAAATTTTGTATGGAAAAAAATATTAAATGGACATTACAACTTTAAACTTCGTAGGAGCACATCTAAAAATAAATAAACAAACATATATTTTGTGATTTTGAAAATCAACCCCTTAGGGGGTAAATAGGGGTGAGTAAACATAAAAATCGATGTGGATGTCGTTCTTGAGGTTTTATGGGATGGTGATTGCGAAAATGAGATATATTTTGAAGTCTGACACGGTGGACATGATTTAACCCCTAAAGGGGGTGAAAATGAGGTTCAAATGTATGGAAAAAGAATATAAAATAGACATTACAACTTTAAAATTCGTAGGAGCATGTCTTAAAATAAATAGGCAAACACATATTTTGTTATTTTGAAAATCATCCCTTAGGGTGTAAATGGGGTAAGTAAACATGAAAATCGATGTGGATGTCGTTCTTGAGGTTTCATGAGATGGTGATTGCGAAAATGACATTTATTTTGAAGTCCAACACGGTGGACATGACACATCATGGACCTGGACCTGGACATGCACATCCAGGGAACGGGAACGGGAACGGGAACGGGTAAGGGCACGGGCACGGGAACGGAACGGAACGGAACGGAACGGAACGGAACGGAACGGAACGGAACGGAACGGGAACCGGAACCGGAACGGGAAACGTAAAAATGACTGGTCAGATCCTGGTTGAAGGTTCTCTTAGGATTTTCTCTAGTGGTTTGGGCTATGCGTTGATATGTCAGTCAGTTTCTTCTTTTATATATTAAGACTAGCTTCCGCCCGCGACTTCGTCCGCGTGGATATTAGAGAAAATCCTTAGGGAACCATTAAACAGGATAAAATTGTATTCTAGGTACATACAACGTGTTACAAAATAACCCCTAATCCTGAATATGGTAGATAGGGACCATCAAACTTAACAACTTTTGTTATGAGACAAACTTTGAAATCGCGAAATAAAAAGCAGTTTCATAACTTTGATACAAAAATTCATAACGAAAATATCAAAATGTATGAAACAGCTGTTTTTTTTTCGCGATTTCAGACTTCATAATAGAAATAATGCATTATGTCTTTCAGCGTAGGTATGAGATTCACTTGAAACTTGATATTAGTGCTCTTCTTCACAATTTATGGTATACGTAATTCAGCGTTTTACAAAGTTCATCAGTTACAAGGGATGTAAGTTTGTTTGGGAACATAGGCTGCTTTTGACAACTGTAACCGATTACCACGCGGACGAAGTGCCACAAAAAAACCATAGGTAAACAAGTGCTACTGCCACGCGTACGAAGTCGCGGGCAGCAGCTAGTGTATGTATATTTGCCCGCGATTATCTCGCGTTCGGCTGAACCGATTTTATTGCGGTTTTCAGAAAAGTATTTATTAGATTTAGGAGAACGTTTTGGTGTTTTAACCGACTTCAAAAAAGGAGGTTCTGATCCCACTTGATCCTTATGTATTCATGAATGTTTGTCCGCGATTATCTCGTGTATGGCTGAATTGATTTTGATGCGGTTTTCAGAAAAGTATTTTTGACATTTTAGAGGGTTTTTAACTGACTTCAAAAAAGGAGGTTATCAGTTTGACCCATATGCATGTATGTCCGCGATTATCTTACGTTTGGTCAAACCGATTTTTCTACCTAGATAACATATCTAATACAGAAGGTACTTTACACTAAAAAGAATGAAATAAAAAATTGTTTTAAAAAACAAAAAACCGACTTCAAAAGCCTACGCTACCTCTAAAAAGCAAGAAATAATATTCAAATCACTAGATACGCATTATCATTGTAAATAAAACACGTATATTGAAGTCGGGTGGGGCTTTTAGAATAAAAAAAGTTGTCCTCCAGCCCCACCCGACTTCAATAGACGTGTTTTATTTACAATGATAATGCGTATCTAGTGATTTGAATATTATTTCTTGCTTTTTAGAGGTAGCGTAGGCTTTTGAAGTCGGTTTTTTGTTTTTTAAAACAATTTTCATGACTTCTTTTGCCTCCTTAATAAACTTAGTCATATCTTCTCCCGTACTCAAACTTATAACGCAGTTATCTACGTAGAAAGACTTTTTTAGTTTCATTGCGGTGTCTTTTAAGTCAGTTGGGCAATTGTTTAGATGGTGTGCGATAGTTGCCGCAAGATGAAACGGACTTGACGTTACGCCAAAAACTACTCGCCTGTGCCTGTATATGATTACTCCCTTCCTGTGATCATTGATATCTGCCCACCAAAGGAACTTCAAATATTCACGATCTTCTGGCGAAACAGATATTTGCAAGAAGGCTTTGGCAATATCGGCAGTGATGCCTATGGCATATTTTCTAAAACTTATTATTAATTCTGGTATAAGTTCAATAAAATTTTCCCCTTTTTCTAGGCATGAATTGAGTGAGACACCGTTAATGTCCTTAGCTGATGCGTCGAATACCGGCCTAATCTTAGTAGTCTGACTGGACTCCTTAATTACTGCATGGTGCGGAAGGAAAAACCCCGAAGTAACATTTTGTACTGGAGAAGGCTCAATAAAGTCCAGATTCAACCATTCCTTAAACACACCATCGTAGTCCTCGAGTTTACCTAAAGATACTAGACGGGAACTTGTAGACACTAACCGTTTTCTAGCTACTTCGAAATTACAAACAGGAAGTGGCATACCATCACGCCAAGGCAACCGTACTTCATACCTGCTCTCTTCATTGATGCCCAGCGAGCTGTTAAACTTCTCGAGTGTTTCAGTCGCTCTGGCCTGCTTCGAGACACTTTCTGCTGGATCTTTTATACCTAAAACTTCAAGACTCCATAAATCTGCCAAATCAAATTTACAGAATGAATGAAGAGCCAGCACATTGTGATTATTAACCACCGTATTGAAAACACCTGTCACCGGTCCCTGAATAGTCCAACCAAGTTTTGTCTTAATAGCTGTCAAAGAGTTATCAACTTGAATCACGTCACCGGTCAATAAAGTACCCGAATAGTCAGCGCCTAATAGTATGGATGTTGAAATTATCTGCGAGAGTGTGTGATATGCTTTACATTTATTAATCTTAATTAAATCTAGTAATACTTGCAAAATGTCACCACTTCCGTTCGAACTAGATTTTTGCTCCGTCTCACGGGCTCGACTAAAAATTGTCTTGTTGTATTGTAATGCTAATCCATTTTAATCTCTTAACCAATTATTGACTGTGAATACGGCCTGTTGTTTTATGATTAAAACATCAACTGTTATCAGCATTTGTGAGTTTATTTTCTTCAACTAGATCTTGGTACCACACGCAGCCACCTGCCGCTCCCTTCATCTGCAAATCATCATATCCTGTAGGTAGCCCAGGATTATCAGGTTACGGCCCCAGCCAAAGAAGACCAAGGTCAGTTGTAAAAGTAAATTGAATCGCAAGAAAAATAACCTTCAAAATGGCCATGGCGCAAAACGTGTCAATAGAAAAATTGAATGGATCGGACAACTATTTGAATTGGAAATTCGCATTGAAAATGTGCCTCACTCTTGAAGGGCTCTGGAATTGTGTGCTTGGTACAGAACAAGATGCCAATTTGACTAAAGGATTGAACTCTGAGATGGTGCGAGCCCGTCTTTTACAAGAGGATAACAGACGGCACGAGAACAATAATGGTACTGAGAACTCCGCCTACTTCACTAAGAAGAAAATTGTTTGCGACTACTGTAAGCGTGTTAGGCATACTGTCAAGAAGTGTTTTAAGAAGAAGCGTGATAACAAGACGGTAGAGAAAAAGGAAGAACATACACTAGTTGCTTCAGCTTTCTCGGCCTGCAATTCCAATGAATTCATTGTTGACTCCGGTGCCACCGCTCATATGTGTGCTGCTGCTGATTCCGCCCTGTTGAGAGACGTGAAGGAGAAGAATAGCGTCATACATGTAGCAAACGGGCAGAAGCTCACTAGTAGGTTAGTTGGTAAACTTAATATCTCATCTAATGTAGGTCTCGATAATGTTCTTTTAGTACCCGAACTTTCCAATAATTTATTATCTGTTAGTGAAATAACCTCAAAGAATTATGCTGTAACTTTCCTAAAAGATAAATGTATTGTTTATAAAGATTTTCAAATCACTGGCAATCAAGTACTAGTTGCTAACAACCATAATGGTCTTTATAAAGTCAAGGTAGAGCAGGTTCAGCCTATCCCCAGATTTGAGTTTTCCAAGTCCTTGAAATGTAGTCAAGGAACAGAGAATGCTCATGCTGCGTCAAGTGTGTCTACTGCTGTTTGGCACAAGCGTTTGGGTCACTTACACACTAAAGGTATGAAGGTACTTGGTGATGGGAAAAACATGTGTGTTGGTGTTGTTTTTCAGGAATCTGACGACAACTTACCAAGCAGTTGTACCTCGTGTCTTACTGGGAAGATGCATGAAGCATCCTTTCCCCGGGCAGTTGCGAGGCATGCTGCAAGACCACTGGAACTCATCCACAGTGACGTGTGCGGCCCAATTCAAGAAACCAGTTGGGGTGGAGCGCGATACTTACTCACTTTCACCGATGATTTCTCAAGAAAGACATATGGATATCTTATGAAGACAAAATCAGAGGTGAGTTCACATTTTTTGTCTTTTAAAGCACTCGTAGAAAAACAGAAGGGTTTGCCAATTAAAATCTTGAGGACGGATAATGGCACAGAGTATTGTAATGCTGAATTAGAGAGTTTTTTAAAAAAGGAAGGAATTGTGCACCAGACTAGTGTTCCTTATTGCCCGCAGCAGAATGGCATTGCTGAGAGGGTTAACAGGACTATACTAGAAAAAGCTAGGGCTATGCTCCAGGAAGCGGGTCTGTCTAACAAGTATTGGGGAGAAGCAGTTATTACTGCAATATATCTTAAAAATAGGTCCCCTACCCAGGCATTATCTGATCGCATTCCTGAAGTGGTCTGGACTGATTTACCAGTTGATTTAAGCCATCTTAGAATTTTTGGATGCACAGCCTATTCTCTTGTTCCTCATCAAAAACGGCGTAAACTCGATGCTAAAGCAAAGGCCTATATATTTGTAGGATATGGTGAGACGTGTAAAGGTTATCGTCTTATCGATCCGTCCAATCCACGCTCTGTTGTTTACTCAAGAAATGTAGCTTTTATAGAGAGTGAATTTTTAGGAAAGAAAGAGCAGAAGTCTGAGCCGGCGGAGAATAATTTAGATTTTTACAATTTCAATCTAAATGAATGGAAGAAAAGTTTTAATTCAAATGACATTTTAAATATAAATTCTAATGAAATAATTAATGATAACAATTTTAATAATGAGAATAATATTTTACTTAATGAGAATGATAATTTATTGAATATTGAAAATAGTGATAATGCTAGTGATAAGTCTGAGGGCACAAATATTAATCAATCTTCGATGATTTCAGGATCAGGTATGGCGCATCTGCAGTCGCCGCTGTCGTCGCCGCTGTCTGACCAGTATTTCATGGCGCAGGATGATGAAAGAGACGAGGATTGCGATGTGACTTCTGATACACCTTCGCAACCGCAGCCTGCATTTCCAGGAGGAGATGACATTACCAAGGAAGTTTCCGGTGGTGAGTCTGTCTCACAGCGCCCTGTTCGAAGCACACGAGGTGTTATGCCAGAAAAATATAAAGATTATGACATATCCTCACTACTAGCACACGGTTGTTCATTCTCGGATCCTCAAACATTTAACGAAGCCATGAGTTCAGCTGATTCACACCAGTGGACGGAGGCAATGAACCGTGAGTACGAATCGTTAAATAGAAATCAAGTTTGGGAGATAGTTGATCGTCCCAAAGATGCCAACATCATAAAATGCAAATGGGTGTATAAACGAAAATATGATGCTACAGGTAAGCTAGATCGATACAAAGCTAGATTGGTTGCCCGTGGTTTTACTCAACAACAAGGCGTTGACTATTCCGAAACGTTTTCCCCTGTCGTTCGACATTCCACTCTAAGAATATTATTTTCACTAGCCAATGAGTTTGACTTACAAATGGATCATGTTGATGTAACGACAGCGTTTCTGAATAGCGACTTAAGTGAAACAATATTCATGGAGCCTCCTCAAGGCTTCAGTATAGATAAAAATAAAGTCTGTAAACTAAATAAGAGCTTATATGGTCTTAAACAATCCTCACGCATGTGGAATTTAAAAATCCATAATGTTTTGTCTCAAAATAATTTTGTACAAAGTCGATGTGAGCCATGTGTGTATATGTTACAGTCAAAACTCATATCCGGTCAAAACCACTTTTGACTGAAAAAATCAGTCAAAAGTGGTTTTGACCGATGCTCTCAGTTAATAACAGTTTTGACTGATTTTCGCAGTCAAAAGTGGTTTTGACCAACGTTCTTAGTCCAAAGTGGTTTTGACCAACATTCTCAGTCAAAAGTCAAAATATTTATTTTATTTTTTATTTTATGGAGGATAGAGCTTTGCGTCTTGCGTTTGAGATTTGCGTCCTTGGGCTTTTACTTTAGATACCTACACCTGTCTTGTCTGTGTACAGCTAAATGCAACAGCAACTGCGCAGTGGAGCTAGGTGGAAAGAAGCGGGCTTTTCACACATTTCAGTGTATGATCACCGCTCTTTTCCGCTCTCAGCTCTTTTCAGCTCCACATCAGTTAAAACGCTCCACATCAGTTAAAACGCTCCACATCAGCTAACTTATAAATTACTTTTAAAAATAAAAAATATTAACAGGTAGTTTTTATTTTTATTATTTTTTAAATGCTATTTATACGTTAACATGGCTTAGGTTGCGTTTCACTGTTTCATTGATGTGAAGCTGGGCGGAATAGAGCGGTGATCATACACTGAAATGTGTGAAATTTTAAATTACAATTACTTATATCTCATCATTTATAAAATATTATAAATGCGAAAGTCCGTTTCTTTGTTTGTTTGTTTGTTACGCCTTCACGTCGTAACTACTGAACCGATTATCATTAAATTTTACATACACGTTGTCAGGGGTGCAGAAAAGGACATAGGGTACCTTTCATCCAGAAAAAACGTATAGTTCCCGAGGGATAGCAAAAAAACTGTCCACGCAGACGAAGTCGCGGGCGGCCGCTATCATTTATAAAACTTTCACTTGTTTAATTATTAAATAGGCTCCCAGTCCCCCTCAATAGTAGTTTTGACTAACATTCGTGGTCAAAACCACTTTCAACTGACATAATTTGGTCAAAATCAATATTACCCATTATTTTTGCAGTTAAAAGTGGTTTTGACCAACGTCATTAGTTAAAACCAATTTTGACTGCAAAAATCAGTTAAAAGTGGTTTTGACCAACGTCCTTAGTCAAAACCACTTTTGCCTGTTTTTTGCAGTCAAAAGTGGTTTTGACCGGATATGAGTTTTGACTGTAACATATATAAAAAATAATGATAATGAGTATACCATAATAGCATTATATGTAGATGATATGTATGTTTTTCACAATGGATGTATAGATAAAGTTCTTAGTATGTTGCAGAAAAACTTTGAAATCCGACATTTAGGTAAACTAACTAATTGTTTAGGTATTAATGTTACAAAGAAAAATGGTACTTTAATGTTGGATCAGTCAGATTATATAAAGCGCCTATTGTTGAAATATAATATGTCAGAATGTAAACCTGTTTCTACACCTTTGCCAGTGAATAGTAAATTCGACAAGTCAGATATTAAACCATTTGATGACGATATGTATAACTATAGACAATTATTGGGCTCATTAATGTATTTATCTGTTTGTACACGCCCCGATATATCATATGCATGCAGTCAACTTAGTCAGTTTGCAACTTGTTTTAATAAAAGTCACTGGCAAGCATTGAAGAGAGTACTTCGTTACTTAGCTGGAACAATAACATATGGTCTGGTATTTAGGAAATCTAATGATTTTACTATTAATGCCTATGCCGACGCGGATTGGGCGAACGATTTATGTGATCGTAAATCGTACACCGGCTTTGTCGTGAAACTCGGTAACAATGTTGTTAACTGGGAATCCAGGAAGCAGCGAAGTACAGCTCTTTCAAGTACAGAGGCTGAGTACCTTGCGATCAGCGATGTATGTAAAGACATATGTTTTGTTAAAAATTTCTTGAGTGAAATTTGTAATAAACATTTTAAGGTCATAGTTTACAACGATAGCCAAAGTGCTCAAAAACTCTTACTTGTAAAAGAATATTCTCATAAGAAGACTAAACATATAGATTTAAGGTATCATTATATAAAAGATTTAGTGTAGAATGGTATTGTGATTGTTAACTATTTACCTACCGATCAGATGTTGGCAGATATTTTGACCAAACCACTTTGTACTCAAAAACATCAATACTTTATGAATGGTTTAAATGTTATTAAGTGTGTATAACTTAAAGATTTGTCACAGAGTCATTTTAATGTAGAGTCGTTGTAATTTTTTTTTTTTTTTTACTTTTGACTTTAACAAATGTAAACCATAAGGAGGAGTGTTGAAATTATCTGCGAGAGTGTGTGATATGCTTTACATTTATTAATCTTAATTAAATCTAGTAACACTTGCAAAATGTCACCACTTCCGTTCGAACTAGATTTTTGCTCCGTCTCACGGGCTCGACTAAAAATTGTCTTGTTGTATTGTAATGCTAATCCATTTTAATCTCTTAACCAATTATTGACTGTGAATACGGCCTGTTGTTTTATGATTAAAACATCAACTGTTATCAGCATTTGTGAGTTTATTTTCTTCAACTAGATCTTGGTACCACACGCAGCCACCTGCCGCTCCCTTCATCTGCAAATCATCATATCCTGTAGGTAGCCCAGGATTATCAATGGAGACCTCGTCGGGAGTATCAACAGTTTCAGTCAAAGTAATGTTATTGTCACGTAACTTATGAACTAAGCATTCAGATTTTATCTTAGGTAACAATCCACAAATACTATCTTGTTCTAAAACATTCAAGTTGAATCTAAAATTATTAGTACTGCTACTGACACATACATTATAAACATTACATTCTTTTGTTTTTGTCTGGAAACCAATGAGTGATAGACTCCTTACTAAAAGGTTTGAGTTGTAATTTTGTAACTAAATCTTAAGGTACATAGGATCTTTGCGTTCCACTATCTAATAAAACTCTGACAGTCGCCTGGTTGGTGCCATTAACAATTATGACTGACAATGTCTGTAAAATAGTGGTAGTTTTAATATGGCACAACATGTTACCTAACTTGGTATCGTCTTTGTTTTCCTGTTCCTTATCTACAGATTCCTTATCTAGTTCGTAGCACATCAGTGTGACATGTCGTTTCTTACAAACTAAACATTTCGGAAAACTTCGACATCTTTTACTACTATGCCCAACTTTTAGGCATATTGGACAACCTCTCTTGTTCTTTAAAAATTATTTTCTTTCCGAGAGTGTCATTTTAGCTGCCTTATGACATTCTGTGTGCGTGTGCCTTTTCGCACCAAATGCATGCCGTGTTCCTGACAGCTTCTCCCTTCCTAGATTTGTCATTATCCTTTCCTGTTTTACTTTCTGTTACGAAACAAGCTGTAGGAGTTCTTGAACTCGACTGCGGAAATCCAGATTTTGCCATCAGTATCCTCTCTTCGGATTCTACTTCATCTTTCAAGAATTTCATTAATTTAGTCAAGTCATCACCTTTATTCTCGTTGTTGTAACGAATTCTGTTCCATGTCCGTAAAACATCTTCTGGTAATGCAGACTCTATCATAGGATACAATATAGAAGCATATCTACTTGTCGTTGGCTACGCCTAGTGTTTCTAATGCCTGCAAATGATTATGCAAGTTGTCATAAAGATTGTTAATAGGGTGGTTTTCCCCCTTATTCTGCAATAAGACGAGGTTCAAGATTCCTTTTACATAAGTCTCGATTAAAATATCCTCTCGAGCAAATCGTGCCTTCAAAGCATCTAGAGCTTTCTGATAATTTTCACCACTAGGCGGGTAACTCTCGATGAGTTGACGGGCATTTGATTCGGGAGTCATTGACTGGAGTAAGTATTGGAACTTGTCTAGGTCCTCTAGGTCACCCTCGTGTATTTTTCTGAACTGGCCCCACCAAAGCAGCCAGTTTTTTACGTTGCCATCGAACTTCATAAATTCTAGCTTCGGTAATTGAAAACGTCTATTCTTGTTGCCGGATTGAAAAGTTTGTCAGCGGTATCTGATAATAATGCATACAATTCATGAAAATCATCGTACCTTTGTTCACCTGCTAGCTGTTCGATTTCGTTCGCCTGCGTAGTGAATTCCCTTCTTAGCTGCGTTCTTTTCCGCCGCAGCGCAATCATCATTATTTTTGTCCAAATTCTCGAGTCGCCACAATGTTATAGAATGAAAGCTAGGCTGGGCTTAAAGATTGCTGTATTTAAAGAACACTATCAGGGAATTATATTTTAACCATAGACTTAGAAAAATTTTCGCTATGCTCAAGTAGACGGACAAAGGTGCGAGTGAGAAACCGATTCTTACGGCTTATGCGATGTGCGAGAAAGAGTAAAAAAAAACTGACAGCTGAACCTGGTTTGACTTCATTTATCATCGTTTATCACCTTGGTGAAAAGCGTCAACAAGATTATTTTGTAATTTTGATCGCGATCGGGTCGGTTTGGCTCTCAAAGCTATATAAATCAATAATGGTGTCGTGTTATGTACTGGATTGTAATGTTTCTTACGACAATAACCCAAATAAACACTCATTTCACAGGTAAATATGAATGTACTATTACTAATTCATATTTTAGTTGAATATATTCCCAAACACACTAAGTTATATACTAATATGATGCTATTAAACGCCTATTTCCTAAATAAAGGCTGATTTCTAAACATTATGTGTTAGATAAAAAGATATTATGTCCGTGAACTTGAGAAAATAAGGCGTAGATATTGATCAAAAATTATCGATATCGATACTCATGTCGATGATTTCCAATATAACTTTGTTTGTCTTTGTGAACACTGATAGTTTTATTTAAAGCTGCTTGCAACCGACAGTTTTCAAATGGTAAATTATACCAACTTAAGTACTAATTTAACAATTATTTCCAGGTTTTCTGTAAACCCAGTGATTAAAAATAACTGGATAAATGTCATAATTAAATAAGCAGGGTGCCTCAAAGGAGACCTTAAGAAATTATTTAAATAAAATTGTTCAAAATCTTGTTTGTGTTTTATTTATTAGAGCAATAATACATTATGGTTATCGACAACCTAAAATGGACTTCAGTGCATCTCTAAATTCACGCACACGTTTACATATTTACAAACACTGGCTCATCTCACTTTTGGTTTCGCAGCCAAGTGAACTCTGTTCGTCTATTCCAGTGGATATTAAGTTTATGATTTTAACATAAATTAAAATCTACGAAGAATAACAGACAAACCGTTGCTTAGATACCTACTAACATAGAGTAAGAGCCACAGTGTGGAGAATAAGCGCCTAAATGGTCACAGCCTAGAAATCCATCACATAGTCAATGTTATAGAATGAAAGCTAGGCTGGGCTTAAAGATTGCTGTATTTAAAGAACACAATCAGGGAATTATATTTTAACATAAATTAAAATCTACGAAGAATAACAGACAAACCGTTGCTTAGATACTAACATAGAGTAAGAGCCACAGTGTGGAGAATAAGCGCCTAAATGGTCACAGCCTACAAATCCATCACATAGCTCCGGGCCACAAGGACCGGAAGGTCATAAATTATTACTACATAACTTTAACTTTAGTTTAAAATATTTAGTGTGAGTTGCACCAAAACGCTGTCAAAGTTAAAGTTAGGGGAAGCTGGGTACAGTTGATCCCTAGGGGACACTTGGTAACCTTGATTGACGAATCTATCAAGCGTGTTACAGTTCTTTAGGTTAGCAACAGTTATTCGTTTATGGCAATGATCACTTTATGTCATGATTTCGTTTGACAGATATCAAAGGTTTACAAATGGTGGCCGCCAAAAATTTGTTGTGTTAAAATATTTAATTTATGGCAAGTTTTGACATGATTAATTTAATACGATGATTTGAAACTGCTTCCTGGAAATGTTTTTATCTTTTAAGATGTTTATTTTTCTGCCGATTAACATTACTTACCATGATATTAGTGATAAATTGGTTCGCAAAAAACATGTTTTTTAACCTCAATATGTATGGGTAGACTTGATCCTTTTCTTTGGGGGTGGAATGATCCCAGGGATCATGTGTCCCCTATAAGGGATCAAATCTACCCTATGTAGATTTTTGTCAGTAAAATAAAGACTTTTCACAGTTTTTATCTTTTTTTATACAAAAGAAGTCTTTTTATATTTACTCTTATTTTTTTAATCTACCTACTTTTCTGAATCTGAGATTGAGAAAATTGTGAGTCATTTTAGTCAAGATTTTTAGAAGGTAAAGGTTTTTGCTATCCCTTCGGAACAATAATTTTATTTTTCTGGATGAAAGATAACCTATCTTTTTCTGTACCCTGACAACGTGTATGTAAAATTTAATGATGATCGGTTCAATAGTTAAGACGTGAAGGCGTAACAAACAAACAAATAATCAGTCAAACGGCATTTCGCATTCATAATAAAAAAAAAGTAAAGATGATCACTAATTACGTTTTGGTTTGTTATGGATATTTGTTTCTAGACTGCTTTAATTTGTAGTCCGAATATTAATTACCTTGTTCTAAAGAGATTAAAACTATTTCATATTTGTTTCCCTTTTCAAAATTGAGCTGCATCCTACTAATATTATAAAATTTATACATTTAATGTGAAAGTTTGTGGGTTTGGATGTTTAGATGTTTGGATGTTTGTTCCTCAATCACGCAAAAACTACTGAACGGATTTGGTTGGAATTTGGCACACATATAGTAGATAGCCTAGATTTATTCCAATATTCCCAAGGGAACGGGAACCACGCGGGTGACACCGCGGGCGGCCGCTAGTATGAGCATAAGTTCAAATAAAAGAAGCTGATTTGATTACAGATTTACTTATTATATGGTACCTAGCACTGTTCCTTTTTTATATTTAAAGATATATTACTCTTTTCGGATATATGAGGCTGAATCCAATATTGTTACCATGTGTCCCCTGTGTGTGGTAGACTTGAACCCCAGGATCAAGTCTTCCAACTGGTGGGAAACAAGTCTCCCTTATATAGGGGACACTTGGTACAAAGTTACCATACGACATTAAATTAAATTATAATTCCAAATATAACCGAGCCTTACCCTCTTTCATATATTTAGTAAATAGAGAAATTCTTAATATAATAACTCAAAAAAAATCCTTATACTGTGAATAGTAAAAAAGTTAGGGACCAAAATGAAAAGGGGGGATCAACCCTCCCCAGTCTCCCCTATCGTCAAATGATAATGCTGCCTATTTGTCATGTCAAACTTGTCAAACGACGTCATGCTGGCAGGCAACCTCTTTTTTTACTTAGCCTCATAGATCTAGTCTCACTGGGCATCTTATCAGTCGCCCTGAACGTGTCCTCGGACAAGTTGTGCTGGAGTTAGTCGGGCTCCCTTCGGACACTTCCAATGGGAACAGTCGCTGAAGAGGGCGCACTCTGAATCCCGTTGCCGTCCTCAACTTGGCCACCCTACTCACATTGTCTGGCCCTTCGAACAACTCGACCACCTAACCTAATGGCCAATTGACCCTTTTGTCATCTGAACCGATAAGGACAATATCCCCAACATGGAGATCAAAGTGACCGTTTGCTCGACCAGATCGCTGTACTAGGTGGCCCAAATATTCGGCACGAAAACGTTCCTTAAAGTCGTCTCTCAACTTTTTCATGTACCGGACCCGAACATTCAAAGACTCACTAGGTATTTATCTTGTCCAGCTCCGGCACTGAAGCCTCAGCCAGAGGCTGGATGAACGAGGCCGGAGTTAGTGGTCTCAGTTCGTCGGCGTCTGTAGACACGTATGTCAATGGCCTGCTATTTATTACGGACTCGCAATCACACAAGACAGTCTGTAACTCAATGAGAGTCACCGATGCCTTACCTAACACTCTTCTCAAAATTTGCTTGAGAAACCCGGGTGCCGATTATCTAAAAAGAAACTATTTAGCGACCGGTTGCATTTGACATCCATTGCTACTTTTCTTTGGTATGTTTTTTTTTACCCCAAAGAAAAGTAGCAATGTATTACGTTCATCTGTGAACTGCGACCGGTCGCTAGGCGGTTTCTAATTAGATAATCAGCCCGCCGATCAGTCTCTCGTAGAATCCTCCCCAGGCCCGCCGCTAGCTGATTAGGCGCCTGCGTGCAAGACCGATTATGCCGCCCCCTACTACGCTACGACTACCTGCTTGTCAGAAAGAAATGATTTTTTTCGAGAGCTAAACTTAATTTCAACTCTTCCCCGCGCTTAGGTTTTTGTAAAATTCTACACAAATTAGTGATTTCTTGAAAGATGCCATTATCTTGTAGCGTGGTTTTTTTTGCTGTTTTGTCGATTTCCCTTAAACGGGAAGTTTTGTTGGTAGTTTGTTTCCATTAATGATAAAATTTATTTTTTGGCAGTATGCCTCATGTCCTTTTCCTTATTTCCGTAAAAAGTCCGTTCAAAATTCGCGGCATCGACTTATAAAAAAAAAAAAAAAAAAAAAAAAAAAGAAAGATTAAGATCGTATTTCTTATGGTCGTCCTTCGCCCACTTCAGGGGCCTTTGCGATGAGCCCTTATCGCAAGGATTTCTATTCAATTGTTTACCTGTCATACTAGATCCCAAAGGTTAGTGTGAAAGCAGGCCTTAAGCAGTCCTGTTTAAGGCCTGCTTTTGAACTGAAATGGTATTCTTTTTGTCCGTAATGTCGTAGGTTGTTTGACCGTGTTTTCGGGAAGTCCGATCCGATTGAAGTCGCTTTCGGCGGCGCGATGTCAGTCCAGTCCACACGCATCGATGAGTGATCAAGTGTAGGAAGTCGGAATGCGTCGTGATGGCGCGAGACTTGGAACGCAGCGAATATCAGCTGTGATTCTAGGTGCAAACAAATTATCGGACGCGGCTTACTGCCGCGGCTGATCTGAGGTGTGCAAACTATCGGATACGTCCGCGACCTACTACATCCGATAAGGTCCGAACAAATTATCGGACGCGGCTTACTGCCGCGGCTGATCTGAGGTGTGCAAACTATCGGATGTAGTAGGTCGCGGACGTAACCATAGACTAATATGACGTCATCGGACGTCCGATAGCTATCTGGCACGCAGGATGTTATGAGGGTGTGCACACTTATCAGCCGCGGCAGTAAGCCGCGTCCATAAGCCGCGTCCGATAATTTGTATGGACCTATAGTATGCACACTTCAGATCAGCCGCGGCAGTAAGCCGCGTCCGATAATTTGTTTGCACCTTCATTCATATGATACAAAATTTTTCGGTTGGAAGGAATTTGATTTTATAACGCTGTTAAAGTTATTGGATTCGTAATTGTTCCTGATTTAAATAATATCTTGCAGCTATTCATTGTAATTTTCGTCGGCACAATAGAATTTCGCCAAGGTACCTATTTGTGAATTCCTAGACATTCAGCTGTTGGCAGTGTGAGAATTTGAAATTTATTTTTATCATCATATTCGTTATTTACAGAGGGTTTTGGCTAATAAAAGCCGCCGAGAAGAGTTCTAATTCGTGTCGTGATATCCGATCGAAGGAGGAATACTGATTGACCGGATTCTAAACCATATAAAATATATTGTTATCAAGGAGCCGCAGGTATATCAAAATTTATTGCTATCCATTATCTAGTATTTACTGCAAGGGGTCTCTATCTATTTATTACTTTCAATTTCAGTTCTTTTCATGTGAAAAGAGACTTTGTAAGTTGAGAGCTACGGTATGTTTCTATGTCTCAATTCAATTCGAGTAGATTAGTCTGCTGTGAAGGGGATAGTTTAACAGAAAAGTCAGGGATCAGTAATATTTATTGTCAGAATGAACATACAAGAATAGATTTCCCTCAGTTCTGCTATTCGCTGCAGGGTCTCCCTGTCATGGAATAGTTGTAGTCCATTTAAGGCCGACGTTGTTAAATTATGGTTTTTGTGCACACCATTCCAGGTGAAGAGTGGCGTACGTATCCAGCCACGAGACAACCACTGCTCTGTCGTCCATTCAAACCCAGTTAAGCGGGAAAAGTTGAAATAAACCGGACTTTGGTTTCTCACCCACGGCTCCGAGGCATAATTAATAGAAAGCAGCCATCGAAGCGTTTCTCTACGAAACAGACTCGCTGCGAGATATTTTAATAGGTACCAGTTAACTCTCAAATCTTTTTAACCCGTAAACTAACCGAAGTATAAGAATCCAGCTATCCGTACTTAGGCCTTCGAGTACGACCTACACGAGCTAGATTTATGTTAGATAATTACCACATCTCTGATATCCTAGAGCAGGCAACCCTTACCCACGTAACGCTCTGCGAGTAGATTTAAGTTTAACCCTTTAAAATAACCCCTTGGGAAAAAGATTAGATTCATAGCTTCGTTTTTCTTCGTGTCAAATCACCGAGTAAATTGGCAGATCTGCGATTACAACGTTTGATGTTTATTATTGTATAGAATCAACCATATTTCAATAAAACTGTAGTTTGCTGTTGACTGTACGTTAAGTGTTTATTTATTTTCCCTTTAGTTGTCATTAAGGTGAGTCATTCGCATGAGTTTATTTATTACTTACTGTTTCTTAAGCCAATAAGGCAATAAAAGAGAGAAAAAGACATAACAATCTTTGTACCCACTCCTTATGTAGAAGTCTCGTCGCGGCGTGCAAAGTGCGCCGCGCGCTCCGGGACGTCTGGTGATTTAACTCTTCCCCGCGCTTAGTTTTTGCTAAATTCTACACAAGTAGGTGGTTTCTTGAAAGATGCCTTTATCTTTGTACCTACTTCTTATGCAGAAGTCTAGTCGCGGCGTGCGAAGCGCGCCGCGCGCTCCAGGACATGCGGCAATTATGTTTGGACAAAATAATTACAATCAATGGATGATGGTGCAATGAATTTGTCCAAGCGCGATAAAAAATCAGGGGCCCTATTTTTGAAACGTAATGGATCTGGATACATCGTAGCTAGGTTAGGGGCTGGCAAGGGAGGCGTCTGCCAGGGACGCAACCCTCAGTTTGCTGACCCATAGCTACAAAATAGTCTATAAGTCTTAGACGCAAAATTCAAATCTTGCCAGGGGCGCTCATTATCAAAGAAATTCGTTTTGGGGCGCAAAATTCAAATCTTGCAAGTGTCGCTCATGATCCTAGAAATAAGCCTTGGGGCGCAAAATTAAAATCTTGCCAGGAGCGCTCATGTCATGACCCTTCTTCGACCCTAGCTTTGTCGCTTGGATCGGTCGATTTGCCGCCCCCTAGACGTGCCGCCTGCGTGCGGTGCACGCCTTGCACGCCCGCTTGCGGCGGGCCTGATCCTCCCCACCACGGTGAACCGGGAGGTATAAAATTCCACGAAAGTTTTGTCAACGTCGAAAAACACAGAACTTCGCTCAGATTTTTTTTGTCACGCCAGTTTTTTGAAATTTTTCAAAATGACGGAGAAATGTTAAAAAACGTATTTCAGTCCGGCTTTCCAGTGTTGTCTGTTTTCTTCTACAGGTCGCATTTCTCAACCGATTCTCGTGAAATTTTGTAAGCAGATTTGAAAATTGTATTTTTTTTTTGTCAAGCCAGTTTTTCATTATTTTTTTTAAATGGCGGAGATAATGTAAAAAAAAACATATTTCAGTCCAACTTTCCGGCTGTTTGTTCTCCTCTATAGCTCGCATTTCCCAACCGATTCTGGTGAAATTTTGTGAGTAGGTTCGATAATCAATCATATAAAACTGTTAAGTCAAGCCAATTTTTCCAAATTTATAGAAAAATATTCACCCATTTTTAAAAATTATCAAAATTAGAAGCACCATCTACGAGTAGCTGCAAATACTCACGTACCTACTTCTTTGAAAACTTCATGGCGACATTTTATTTTATTTTATCGCGAGGTCTACAGCTCACGGAGCCACTAGTTTTTAACAAAATATAGGGGTGTTCGAGTATTAGATCAAAAAATTGAGAAATATTTAGTTAATGAACCAGTTGTTCATTCATAGGATCTAACGTATTTTTTGGTTTTGGCTAATTTTGTATCTTACTTTATCGGAGTTCATTTATTGGATTTCAAACGTTCGTTAACTGGATTTTGCCGTTCATTCACTGGTGATTTGGGGTAATTTTGTGTAAAATGCAGATTATCTAAATAACTATAAGCATTTCTGACATATTGAAGATATTATATTGAACATAAATAGGTATTCGTAATTTTCAAAGTCTCAAATCGCCTTAAGGGTTCATTCACTGGTGCACCTACCCTACCTACTGACCCAGCTACGGCAACTATGTGAGAATAAAAAGATTTCACTAATGACCGGGACCTTTCCCAGCCAAGATGGAATAAGGAGAAGGGTACTCTGTAGGTACGTGAGCAAGAACCAAGAAGCTTATACCTCCCTCAAATGGATTTGCACGGCCATATGTCATAGTGAAGATTGAAAAAAGGTCCTTACGGCTTATTGCAACCTCTTTCTTAAGTGTTACAATTCGTGTTCGTTGTTCGTCGTTCGTTTGTTCGTGAGAAACGAAAACGTATTGTAAAACGAAAAGAAAGAGATAGCAATACGCCGTAACGTCACTAAAGAGTCTTTTTCAATCTTCACTTACTTACTAGCAAGAACCTATCTAGAAAGCATTACCATACTACAAGATAAAAAATAAAAAAATGATTAAAAACAAAAACCAACTTCAAAAAACCAACCTCTAAAAAGCAAGAAATAAGTACTACGCGTTCACCTCATCGTTGCCGCTCCCTCCCGGCCCGCTTCATCATTCCGGACCCCCTGTGTCGCCCTCCCGCGCGCCTCCCCAGGCGACGCCGGGGGCGCGGTATGAAGAAGCGGGCCGGGAGGTAGCGGCACGAATGAAGTGAACGCGTAATAAGTAGCTAATATTGTTTTTAAACATTGTTTTATTTTTTCTTGTTATTGTAAGTCAGTTCTGTGACATTATAATCTAGGTAGAAAAAAACCGGCCAAGTGCGTGTCGGGCCACGCGCAGTAGGATTCCGTAGTTACCATTATACGGTACCTTATTTAATACCACTATCATTTTTCATCTGCAAAAATAACTTTGAATATAATAGAATAGAAACTGATTTATTTAGTGGCACAAAATAAATTGAAAGTGAATAGGTACATGCTTAAATAAAATACAGAGTGTGACACTAAAAAGGCAACCTACTCAGCATCACGACTTGTAACTCCCAACTTTTTTTGTATAGACGTTCATACCTACTACTACGGGTGAGTCGATTTTTTCTAATATTTTTTCAATTATATTAATAATCTTAATATAAAAATAGCATTTTGAATGCATAAAATCAAAAAAGTTTAAAAATTATATAGAAATATTTTATTTTTATTTTAAGGGGTTTGTGTTTTGGTTTGGTTTTTGTGACAGCGATAATTTTGTAGTCATAATATAAAATTAAGCAGTCATCCTTATTTAATTATTCTTATCCACTTGTTGTAACAAGCCAATAACATAATGTCAAATAAATGGGACTATTTTCAAATTTTAACATCTACAAAATACTTACACAACTATTAGGTATCTTTATAATCAATAATAATACATAATAATATTGGCCACAGGGCCACAGGAGTTATGTTAATAATCTAGGGACAAAACTATTCATTTAGCTTAAAATTCTATAATTAGGGCGATTTACCCTCCACTATGGTATGGACAAGGCGCGGGGGCCGAGGCGCAGCTTCATTGTTTTGCAAGATTGCAGCACCAGCTACGCCGGACACCGAGTACATTGTCGACGGTGTTGGGGGAGGACTGTCAGGACGATCTGGCGCGGGTGCAAGAGAGAGCGGCGGTGAACATCTAGAGATGTCACATTGTAGCTGAAGAGACGATGAAGGCTCTGGTGGATCATTCAATAGTTCCGAGTGCATCGTCATACTTTGATTGTGCTGGCTTGTGGTCGAAGTCTCGTGTCTCGGACGGCGGCGTCGCACTCTTCTCCTCCGGCGAGGCCTTGATTGATCAGGCAAGTTTGAGGAATTAATTTCTGTTTCTCCGTAGCTAGCGAGTAGAGCTAATGCATGTTCTTTGATTTTTTCCAACTGTATTTCTTTATGGGAATCAACCTCAGAGAGATCCTTATCTTTAACACAATCCTTACTAACTGTACCCACAGTCATTACAGTATCGTCTACAGTTAATTCACAATTATTTTCAACGTTATCCATAGATACATCAGTTTCATTATTAAGCATGGCTGTCTGAATTTCTGTATTCTCACTTATATTAATTTCTTCAGTTTGCTGGCAGGCCTTCACATCTTCTTCTGCTGCATCATCTTGCTCTGCCTCGCATGCCTCAGTAGATTCTACAGGTATCTTCTCAAAAATCCAGTCACACTCAGCAGCCAATGGTAGAACTCTGAAACAATAATGACAAATATTCTACAAACTTCAAAAAAAAACGAATATGTTCTTTCAGTCACCAATGGGGAGGCGAAGGCAAAGTGAATTACAGATGGCGCTCTGTCTTTGGAACAATTGTCAGTTTGAGCTTATATTGTCTTGACTGTGTATTACGTGATTTTACTTTCTTAGATTGTATTTTTTCGGTTTTGCGGACAAACAATGTATTGTATGCTAACTTTAGCTCATATAAAAGAAGAATTACGGAAAAGAAAAGCCAAAACAACAGGCAAGAAAGTTTATAGCAACTTACAAAAAATTGCTAACAAGCATTACATTTCTTTAAATTTCGTGTAAGATTTACAAGTAATCTTTTTATTTCAGATTAGAAGCATATGATTTAAATTTTAACAAAGCAACTGAGTGTGAATTTCCGTGTTTATTGTTGCCTGATGGTGCCTTCTGTGCAATAGTAATTTCAGGTTTCTGTACTGGAATTTCTGTACCATCCAAAATTCCACGAACCGTTTTATCATATTTATTTTATTATTCTAAGTTTCTTGAATGACTCTGGCATATAAAATTCTATTAATTCTCTGTTTGGCCCCATTATTGGGCTTATTCCATATTTGATATACCTATCAAATTCATCCAAGTTATAAATATGTTAGAAACTGCTGAGGTTGAAATATTAAAGAACAAAGCTGTTATAATTCAAATGTTGTTTTATTTTGGCGAAGCTTCATCAAATTCATGAAACATTCCTTTTGATTTATTATGTTTCTCAGGCTCAGCAAAGGAGAAAATCGAGGGGAAAGCATATTTTTTTTGATATTTTTTTGCCTACTATTTTTTTTGTTACTGGGAAATCGATGAACTCCAATATTTTACAAGTTACATGCATAACAATGCGGCATTTTCTCAGTATAAAATTAAAAAGTGCAATACTCCAAGAGATTCCCATATGTTTTGACACTTTCTTTGAGGCGGCCCGGTACCAAAGACCAGACGTCACCTATCGGGATAAAATTGCGCTTTTCCTCCCCATTAAATTATCACCTAATTATATTATGTATTTGTTATGGCTAATACCACAGAATACAAAATAGTACAAGTACAGAAGCCGCATTCTGCAACATCATTTAATTAAATAGCGACTCTTGCCACGACTCAATAAGGTGCAATTCATATCGCTCACTGCTACAGCGCCTACAGTTATATTCACCAAGAAGTTTTTTCTCTTTCTATCGCGTAGCTCTCATCTCTTCTGACGCCGTTAGGGTTGTCTTCTTTTAAATGAACTGCGTATCATTATATCATAAAAGGAAAGCGATTTTACGTAGGTACTATGGTTAAAGAAATTCGTACAATAATATTCGAACATTACTATGATATTTAATAACCTAAGTAGGTACCTAGTACGTAAATATGGGAGACATAAAGATAACTAAAGTCAACTTTTGGTAGGTAGTTAAGTAGGAAGGTACCTATTCTAAAGTACACTACAGACTACAGATACTATATAGGTACTTTAGTTGTTTATCCTTACTTGTCCTATTTAGTTATTTAGAAAACAGTTTTTGTTTGTTGTCATACAACACCTATTTAAAAATTATTCTTTCATACGAAATCAAATTATCATGATAAATGGATTTCGATAAGTAAGTACCTACTACCTAATCTATAAATTATTATTTCAATAAATAGTTGGGTGAAGATTGTTTAGCAAATAAGACAAGTACCTACCTAAGAATAAACGGACTATAAGTATACAGTTCGCGCCGCGCGCCCAACCGTTAAGCACGCACATTTCCTTACGCTCGCTTATACGTCAATACCTACCGCGGTGTGATCTAATATCTGTTTATTTACCATACATCCAGAATGTTTACATGCCCGCTGTGTAATAATAATTATTCGGACGGTGTTCGGTGCTCGAAATGCACTATATCATATTGCTTCTCATGTGCAAACATTTCGGAAGTAAACTACCGTAAGCTCGGGCCGGCAAGACAAGCCAACGTACAGTGTACCGGCTGCAAGACGAATCAATTGAATGTGTCTACGATGTCTCCTGTAGCGCCATCAACGTCGTCACCTGCCACTCTGGACCTCGTCCTGCAGGAATTGCGTAACGGTATCAGTGGAATTAATACTCGCCTGGAACAACTACCGTCTATCATTCAAGAAATAAAAAATTTGAGGGAAAACTTGCAGAATCTTGAAGTATCCGTGAGTGGTATGAAACAAGATGTAATAGGAAACACTCTAAAATTAGCTGAAGTAGAAGAAAGAATAAATAACCTAGAAAAAAATGCTCCAGAAGATACATGCTACCCTCAGATACAAGCAGAAATTAGTAAATTATCTAAGGAAATTCTAATAAAAGACCAGTTTCAAAGACTAAATAATATTGAAATCAAGGGAATTCCAATGAAAAAAGGCGAAAACCTATTTGAGGTGGTATGTAAAATTGGAAGCTCGATTGGTCAACACATAGGCAAAAGTGATATCAATTTTGTCTCTCGGGTGCGCTCTTCGATTCAACCGAAACCAATCATCGTAGGATTCTTAGTCAGATATAAAAAGGAAGATTTTGTAGCTGCTGCCAGGGCTCACAAACCAGGTCTGACTGCTACGGACTTAGGATTCGCGGGTGACTCGACTAGGATCTTCGTGAACGATCACCTGACTAAGGAAAATAAACAACTACTAACAAAAACTAAGAAGATCGCTGCGGAAAAGAATTTCAATTATGTCTGGGTTCAGAACTGTAAAATCCTACTAAGGAAAAATGATACCTCGCCAATATTAGCCATAATCAGTGAAAATGATTTAGCCAGAATTAAGTGACTATTAATTCGTGTAACTAATCTGTTCAAAGTTTACCAATTTTGTTTTGTTGTTAACTACATTTCATTGTCCAAGCCATACCAATATATAAAAATAATTTATCAAAATCTGTGCTTGTTTTCTGCCTTGATAAGACGTATTTTCGTTAAAATTTATTATGCAATTAAACACAAGTTATTATTTACTATACCACATGACATTTTTACTGAAAAAAAATTCTATGAAAAAATATTAATTTACATTTTATCTCGCTTTAAACTAAGTCAGTTTTCTACTTTGCTATTTGCTGTGATTGTGTTGATTAGGCTATTAATCAGTCGTCAATTTTCTACATCCTATTTCTATTATTCCATGATACATAAAATCGAATCAATTCGAATTGATTTATACTTACATAACCTAGAACTAAAAAGCATAAAAGTTGCATCCAGTCATTTGAACATTTATCCAAAAACATTAATTTTGTGTACAACCCACACTCATTCAAAAAAAATCTTATCGCCTTGGCACTTTCAACGCGTCTCCGTAACAAAAATGCAATATCTATATTCGCTTAACTATTGCTCCGTGTTCGTTCCGCGAATCTCTGACGTAAATAAAATAAATATTATAACATTAATCACAGTGGGGAGCGGTCGGGCTGAGAATCATCTCGGCTTGATCGCCAAACATTATGGTTAACATTTATTATCAGAATGTCAGAGGTTTGCGGACGAAAACGGTGCAATTTAAAAGAAATATTCAACTTCAAAGTTACGATATTGTGTTGTTAACTGGTTGCTAGACGGAATAAATGATGCGGAGTTATTTAGCGACAGGTACACGGTATGGAGGCGCGATCGAGACTACTTGCAGGTAGGGCAGTCGCGCGGAGGTGGTTCTTTAATCGCCGTCCGATGTGACCTTGCAATGCACGCGCGCCCCGAATGGCACTCCACGGCGGAAGACATATGGGTTACTATTCAGATTAGCGCGCACGGAAAAAATGTTTCAACTATTCACATTGGTTGCTTGTATCTTTGTGAACAGAATCAAGGTTTGTCTTTCTCATCCCAACTTTCAAATTTTTCTGAAAAAGTTTTATCTATATTTGCTAATAATCCACAGGATAGTTTCTTTATAGCCGGTGATTTTAACTTAAGTGACATATCCTGGTCTTCGAGTAATGACGTCAACTATCTTACTCCTACCTTTCACAGTACAAATATTAATCATAATGAATTAAGTGATTTAATGAATTTATGCGACTTACACCAATACAATCATGTCAGAAATCATTTAAATGGTATATTGGATTTAATTTTTTCTAGCGGTGACATTACTGTCCAGCACTGCACAGATCCATTAGTACCGGAAGATTCGTACCATCCAGCGTTAGTTTGTCAGCCCAACTTTTTTGATCTTCCGATTTTGAATTCTCAGTCTAGACCCAAATACTTCTACAGCAAGGGAGACTTTAACGCTTTATGCCATGATCTTGATGACCAAGACTGGCAAACCCTATTGTCACGAGGTACGGTGGATGATGCAGTGCAATTATTTAATAGTTTATTAAAGTCCTTGAGAGACAAATATGTACCATTTAAGCTAGTACATCCGGGTCGCTATCCAGTGTGGTATTCCTCAGCACTTTTAAAGGTTCTTAATGATAAAAATAAGGCTCATAGAAGGATTAGGACATATGGTAATAAAAGCCACAGCGTCTCTTTTAATGTTTTGCGTCAGCGAGCAAATAAATTAGAGCAGGAGTGTTTTATTAATTACACAAAAAATATAGAACTTTCTATTCGAGATAATCCCAAGGCTTTTTGGTCTTACATTCGTGCTAATAAGCAACACAATTCATATCCGTCTGCGATGAATTTTAAGGGTGCCACTGTTTCATCAGGTGACGGTATCTGTGATGCTTTTGCAGAGTTCTTCAACTCCAACTTCTTAGCTTCTGATCTCGGGACGAATGTAATACCAAGGGACAGCCGGCTAGATGCGCCGTCATATGTATCTCCCGATATTTCTTCTATTGAAATAGTCGAAAATCAAGTTTATAAAATGCTGAAAAGTCTAGATTGTAATAAATCAGCCGGACCTGATGGACTGCATCCACTTCTCATTTCCAAATGTGCAGCTAGTCTGGCTCTTCCTGTTTGTCACTTATTTAAGCGTTCTCTTAGGGAAGCCACCGTTCCAAAGGTATGGAAAACAGCTACAGTTACTCCCATACACAAGAAGGGTTCTAAGCGCGAAGTTAGTAACTATAGACCAATTTCTAAACTTTGTGTTTTGGCTAAGATCCTGGAAAAAATAGTCCACCTACAAATTTACGAAGCTCTAAAACATACTTTCTTACCAGAGCAACATGGTTTCCTGAAGGGAAGATCAACGGTTAGTAATCTTGTAGCATTTACTGAGGATGTGACTTCAGGTATGCAGTCTGGAGGCCAAATTGACGCTGTATACACAGATTACACCAAGGCATTTGATCGAATTGATCATATGATCCTTCTTGATAAGTTGCATTCTGCCGGTATTCACGGAGATCTCCTGAGATGGTTCGGTTCTTACGTTGATCACCGATGTCAGACTGTCGTTCTAAAAGGGTTTTCATCTCATCCACGTTTCTCTGCTGTGCCTTCTGGAGTACCACAAGGCTCAATTCTAGGACCACTCTTATTTGTACTTTTTATCAATGATATTAACAAATGTTTCCGTCATTCTAAATTCTTGTTATTTGCCGATGACATGAAAATCTATAAAAACATTATAGGACTGAACGACTGTCTTCTTTTGCAGGAGGATCTCGATAGACTGCAAAGCTACTGTTTCATTAACAAACTTGATTTGAACGTCTCTAAGTGTAATTGTATTTCTTTCAGTAGATCCAAAAATATTATCTGTTTTAACTATAAATTGAACAACCAATCACTTGTGCGTACTGATTCCATTAGAGATCTCGGTGTAATTTTGGATTCTAAGCTCCTATATGACAAACACATTGACGCTATCACATCTAAAGCTATTAGGACTTTGGGGTTCATTATAAGAAGCACCAAACACTTTGAAACGGTGAAGACGCTGAAAATTCTGTACTGTTCATTAGTGAGAAGTCAATTAGAATATGCAAGTCAAGTGTGGAATCCTCAATACCAATTTTACATTCAAAAAATCGAAAGAGTCCAGAAAAAGTTTCTTAAATTTCTAAATTACAAACACAGGTTGAACTTTTGCTCAGACTATGAGATCAAGTGCAAGCACCATCATTTACTTCCTTTGACCTTGCGAAGAGAGGCGACTGATCTAACTTTCCTTCTTAACATAATTAATGGCAAAATGGATTGTAGTGATCTACTTTCTTTGATAAATATAAAACTGCCCGTCCGCATTAACACAAGGCGAAATTACCTTAAATTTCAAGTAGATACATGTATTCCAAATTATAGATCTAATTCTTACTTTAACAGGGTATAAACTGATTTCAATCAAAATCATTCAGAAAATACTGACTTATTTACAGCGGGATCGAATTATTTCAAAAATAAAATTAATGTAGATTTCTTTGACAATTAAATAATGTAGTTTTCTTTGACAGACATTGGTATGGCTCTCTATATATATATATATTCATATATTACTCTATTTTTTCTTATGTGTTATTTTTATTTTGTCTATGAGTAGGTACAATATTAAAAAGCAATTTTGCTCTTAGTTTGATAATGCATGTTTTTCATCTTTTTTTCTTTTTTCATCTGGATTGTATTAATTTCTATCTGTGAAAACTGATAAAGGCATGTTTGTTCTAGTTTTATCTTATCTATAATTAATACATGAATGCTGTTTGTTTTCCATGAATAAATAAATAAATAAACTAGGTACCAGTGGCGAGGGGTGAAATTATGGTGAAGGTAAGCCGCTCTACAAAAAATATGAAAAATGTTATGATCTGCACAGTGGATCAGTAGGGTAGGATTTTCAAAAGGTAAGCCGATGGGAATCGGCTTGTATGGACCCTTCGCCACTGCTAGGTACCTACCTACCTATAAGTAAAGTAGACAAGCTTTCTTCTTACCACTTTACTATATTATGAAAAAATTACAAGTAAGCGCTGGAAACATGCGGTGCGAGCGCTCAGGCGGACACGCGGCCTTCTGCCAGTTGTATCGTGGACGATACGCTGAGCGGCAGGTATATAACGCATGGCCTTAAGCGAGTGACGGACGCCTGCTAATACCCCTAGTGCAGCTAAACTTAGTTTTTGCCGGCTAAAACTAGGTGTAGCCGATAGTTGTTGGTTAAAACTAGGTGTAACTGATCTGTTAAGCGTGAAGCAGGTAGAGTTTTTTTATAACAGACAACAGAAATAACTTTCTTATACCCCATAAATTACTCCCCATTAATAGAGGCACAAAGAAGGCTAGACCTAGTATAAGCCGCAAGCAAATCGGCTACACCCAGGTTTAACAGCAGCTATCGGCTACACCTATTTTTGGTTTAGCCGCACTTCGGGTATTACCCTTAACATATTTATTCCCAATAAATATTTTTGCCATCATAGATAGTCTCCAAGTTCCTCAAATTAATGCAATTGCTGTACAAAATAGAACTTTAAACTGCTCTACTGTAAAGTACGTGATTCACAGTTTCGATACTATTCGTAGTGGCAGTCGATCTGTCAACAAAACAACCCCCTGGTACCCCCCACCCTCGAAGTAAGCCGTGGTAAACCTAACCCAATAGGGGTTTGCTGAGCGAGGGGAGCCCCCCTTCGCCCCACTTCGAGTTCTATCACTAATTTTGGGAAAACTCTTAAGCAACCGAGTAATTTGGTGATCTTTAATAATTTATTTCTCGAAAACTACTACGTTGCTTAAAAAAAGGACTTCAGTGAAAAATTTCTTACATGTAGTTTCTATCAAAAATTACGAATCTCCAGACCAGCAACCCTTAATGTACAGTTTAGCCAAAGTATCCACCCATACAAGTTCTGCTTATTTAGGTAAGTATACAGAATACTAACTCGACGGGGTCGTCGGGGCGCAGCAGCGCGAGCGGCTCGTCGGGCGGCAGCAGGTGGCCGCGCGAGCGCAGGCACAGCCGGCGCGGCAGCGCGAACACGCGCCGCAACCGGCGCTGCAGCCAGCGCACGCGCCGCGCGCCCGCCACCCACATGTAGCACAGCGCTCGCTCGTCGTCGAAGAACCGGCTCAAGCTGACGCTCACTCGGAAGGAGGCCTCCTTGTTTTCATCCATTGCTCACAGTATAAAGTTACGAATCTATTCAGACTTCAAGCCTTCTTCAAGCATTCAAAAATGTAAATACAGTACCTACTAGGTAGTAGTAGGTCTGTACTTTATTATGATTCTTCACTAAATAAGTTATCTCACGGCATACATGGTATTAAGTTTGCTGAACACAAATTATTAAAAGAATTATTACATTATTATTATGTAGAATAAAAATAAACCACAACGTTTTATTTTTCAGAACTGAGTATTGCCTCAAATCACGCCAACGGCGCTATTAGCGTATAATCCATTAAATTAAGTAGGTACACAAACACCATATTTGTGTAATATTTTGCGACTATTTAATTTGGTCGGATTCGCGCTAACTGCACTGTGAACGTGATTCGGAACGCGGCATAGCCTTCTATATTTCCAAGCCATGAAGTTGAGCAGAACGGCAACATCGCATGTGGTCAAGCACATAGTATTATATTATTTTAATAATTATTTATTATTTGTTTTTCCTATATTATCTATGTTTAAACTAGTTGTAAATTGTGATGTAAGGTTATTTCAATATAGTTTTATATTTATTATTATTATTTATTTATTAGAACATAAGGTTTGAGTCAAATTATTTGAACTTTTCGGGGGTCCTTTAGTACGATGAGCATTTTGATCTAAGCCTCTCCTAGCAATAAATCTTACATCATTGGAAAGGTATTTAAATTTGAAACACTTTATTGTATCACAATAAACGTCAACTTTTAGTACTTTGAGAGTTATAACGCTCTGAACTTGACCAATTTTTTTATCATTTATGACCTAAAACTCCGAAAATACTAACAATTAATAGAAAGTATGTTTGCAGCAAATATTTATCATATGAAAACCTTTCTAATGATATTTCATTTATTGCTAGAGGTGGGGTAAATCAACTCCCATAGACAATAAACCACTTTTATACTTTAATAACCTTTAACTCCAAAAGTATAAACAATTGGTATAAAGTATATTAACAGCAAATATTTGTCTTCAAAAGACCTTTCTAATGATATATAATTTATTGCTAGAGGGCGTGTTAATCAACTCCCTGCTGAAGAAAATCAACAAAAAAGATGACATCTTTGACAGCCATTTTTTCCTGGTTAACATTGATATTTTTCTTATTGTTTAATATACAAAGCATTTCAATAAAGGAACTAAATTATTTTCATATTTTAAACCTCACACGATTACTAGGAAAAAAAATATCGACCTCTTAAAATTGAAATATTCCCATACATTTAGTATGGAGACTGGCCGACGACATGACCACGAACTGACAGTAACAGACGTTGCCAAACTTATGTTCACGGCTTGCAATTATAGAAGGCTATGAACGCGGCCTATGTGTTCTACAAGCCCTGAAGTTGATCAGAACGGCAACATCGCATGTGGTCAAGCACATAGTATAAAATAATTTTAAAAATTATTTATTATTTGTTTTTCCTATATTATCTATGTTTAAACTAGTTCTAAATTGTGATGTAAGATTATTTCAGTAAAGTTTTATATTTATTATTATTATTTATTTATTAGAACATAAGGTTTGAGTCAAATTATTTGAACTTTTCGGGGGTCCTTTAGTACGATGAGCATTTTGATCTAAGCCTCCTCTAGCAATAAGTCTTACATCATTAGAAAGGTATTTAAATTTGAAACACTTTATTGTTTTACGATAAACGTCAACTAATAGTACTTTGAGAGTTATAACGCTCTAAGCTTGACCAATTTTTTCAACATTAATGACCTAAAACTCCGAAAATACTAACAATTAATAGAAAGTATACGTTTGCAGCAAATATTTGTCATATAAATACCGTTCTTATGATATAGCACTCATTTTTATAGGTGTAGTAGATCAACTCCCATAGACAATAAACCACTTTTATACTGTAATAACCTTTAACTCCAAAAGTATTAACAATTGATATAAAGTATATTAACAGCAAATATTTGTCTTTAAAAGACCTTTCTAATGATATATCATTTATTGCTAGAGGGCGTGTAAATCAATTCCCTGCTGAAGAAAATCAACAAAAAAGATGACATCTTTGACAGCCATTTTTTCCTGGTTAACATTAATATTTTTCTTATTGTTTAATATACACAGCATTTCAATAAAAGAACTACATTATTTTCTTATTTGAAACCTGACACGATTACTATGAAAAAAAATATCGACCTCTTAAAATTGAAATATTCCCATACATTTAGTATGGAGACTGACCGACGGCATGACCACGAACTGACAGTAACAGACGTTGCCAAACTTATGTTCACGGCTTGGTTCTGTGCTTGCCAGACACTGACAGGCAGGATGACTGACAGACACAGACCGACATGTCAACGGCTGCATTCCGAATCACACTAAAATCGATGACAGCGCACTAAAATGCGTTCCGAGTCGGTGATTTTGTATGGGTTTGACCATAGCCTTCTATAATTGCAAGCCGTGAACATAAGTTTGGCAACGTCTGTTACTGTCAGTTCGTGGTCATGTCGTCGGCCAGTCTCCATACTAAATGTATGGGAATATTTCAATTTTAAGAGGTCGATATTTTTTTTCATAGTAATCGTGTCAGGTTTAAAATATGAAAATAATTTAGTTCCTTTATTGAAATGCTTTGTATATTAAACAATAAGAAAAGTATCAATGTTAACCAGGAAAAAATGGCTGTCAAAGATGTCATCTTTTTTGTTGATTTTCTTCAGCAGGGAGTTGATTAACACGCCCTCTAGCAATAAATTATATATCATTAGAAAGGTCTTTTGAAGACAAATATTTGCTGTTAATATACTTTATATCAATTGTTTATACTTTTGGAGTTAAAGGTTATTAAAGTATAAAAGTGGTTTATTGTCTATGGGAGTTGATTTACCCCACCTCTAGCAATAAATGAAATATCATTAGAAAGGTTTTCAAATGATAAATATTTGCTGCAAACATACTTTCTATTAATTCTTAGTATTTTCGGAGTTTTAGGTCCTAAATGATATAAAAATTGGACAAGTTCAGAGCGTTATAACTCTCAAAGTACTAATAGTTGACGTTTATTGTTATACAATAAAGTGTTTCAAATTTAAATACCTTTCCAATGATGTAAGATTTATTGCTAGGAGAGGCTTAGATCAAAATGCTCATAGTACTAAAGGACCCCCGAAAAGTTCAAATAATTTGACTCAAACCTTGTGTTCTAATAAACAAATAATAATAATAAATATAAAACTTTATTGAAATAACCTTACATCACAATTTACAACTAGTTTAAAAATAGATAATATAGGAAAAACAAATAATAAATAATTATTAAAATAATATAATACTATGTGCTTGACCACATGCGATGTTCTGCTCAACTTCATGGCTTGGAAATATAGAAGGCTATGGTTTGACCATAGTATTGACGTACTCACTTTTGAAGCATACAATTTGTTTAGTTTGATTAGAGGATCCGATAATAAACTGTTTTGATCATACACATTCCGTTTTCATACCTATCTTGTTTTTTCACTCGCCAGACAGCCACACAACCGCTAGTCGTCCTACCCTCCCGTTGACTGCCTCGATATTGCCATACGCCCGTGTTGACATATGTCAAAGTCAATAAATCTACTAATAATTTCCAATTTAAAAATAATCTGTGAAAATAAAATACAAATTAAGCGGGTTACGCTAACAGACGGCCGTCCTGGTTTTGGAATGTCCCTATTCCAACCCGGCCATTCGAGTAGGTAGCCACAATAATATTGTGAGTATCTATATGATCTAAACTAACAACTATATTCACAACTAAAACCACCTAGTCTAGTTCGATAATCGTACGGAAATTACAGCTATTGTAATACTAATGAATTTCATTGTTTATCATTATTATTATTAATTTCATTGATTATTCTGTAATCTTATGGTGGAATAATAACTATTAAAACATAAAATTAAGTAAATACATAATAGTAGAAACAACAATGTTTTTGATTTCATTTTGAGAAAACTGTTAATATGTAACATATTACATGGCAAGATCATTCATAGATTTATCATTATTGCTTATACAAAAGCATTCAAAGTGAAAATTATTACAATTACATACATCTTATAACTTCCCATGTATGCAAATAAACTCATTGAAATATATAGGTACTTTAGAGATTACGGATCAAGAAACTATAAAGAGTAGGATAGAGGAAATACATAGGTAGGTGATCCTCGGAAACATAATAATGACGATCCGCATGGATCATAACTATGGTTATACAAGATGGATCCTGTTGTCAGATCTTAAACAGTTTGTGAAGGTTCAGTTAGAGCATTAATTAGGTGCAAATGACATTGTAATATTAACGTTAGGTGCAAACGACAGAAACCTTATTGTTCTTCCAACAATGTGTCGCATTGTATAAACTACATAATTTTAAGATATATATTAAATATTAAAAAAAAGAGTTATTCAATTACAATATAAAATTATTGACAAAATATGACAATTGCATATTTTATAATCACACAATGACAGTTATGTAAACAATAGACATTTATAAGTGATTTGCTTTTTTTTGATAAATGGAACTTGATTATTTACAATATATGTCTAATTCCCCAGCATCGCACAAAGTAAAGGAAATGCTTAGCAGAAAGTGTAGCTGCCGGAGTAAACTGTGTAACACTAAAAAAATGAGGGTAATTATAAAAAGCTTAGTAACTACAGAAAACAATAGGTATTTTTCCTTTCACCAAATCAGACTCTAAAATCATAAATGCTTATAGGGTAACTTACTAGTGATTGGGCACGACTAGCGATTGGACACCTTGAATTTAATTCATTTTTATAAGAACTGCGTGCGTTATTCGAATGATTCGACCAGGCTGTTTGAATCTCCCGCTCTTTCCGAGTTTTATTTTAGTATGCAAAATTACCAACAGGTGGCGTAAGGAGCAAAATATTTCATAATCTGTGGCGAGTGTGTTTTGTTAAAATTTTCTCCAAAAATTATTCATTTTCTTAAGGATTGAGTTGACAAGTCGGGGATAAAAAAGTGTTTCGAATGTTTATAAAGTGCTACATCACATCTTTGTGAAGGTAAGATGTTAAACGTGTTAATAACATGACTAATCTTCGTGAATTTCAATTTGAGGTTATGTTACAGCGTGTCCAATGACTATAATATTTTTTGTTTCATAACTAGTAATTGGACAGCTCGTCCAATCATTGGATTTTTACAAAAAATACTTTTTTAAATTTTTTGCTTTATTCGTATCTATTGAGAGTTGATTATTGACATATATTTTTTTCATATTTTTTGTAGCTTTCTTTACGATTATTGGACGCCATCCAATCACTATCATTTTCATACAAACCCAGTGATTGGACATGATGTTTAAATTTGTTTAATGCCTTCCTATTTAGTAACCTATTGTGTACCTAAATTATGATTTAAGTGACAAAACCCTACCTATTGGACAATGAGTGATCGGTAGTTTTAAAATATACAATTTTAAGTATTTTTAATTAACTTTAAAGAATTTTAATGGTAAAAAAACTTTAATTAACTCTAAAATGAGAATTACTACTTAAAACAGGCAACTTTTCTTTTTTGTTACAGACAGTAACAATATGCCGAAAAAGACAGTAACCCCTTACAATAAATATGAGTTAGAAAAAGCGCTGGATGAAGTTCGAAACGGTACACCAATCCGAGAAGCTGCATGCAAGTATGGCGTTCCGAAGTCAACGTTGCACCATAGATTAAAATATCCTGAAAAAAAGGTTACTTTAAGACCATCGCCTTACCTAACTGTTGAAGAAGAAACTTGTCTCCAAAACTATATCAAACAACTATCAAAAAAAGGCTTTCCACTTAAAAAAGAAGACCTTCAATCCAGCGTAAAAAGATTTTTAACCGATCATCCACGACCAAACCCATTCATTGATAATTATCCTGGAGAAGGTTGGGTTAGGGGATTTCTGAAGCGGCATCCATCCATTGGCACAAGGACGAGTGAAGGCGTAACATTCTCTAGTGCCTGTGTCACAGAAGCAGATATTCGCAAATGGTTTGCCGAAATCCGTGAATATTTTGAAGAAAGAGATTTATTACAAGTTTTGGACGATCCAAGACGCAAATAGATCAATGTTCAAATAGATCAATGTTCAAATAGATCCCTATCTACACTTGAAATGGTTGATAAAGGCTAATTAGTGTGTTCAGGTATGCTGTCCAATCACTGTCAAATTTGTTTCCAATAACTGGAAATGCTGTCCAATCACTGTGATTTTTACTATATTTTACAAAATATTTTATTTTAATTAACACACTCAGTCTATTAATCTAAAACAATATAAAATTGCAAGAAACACTTTCATCAGCTTCATACAACACTATCCGTTTGTCGAAGAAAATTATAGTTTAAAAAACAAAAAAGAAAATTTGGCTAAATCCGCTTAGCTGTCCAATCACTAGTATTTTACCCTAACTTGTTTTATTTTTGTTTTTACATAACAAAAACATTAGACTGTGTTCTGTCAGAGCGTAACAAGTGAAGAAGACTTATTTACAGTTACTATAAGTGAGCTTACTAAAGAGGTAGGTGAGGTTAATGTCATTTGCCTCACCGAAACATTTATTGTTCTTTCCTGTAAGAATTTGTTACAATTAGTTATAAAAGAAGTCAAACTTCATTAAATTGTAATGTCGGCAAACCTTTTCAATAAATAAATAAAGAATAATTCAGAACAACACCTTCATATACCCAACCATTAAGTTGCGGCAAACTGTTGTAGAAAGTAACAACGTAGGGATCGTTCATGTATATGTCGCAGCCAACTAGCTTAATCAGTCGTTCAATTAGCGGCCTAGCCTTTTTATTGACAGGCGCCATTCAATCATCGGCCTAAATAACATCCCGGCATTTAATTTAACGGCTAGGCAAATGTCTTGGTTCGATAACGTTTAACCACTTGCCTAGCCAAGTCATTGTAATTTAGTTCCATTTTCTATCACCAGGCACGCTGAGGCGATGTTGCTGTCAAATCTGTAAATATGGCGTCGACCAGCTGTGATTTCTGGTGCTTTTCACAATTAAATTACGTTTACACGAAAATATCGTGAAATGGAGGTGTTTGGTGAAAAAATAGTGCAAATCAATCTTTGAACGAACGTTTTAAAGAATGTTTTGAAATAAACTCAGAATATGACCAATACCATCAAAGTTATTGTTTTGTTTTTTTCGTAATTTATTGTTTGTTCCGTTGTTTGAGGTAAACAATGTTATTGTCAAGTTTAAATATGAAAATAACTTGTGTATTCTTTTTAACATCTCACCGAAAACCTTGGAGTTTAGACATTAGAAAGAATCTTAATCAGAGCATAAGAATACATATTTATTCTTATGGTTAGAGGTTATAAACGATAAACGAGAAAGCTCAGGTGACCATGAGTTCTGGACAGAAAAAGACTATTAGGTACTGGATGAACACCTGTGTCGTACTTACGATAATAATATCGTGATTATGACAAAGACAGCTGCTGGTGAAGAACTTTTAAAATTAGCAAGGTATCATTTTAACAAATATTTGTTATCAATATCATCGCATTGAAACTTTTGTACATTTAAATGCTTTTGTTGATTTTATATTATTTTATTGATAGTTTAAACATTATCTATCTGTGTTACCTATTCTCAAAAAAATCAAACGCTTAATGAACCTTAGTATTAGAAAAATGAAAATGAATAATTCTTTATTCGAAGAAACAGGTTTTCAAAATTCAAAAGCACTTAGCTTTTGAATTTTCTATATTTTACTACCATTCGAGACTTTTTTTAGTTGACAAGATTTCTTAAAATGTGTTTTATCTTCTTCGTTAAAACTCAGTAGTTAATATTGCAAAGGAAAAAGATAAAACAGGCACCTATGATATTAAAGTACTAGCTTTCACCCGCGAATTCGATCGCGTGAACATTTGGAAAATCCCTAGGGAACCTTTGGCTGAGATAAAAAGTATTCTTTGTTTTAATCCAGGCTATAAACTATCTGTGTGTCAAATTTTATCCAAATCTATTCAGCAGTTTTTCCGCGATTGAGGAACAAACATCCAAACCCACAAACTTTCACATTTATAATATTAAGTAGCATTTTACTTAAATAATAATAAAGAATTCAATATCAAAATATTTCATTTTCTATTCGTCACGATGGTTATCCTTTTCAATCAACGGCCTTAGCATCTGCCAGCCCGTTAATTAGATATTGTTTTGGATGTATTGGCTGGATGTCATTTAGGCTGCTGATGAAACGGCGACGTTCAATGAAAAGGCTAGGCGGCTAATTGAACGGCTGATTAAGCCAGTTGCCTGCGACATATATACTATTAAGAAATAGGACGCTTGAAATTCCGGTGGCCACTTTATACACTGTTGAATGATGTGCAGTAAATGTGCACTATAGTTAACATTTATAGAACTACTACAAAAATGTAGGATTTCTTAATATGAATAGAATCTTTACTGATACGGCTGTCTATAAAACGAGATAAAAATATCATAGGCACTTTGCGGTGATTGGAACTTTAATAATTGTTGCTTGATAATATACAAACTATAAAACATAACTAGTCTTCTGTTTAATAGTAATAAAAATAAATAAATTAATAATAAGCTAAGTATATAACATAAGCATCTCGAAAAATATCTGACTGGATTTAATCACCGAAAAGTAATATTAGAACGATTAAGTTACTGATCAAAACGTATGGGATATGAGTAAGGGAAACATAGAAACATTTAGAGAATTTATAAGTTCTCTATAATATAATGTTGTACTTGGAAGACAAATTGCGGATATGGCCATCAGTCACTTTTGCAAGGCTATTCTGATATTTTCCATAAGTCAGAACAAAATAAATAAATAAGTTAAAAATAAAGGGCTAACTAAATGTGTCTGAAGGTGCTACATGAATAAAAGTCCTAAGTATCTAATATCTCGACTCACATTGTCAAATTAACCTTTTCATCTATACTTTACACTTAGAAAATATATCTCAATCACAGAAGCACAATAATATGCGTTATATTACAAAGTCTAACGATGTATGAAAAGCAGCATCGTAGAATATTATTAGAAACGTAACCAGTACAAATATTGAATTATTGAATCATTGAAATTCTAATAAAGGCTAAATAGAATTAGTAAAATAATAAATTTTCATGTTGTAATCCAAATGACATTCGCAATGAATTTAATACATTTAATAAATATTGACGAGTAAAATTATCTTGATAATGATTACTAAAGACGATGTTATAACTGATATACAATTTCACAGGTCGACAGATAAAAAAGGGAGTTTACAACATAATGATGGGCCTTGAAAATACTTTACCTATGGGATATGATGGTATAACTAACCAAATGATAAAGGTAACGCTGTAGGGTTTATAGTCATCCCATTAGTACAAGTTATAGAATGTATATGTTCCCCAAGGTTATTTATTTCCCATCTCTATTTGATAGAGTATTCGGTCATTGAGCCACTGTACCGAAGTGGACCGAAGGAAGAGTTAGTAATTATAGACGATTACCCTAAAATCAGTACTCTCAGAAGTATTTTGAAATAGTACTTGCAGACAAGTTATATAACTTTTCTAATTCTAATACCTTTTTGAAATCAAGGATCCATAAAAAGATCCATAAAATTGGCTTACTTTCATCTTATTAAGAAAATCACGGAGAGTTTTAATATGAGGATGCATATTTTAAAGTAAAGTTATCTAAGGGACGATCGACAATGAGTGACGATCTCAAATATCTAAAAATAGGGGACATAAACTATTTGTCGGCGTACAGTATAAATAATGTGGGAGTACCACAAGGAAATGTATTAGGCCCTCCTACTTTTCTAATCTATATGAATGACTTTTTCTGACATAACAAATCAGCAACGTATTCTTTTTGCCGATGGCACAACACTTATTATAAAAGGTTGTGAACTTGTGAGAATCTAAACTGAAAGAAGTCGCAATCACTATCCATGGCAGGTTATTAAATGGTTGAATAATAACAACCTAAAATAAATATAGATAAAACAAAATATATGACATTTAATTATAAACAATAATTTAAAGAAATAACTTCTACATTAATTATAATAACGAGAAAAGTTATGAAATAACCATGACAAAGTTCTTAGGTGTCATAATCGATGACGAGTGTGGTTGGAAAGTTTGATAGATTTGATGGTAAGCAAAATTGACAGACTCCTCTTTGGGTTAAGGTGAGTAAAAGAAACAGCATCCAAGACTGCAGCCTACCATGACTATGTAGCATTGGTGCTGCGTTATGGAATTATTTTATAGGATTACTCTGTTGATGTGGATAAAACCTTTAAATTACAAAAGAGATGCATTAGATATGCATGTGAGGCCGGTGACTTGGATTCTAACAAGCCCTTATCCTGGGACCTTGGTATTCTTTTTCTACTAAATCAGAATACGTATTTAGGAATTGGCAATTTCTGCAATATAAATGTAAATAAAGTTCTATTTATTGCTAAAATAACATTGCCAATTACCTATATGCGACGAAAATTCAAATGTTGTGTATACCATCTCAAAGGTTAACATTGTATTAAAAATTTTTTTTTTTTGGCAATACGTATTTATAATAAGTTGCCAGAAACCCTTAAGAACTTGTCATAACAAAATGGAGCAAAATACGTTGTTTCTGTTTATTACGGATAATGCAAACAACACACACCATGAACTTATAGTTCTGAGCAGTATGTGTTCATAAAAGATCCGATCATTATAATATGGTAGGTCTAGCTAGATACGTTAAAGGAAAACTTCATTATAGCTTCTGAACGGCTACTACCATAGACAATAGCTTTTGACAATAGCGCTGCGCTATGCTCCACTCCGCGTTCTTGCGTATGATACTGCCTGCACTTAGCGCATTGTTTTTTTATTTATTTATTTATTTATAACACACATCTATCTTTACAGGTACACCCAATGCGATAGAGTAGACAAAATTTAAGATACTTAACTAATATTATTGTTATATGGACAAAATATTATATAATTATAAAAATAAAAACTAAATTATCTTAACTTTGACTGTAACACAGCACAAACAGAGTAACTTTTGTGAACTCATCCAATGAGCAACAAAATACGTCAACAGTATTAGCAACAATATTTAATGTTCGCAATGATCGAATAAGAGGTGCTTCTTTTAACAAGTTGGTGCGCCCGCGCGGTATAGCAAACAATGGTGGTCGCCGACGTCGCCACACATACCGGTCCGGCACAGAAATGCTTATCGCCTGCAGTACCACTTGGTTATATGTCTTACCCCGTATTAATTTAAGTATATAGGTAGTCAAACCTAGCTCTCGCCTCACCTCAAGTTTATTGTATCCCACCATTCCTAGTACGAATAATGTGGGATACATCAATGGGTAGAATGGATATACGCCATATATAGATATAATATTTTTTTTTCTACAGTCACAGATTTATATGTTCAATGCATGCAGTCTATCCACAGACTACCAAATGAGGATAAGTCTGCGTTTTATTAAATATTTTTTTTTGTCTTTTGTGTTGTTTTTTTCTTTTGTCATTTTATTTTACTTCTTATTTTATTATATAGCTACATAGCTACACAGTAAAATAATAGCTACAGCTACATTCTTGTAGCTCTTAAGATTCACTCAAATTAAGGATTTAAAATATAGTTGTTACAAGACAACATCTCTGATTTGGAAAGTTTTAAACGAAACACTTTACCACAGCTAATTATTTGGAACAATATTATGTGACAAGATTCCTAATCCAAAGATTCCCATCAATACGTTTGATTACCAAGTCCAGCTTGTACGGCCGTTTGGCCATCCTTCAGAAACAGTTGGATTCTAACAGATAAAAATGTACTCACTACTACCTATACAGTAAGTGATTTCTCAAATTATAATTTTTGTAGTTTATACCGAAATTACTAAATTTATACTGAAATTTTCTAATATTATTATTCTGACATTTTATTGTAGTATGAATCCTTTCGGAACGTTCAATCCGTTTCCCAAAACATCCGATCCAAAATCATAGTTTCCTAAAACAGTTGTTTGACTAAGTTTATTTCGATTTATTTATTATGTGTAACATGTAAGTTATAATTTTGTGAGAATTAATGAAATAATCAAGAAGTTACCACTTCTTAAGTTGATTTAAGTTTCTACACCAAAATAACAGTAGAATGTGAGGATTATAATTTCATATTACAAAACATCAACCGTATTGACCATATTCAGATAAATAAAGAATTTATGTTAAATTAAGATGATTATAAGGATATTCTAGTATTTCAACTATATCCTTATAAATCTCTTATTATTAGGTTTTCATTTATACAATATATTCGAAAATTATATTTGTGTCGTATACAAATGAGTGTGTTGTATACCTATGCCATTGTCATCACATGTCAACATGTGTTGTATAGATATTTAAGTCAAATAAACATTCACTTTTACCTATATATTAGGTAAAAGGATTAAAATAATAATTTATTATATGAGTGTGTCCTGATTTCACTTAAATATGATATTTAGCTGTCAGAAAGAAACAAAGGTACCAATTGAAAATCAGCTTAGGGTCTCTTGAATTGAAAACTATTTCTAATGTTTTGTTTTCTTTCTTGAGATGTCTAACTTGAAACCCCTTTTTATTTTACTGAAGTTACTACTTACACATTCATATTTCTATTCAAAACAACCCAAATGTAAGCTTATAGTAAATGTCGCTAGACTTATCACTACATATGGTATTATATTTCACGTTGCATGCAAAGCACTACACAATAAGTAGTATCTTTGTTAATAAAGAGAATGAGCATGTAGCGGCATCTACCGTACCGCCGCACATACCAACACATGGTTGCAACAAGATTCATCACTATGTGACTAGTTGGCGCTAGTACCTCGTAGTATGGAGAAACAAATGGAGTAACCTACATTTCGCTAACGGAGTTATGTCAGCGAAGCAGCATATATAAAGCAGCATATACACCGTCATTTTGTAGTCGTTTTAATTAACTTAAGGGCGTGTTCTACTAACGGAACTAAACATTTTTTCCCAAGAAACATGGGTCGAAAAACGACAAAAAATTTTGACTTTCCCATACTAATAAAATGTATTAGCTGTTTAGTTAGTATGGGAGACCCAAAATTTTTTATCGTTTTTCGACCCATGTTTCTTGGGCAAAAATGTTTAGTTTCATTGGTAGAACACACCCTTAAGTTAATTAAAACGACTACAAAATGACGGTGTATACAACTGCCAACCATCGTCGGTTGTGGACCGCGATCCCCGGGCTAATACTACCCAGCCCGGAGGAAGATCTTCCACTTTGGCCTTCCTACTAATGGCTAACCTCCTCCATACCATACCATACTACCATACCATACAGCATCCGAACAAGCACTACACTTATAGTAGTAGATCTTTTTTTCCATGTAATTAGTGGATCACTACAACAGACAGAATACTTCCTGTATAAATAGCGTGACCATTGACCACCACATTAAGTAGCTCATTTCACTGGTTGGATCACTGCATTAATCGATCTTTCAGCTCACCAAAGCCAACATCAGATGCTTCATAGAGGAAAACATTGTTAAAGTAGCTCATAAAGTGTTTTAACGTTACTAATCTTATAGAGATGTAAATCTGATTTTTATTTTTTATATATATATATATATATATTTCTTAATTAGCATTGATCCTGTATAAACGGGTGATCACTACATTAAGCAGCATATCTCACTATGCGGATCACCACCTACATTAAGCAGCATATTTCCTGTATAAATAGAGTGATCACTACATTAAGTAGGATATTTCACTATGTGGATCACTACATTGAGTAGCATATTTCCTTTATAAATAGAGTGATCACTACATTAAGTAGGATATTTCACTATGTGGATCACTACATTGAGTAGCATATTTCCTGTATAAATAGAGTGATCACTACATTAAGTAGGATATTTCACTATGTGGATCACTACATTGAGTAGCATATTTCCTGTATAAATAGAGTGATCACTACATTAAGTAGGATATTTCACTGGGTGGATCACTACATTCAGTAGCATATTTCCTGTATAGGCGGAGTGATCACTACATTAAGTAGGATATTTCACTGGGTGGATCACTACATTCAGTAGCATATTTCCTGTATAGGCGGAGTGATCACTACATTAAGTAGGATATTTCACTGGGTGGATCACTACATTCAGTAGCATATTTCCTGTATAGGCGGAGTGATCACTACGTTGAGTAGAGTAGTGTTTAGGCGCACTTGGTCCACTTCTCATTTGGTCCACTTGCCGAAAAACACCTCTTTCACATTTGGTCCATTTCCCAGAATAGCCGTTTCGCATTTGGTCCATTTCGCGGAACGTCCATTTTGCATTTGGTCCATTTCGCGGAACGTATATTTCACTGGATGACTAGTAAAGAATACTATTAACATTAAGCCCGCCTTTTGTACCATTATATTGTACAATAAAGACAATTAAATCAATAAAAGTAAGAATTATAAGCAATAAAAGAAAGTAGTATCCCACCGAATAACTAATTTGGAAATTATGAGAAAATGTCTTCAAAATAATTCCACAAGATAAGTTAATTCATGGTTAGAATTATACTTCCTGATATCTAATGTAGGTACTACCATTATGGATGAAATTAATCTGTTACTTTATGTTTACTTTCTCAAGAGGTAAATTTCATTAATAATTCTTTCATTAAAATTATTTTTTCTCTGTAATTTTGTATCCTACTTTAATTTCTGCTGAGGGAATATTTTCAAATTCTGAGCAGATACTAGTAGTAACTCGTAGAATTAGATACTATTAGCAGTAAGTAGAACTTTAAAGTATTGTGCGAATCATGAAAAAAATATATTTATAAAGCAATATCGCCTATAATAGTCTACAGCTACAAAGTTGTACAATTATTATCTATGTAGATTCTAATGTATGTACACCAGAAAATACTGTCATAATTACCGACAAGAAGCCCAAGTAACAAAAGTTTCTATAACTAAGGCGTTTTATGACCAAACAGTGATATAGTAGGCCTTTAATGGTAACCGTTGTGACTGCTTGTGCTATAAAGGTTTTCAACAGAGCGTTTTGCTTCTATAATATTAAAGTGCATTTCAGTTCTATAATGTAGCTCTTAGAACACTTACAGGGACATACAAAAGAATCTTTAAAGTGTTGCACTGTAAAGGATATGAAAAAAACTATTATAGTGCTATTTAGCGTGATAATAGCACTAATAATGCGTCAAAATAACTTTTACAGTACTAGTATTGTAGCAGTATCGAAAACACTATTACAGAATCAATCTGCACTATAAAAGTACCTTGCACAACCATTACGTCACGGTTTAGCTTCTTAAATGCCCCTCCAACACTGCTATGGGGCTAGTTCCGTAAAAGACATGAAAACTCTTCTATGGTACTAAATAGTACCATAGCGACTCCTGGTGCAGTTGCTTAATAACTTAAATTCTAAATAGCTCTATAAGTGAGTTTGTGTTACTGCTACCAGACTAAAGCGTGACATAAAAGCACTAAAATTAATAATTAATGGACTAATCCGTTTTCGGTGAAAATATGGCCGCTGTTTATGCCATGATAGCACATTAGTAGCACGGCTGGAGCCAATTTGTACTATAGCAGCCATAGTCAGGAGTAATCCTTATTTTATTAATTTAAATTTAATAAAATCACGAAAATTAAGAAAGCGCATTGTCAAATTTAAAATCAGCATAGTGATTTTAACGATACAATTATTTTCGCAAGTGCAATTTACGGTGGAGTTACGGTCAATGGACGATCAAAGATGATATTTTGTGAATGCCCTTTGTATTACAAATAGCGAATGACATTTTGTTTTCTTGAGGAACACTCACGATATCATGGCCACAACACGAACAAAATAAAGATCACTAAAATCGTTTACGGTACAAAATAGCACTATAAACATGTTTTGGTTTTCAACTATAGAGCTGATTTATTACTGTGAGAGCCTTTATGTAACGTTTATAGAACAAATCAGTGATAAAACTAGGGCCTATTTGGGGTTCTGTAAAGGTTTACAATACCATTATAGTGCTTATCATGAATCTAATTAGCACGTCCTAAAACGTTCTCAGGACTTTTATAGTACCAAATTTTGTTACTTGGGAGGCTTATAATTTTGTAGTCAACAAGTCAGTGGTTATTCCACTATAACACAGTGAGTTTTTGTAGTAAGCAATTGATAACCTACTAGTTTTATCTTAGAGGCATCTTAAGTAAGTTTTGTTTCACAGCAATGTAAAGGTTACAATTTCATGCACTAATACTTAGGCCGCAGACTAATAAGCGCTTACTCCTAACAAGTATTACAACTATTTTAAGAAGTTTTAAAGTTAAACTTTAAAGTCTTTCTTTATTATATCGTAGGTAAATACTGGATTTTAACCATAGAAATTATAAGTTCTACTAATAACTCATGCATTTCTAAATTCAATGGGTTGTGTTGGCTTTAAATATTATATTTATGTGACTTTTCATATTGGGCAGCTCAATTTGAGCCAGCCTAAAGAAACTAGCTTAATTGTATTTAAGAAACATACCTGTGGGCCAAGATGTTGGTTCCCGCTTCTGAAATTATTGACGTACTCACTTTTGAAGCATACAATTTGTTTAGTTTGATTAGAGGATCCGATAATAAACTGTTTTGATCATACACATTCCGTTTTCATATCTTGTTTTTTCACTCGCCAGACAGCCACACAACCGCTAGTCGTCCTACCCTCCCGTTGACTGCCTCGATATTGCCATACGCCCGTGTTGACATATGTCAAAGTCAATAAATCTACTAATAATTTCCAATTTAAAAATAATCTGTGAAAATAAAATACAAATTAAGCGGGTTACGCTAACAATAGCCTTCTTCATTTCCAAGCCGTGAACATAAGTTTGGCAACGTCTGTTACTGTCAGTTCGTGGTCATGTCGTCCACCAGTCTCCATACTAAATGTATGGGAATATTTCAATTTTAAGAGGTCGATATTTTTTTTCATAGTAATCGTGTGAGGTTTAAAATATGAAAATAATTTAGTTCTTTTATTGAAATGCTTTGTATATTAAACAATAAGAAAAATATCAATGTTAACCAGGAAAAAAAGGGCTGTCAAAGATGTAATTTTTTTGTTGATTTTCTTCAGCAGGGAGTTGATTAACACGCCCTCTAGCAATAAATGATATATCATTAGAAAGGTTTTTTAAAGACAAATATTTGCTGTTAATATACTTTATATCAATTGTTAATACTTTTGGAGTTAAAGGTTATTACAGTATAAAAGTGGTTTATTGTCTTTGGGAGTTGATCTACCACACCTATTGAAATGAATGATATATCATAAGAAAGGTTTTTATAGGACAATTATTTGCTGCAAACATACTTTCTATTAATTATTAGTATTTTCGGAGTTTTAGGTCATTAATGTTAAAAAAAATGGTCAAGTTTAGAGCGTTATAACTCTCAAAGTACTATTAGTTGACGTTTATCGTAAAACAATAAAGTGTTTCAAATTTAAATACCTTTCCAATGATGTAAGATTTATTGCTAGAGGAGGCTTAGATCAAAATGCTCATCGTACTAAAGGACCCCCGAAAAGTTCAAATAATTTGACTCAAACCTTATGTTCTAATAAATAAATAATAATAATAAATATAAAACTTTATTGAAATAATCTTACATCACAATTTACAACTAGTTTAAACATAGATAATATAGGAAAAACAAATAATAAATAATTTTTAAAATAATTTTATACTATGTGCTTGACCACATGCGATGTTGCCGTTCTGCTCAACTTCAGGGCTTGGAAGATATAGAAGGCTATGGTTTGACAGATATCGTGAGCGCTGACTTCGATTTTATCGTGATTCGGATTATAGTTAACAACTAGGGATCAGCTCAGGAATAATGACACTAGCCTGTCAAAATCATGGTACTTTAGGAAAAATAATGGTACAATTTCTTGGTAAACTTTCAAACTGTTTCTGTGGAGTTCTGGGGAGTGTTCCCTTTAAATTTAAGATATTTTTTTCCAGACATACTTCTATCCATGTAATCTTTGTTTTTTTTTAATTGCGGTGAATATCTAAGTTGTGAAATAAATTGCAGCATAAATTACTTTTTATTTCAAGAATACTGTCCGTCATTTTTGTTTTGTTTATCCTCGTAGTCGGGTAAAAATTTATGGGAAAACTAGCGGCCGCCCGCGACTTCGCCTGCGTGGACAGTTTTTTTGCTATCCCTCGGGAACTATACATTTTTTTCTGGATGAAAGGTACCCTATGTCCTTTTCTACACCCCTGACAACGTGTATGCAAAATTTCATGATGATCGGTTCAGTAGTTTCAACGTGAAGGCGTAACAAATAAACAAACGGACTTTTGCATTTATAATATTAGTAAGTATTAGGTGCATTCCAGCAAACTAATCATTGAGCTATCCATCGCCATAGAGTACATTTTAACCACAGAAAGCTTAGACGGCACCCTGATTATCTAAAAAGAAACTATTTAGCGATCGGTTGCATTTGACATACATTGCCACTTTTCTTTGGTATGTTTTTTTAACCCAAAAAGAAGTTAGCAATGAAGCTAGGTGGTTTTCAATTAGATAATCAGCCCGCGGAAATTAAGAAAATGATCATTTTAACAGAATTTAAAGTCCAAACAAATGCAAGGAGGTGACCAGGAGACCGAATAAAAGTAACTGACTGCGATCAATAATCCATTTATTATGTTTGGACCAAGCTTATATACGAGGAGAGATGTGTGTGTGCTGTATATGATGTACACACACTACACCTCCCCCCTTAAAGAAAAAAAAATAAAGTACCTAGATTACAATTTTTTTTATAATTATTTACTTAAACAATACAAAATCAACTTTTGAAAAATTAAACCAAGTTATATCATACTAGAAATAAACTGCTTGTAACATATTGAAAACAACAATTCGCAAAAAACAATTACTTACTTAAAAAAAAAGATTTCCCAATTTATATTCTTGCGCTAAATTGTTTTTTTCTGTACAAACAAAATGAAAGTTAAGTTGCTTCTATATTATGTATGCCAAAATATAAGTAACAGTATAAAATCAAATCCTTTCTTTAACATCCAAACTAGTTCACCAGTTAATTAAAACATAAATGTGCTATTTCACAAAGTAAAGAATAAAATACCAAGAAAAAATCAAAAACAACAGAAAATAAAAAAAAAGTTAATTTTAATAGAATTTAAAACTTGAATTTGACGTTATTTATTAAAACAAATCAATTAATAATCAATTACCATGAATCATTTTGTAAACGAAACAGAAAATTCTAGACGAAACTTAAATGGTATACTCTAAAATTGAATCATTAGGTATATAGTAAATGATTTAATTTAAATAAAATATCTATGATAGAATGAAATACAATTTAATAAAAATTTTACCTAAGTATCTAAGTATACTTAGATATGACTGTTAGTCACGTAAGATGTTAAAACGTTTTAATGCTATGGAACATCTAAAATGTAATTTACGTAATATTTTCGTATACAATTTTATAAAAACATAGCAATTTGTTATTTATTTATTTATTTTATTTATCTTTTATTGGGAAATGTTTATCGGTTTTATAACAATTATTTCAAACTAAATATCTCTTTATTTAATTGTAAAAACATTTGCAGCTGACTAAATATTTCAGATTCAGTGAAACTTAAATTGTTTTTGATACTAATATCTCTGTTGGTGACAACAGAGTGCTAATCTTACATTCCTAACATACTTACCTAATTTAAACATTCATATTTTACTTTCACATTTCAAAACAAAATTATTTATTTGTTACACATAAGTATTCTTCTGATTTATACTTGTATAGATTGCACAGAGTCATATTTGATGCAAACTTTTTTTTTTCAAAAATAAAAGTACATTGCTTCTTTTCTTTTCAACAGTTGAAAAAGGTAACAGAATAAAAAACTTTAAAAATCACTTAACTGTTATTTAAGTAGGTACATCTTACCTACAGGCTTATTCTTTTCAGAAATAAAACTTTTCAATATACTTTTTCGCTAACATACTTATATGAAACTTTCACAATGTAATCATTCCTCACTTTAATTCTTCCCTTGTATTTAAAAATCGTCTTCATATTCTTATCATCACATTTACAAACAAAAATATTTCTTCTTACAAACATTTTAATCAAATTATAATCAATAATTTCATCATCTTTCTAATATAAATATCCTCAAACATTTCTTGTTTATCACATAACACATAACCTTCTATTTTGTAATACTCCTATCTCTCAACATTCTTATCTAAATTATCCTGTGTCAATAACAATAATCCCAAATATATTTTCTTCACTTTAAGTCCTACTCTTGCTCGTTATAAACTTCATTTTCATAATAACTATCGGTACACTTATACACATATCACCTACTAGGTACTCACATATCATAATTCGCCCGGCGCCGGCGTACTTTCATTTTTATTTAACTCATCATTTTGGTACATACTTTATCATATTTATTTATAGTCCACTTCATTATCATTACATAGAAAAATGGACAGTTGCCATTTTGGGCTGTGGCCACAGCTCACTTACTAATGGGGGCAGTTTTTTAAGTTCTCGGACTCCAACAAATCTCACAGAGGAAATCTCGTTTCGCACCATGATCGACTAGAAGGATCTGACACCCCACGTATGTACCATTATTAATAGGGTCATGAATTAAGACACATACTAATTTGGTCTCCAAACAGGATTCAAAGGGGAATCTCGTTCACACCTTGATGCAACTGAAGGACCTGAACCCTATAGTACCTTTCCTTTAATGTGTACCGTATAATCGAGCTTTATATCCTAACCTTTGCTTTCCAAAACCTATCAAAAGAACTAACAAGCCTAAATTGAATATAAGGTAATAAGAGATTCATCGCTTTTGGGTGATCAGTTCATTCGCATGTGAAACCTTATAAACCGTATATTCCTTAACTTCTATAAATAAATCTTTAGCATCATTCCAAATCCTACAAAAAAAACGCATCACATTACCTATACTTAACCTTGCTGTACCTAATTGCAACCTAAACAGCTAGGTACAAAAAGATTTTTAATACAGCTACAATAACTTACCTACAATATTCCTTCTACCTATAAAAAATCTATATCTTTGCTTTATTCCAATCATATACCTACCAAGCTTTCAAACTGTTCCTTTAACTTTTTCCTTTCAAACCTCAACTATAATTTCTACAAACATAAATATCTCAATCATACCACAACATAAACTTCCACATCCGAAATGAATATGTAAGTTCCTTAAAGTTTTCTTCCCAACAAATTAATACTTACCCGTTATCATTACTTAAAAAAAACAATGTTTTATATTACAGCTTAACTAGCGAACTCGTGTGATATTTTGTGACAAGATTAATGTTACTGCATCAACTTGCATAAATGCAGCTGCGCTACTCTTTGTAAGCTGCCGATATCGAAATACAACACTCTACATTCCAATACCTTGTTCGTTATAAGTTAATCAAAACAAATTATGATTGCATCACTTCTAATAAGAAATAATTTTATCACATGATAATTTACTACCGATATTATTGAATTGAATTGCGTAGATATTACAAATCTAAACTCAAACAACTTGATCTTTATTCAGGACTAAAACGAAAATATTTATAATAATTAACTCATTTGAATGATAAAATAAAATGCTAAGACACTAATAAGTATAAAAAAATATAGAATAAGAATACTATTACCTAGTTAAAATCAATTGTTTTTTGAAATAGTACCAAACTAGAATTACTATTTCCGATGAAAAAAAAATCACTACAAAACGAATGTACCATGCGTTTATTAGCTTACTATACCTAACAGTATTATACATAAATAAAAAATAATTATGTTATTCGTAAAAAAATTGAATGGAAATTTAATCTGACACTATGATTGTACGCAATAGTAATGAAATCTAATGTTAGTTTTGCCAATGCCATACATACATAATATAAAGAAATCATACTCATAAATAAAATTTTGTCAAGTAAACTTCGAAACTAAAATCCATGTCGATCATAAGATATAATATAAGTACATAGTTATAAATTACTTGTATCTAAATATACCTAATGTAATAGCAAAGAAAAATATGTACCAAAATGAAGACAAAAAATAGTCTTTTATAAATAGCTAATTTAGCAAATTAGTTACGTTTAAAATTAAAAGTAGTTTTCAAAATTTTATTTTTTTAACAAGTCAAACAAGTTGAATGATGTTTTCCAAATCTTTTGAAGATAGTTAAATAGGTATAATTAATACGTCATAGTGAAAAATATTATTGAATTACATAGACTACCTATAATATTTAGCAAGAATTACCAATAAGTACAATTTCAAAGATTTATTAAGGGATAAAAGACCATTACTTACAAGTACTTATTTACTTACCTACTTTGAAAAAAAATCCTACCTATATAAAATTTGTTATCAATATAAGTGTCCTGCGAAAGAAAAAGAGATCTGCTGCCTATTCAAGCCGTTTATAACCGAATGAAATTATTTTTATGAAAATTTTATTTCTAATATACTTTAATTAGTTTACGACAAAATACAATCACTCAAACGGTATTTAAATTCTTTGGCTTAACAAAAATGATATCTAATTAGTTCGTTGCTACAATATCACACGTGTTGCTATGTCAGCAATTTCGGTGTCGTTCACATTGAATGTAATTATTACGAAATCTAAACTTTGTACCTATCATGAAGCTAAATAAATGACATCGATAAAATAATTAGATAATAAAATGTATTTAAAAAAAGGGAATTCACAAATTACTTTAATTTACTTTTAAATAAATAAATCATAGCTACAAAATTAATCTTTAGAATCACGAGAAAAATAACCATTATTACAATAAAATTATAAAATCACTTTAATATAATCACAACTTTATGAATGCAAGATAAGAGTTACCTTTATCAACCATCGATCTCTGGAAAACTTACTGTAAAAAAAACATAAATTAAATACCAAAACCACAACAAAATGAAACCGACTTCTTGTTACTTTCTGTGCAATCGTATAAATAAGAAAAAGAGAAAAATCAAGTTCGCACGAAACTATTATGTATCTATAAAACATACTGCCAATTTTAATGTATATATTCTAAATATGTTTTTCTTATAATTTATGGCTTAACATTTTATTAAAAGGAGAACAAAATAAAATTCTAAAATAAATCCTTCAAACGTCTCGTGCTCTATTTCTTACAATATTTATTTCCTAACTATCAGTTCATTGATAAAATCTTAACTCAGATTAAGTCAAGGACAATCTTATAACTCGAAAATTCAAAAAATATTTTATGCATAATCATTTACAAATGATAATTCTAATTTCTTTTTAAACATGTCTATGTTAATTCAAAGTATCTACTTTACTAGGGTCTCTACAATAAAGAGAGAAAATGAGAAAAGAAATCCACCAAATATAACCGAAAAAAAAAGGTCTCTGAAGTAAATTTTGACTCATTTCGAAGTTCCGTCCACTGCTTGGCCACTCTCTGTTGGTAAATTCAGCTTCCAACTTGACCCTCTCATGACTCCATCATCGGCCGGCTGGTCCACATCCGACACCAACTGTCTCCCAGCGCCCTGCTTTACATCTCCATTCTCATCACATCAGCATCACAACAGCAGCAGACACGCGAACACTTTGTTTAAAATTTATAATTTTGATAGTTCATAATATTCATACTTCATAGTATTTAGAGTTCTTTTCACTTGAAGAATTTATTTTTCTTAATTATATTTTTTTTTCACTATTATATTTTCATATTGCTTATTAATAAGAGTCTGGTACTAGATTAAGTTTTATTTATGTAGTCCTTCATCTATTATGGTTGCACAGCACCACATCACAAGTGATACACTTATTTTGTAGTCCATTATTTATTTTTTATTTATTTTAATTTTACTTTATAATAAACCGGCTGCACAGCGCCGCCAACGCAGGCGGCACTGGCAGGGTCGCCATGCAAGGAGGCGACCAGGAGACTGAATAAAAGTAACTGACTGCGATCAATAATCCATTTATTATGTTTGGACCAAGCTTATATACGAGGAGAGATGTGTGTGTGCTGTATATGATGTACACACACTACACAAATTATCGGACGCGGCTTACTGCCGCGGCTGATCTGAGGTGTGCAAACTATCGGATGTAGTAGGTCGCGGACGTAACCATAGACTAATATGACGTCATCGGACGTCCGACAGCTATCTGGCACTCAGGATGTTATTAGAGTGTGCACACTTATCAGCCGCGGCAGTAAGCCGCGTCCGATAATTTGTTTGGACCTTTATAGATTAGGTATTTTTTTTCCTAAGCTTTGCTACACGTCAACTGCAGAAACGAAACGTTATGTGCATTCCATTACACGAAAAGTTGGTTTAGATTATTTTAGATGAAAGAGGTCAAAATAATGGTACTTTTGCGTACCATGATGGAAGTGCAAAGGTACATGGTACGATCACCTAAATAATGGTACGAATACCATGACAATGGTACGTATAACATCACTGCTAGGGATGCAAGAAAACTATATATATCGATGTTTCAATAAAAAACATATCGATGTTTGCCATCGATGTTCACTATTTCAAAACATCGATGTATATCAATGTTATTTTATACGATGTTTTACCTGCTGGTGAAGCTTCACTGGGAGCAGGACGAGGAGGGCAATGAAAGTGTAGAAATTAGTTAACAATGATTAACTGGATTCTATTGAAAATAGGTATACAATCGTCAAGGTAATTAAAGAGAACCGTGACACTGACTATACGTCCCTTTATGAATGGGTTCGCAGGCAAAATGGCCGAGCCAAGCGAATGAATCTCCTTTCTTGGTATGAAGCGGTGAGCGGCGGCGGCGACCGAAGGACTGGCGAATGAACGCTATGATGCGTTAACACGTCCCGCCCCCGGACCGCCTAACTCTCTCGCTTTGACTCTGGCTTTGGTTTATGACGTCAGTCTTGTATGGGAGCTCCCTCAAATATTTATTTTATTTTGTTTTTACTAGTTTTTAGTATTTGTTGTTATAGCGGCAACAGAAATACATCATCTGTGAAAATTTCAACTGTCTAGCTATCACGGTTCATGAGATACAGCCCGGTGACAGACAGACAGACAGCCAGACAGACAGATGGACAGCGGAGTCTTAGTAATAGGGTCCCGTTTTTACCCTTTGGGTACGGAACCCTAAAAAGGAATGTAGGTAATTTTTTTTGGCAATGTCGCTTCCAAAAACACTTCCATCCCAAAGATCTTATCAAAATAAGCAAAAAATATTCTACTGCTTAAGTCTATCATGGGCAGTTTTTTGAGATATATAAGTTCAAAAATACTATGTGGGTCATTTTCTTTTTTTGGAAGCGACATCGTAATAAAAATGACCCACTCGAAAAATTTTCAAAATTAGAAGCACCATCTAGCTGATAATATACCAAAGGTTATGCTTTGAAAACCTCGTGAGCAGGTGGGTGTAAAATTTTTTAGTGAGCTACTTTTTAACGCGAGGTCTACAGCTGCTCACGGAGCCACTATATAGTTGGATAATAAAACTGATTAACAATCGCACTTTTTACTGAGGTATTTTTTACTAAGGAGTATATGCAGTTTATGCATCCTAGACAGGCTAGTGGTGGGCGACTTGGGTCAAATAACTCTGTTAACTCGAGTTGCTTCTCCAGCCCGTCAACTCGGGTTGATTTTTTCCTAGCCCGGGTTGAATCGTTTAATGCGCTTGGTGTGTGGCAGTGTATTACCGCTCGCGCTCGCCTCGCGGCCCACCGCTCCCCACGCCCGCGTTATATCACCTTTTTTTAAAGATGTTTAGAAGTTCCTAAATACTTTTGTTAGTTTATTTAATTTTTGTAAAAGAAATAAAATATTCACCGAACCGAACTCGACAAAATGGTGCCAAAAGCTCCACGGTACATTCCATGGTGAACGATGAATCTGTGTCCGTTCCGAATCACGCTAACAGCACTTTAGCGATATTTTTCTGACGCTTCGAAAAGAACCAAATGTGACGTTACACAAGAAAAGGTACATGTCCGGCCGGTCATCAGGTACCTTTTCTTGTGGAACGTCACATAAATTTATCTGCTGTGTGTTTGCACGGGTGATTATTTACCACGCAATTTTTTTATCCTGCGTGGAAAACGCCGCCGACAAAATGCAACAAAGGGGAAGGGAAACACACGAGATTTTCACACGATGGATTTTTAACGGCCGATTCTCCCGAAGTCTGTTCAGCGCTTCAGCGTGATTCGGAACGTGGCCCAGGCCCAACATCGTTATATAAAAAAAACATCGCCCAAAAACATCGATGTATCGAAACAAAGATGTTTTTAATTTTTTTTTATAATCTATTAAATAGATAAATAATTGTATACTATTGTCTATTATCTACAACAATATTATATATTGAATAGGTAAATCTTGGAATAAGGAAGGTGTAGAGCTGTAGAGTAGAGGAGATAAAATTATATTTAACAGCATTATTAAGTAAAGTTATCACAAGTTTAATTAACTGCACCAAATTCTTAAGAAACAGAATTTAAAAATAATAGTTTTAATAGTCGTTTTCCTGTCACAGGGGGCTGATTATGTAACTTTGTTGCAATCAACTCTGATAGAAAACGCAGTTACATTGCTGCAGCTTTAGTAAGAACCATTATGAGAACTACGAGTATCTTACTTAAAGCAGCAATGTAATTGCGGTTTCAATCGATTTCAATCGAGAAATTGTTAGCAACAGAGTTACGTAATCAGGGGGCTGATTATGTAACTTTTTGCAATCAACTCTGACAGAAATCGCAGTTACATTGCTGCTTTAGTTAAGAACCAATGTGACAACTATCTTACTTAAAGCAGCAATGTAACTGCACTTTCAATCGATTTAAATGGAGAATTTTATTGCTAGCAACAATTTTATAGCTTAGGTAAGCAACGGGCCAGGGGCTGTAAAAGTACTAAATATTTCAAAATAGATGGCAGGCGCCCTACCGCCTAACTCAAAGCTTTAGCCAGAGCGATAGCTAGACTATATCCATCCTTGTCATAATCATAACACGATGACAAGGACGGACAGTGCACTGAGTCTCATAACGATGATTGAACTCGGACGGGACGGGTAATACGGGTATAGACTTTTGGAGCGACTGGAGGCGACAGCCTGGAAGTGATTTGACTTCTTTTTGGATGTTATTTTAAGGTCGCAATTGGCAAGGAAGGAACCTTAGCGAAGCGAGCGCGGGTCGCTAGTATTAAATAAATCAATTCTACTATTACAAAGATTTATTTTTATTTCATTTCTAAGTACATAATATAGTTAAGCGTTTATCATCCTAACAATCTTCATGCAATAAGCCACCTTCTTGGATAGTATGCACGATGTAGGCATAAAGGCGATTTCAAGGTCAACATGAATAGTTTAAAGTGCCGTCGTGTTTACCTACCTACTTACCTTGTATATATTTAGATAATACAGAAAAAACACCAAAGAATAAAAATTAAAAACAATTTATCATATATAAATAAAGTTTTCCTGCCTTTTTATGAGTGGCAGCCCTAGGCGCGGAAATGCTTCCGAAATTTGAAAAACAATTTATCTCTGGTGTTCCACCCATTTTGGAAAAACAGTAATGTCAACATTTCTGTACTAATAACTTATCCAAATACGGCAGAATTCTCGAGTAAAAAAATATCTTAGATAAAACAAAAACCTCAAATTTCTCATAAACTATCGCGAGTAGAACTGCCAATCAACTCTTGAAATGTGAGTGTTTACTAAGGTCATAATACTATGCTATCAAATTTACAACCACTGATATCGTTTAGGAGTAATAAAGGATGTTCCATATTTTTACCGTCATTTTTTGCGATTTGGAAATTCGTCTAGAAAAAAATCTAGACATAATTAGCACACGGGAGTTCTCGTCGTGAGTTACAAATAACTAGAACTAACAGATTTTGGAATAATCTCGACGATGACACTTTTTCGGCGGGCTGATTATCTAATTAAAAACCACCTAGCGACTGGTTGCAGTTCACAGATGATCGTGATCCATTGCTACTTCTTTTTGGGTTAAAAAAAACATACCAAAGAAAAGTGGCAATGTATGTCAAATGCAACCGATCGCTAAATAGTTTCTTTTTAGATAATCAGGGTGCGGGTTCCAAAATCCACTGTGCGAGATTCTTCGGCGGGAATTTCAAGCGAAAGGTCGAAAAATTTTCTGTAGTTTGGAAATATTTTTCCAAGTTTTATTTTTGTTGCATATTTTACTTAATTTGTTGTAAATAGTCTATATTTAATTCTTTTGTAAATAAACAAGATGTTTAGCGATGAGGCCGGGGGTGAAATGCCCCCGGCCACCAAAGGCCCGGGCTCGGCGGGAAAACGCGCTAGAAAAATGAAGAAAATAATGTAAGCGGCGGTGGTGAGGACAATTTAAACTTTCTTCCTTTTTTTAAACCAAACTATAAAAGACTATACCCAGAAAATTCTACAAACTATGAATTTAAAGTGTTCGTCGAAAGTGACAATAGTGCTGATCGTTTGGGCAACAAAAGTCCCATTTACTTGAATCACATATTTACAACAGATGTCAAAGGAGTGGTGGCCATACATAGGGTCAACGCAAGCAAAATTGCGGTTGTATTCAAGCAATACAACACTGCCAACAATTTTATTATGAATTCTACATTTCTGGAGAAATACAAATTAAAGGCTTATATCCCAGCAGCTCAAATTGAAAAAACTGGAATAATCAGACATGTTCCAACTAACATATCAAATAAAGAATTGTATTATAAATTAACATCCCTTTATGAAATCATTGCTGTGCGACGCTTTATTAAAAAAGTCGGCCATGAAAAAGTCCCTTTGCAAACGGTCAGCATAACTTTCCTTGCAAATTCATTACCTGACAATGTACAATATGACTTATTTTCTTACCGGGTATCTGAGTACATTCCTCCTCTGCAGCAATGCTATAGATGTTTCAAATTTAATCATTCAGCAAAGGTTTGTAACGGCAAACAGCGCTGCAGCGTTTGTTCGGGAGAACACTATTATAAAGAATGTGATAAACCTAATGATTTAAACTGTGTTAATTGCAGTGGACCACATTTAGCAATCTCGAATTTATGTCCTGTTAAAATAAAAAAAAATCAAGAAAAGAAAAACAAAGTTACTTACGCAAGCACTGTTGCCTTTACAAACGAAAATAAGTACGAAACTGAATTCCCAGCACTTGTACATAATAATAATGTAAATAAAATGAACATTGAGCAGGGACGCCCTGCTGTTCATGTACAAAAAACTGTAAATAAGACTCAAACTACTAAAGTTGCTACACAAAAAACTCTGTCATTAGATGAATTGAAAAGCCAATTAATTAATAACGTTGAAATAACCAATGCAATAGTTCGCACTCTTATTGCTATAGCTAACAAAGTGGACGATACGCCAATAAATTCAAATTCAATTAAAGATTTATTAGTTAAAAATCTTTCTTAATGGATAATAGCGGTCCTAAAGCGTCTGTATTAAGAATAGCTCAATATAATATACAAAGTATCTATAATAAAGTGCCACTTTTGATTAATTTCCTTCGAGAAAATGATATTGATATCTGTTTATTAAATGAAACCTGGTTAAAAGATAGTAAGCCTTGTAGAATACCAGGCTACAACATGTTGTTTAAGAACGCTTCCAATGAACATGGTGGAGTAGCCATACTTATCAAACCATTTCTAAAATATAAACCTCTTACCACTGTTTTTTATGAAGAATTACAAACTGTGGCATTGTCTCTATCTACTTCTCGTGGCGACATTACTATTCTGTGCGTTTATTGCCCTCCTTCAGGTCCCCTACGTACTAATAACTTGCGTAACATTATTCGCAATCTTTCGAATCCTATTTTCGTGGCTGGAGATTTTAACGCTCACCACATAGCTTTTGGTTGCTTATCCAACAAAAGTAGAGGTGAGCATTTGTATACTCTTATAGATGACTTAGATCTATGCATACTAAATGAAGGTGACGTAACCACTATGCATTATCCAAATCGTAATCCATCTGCTATAGATATTTCTTTGTCTAGTCCATATATAACACCTCTTTGTAAATGGTCAGTCCATGATGATAACATGGGTAGTTATCATTTTCCGACAATTACTGAAATAACTCTCGCAATAGATCGTTATAACGTTAATCCTCCTATGGATAAGTTTCTGTATAGTAAAGCTGATTGGATTAAATACAATGAACTTTCGAAAACCTCTTTTGATAATATTATCCCTAGTCTAGACGATCCTCTTAGTTCCTATGATGCTTTTTGTAATACACTTACCACCCTGAAATCAGAGTGTGTACCAAAATATTCAAAAACTTCAGAGCACAAAAGTAGACCTCCAAAACCCTGGTGGAACGATAAATGAAAGGAATGTGTTATCAGATCAAAAGACGCTTTAAAATTATACAGACGTTTTCCCAGCATTGAAAATTATATTGCTTATAAGAGAGTGGATGCCTTAAAAAAGAGAACTATTGCAGAGGAAAAAAAGAATAGTTGGAGATCTTTGTGTGACAGTTTTAATAGAATGACACCCATCTCAACCATTTGGAATAATATTAAGAGATTTAAAGGAATTAAAACAAATACTAAATCCTATTGTGACGAATTTATTCCACAATTTTTGAATAAATTATCAGGTAATGTTTGTGAAAGTACAGATAATCTAAACACTCTTTTTAATTTACACAATAATGATATTAAATCAAAAAACTTATTGGAACCTTTTACATGGTGCGAATTCTTGATTAGTCTTGAATCTCGGAAAAACACTACTCCTGGTTTAGATGATTTTCCTTATATATTAATCAAAAAATTAAATATTAAAGCTCAGAAACTATTTTTAAATATCCTCAATAATCTTTGGCTCAAACAAATAATACCACAATCATGGAAAACACAATGTGTTATCCCAGTTCTTAAACCAGACAAACTTCCTGATAATTGTGACTCCTACAGACCCATTTCGTTATCTTCATGTTTAGGAAAAATATTTGAAAATATGATTAAACTACGCTTAGATCATTTCACTGAATCTAATAATATTATTCCTAATATTCAATATGGCTTCAGACGTGGCAGAAGTTGTGCTGACAGCTTTGCAGGTCTCATCTCTGATCTGAAAAATGGAAAACAAAATAATAAGAGTGTAGCATGTGCCTTTCTTGATGTTCAAGGGGCATTTGACAATGTTCAACCAGAAATCTTAGTTAATGTGTTATCAGGGTTGGGTATACCTGGTCTACTCTGTAAGTGGATTTACGAATTTCTTATTAATCGAATCTTATATGTAAAATTCAATAATATCTTACATGGCCCTAGAACTGTCTCTAAAGGCACAATGCAGGGGGCTACATTGTCCCCTCTACTCTATAATCTATACACTGCTGAAATATGTAAATATGTAAATACTGAAAATGTAAATATTCTGCAGTTTGCCGATGATTTAGTGATTTATAGTGTAAATAATAATATTGATACTGCCATTGAAAATGTAAATTCAGCTCTTTGTAACTTAAAAGTATATTATGATAAACTACAGTTAAAAATTAATCCATGTAAAAGTAGTACAATGATATTTAGCAAAGATTTTCCTTCTACGTCAGTTATGTACAATGATCTGCCTATTCCTGTAGTTAACCAACATAAGTTTCTAGGTGTTATAATAGATAAAGTTTTATCCTTTAAGCCACACATTAATTATATTCTACAAAGAGCAATGAAAGGGCTAAATATTATCAAATGTTTAGCTGGAGTATCTTGGGTGCAGACCCACTAACCCTCTCCATACTATATAAAGCTATTGTAAGAAGCCATTTTGATTATAGCTGTATTGCTTATCATGATAGTAAATATGTAAATAAACTTGACATAGTGCAGAATAAGGCTTTGAGAACTATATCTGGGGCCATGTGTTCTACTCCCATTAGAGCTATGGAAGTTGAAACGGTTATAATGCCACTTTCACTTAGACGTCTATTACTTATAAAAAGATTTTGTGTAAAATTGTTATCTACAAATAATCAACAAGTTCTTAAAAAGATAGTACCTTATCCAATACCAATTCAGACTCCATTAACCACTGCCTCCGATATGCTCAGTCATAAATTTCCAAAATTACCCCATATTCTTGTTGACCTGGAAATTAAATACCAAAAATTACAAAAGGACAGTTTGTGGCCATTCTACTCTAAACAGTTTTGCACATTAATCAATGAAGTAAATGTTATCAAAACACAGATAAATAATAATCTAGACTTACAAATGTTTTTAGATGAGAACAAATATTATACATTGTATACAGATGGTAGTAAAACTAATTCCCACGTCAGAAGTGCTGTATATGATCCCCAGATAAAGTTTTGCCAAAGCTTTATACTTGATTCCACTTGTAGTATTTTTACAGCGGAGGCATATGCAGTTTTTGAAGCACTTAAGCGTATTTGTACTATAAATAGTTGTAAATATTTTCTAATATTGACTGATTCTCTTAGCTTACTCACATCTCTAGAAAATTACACTGTTCATTTTAAAACCAATTACATTGTTTATAATATAAAGGAACTTATACTTAACTTGAGACAAAAAGGCATTGAGGTCGCCTTTTTGTGGATTCCTTCACACAAAGGAATCACTGGTAATGAAATAGCTGATAAGACTGCATATGAAGGAATAAACTCTTTAGATGTTAGATACATAACAGAGATTCCATTTACTGATTGTCATTCTGAAATAAGAAAAGATGTGTTAATATTATGGGATGATGTCTGGAACAAAGATAAAGAAACTAAAGGCAAATGGTATGGAAGCATACAAGAAGGAATACCTGCAAAGCCTTGGTACACTAAGTTGAAGATAGCTAGCCGGGACTTCATTACAACCATGAATAGACTACGTTTTGGCCACCATAAAACTCCTGCACATTTGGGACGCCTCAAGATAATACCATCCAATTTATGCACTTATTGCAATAGTGATCAAGTTGGTGACATTCAACATTTGTTATTCAAATGCAATCAGTTCAACATCCACCCCGCGTTCCAAATCACGCCAACAGCGCTGTTAGCGTATAATCCATTAAATTAGGTAGGTACACAAATACCCTATTTGTGTAATATTTTGTGACTTTTTAATTTGGTTGGATTCGCGCTCACAGCGCTGTGAGCGTGATTCGGAACGCGGGGCCAGCGTCTTTTGTTAGCGTGCGAACTGTCAGTGGAAGAAAGTGATACCAGTGATAATAATGGTAATAGTGCTAGTGAAAATAACGAAACCCGCCGCTTACAAGACTATTTAAAAACTTCAAAAAACTTTGTACCATTTTACAATTACATAAAATCGACAATAGAAAAGCTATGAAGGAAACGAGAAGTAATCAAGACATGGCTTAAAGGACTTTGCATCCAAGCCAAAAAATCTTAAAAAAAAAAAAAATCCACTGTGCGATGATGACTAAACGGCGCGGCACAGAATACTTTTGTATGCTAAATAAACGGTTGGTAAGCTGGAATGCAGCCACCACAGAACAAAAATACTCAGGGGGCAGCCACTGACTGACAAATTCCGTATATTACGGTATATTTTACTCTTTGGACTGACTGACTGACATTTTGAATTTGCTATGACTTTGACTTGTGATGTGATGTGAGACGCTTGATTGCAACGTATTTTTAGTTATTTCTGCCTGCTATAATTAATAATTTACTCATTCAATTTCCTAATCCTGTTTATTTTAAATTGCTGTGAAGTTTTGCGCCTAGCTAAGGATAATCGCCACAGTCGTGTTTGGTATTACTGGTCTCGTATCTTACTTGGAGCGTCGTCGACGATATCGAATAAACAGACTACGGACGGAGAGAAGGCAAGATATCGCACATCGGAGGGTATTCTTCCTTCAGATCGTGGAGAACAATATGGAAGGAAAGTGATGAGAGCGTGTAGGAAGAGTCTGCTAACGTGACTTTAGTGAGGCCCGCAGTGGAGTGGAGTGGAGCTATGTCGAATGTGGAGAACGTGTGCCCGCAAGTGCTCCGCGGCGTGACGCGCGAGCTGCGGCGGTTGGCGGCGCGCCCGCCCGCCGGCGTCAAGCTCGTGCTGCGCGAGGACGACCTCACCGACGTCGTCGCGCACATCGATGGGCCTGGTAACTATGCACTATCAACCATAACTATAACTTTTAATTCTTCAATACCCGCACGGCCAAATGCGGCCACAATAATGGAGAATCTATTCTGTCTCATTTTCCAGGTGTTAAAGTGCTATTTTTTCTGCACCTGCTACATTGTATAAAAAAAGAGAACCAGCCAGTGAGGGGGAGGCCCACTGGCAGGCAATATGGACATAAAATGCCATTTTTTCATAAAAAACCCGATAATATGGCTCAAGATATTTTGGTTTAAACCATAGACAGAAAAATTTTCGCTGCGCTCAAGAAGACCAACAAAGCGTGGAAAAGAGAAGTTAACATTATACGGACACGGTCTGTGAAAAACAGAGACAAAGAATCAATTGACAATGTGCCAAATTTTTTTTACAGTAAGAGCCCCTAGGAGAAAAGCGCGGGAAACTCCTAACAGGGCGGACGTTCTTTTATTTCGGAAAATTTATTTTCAACTTTTTGCTATTAGAATTGATCAGTTGAGTTGTTGTGAGGTGTTAGTATTTAATTAGTGTGTATTTCTATTGTATTTGTGTATATTTTCCTGTATCTGGTAAGTTTTTATTCTAGTTTTGTATAGTATGGATATTATATGATCGAGGCCCCTGATCGTAACGTTGCAGCGGGGGACTTGGGCCTCGACCTGAGTCCCCCCGTGGGCTTCAATGTTGTTGTTCCTGATAAGGGAAATGAAATGGACACTGATGCATCAGTAAGCAGTGTAGGTTCAGGATCTCGAAAGAGATTAAAAGTTAAGAAAGTGTGCAAACACTGCAATAAGAAAAGGAAACGGACTTCTCATGAGGGAAACAGTGATCACGATTGTCAATGTTCTGGTCATGATTCATTGCTAAAGAAAAGCACTGACAGTGTTTTTATAAAGCCTCAAAACATTCCTAACTTAAGTAAAAGTGATGACAATAATATTGGTGACTCCAGCTCAGTTCCACAACCCACACAGGCAGCTGAATTAGGTCGAAGGCAATATGTTTCCACAGATGTTTCTCCATACTTGATTCACGTACAAAGAACTGAAACTTCTCCAAATGATGGTAGTTATCTGCATCCTATAACTTTTGGCAACTTTCTTAAAAAAACTGACTTCAAGAATATTATACCGGGCAGCGTCAAACGTATTGGCAGAAATAGATGCACTGTGTCTTTTTCTACCATTCATGATGCTAATGGTTTTATTAACAGTTATAAGTTAAAAGATTTTAAACTGCGGGCTTTCATTCCCACTTTTAATGTGACAAGATTAGGCATTGTTCGAGGAGTTCCAGCTGAATGGACTCCTGAAGAAATTAAGGAAAATGTTACAGTTCCAATTGGATGTGGCCAAATCATTAAAATCAGACGTCTGAATTATAAAGTTAATGTTAACGGGTCAGCGATTTGGAAACCATCCCAGTCAGTAGTTTTCACATTTGACGGACAAGTGCTCCCTAGAAGAATATATATTTGTTACAATGCATTACCAGTAGAACTGTATACCTATCCAACGATTCAATGTTATAATTGTTGCCGCTATGGGCATACTAAGTTAAATTGTCGGTCCCGTCCTAGATGCTTTAAATGTTCTCAGGAACATAAAGGTGAAATTTGTAATGTTGATGAAAGTTGTGCAGTGTGTTTAATGTGCTCAGGGTACCATTTCGCCACTAGTAAAATATGTCCTGAATTTAATAGACAACGAGAAATTAAGTTAAGTATGTCCCATAACTGCATTTCCTATAGTGAGGCTAGTAAACTCCACCCAGCTATATCCAAGCCTTATGCTGATGTTCTTGGAACAAAACAAAACTCAGAAGACAATAACATTAATAATAGAATAGATACATCAAACCCTCAGCACACATCATATAAAAAAACTGTTTTAAAAAAACCTCGTCCACCTCCACCAACTACCAAAGGTTATGATCAAAGAGCTCACAACAAGATTATCAATGACTACAATATGCCCTTTTCTTCCTCTAATGGTAGTGCTTTTAGGCAAAATGAAGATGGAAATGTGGAAAATAATACAGTTATTGACTTAATTATTTCATTTCTTAATTCAATGTTGACTAATAATTCATTGAAACCGTCCAACGTTGCTGCAATAGTTGAAATTATCACAAATTTAATAAATAATAATAATGGATCTAAAGGTCCTACAGTGGAACTGCAGGAGTGTAATACCTAAAAAGAGTGATTTAATTCATATTATTAATAAACATAAAATTAGTATAGTTGTTCTCTCTGAAACATGGCTGCGGTCCGGTTTTCTGTTTGGAATTCCTGGCTTCACATGTCTTAGAGAAGACCGAACAGATAATCATGCAGGAGTTGCCATTCTTGTCAAGAATACTATTTCTTTTCAACGACTGACACTTCCCACACATAACTTAGATGATATTAATGTTATAGGTGTAAAACTATCCAGTGGTGTTTCTATTATCTCTACTTATATACCTTACCCATCTTCTAATATTTTTGATAATGAAATTGTTCCATTGATCACAGCTATAAATAGTCCCTTCCTGCTTCTTGGTGATTTTAACTCTCACCACCGTTCATGGGGCTGTGGTAGTACTGATAGCAATGGCGAACATTTTTTAGATATTATTGATCAGAATAATTTATGCATTTTAAATACAGGAATACCAACTCGCCGTACTAAACCTAACGAAAAGGCAAGTGCGGTTGACTTGTCTATTTGTGATCCTGGATTAGCTTCAGCGATTACCTGGTTTCGCCTTAATTCAACTTTTGGTAGTGATCATTTCCCCCTTATAATGTGTACCCCTATTAAAACCCCTTCTGGTGCTAATTACAATCCTCGTCTCAAACATAGATTAACTCAGTCCGAAAAAGACTGGGAGACATTTAAAAGTATAGTCCATAGCAAAACTAAAAACCTTCCTGACATTAGTCAGTCAGGAGTAACATCCTGTTCTGAAGCACTGGCCAAGTGCCTTATAGAAGCAGCAGATGAAACATTTCCTAGAAAAGGTGCTACCTCAGGGTTAATTCCTTCTCCACCTTGGTGGGACCATGAATGTACTGCGGCTATCAAAACACGAAAGGAGACTGAGCAAATATATAAGCAGGATATGTCAGATGAAAATTATGAACAACTGTGTAAGATTATGAATAGTACTAAACAATTTCTTAAACAGAAAAAAAGAAATGGGTGGATATCATTTTGTACATCACTTTCTCCTACAACATCTCCATCTGAAGTATGGCGTAATATTAAACGCTTTAGATCAGCTTATAACTCCTCGTCATCAGTAATTCTTGATCCTTCTATAGCAGATTCTTTTATGGATCATTTAGCACCACCAACTGTTGCAGCTGCATATGATTCTATTTCTTTTAACTTACCTTTAACAAAATCTTCACTTAATGATCCATTCTCTCTTGCAGAATTAAAAGGGGTGTTAAATAGTGTAAAAGATAGCTCACCTGGTGAAGATGGTATACCCTACTCATTTTTTGTTAACTTAAACGATGAAACTTTGTCGTATTATTTAAAATTAGTAAATGAGGTTATAGTTACAGGGGAGGTTCCTCTATCCTGGAGAACACAAATAGTGGTTCCAATTTTAAAACCATCCAAGCCTTCATGTGACCCGAAATCGTTTCGTCCGATAGCTTTGAGTTCTATTTTAGGTAAATTAGCAGAACACTTGGTTAAAAATAGACTAGAGTGGTATATTGAGAGTAATCAATTATTATCAAACAGTCAATTCGGTTTCCGGAAAGGAAAAAGCACTATAGATAGTATCAGTATTTTAACTTCCGATATCCATTTAGCCTTTTCTAAAAATAAAGTAGTTTTAGCAGCATTCTTAGATATTCATGCTGCGTATGATAATGTTAATGTTAGTAAATTAATCCAAAAATTAAAAGACCTTAATGTTCCGGAAATGCTCACGAAATTTATATATTTTATGCTCTCAGAAAGACATATTCATTTAGATCTTCCTGATGGAACTAGGTTAAGTAGAGTACTTGGTAAGGGTCTACCACAAGGTTCTGTTTTAAGTCCTTTGTTATATAACATATATGCCAGTGACTTAGAGCGTTCATTAAATAATATTCACATCCTTCAGTATGCTGATGATTTACTTTTATACTATGTTTGTCAATCACCTGCTGAAGCTTGTCGAGTTTTGAATTTTTCTCTGACTCTGCTTAAGCAGTGGTTGGATAGAAATGGATTGGAGTTATCGGTTGAAAAAAGCGGTGTAGTATTATTCACAAAGAAACGAATTGCCCCGGATGTCAGTGTTTCATATGATGGATCCCCTATCGAGGTTAAAGACCACGTTAGGTTTCTGGGAGTAATGTTGGATTCCAAACTTTCTGGAATCCAACATTGCGAATACGTTGTTTCGAAGTGCGAAAGGGCCTTGAATATGATGAAGTGTCTGTCAGGGGTCTGGTGGGGCGCTCACCCATCTTCGCTGAAACTTTTATATAATGCTCTAATAAGAAGCATTCTCGAATACGCAACGTTTTTGCTCCAAGGGGGGAACAAAGCTGCTTTTAAAAAATTAGATGCTATTCAATACAAAGCTTTGAGACTGATCCTAGGTGCTATGAAATCTTCGCCTATCAATGCCATGCAAGTGGAATGTGTCGAACCTCCTCTTAGCCTTAGGAGACAATTTCTCAGCGATAAATTCGTATTTAAAGCTTATCAGTATTCAAATCATCCCCTATTTCCAAAACTACAAATTTTAGAAGAATACTTAAGTTCACTCAGTTATTGGAGACACAAATCACCAATCTGTCTCTCTATCAGCTATAAAAAACTAATAGCCCTACAGGCTCCCATTTATCGATCTCCTGTCTTACCGTTATTTAAAATTAGTTTAGAGTCTCTGCTCTTGGAACCTAACATTTGTTATAACGTAGGTGTTAATAAAGATGACATAGAAGCAAACACTCTTTTTAATCATAATACAGATGAACAGTTTAGAAAAGCCAACTTCATTTTCACAGATGCTTCAAAATTGTCTCCATCTGAAAACGTAGGAGTAGGTGTTTTCCATTTACAGTACAATATAGTTCAAAAAATTAAATTACCTCCTGAAGCTTCGGTATTTACAGGGGAATGTTTAGGTATCTACAAAGCTTTAGAGTATATTATTTTAATGAAACTGAAAAACTCAGTGATATTTACTGATTCTAAAAGTACATTACAGGCTATACAGAAATTTCCTTTTAAAATGAAACCATGTTATCCAATTATATGTGATGTGAGGGAAAAGCTTTTAAAATGTAATTTTTTAAATTATTCAGTTACTTTAGCTTGGATTCCTAGTCATCAAGGTATAAGTGGGAACGAAAGAGCCGATGAATTAGCCAAAGACGCGGTGAAATGTGGTGACCTACATCCGTATGTTAACTATTGTCATGATTTGACTACCTTGCCTAAAACTTGTTTATTACATTCCTGGAGACAAATTGTCGCAAAAACTTCTCTTGTTAAAGGCAAAACTTATTTTAATATGCAACCTGATATTCGTTTAAAACCTTGGTTTAGTCAATTACAATGTAATAAAACTTCTGTCAGCATAATTACACGAATGCGTCTTGGCCATGTGTGCACTCCAGCTCATTTGGCTAGGTTGCATATCGTTAACAGTGACCTGTGTGATTGTGGAACTGATGTTGGAGACCTCGACCACTTATTCTTTTCTTGTCCCCGTTATGACCATTCCGTTTTTTTCAACTCCTTGGCAGCACTAGATGTACCATTACCTACCCGCATGTCCTGCTTATTAATGGATCCTTGTAAATATTATAATATCTTATCATCATTTATTAATCTTAATAATATTAAAATATGATTTTTATATGCTCATACATTTACTATTTAACTATTACCAGTAACATTTTATCATCCCAAATCCAAACCAACTCCTCTGATCCTTTTCTTCCAAATTCCGGTATTTACCTTCTTATTTCCCTGTTTCCCTACCTTTTATATAACTTGACATTGGCAAATTAGTAACACTGTATTGCCACAAAAAAAAAAAAAAAAAAAAAAAAAAAAAAAAAAAAAAAAAAAAGAGCCCCTAGCGTCCCGCCTTGCAAATGAGCAATCACAGTTTGTTTAAAATATTAGTTAATCCTTATTAGAATTTCAAATAAAGGTATTGTGGAGCCATGGTGTCTTGTGCTCTAAGCAATTGTGATGTGATAAAAAGAAACAATCCAAGTAATCCCACTTTTCAAAGGTAAATAACATATTGCCACATTTCTCTAAAACCAAATTTTGCTACATTTATTCGTTTATCGATGAAGAAAACAGTATGGAACATAGGTAGTTAATTGATTTCCTTTGCCATATTATGTATGGGTCCGGGAGTCGCAAAGGGGGCGCACCAAAAATGCACTCGTAACTTTTTTTTTACAAAATGACGAAAAACACTGTTACCAAAAAGAAATAGACGATTTAAAAAAAAAAATTGGAAAAAAAGTATGAAAAAAAGACAAATATTGACTGATTTTTCCTACCTTGTGTAGCAAAGGGGGCACAAGACTCAGAAAAATTTCGGCCGATTTTGTATGGAGCTGGGACTTGTAAAATTTTTCATTTTTTCTTACCATGATTTTTTGAAAGACTGCAGATATACAAAATAGGTACCTAGGTTTATCCTGCGATCGTTGAGGTCAAGCATCTTTCGCAAGGGTCAGTCACGGGATGGGTGACCAAAATTTTATTACCTCAGAATTTATATATAAGTACCTACGTATATTCTCAACGATCACAATCGTTGAGGTTAAGCAACTTTCGCAAAGGTTCGTCATGGGATTGGTGACCAAAAAAATATTATCTCCGAATTTATGTGTAGGCATATACACGTGCCGGACTACAGCTGGGCCACAAAAAAAAATGTTGGAAATATGACTTTTTGACTATGCTATGATGAAGTCGACAATTTGTCGGAATTTGTCGCCAAAAACCAGAATTTGTCGGGCTTGCGTTTAGGAGATATGTGAGGATACGCTTACGACCTTTCGTTCTCGAGATCCAGGTAAAAAGGTCTCCACAGCGCATCCTCACATATCTTCTAAACGCAAGATCGACAAAATCTGATTCTTGGTGACAAATTCCATATATATACACTAGTGTTTCTGTCACAAGGTCGTATTAGGGCTGCTCTCCCTCCGCGCCTCCGATTTTTATATACACTCTAGTGGTAGGGCAGTAATTTTCTAAGAAACTATAATATTTACGAAAAAAAGGAATGAGTAAAAGTTCTTTAGTTTAGTCCAATCTAACCGACAAAATCATAAAAAGTACACAATAATCATAAAATAAAAACATCTCGAAATTACGGCTATCTCTTTTTTTACAGTGAAATCTTCAATTTTCTAAGAAACTATAATGTTTACGAAAAAAAAGTCATGAGTAAAAGTTCTTTAGTTTTGTCCTATCTAACCGACAAAATCATAAAAAGTACACAATATCATAAAATAAAAACCTCTCGAAATTTCGTCTCTCTTATTTACAGTGAAATCTTCAATTGTCTAAGAAACTATAATGTTTACGAAAAAAAAGTTATGAGTAAAAGTTCTTTAGTTTTGTCTTATCTAACCGAAGCAATCATAAAATATACACAATATCATAAAACGAAAACATCTCAAAATTATTCAATTCTTTTTTCCTGCACCCCCTTTGCTACACCCTAACCTTCAGTCTTTATTAAACATAGTCGTAAATTCGTAATATTATTCTAGAAACTGGTTTGAGACCACCCTTATTTTAAAAGTGTAATAGGAATAGAATCTACATGCTTGTGTTAAAGTATTATGCCGATCTCGACAGCAAGCAGCAGTGCTCCAAATTGAACCATAATCTTATGAAAGACGGATCAATTCAACAAATTCAGCTTTCATAATATTACAGTTCAATTTGGAGCGCACTGCCGCGGCAGCACTGCTGCATCAGAATCATGCCTTTACATGACTGCTGTTTGGTAATGGTGTTTTGTAACTTTGTAACGAAGGTTACGAAAAATACATTAATAAAAATTGGTATACCAACCAATTTTTATTATGTATTTTTTGACCATTATTTAGCATCAGTATGTACAAGCTATGCAAAGTTGAGACTTTCAAAGTATTATAAGCTTTTCACCTGCAGCTTCGCCACCTGAACTACAGGTTATATTGTGCAGGTGGATACCTGTGCCCAGCAGTGGGATAAAAAGTACCCTATGTCATTTTACCCAAGCAAGGTCCCATTCCTATCTGTATATCCATACCACATCATAATCGGTCCAGCAGTCTAGGCGTGAAAATGTAACAGACACACAGAGTTACTTTTGCATTAATAATATTAGTATGGATAATGATCACCTGTCTTTTTTCTTCACGGGTCGTTCCACATTTGCCGAATTATTCAACTGAATGTAATATATAATAAACCCTTCTTTAGACTTTTTGATTCATATATAAAGTTATTGTAATTAGCTGTTGTTTGTTAGTCTGTTTGCCCTCCATTTGGCGCCACGATTTCCTTTCCAAGCTGATCCAAATGATAGTGAATGTTAAATAGTTCTATGTTATTAAATGTGTGTTGTGTTGACAGCTGACACGCCGTATGCGGGCGGCGTGTTCCGCGTGCGGCTGGTGCTGGGGCGGGAGTTCCCCGCGTCGCCGCCGCGCGCGTACTTCCTGACGCGCATCTTCCACCCGAACGTGTCCGCGGCCACGGGCGAGGTGTGCGTCAACACGCTGAAGCGCGACTGGCGGCCGGAGCTGGGGCTCGAGCACGCGCTTCTGGCCGTCAAGTGCCTGCTGATCGCGCCCAACCCTGAGTCGGCGCTCAATGCGGAAGCGGCGGCGTTGCTGCGCGACAAATACGACGACTACTTTGCGCGCGCTAAGCTGCTGGCCGATATACACGCGCGCCCGCAAGCACCCGCCGCCCCCGCCGCCCCCGCCGCCTCCGACAACCTGGCACCCGATACACAGGTACATCTGCTTTTCTTCATCTTTAGGGCCGGAGCTAGGGCTCGAGCACGCGCTTCTAGCGGTCAAGTGCCTGCTGATCGCGCCCAACCCCGAGTCGGCGCTCAATGCGGAAGCAGCGGCTCTGCTACGTGACAAATACGACGATTACTTTGCGCGTGCTAAGTTACTGGCCGATATACACGCGCGCCCGCAAGCACCCGCCGCCCCCGCCGCCTCCGACAACCTGGCACCCGATACACAGGTACATCTGCTTTTCTTCATCTTTAGGGCTGGAGCTAGGGCTCGCGGTCAAGTGCCTCCTGATCGCGCCCAACCCCGAGGCGGCGCTCAATGCGGAAGCGGCGGCGTTGCTACGCGCCAAATACGACGACTACTTTGCGCGCGCTAAGCTGCTGGCCGATATACACGCAAGCACCCGCCTCCTCCGACAACCTCGCATCCGATGCACAGGTATGTACATCTGCTTATCTTCATCTTTAGGGCCGGAGCTGTACTCTCTCGGGCATTACTTATATCGGGTCATTTTGAACTTACCATCCAAATTTTGAGGATGTGTGCAGTCCATGAAACTAAACAACTTTCTCTAAGGAACATACATACATACATACACTCACGCCTGTTTCCCATGGGGGTAGGCAGAGACTATGGATCGCCACCTGCTACGATCCTTGCACACTTCTTTCGCTTCATTCATATCCATCAATCTTTTCATACATGCCCTGCGGTTTTTGTCACTGCGTACACCAGCCTTTTTTATAATAACTTCTAAGGAACACATGACCAAATATGTATAAAAAAATCGACTCTTCATACAAATCAAAGAGTTCACGTGATCAATATGGGATGACCAAAATTTTGTGGCGAAATTCGACATGTTTCTTAGAGAAAGTTGAAAATTATTCATGGACTGGACATATCCTTGAAATTTGGATGGTAATTTCAAAATGACCCGATATTTGGCTTAGTAGCAAAAGGATCTATTCACAAAATGGCACACGGCCAAAAAAAAGGATACATTCTCGGAATTGAAAGAATCTGTTATGACTTTGTACTATTATGGATTCTGTGTTATTATATCTAACAGATCTAAATTCTTTTGTCTAGGCTTGGATCAAGGAAATATATTTCAAAGTCGAAATAAAACTCTTTTTAATGGATACTAGTGCATGACCACGGCAGCTGCAAAGGTGCCGAAACGTCGGGAAAATAAATAAGGGAAAAATCAAACCAAATACTAATTAATTACCAAAGTACTTTCAATAAAACTGCTCTAGTATCCATTAAAAAGTGTTTTATTTCAGTGAGCGCATAAGCTTGAGAAGTAAATATATTTCAAAGTCTCAAAAATGAATCAATGAGGAGCTCGAAATGTTTGGCTTTATTCAATAGTCAACTCTAGTTATTGATTGTGATAATATGTTTATCGCATGACGATGTCTAAACTGTGCCTCCAAAATGCCAACTTCTACAAATGCCGTTTGGCCGAAGTGATGCTAAAATTTCAGGCATCCGAAAATACGGTGAGTGAATTGCGTAAAGAAGTTGACGATTTACGTGAATCACTCGCCGTAAGTAGGTCAAATGTCAACATACGACGTGGGGCCTGCCTCGATACATCGATGACGTCGAGTTGCAAGTCAGCAGTTTCGTCGCCGTCTCCGCCACGACCCGATCAATCCCGAGCGCCACCGCCGCCGCTGCCGACGGCCGCGAGCGCCGCCCCCGCGGGCTGCGCGCCCCCCGCCCGCGCCCCGCCGCCGCCACCTACCGCGGTGGCGCCGCGCGCGCCTGAGACGCGTGCGCCCGTCAGCTGTCAACGGAATTTTGCTGCTGTTGCTGCCGCCAACTCAAGGCCGCAGTCGCAGCAGCCAGCTCTCGTCGATGGAAAAGCTCCTCTGCAGAATGTCGTCCGACCGGGCCAAGATGAAGACGGATTCCTCGAGGTTCGGAACAAAAAGCGACGTCGTCAGCGAGAGAGCAAGAACAACCATGGCACCGCACCGACAGGGCCCAACTTCCTGCTGCGAGCTGCCATACCGACCACGGCCGTGTACCTGTCCCGCCTGCACCATACCACCACAGCGCAGGACGTGATCGAGTACATAAAGAAGAAATCCAATTTTTGTTTGAGAGTTCAGCCACTGGAGTCGCGCCACAATACCAATTTTAAGGCGTTTGTGGTGCGCATCCCGACAGCGAGGCTGGACCTCTTCATGAAGGAGGACTTCTGGCCGCAGGGCGTGGTGTACAGGCGCTTCAGAGGGACGCTGCCGTGTGCCACCGATTCGACACACAAAGTGTCAAATTGATTTTTTACTAACATATTTTTAAGTTATTTACTAACAAAATTGTTTTATAAATTATATATGTTTAGTTTTAAGGTATATTTCTATGGGCCATCGTTGCCTGAATATAAATAAATGAATGAATGAAATGCCAACTTAGTTTAAAACGCCAGATTCTACAAATGTCCAATTCTACAAATGCCCACATCTACAAATGCCAACACTTAGTTGTAATATTTTCAATCACTTTTTGATATATATTTTTGCGTTTATATAGTTTATTTTCAATCAATGTTGTTTTTTTCTTTCCTTCGTAAAACCTATAAAATCGTCTCCAAAGTACCAAGATCACATAAATATGGAGAAGGTAAATAAATAAATACCTATAAAAAAAATATGGAAACGCAAAAATATATGTACTTATATCAAAAAGTAGAATCTGGCGTTTTAAACTAAGTTGGCATTTGTAGAAGTTGGCATTTGTCGACTAAACCAAAAAAATGACATATTTGCCGAGACTCCCCTCTCCCCCTCGTGGGATTGGGTGAGATTCTGCTTGACTCCCCCCCCCCCCCTAAATGTATCACGTAATTAATGGACACCCACTAATCAATTAATCATCGCACATAATTATCTTTTAATCTAGCAGTAGCATGCCCCATTTTTGGGGTACACCACCTCAGTCAAATAAGGCCAATCCATAAGAGGATTACTGCGCTACTTTAGCGCCGCCAATGGAAAAAAAATCGTAGTGCTTAAATAAATAGGAATAGGAATTGTGTTCTTCTAGTGTACTCCGAAGAAGCTTTGTTGTACTTTTTATCGTTTAAACAATATTTTATAACCTGTCGTTTAGTTTATTGCTAAAAGTGGCCACTTAAACAATATAAAACTCCATTAAACTAAACGGCAGACTAGAAAATATAGTTTAAGCGACCACAAATCTTATTCCGAGTACACTAGAAGAACACAATTCACAATTACGTCTTTATTTCAGCACTATGATTTTTTTTCCATTGGCGGCGCTAGTGTAGCGTATAAACCTTCTTAAAAGGACTATTTACTTTTCAGGAAGGACCTGTCGGAGGAGGCACCAGAAACGAGGACGGGCCCTGCGCCAAGCGCGAGCGGCGGCCGGCGGGCGGCGCGGGGCCCGGCGCGGGGGGCGCCGCGGGGGGCGCGGGGCCCCGCGGGGGCTCCTCCAGCGCCGCCCCGCGCGCCGCCACAGCCAAAGACAAAGACCGCCGCCGCATCCTCAAGCGATTATGAGCACGCGGCTCGCGCCCCCCACTTAGGTTATGTCGTGAAGTGTCAGTCTGTTATTATTATTATGTTCAATAAATTTATCACATCAATTGTTTTATCTATATTATGACTGCTTCTCAAAATCTCAAATTATTGAGAGCGATCGCTGCGTGAGTAGCAGATCTTTATCAAAGTAAACGAACTTTTCAATATTGTCTTAGATCACAATACCCCCCGTTTTACAACTTCTCAAATTTTGCCAGATTTATAAATTGCTATAGTTACATCTATTTCTTGCTGTATAGCACAAATAAAGGAGATACATTGATATTCAGAAAATTTCCAAGTTTTAAGAGGTATACGGGGGCAGATCTGCACCTTGATTACGTAAAGCTGTTGCTAACAATTCTCGATTGAAATCTATTGAAAGCGCAGTTGCATTGCTGCTTTAAGTAAGATAGTTGTCACATTGGTTCTTAACTAAAGCAGCAATGTACAGTCAGTGGCACGAATCATGAATATTTTTCGACGGAGTGGGGATAAGTTCGCGCATGTGCTCTTGTGAGCGACCAATAGCGCGCGCCCCTCTCCCGCCACCCGCGCCCCTCACCGCAACGCATACCCAAAATACGCGTTCCGCGCAATCCCCACCCGATTTCATGATTCGTGCCACTGACTGTAACTGCGATGTCTGTTAGCGATGGGCCGAGTCGTAATTTTTTCGACTCGGGTTACCCGAGTTGAAATTAATGCTGACCCGGGCAAAAACCCGGGTCAACCCGGGTCAGCGATGGGCCGCCGAGTCGCAATTTTTTCAACTCAAGTCATCCGAATTGAAATCTATGCTGACCCGGGCTTCAACTCGTTATGTCTGTATTTGATGAACTATTGAACCGATCCAACTCGGTTGCTAAAAAACTCCAAAACAACACTCTTTTTATTGTTTACCATGTTAAATTACTTAGGCTGGCCCCAGACCTACCGGTTCCGTTTCTTTGCTTTGCTGTGCTACCTTGCTTGAAAGACCGCCGGCCAACCAGGGTAATTTTCAATCTATCGCATTTTGGGACTAGACCAAATTGGCAAGATAGCCATTAGCTTGGTTTTATCAAATATCATCGCCTGGATTGCGAAGTAGGAAGCTTTTAGGAGATATGCCACCCTGAACATGGACTCCGATCGTAAAAAATAACTCGATCGCTTATTTATACAAGATGTTTGGTAAAGCCTTATAAAACTGAATATGGTAGATAGGGACCATAATAAAACTGAACAACTTTTACTATGGGACCAAATCTGAAATCGCGAAAAAAATGAACTGTTTCATACATTTTGATAATTTCGTTATTAATTTTTGTATAAAACAGCAGTTTTTTTTTAAAAACAAAACTAAAACTTCTCATCGCACCCCAGACGACGATATTTGATAACACCAAACTAATGGCTATCTTGCCAATGTGGTCAGGTCAAAATATGCGATAGATTGAAAATGAGCCTCTTGGCCGGCGGTCCATGGTAGAACAGCAAAGCAAAGAAATGAAACCGGTAGGTCTGGGGCCAGCCTTAGAAAACACTTAAAGACTAAAAAAAACAATAGAGCGAGCAAACTACCTACCGCGGGCGGGGAGAGCGGCGCGGTGGGCTGGCCGCGAAGCGAGTGCGAGCGGTAATACAGTGCCACACACCGAAGCGAGTTGGCGGGTTGATTGTGCTAGCCCGGGTTGACTCGGTTGGAAAGTCGCGTACGCGTCAAGTGGGCGGGCGGCGCGCGGCCCGTTTGGCGCGTCAACCCGGGCTAGGAAAATGTCAACCCGAGTTGACGGGCTGGAGAAGTAACCCGAGTTAGCCGGGTAAATTGACCCGAGTCGCCCACCACCAATGTCTGTCAGAGTTGATTGCAACAAAGTTAGATAATTACCCCCCTGTTTTCTCTGATTACTTCCACGCACGCATTGCCAGGTGGCTTGCTTAGCGCCTAGAGCCTAGCGAGTCACCTAGCGTGTGGGAAAGTGAAAGGAATGTTCTATAATGTTCGCAACCGGCCACGCGCTATCACACCTAATTGTAAGGCGCTAGGCTCTAGGCACAATACATAATAGTACAAGTCTAGGCGCTGCGGCGCCGGTTGCGAATAACGTTGCGAACGTTCCTTTAACTTCGCTACACGCTAGGTGAATCGCTAGGCTCTAGCTAGGCGCTAAGCAAGCCGCCTGTCAGTGCGTACGTGGCCTAACGCAAGTGCTTTATAGTAGCTACTTATGTAATTTAATATAGCTAAGTCATTTTATCCTTCAGCTTCCTGCTGGGTCAGGCTGATTCAGATCACAATCTTACGTTAGGTCAAAAGGAAGGATGAAATAAAGGAACCGGAGTAAGTTTTTACATACAAATTGGAGCTCGTTGTAGTCCATTCGAGTCCATTTGTAATCATAAAATTGATCAAATTGTAAAACAATTTAATATGTACATTTTTACATTGCTTGGTGGTAAACCTAACTTAATGTTAATGGTAGGTGTAGGTACAATTTTTTGTAGCACTTACCGCAAATTCAACTTTATACAAAGTTAGGTAAATTATCTTTTTTTTGGAGTAAAAAAATAACTACAATATTATAAAAGTCTAGTAAGTACCAGTACAGTAGATACCCCAGTCATCTTAAACATTCAAGGTCGCAAAAAATTGCAAGGTTCTGCATTTTTGGGATGTTGTTAGGATAGATACCAATAGTGTAAATCCAAATTTGCAACCCTGAAAGACCTGTGCTAACTTCGTAGTGCTATAATTAACAGACTTTTGGCGCGAATGGAGGTGCCGACTGGAAGGTATTTGTTTTCTTTTTAGGGGTTATGGAAGGTGTAATTGGTAAAACAAGGGAAGAAATCGAAGCGAAGCCTGAGTAGGCTGCCAATTTCTCAATAATGAAGTCACAGTTGCGAAATGATGGAGGAATCTCGAAATTTTCCTTTTTTTTTTTTTCAGTTTTTGGCTTACCTATTACAACTTCAAAAAAATGCATTCTACGGCAAAGTTATAATAAATATTTTTTAAGAAAATAAAATTAACAACAATTTGAGTGTAATTTTAGCTCTGTATGTCATATATAAGGTGGTACCAAATGATCTGATGATACTTAAACAGGTGATAGTGTTGCTTAAACTGATTAACTTTCTCCAAGGAACATAGGTCGAAAAACGAAAAAAAATTTTCATACTCCCATACAAAATGTACTGGTCAGCTGACCGACTTACTATGGAAAGGCGAAAAAAAAAATTCGTTTTTCGACCTATGTTCCATAGAGAAAGTTGTTCAGTTTAAGCAACACTATCACCTGTTTAAGTATCATTAGATAATTTGGTACCACCTTATACAAGGTGTTTGGTAAAAGCCTTATAAAGCCGAATATGGTAGATAGGGACCATCAAGTTGAACAACTTTTACTATGGGACCAACTCTGAAATCGCGAAAAAAAAATCAGCTGTTTCATACATTTTGAAATTTTCGTTATTCATTTTTGTATGAAACAGCTGATTTTTTTTCGCGATTTCAGAGTTGGTCCCATAGTAAAAGTTGTTCAGTTTGATGGTCCCTATCTATCATATTCGGCTTTATAAGGCTTTTACCAAACACCTTGTATATCTTGAGATACAATACCTCAAAAAAAGTTTGATATTTATAGTAAGCTATAGTGTTTTGATCAAAATACTGACTAAAATACTCATTCTACGAGGAAAGACAAGAGAAAAAAGTTCTAGAACAGTTATTTAGCTTTAATTCAAGACTAAAAAAACCGGCCAAGTGCGAGTCGGACTCGCGCACGAAGGGTTCCGTATAAAAAAAAACAGCAAAAAATCACGTTTGTTGTATGGGAGCCCCCCTTAAATATTTATTTTATTCTGTTTTTAGCATATGTTGTTATAGCAGCAATAGAAATACAAGATCTGTGAAAATTTCAACTGTCTACCTGCAGTCGTTATCAATATGGAGCAAAAAACGGCAAAAAAACACGTTTATTGTATTGTATGGGAGCCCCCTTTAAATATTTATTTTATTCTGTTTTTAGTATTTGTTGTTATAGCGGCAACAGAAACACATCATCTGTGAAAATTTCAACTGTCTAGCTATCACGGTTCATGAGATACAGCCTGGTGACAGACAGACAGACAGACAGACAGACGGACAGCGGAGGCTTAGTAATAGGGTCCCGTTTTTACCCTTTGGGTACGGAACCCTAAAAAATGCTCTAGTACTATAATAATAGTTCTCTTGTATCAGGTAAATAGAAAAATAGAAATTTGGAAATTTCAAAAAAGAAGCCTGATGAATTGTAGGACTCTTTTAAATAGTAAGAAAGATACCAATCAGCGTTAAATTGTTTATACTATAAAATAAAATCGTACAAAATTAATATTAATGTGTTATATCTTAATAATGTCACAGTGGCGAAGTAATGGAGAGACCTCAGCTTACACCTGCGACAGAAACACGCAGCACGTCAATTACCTACTATTTATTAATCAAATACAACAAAAAGATGTAAGAATAGATAATAAATTAACAATTAATAGATAACTGTGCAATGTTGATAACAATTTACATCCAAAGCTCAATTTCTTGAAAAATCAGATTTTTTAATATTTTTCTTTTACTTGATGACAAGAAAATTATAGGTCCTTAAGCATTTTTCTTACTCTTAAAGTAAAGCTAAATAACAGTTCTACAACTTTATTGGTAATGTCTTTCCTCGTAAAATGAGTATTTTAGACGATGTTTTGTTCGAAAGACTAGCTTTTCTACAAATTTATAACTTTTTGTCAAAAATGGCCCATTTTTGAAGTGTGTATCTCGAGATATATATGACAGTCAGAGCTGAATTTACACTCAAATTGTTGGTAATTTTATCTACTTTAAAAGTGTCATAGACGACTTTGCCGTAGAATGCATTTTTTAGAAGTTGTTACCCAGAAACTGAAAAAAGTTAAGGTTTTTCGAGCACTACGAAGTTAGCACAGGTCTTTCAGGGTTGCAAATTTGGATTTACACTATTCGTATGTATCCTAACAACATCCCAAAAACACACAGACTTGCAAATTTTTGCGACCTAACGCGATTTTTGTGTCTACGATGACTGGCGTAAGATGCAAAATAACTTGAACCAAATTTTAGTAGCTACCTAGGGTTGCCAGATCGAAAGTCCAAAATATCTGGAGAAAATTATAAAATGTCGGGATTTGGCGGTTGTTGTCGGGAGAAATAATAATAAAAAAATGTAACTTACATGCCTGTATATAGCAAGAAAACGGCCGCGCAGCGCGATTTTTAGTCAGTTTCAGCCCCTAATTTATTTATTTATTTATTTATCGTTTTTGGATAGCTAACAGCTTATAAACATACAGATAACAACAAATATTTATAACTAAAAGCTATTGACAAGCTACCACATGTAGAATTCAAAAGAAATTGATCTTAAAGCAATCATAGCCCAGAAGGGACAGGTGCGCAACAGTATAATAACATTAAACTAGATTTTAAACATTAACTTAATAACAGTCGTGATGCTGTTGAAAAACAAATCAATATTGGCGTCAGCGTTATTAATGGCGGAACAAGCTCTCATAAGGAAACTGTTATGCCTGTAGTTGGTGTGCATAGAAGGAATACTAAATGGTCTATATGAATCGTTGCGGGGCGCTCTTGTAGGTATTTTGAAACGAATTTTATAAAGTAGTTCCGGACAATCCACTGAACCTCTAATCAACTTAGTAGAAATGAAACATCTGCAATATTACGTCTAACAGAAAGTGGTAGCAGGTGAAATTTAGTACAACGATCTTCGTAAGATGTTTTAGGAATTTTGAATTTGAAATTTAGGAACCGAGTAAATTTTTTCTGGATCTTCTCTATATCATTTATGTATGTTACGTAACAGGGGTTCCAAATCTGGCTAGCATACTCGAGATGGCTGCGGACATAAGCACAATAAAGGATTTTGATGGTTTTCATGCGTTTAAAAGGCTTAGACAGGCGCATAATAAACCCTAGTGAACGAGATGCCTTATTGATAGTATTGACAATATGTTTATCAAATAGCAGTTTAGAATCAAGGATGACTCCCTGGTCTTTAGCTTCCTGACGAATGGATAATTTTTCATTTTTGATACTGTAACTACTATTAAAGGGATTGATTTTACGGGTAAAACTTATAGAAAAACATTTAGATACGTTCAAATCTAGTTTATTTAAGTAACAGTATGAGTCTAACCTTTGGAGATCATCCTGAAGCTGAACCGCATCAATATTATTATTTACAATTTTAAAAATTTTCATGTCGTCTGCAAATAAGAGATGATTAGAATGATGAAACCACTGACCTATATCATGAATAAAAATAATAAAAAGCAAAGGACCAAGCAGGGAGCCTTGAGGAACCCCAGAGGGTATGAGTGACCACGAAGATGTATATCCACTAAGCACTACCGCCTGAGACCTTTTGTAATCTGAGTTATCTTGTATTATTGCCTGTCTATAGTAAAAGAAAATGGCCGCGCAGCGCGATTTTTAGTCAGTTTTATCCAATAATCTTGCCCTTGTACAATTCTTCTGTCCATTTCTTTTCTGTTTGTAATTGTGTGTGTACAGAATTAATAAATAAATAAATAAATAATCTTGTAATCTGTAGTTTCATCTGTGAAAATTATTGCTTTCCAGAGAACTTTCGGAACAGCTGATTTTCCGGGAGATTTTTAGATTTTTCGGGAGTCGGGAGATCACTTGAAATTCCGGGAGAATCCAGGCGAATCCCGACCATCTGGCAACCCTATAGCTACCACGTGACTTGCGCAGCGCAGTAGCATTTTATGTGCCCACAAAAATGTAAGTGCGCAAGCCTCATTTTAACACGTCTTTATTAGTTGGCTTTCTCGTTTGTTTGTTTGATTGTTTGTCCACAAAGTTTGCGAATGATTTTTTTTTCTATGGTTGGGTTCAAGTTATATTGCGCGAACTATTTTAACCACTATGATCTCGCGGTCTTGCGGCGCCGTGTCGTCTATGCTATGATTGGTTAGTTTTAACTTTAATGTGGTTTTATCGAAAATAAATAGGTGGAATAGAAACCTATTGATTTTGAGCTTGTGTCAAGTATTTTCTCCCTGTTCAGCTACCTAATTCTGGTCTCAAATTGTTTAATCATAGACTAAATAATCTTGAGATAATATCAACTTCTATTTCAGGTTATCCTGATTTTTATATCACTGGTTGGTACATGACTGGTATGTTGTGTTGTCCCAATCCCAACCAAGGGCGTTGCCAGGCGATGGCCCAAGTTTTGAGATGGGGCGGGATTTATCGAAAAGCAAGTCAATTTAGACAATTGCACGGCCTTAGGACTTTAGTTTTTTTGCAGTTGTCTACATTTTTTCCCTTGGGGGGGGGGGGGGGGGGGAGCTGTCCCCCTGCCCACCCTTGGCGACGCCCTTGGTTGTGTGTGTGTTGTGTATTTATTATGTATTGTGTGGATGTGTCTCCTGCATCACCAGTATAGGTACAATATTAATCTATGTCCTGCATACAATCGAATTTTGCCACCTAAGTTGATAGAACAAGGATCAAACACTTATGGAAACCTTGATACGACGCACGGTGCACCAAAGTTTTGCTTCACGGACTACACAAGTCGAAGGTCCGAGTATATAGAGCGTTCGCAGGTTTAAATTTAAAGTAACTAGTCCACAGTCCGTATCGGCGGCGTATGTAGTTGTCCTAGGCCAGGTCGGCCTTGTCTTGCAGCGGCAGCGCCTCGTCGCGAGTCGGGCGCGCGGGCGCCGCGCTCGGCACGCGCAGCAAGAACCGGTGGAGAAGGGCCGCCAGCGCAGCGCCGCCCAGCGGGCCCACCCAGTACACCTGCAATACATGACAAAGAGAACGAATGTAAATCTTATGGTGCGGGCACATTTGTCTGATGCCACGTGCTAACACGCCGTATTTAAGGCGGCTACTCACGATTCATCTCAACCACAATCTGCTGATACAAATTGTTGAAGTCGCGGTTAGCTGTGCTCAACTCACGTTGCGTTGCGCCCGCAACTCGACTATTGACGATTCATGTCAACTCTCACTCAGCAGATTGGGTCAGTAAATTGAAAAAAAAATTTAATCGTGAGTGTGTAAAGTGTGATCCTAGTGCATACATCTTGAAAACCGATTTCATCTGACGGTCTTTTGTTTGTTGTCTGACGACATGTTAACGCGTGGCGTCAGACAAAAATGTGCCCGCACCTTAATAATTAGGGTTGCTCTATCGAAACAAACTCTGAGCTGACACTACAAAGACTTGTAAAAAATGTAAATTGTTTTGTGCATGAACAATTTTTAGCTTAGCTCTGACCTGACTCACGTGGCTTTTGCATAATCTACCTACCTTCACTTGCTGGCTATTCCGATAAGTAAGTAGGTATTTATCTGTGCTTGACCTTTAAACTCATCTTAAACAATGTAGAACTACCTACTTATTCGATAAATGTAGGTAGGTACGATTAAAATTAACGTATGAAAACTTATAGTTTAGTGTAGGTAGGTATTGTAGTTTTCGCCAGAGGCGCTGTGCCTAAATGCATATACAAATGATACAAAGATTTAGTCGACAAATACCACATTCTACTAAAAATGCCAAATGAGTTTAGAACGCCAGATTCTACAAGTGCCATCATAGCATTTGTATTATGATAGGTAGGTACTTACACAGTACTACATATATAGTACTTACTTACCTACTGAACCTGTATTATGGATCTGAACCGTTATAAAACAAAAGCTCACCCAGTGGTTGTCCCAGAAGCCCTGCACTAGCGCGGGCGCCAGGCTGCGCGCGGGGTTGAGGCTCGCGCCCGTCAGGTGACCCTGGAACCGATCGCCATACAATAAGTACCTATTGTCACTATTAGGTATATAGTTATGTCAAATAAAAAAGTCCAGTTTATTTAAAAACTTTGGTCATAATATCTGTATTATTTTTTTCCAGTGGCCTTCTTCCGGCTCCATCATCAGACCCTGGACACCGACATCCATCAGAGTAAGTTCTTGTCAAGCAGAATCTAAAGAGCCCAAATTCGAAGGGGTTTTTACGGTTTTAATAACAGAGTTCCTGTGGCTTTCGTCTGGCTCCATCATCAGATCAGACCCTGGACACCGTCTCGTATCCAAGTAGTTGTCAAGACAAATCAAGCGAGTATAAAATCGATGGGGTTGTATGGTTTCATTACAGAGTTCCTGTGGCCTTACGGCTCGATCAACACCATAATATTGTACTTATTGTGTTCTAGTTCTGGGGGCTTACCATCAGCAAATAAGACACCGTTCAGTTCAAAAGCAGGCCTTAAACAGGACTGCTTAGGGCCTGCTTACGAACTAACCTTTGAGGTCATAGTACGAGAAAGTAAGGCAGTTCAACATAAGTCCTGCTATAAGAGCTCATAGTAAGGCCCCTGATCTATGATCAAAGATTCAAGTCTCTAGTGCATCGAGAATAGTATAAAATCGTTTAGTAGGTACTAAATTTCTAGACAAACAAAAAAGCGATCATTAAAAACGTGGTAAAAAATAACCGGTTAAAAATGCCCCCTTTCACATGTAGGTAAGTAAAAATCGTTCTGGAAACTGACCCCTGCGTAGACGAGGCCGGCAATGGCGCATCCCAACTTGATGGACGCGGCGCGGTCGGGTTTGTTGTCGTCGTGCGCCGCCCACAGGCCGCCGCAGAGCAGCACCAGCGTGCCCGTCAGCAGCGCCTCCACGGCGGCGGCGGCGGCGGGCGGCAGCGCCGTGGCCGTGCAGCCGGCGTTGGAGGCCAGGCCCGGCGGCGCCAGCACCGACAATAAGCCGAATCCTACAAGCGCGCCGACCACCTAACAGTCAACAGACATAAAAGTCCTTAAATAAAACTCGAAGTAACTAGAATCGTGATTTTTCTTTTCTAAGTATAAAATTGTGAGAAGTGTCCTACCTAAGTAGGTACTTAAAAATGTACTACTGGCTTCTTGACTTATGGGTAGGGTAACGTAGCTTTAGTATGTCATGCTCACTTTAAACATTTCTGCGGTGGCGTCGCGTCATGTGAGGCGGGTCGTTACGTTCCCTCAAACATGGTTGAGCGAAACGATGGCTGGTTCAAGCGTCATGCTCGTGAACGAGTACTGCCAGTGGGAAATGGGTCTGCTTCTGACTACCTATCTTAACGCATATTGAATTGTATGTTGATTGTAAACTTTGAATTTAGCTTGAACCCTGTAATTTGATTAAGTAGGTAATTTGAAATTCATAAAGAAGTGCGATGAGCTAATGAAATAAGTTATTTATTTGTTAATCTTTGTTAGTATAAAGTCACTGGAAATATATTTGTAAATATCGTTCTATCTGATAACGCTGACAAGTTTTTTGCGCCCATTTTTCTTGTCAGCTAAAAGACGTCATTAAGGGTGGTAGGGTAAAAGATTTGACGATTTAAAAATGCTTATTATGTGAGCTCATTTAAAAAAAAAATCATTTCACCTGCGCTACAAAGTACGCAGCCGCCAGCACCGGTTGGATCTTCCCGTACAGCAGCGCGGCGAGCGTGACGGCCGGGTTCATGTGTGCGCCGGATGCGGGCCCGAACGCCTCCACGTTGACGAGCACGACGAAGCCGAACCCAAGCGCAGGGTTCGTGAGTGGCACCGGCTTGCCCGTCATGAGCGTTGCCACGCCCAGCAGCACGAGCAGCGCGGTCGAGATCAACTCCGCCACCAGCGCGCGCCACGACCGCTTGATCCACGCCGCCACTCCTCGGCCATTCTCATCTGAAACTGATGTAAGCCGTGTGAACGTCATCAATGAAGACATATTATTTTATTTATTTTACTCAAAAATGCTTGTACTACTTAATATACCTAGTCATTATTTTGACAACCTTTGAACAAAATCGAGGTTGCCGCGCTCCTCCGATGGTGACGCAACAAAGTTGTATGGAATTTCATTATTGTCTAGTTTTAGCCACCAGCAATTTCCTTTGAGAATCTCTAATCTAGTCCAGAATAAATATCGGAGTCATTGTGATGACACCTTTTTTTAGGATTGTATTGCAAAATATGGCTCAAGTTCCCCGTTTGACGGTACTTTCTTATCATAGGCAATCAATCGCTAGGTGAGTGCTTTGAGGAAATGACAGAATTTCTATGTTCAAAATTGACCGGTTGCAGAAAAGAGCCAATGTCCTGTCCACAGTAACGTAACGTTTTTTCGGACACATGTACAGAGTTGCACGACTTCACGAGTTTCCACGGCTAGTCCTCGAAAGCATTCGGGAAGTCAGAGTCTGAAATGCAAAATGCAAATGGCTGGACGACATCAAACAACGGACTGGACCTATCGTCACTAAATTAAAAGATGCTACATGGGATTGGAGCCGTAAAAACGATTGACTATCTAAACTATTTACTGTTTGACCGCTAAACTTCATTAAGATCATATCAAGAAATAATGATGATTATTTCACAGTAATTTCCAAAATGTGCAGTCAATTCGAAAACTCACCAGTCATCGACACACGTCAAGGGTCAGGCAATAATAATGTATCACTGAAATTGGGTCCGCGTCCGGTTTGTAGATAAAATAATATTTGTTCACACAAACTTAGATAACGTTTGCGTACCTACACCATTAACAACACGATTTGAAAATAATTCTTGAAAACAGGATAATTTAAGTACCTACCTACAACTAATATTAATAAAAATAATTATTATAGAAGGAGCACTTGTTATGCGAAGTTTTGTACAACTTTATGCTTCGGTGCGTCTGCCCTGGGGGCCAATTCTCGCGCACTGCGACATTTCTCGAATTCGAGATTATCTCTAATCTAATCACAAATCTCTATTAAAAATGTCACTAAATCTCTATTATAGCCAAAAAACTTATTGTCAGTGATTCTCGACATTACAAGTCGAAAGTCTCTACGATTTCTTGACTTTTCAAGATATCTCGAATTTTAACATCGGGAATCATCTCCCTGTTGCGTTGCATTTGCAGTTTGCACCGCACACGTGGGCCGCTTCTTCAACAAAATAATATAAATATGTTCACCACACGCCACACACAATTTGAATAATATTTGTATACCAAATGTAACTCCAGAATCTATTTTTAAAATCCTAATAATACGCATCTGATAGTCTCCGAGTCATCGCGGCCTTGGTTTTACATTATACGCCAACTCAAAACATGCAAGCGGTTAATATTATAAATCTTTTACTGTAGAGGTATTAATCGCAATAGTAAGTAAATGTAATGTTAAGTTACCGAAGGTACGTATATTAAGATATTCACTCGCATAATTATTATCATTAAACCGGTTGCCTATTGTATTAATGAAGTTGTCAGTGAGTTCCGGCGTGGTGAGTCCGCGAGTGCGGCCATACGTATCGAATATTTAATGTTTCTACATTGCTTACTGAGAAATCATCAATACTACAGTACGTAGTTTTTAATAACTATATGAATGTGCACTCCTTTCCCATGTTATTGGTAGAAGATGCCGACCACGGTGGTATGCGTGAGGCGTGACGCAGAGACCCCAAAAATTATCGCTAGTCAAAAGGTTAGAAGTTGATTTAAGAAAAAAGTTAAGTAATCATGCTTACGTCATTGTTGTCGCGTCGCGACGCGGGTGATCTTCAAGTCAAGTAGCGAAGGAAACAATAGATAAACAAGACAGACACCGACTTCTTTCCATTGTTTGTTCGTTAATTTCAGGTAATATTCAAACCGAGAGCCGAGAGTATACATAAATACTTAGAGAGAAGATTGTATTTAGGAAGCGCAATGATACGAGTACCATGGGGATGGTGGCTGCAACGCATGCGCAGACGCAGCGCAGCAAGAAATGGTCGGTCCGTTGAGATTTACGCGCGCGCGAAAGCGTATGGACGAGCGTGCGTGACGAGACTAAACAAAGCTAGTAATGGACGAATTTAATAAAAAAAGTTAAATACTAACATCGCTACTTGATTGCGCAAACTTATATCAAGTATGGAGTTTGCTTGCCTATCAGTGGTATAAGGAAAGACCGATATAGAGAGACACACAAATAAAACAGGTATAAAAGCTAGGCGGAATTTAACTTAGGTACCTACTTGGAGTAAACTCGGACAGGAATAATTTTGAAAGTTACTTAAACTTACAGTTACTTCTATCTGAACATAATGTGGTGTTGATGTTGAAGATTTAGTTTGTGTATGAATTGTCTTTAAAAATCTTGTCAATTAGGTATCTATTGAGACTTGAACTAGGGTCAATTATTGAGCAAATTTTTCAACTAGGCCACAGACTACCTAAAAATATTACGCACGTAGTGCTTACATTACCTATATACAAAAGATTTTCCTGAACGCAACCTGAAATCATCTTCGATGAAACGCTTAAGTAACAAAATTGCTGTAAGTACCTATAAGATATGATTTGTAGGGGCAAATAATAAAATCTGTTGATTTTGCTATTTTTCTTCAACAACTTTGTAAGAAATAAAACACTTTTTAACGGATACTAGCGCGGTTTTATTGAAAGTAGGGTGAATATGCCTATTACCAGCCCCCCCAAGGATTTTTCAACTTTGAATCTCTGTTGTTGCCACAATCGCTATCTTAAAAATATTGTTGATCCAGTTTTAAGTAGGTTGATTCATCTTTATTACGAAAATAGTTCTTAGTTTTTCGTAGTTATGTGGGAAAAAAATAGAGAAGCGTTTAAATGTCCGAAGGGCGAAAAGCCCTAATTCCAGCCGCCTTTGCCCTAATATCAGCCGCTTTGCTCCCTAATTCCAGCCGGGTACAGGGTGTTCTAAAATAATACAACCATGTTAGAATAAAATAAAAAAATATATAATTTGGTAACTCAATAGTGATAATTAAACACTAAAGGCTATAAATTATGATTCCCATAGCAAGTCATTGAAACTTACACCTCTCCTGTAGATATTAATCAATTTAGAATATACATATATTAAAAATGGCGTAACAAAAAGTGAACTTTTGGTTTAATAAACATATAATCAACGAGTATGAAATCGTTTTAATTATTTGAAACTTTTTTAAGCGTTTTCCAAGAAGTGGAATTCAATATATTTTTTTTATATTGAATTTATTTTCAGTTTCTATGAGTGAAGAAAAGTATGATTTTAATTAGGTATTATTACTTTTTACATCTAATATAAAAAATAACAAAATAATTAAAATCATATTTGAGAACATCCTGTATATTGCCGTAAAGTTAGATGACCGGCTGGAGTTAGGTTCTCATGCATATCCTAATATCAGCCCCTAATTTGCAGAACAAATAACTTAGGAAATGAACGTTATTCACCCGGCTGTAATTAGGTCATTGGGTGCAGGGTTAGTAATTCTAGTGAATAGCACTACAAATTTCAACCTTGAGACGAGCAAATTAAGATGAATTTGATTTCTTAAACGAAAGTTAAATACCCAATACCAGCCCCGGCTGATAATAGAAAGTTATTGAAAATCACCGAGTCAAACTCCAGCCCCCCTATTTTTTTCGAAGTTAGTAAATTTAATTACAAACTAGTAATGTCAAAACGTTATATATCTAATCTATTACTAATATCAAAGCCTAAAACCTAAAAAAATTGCATCTTGCCTTCGTAAACACACTTCCCAAAGTTCGCATCAATCGAGCTTTTATGCTGTTTTTCAAACATAGTCACCTCTACTCGGTCTCGGTGAACATTATTGCTCGTTGTGTGAGTTGTAGGTGACGTGACGGGGTAATAGTGATTTTCCAACTTAGAGGATTAACTAGCGGTGTGGCTCCATTAAACAGTTTCCGATTCTCACTGTTATTTAATGAAAGCAAAGCAAAAACTTTTGGGGGCTGGTATTAGGGGGGGGGGGGGGGGGGGCTGGAGTTAGTCATATCCACCCTACCTAGTTACCTACTTTGGTGATTAGTTCATTAGTTGGTACTTATTTGGTTTGATTTTTGATTTTCCCAAAGTTCATTAAAACCGCCCTAGTATCCGTTAAAAAGTGTTTTATTTCATGTCAAGTGAGCGCGTAAACTTAAAAAAACAGACTAAAAAGTAAAAATAAATTCTTCTGTAAATATTTATAACCCTATACCTACAGAAATTTTAAACCTAAAAACGTGAGGCGCATTTTGTAAAATTTGACGTCCATAATTATTGTCTTTAGCATGCCCCAAGTTTTTAGGTTTAAAATTTCTGTAGGTAGAGGGTTATAAATATTTACAGAAGAATTTATTTTTTACTTTTTAGTCTGTTTTTACTAGTCCGTTTTAAAAACGTGTTTTAAAAAAAGTTTTTTTTCAATAAATTATTATTTTCTGCTTTTAAGTTAACACGCCGAGTTAAGATGAAAATATTCCATCTCTTATCGGAGCACTCGTCAAGACGATTCAAACGAGCCCAAACTCGATGGGGTTGCATGGTTTTATTTCAGAGTCCCAGTGGCCTTCTTCCCGCTCCATCATCAGACCCTGGAAACTATTTCCCAACAAAGTACTCGTCAAGACGATTCAAACGAGACCAAACTCGATGGTGTTGCATGGTTTTATTAAAGAGTTCCTATGGCCTTCCTCCGGCTCCATCATCACATCCTCGGACTCTTTTTGCCATTAAAATACTCGTCAAAATTATTCAAACGAGCCCAAACTCGATATGGTTGCATGGTTTTATTACCGAGTTCCAGTGGCCTTCTTTCGGCTCCATCGTCAGACCCTGGACACTATTCCCCATCAATGTACTCGTCAAGATGATTCAAACGAGCCCAATCTCGATGGGGTAGCTAGCGTGGTTTTATTAAAGAGTTCCTGTGTCCTTCTTTCGGCTCCATCATCAGACCCTGGAAACTATTTCCCAACAAAGTACTCGTCAAGACAATTCAATCGAGCCCAAACTCGATGGGGTTGCACGGTTTCAATATTGAGTTCCTATGGCATGGCCTTTCGGCTTCATCATCAGACCCTGGACCTCATCTCCCATTAGAGTACTCGTCAAGACGATTCTAACGAGCTCAAACACGATGGGGTTGTATGGTTTCATCATAGAGTTCCTGTAGTCTTCTTCCGGATCCATCATCAGATCAGCTCAATGACACCATAATATTGTATTGCTTTCAAGTTCTGACATATGTTTAAAGTTTCAAGTCTCTAGCTCATCGGGAAGCTGTTAATAAAATCGTTCGCAAACTTTGCGGACAAACAACCAAACAAACAAACAAACAAACAACCAAACAAACAAACGAGAAAGCAACCTAATAAAAACGTGTTAATAAAAAGTGAACTTTGTAAGAGGAAAAGCTAGAGGTTGCTGCTTAACAATTTTGTTATTTATAACGTTATATGTATTACTGCTGTGTGGGATCACCCTATTTTAGTTAGAAACATTTACATAAACACTCTTAAACTTTATTTGCAGACTGTTGTGTTATAAGGTTTTTGTGGTTTTCATTCTAGGACGGGACGATAATATAATAGTACTACTAGCGCCATTACATTTGTTTTTATTACTTGTAAACCAAGTCAATATTAAAAAAAAAACCTGTTAAGTGCGAGTCGGACTCACGCACGAAGGGTTCCGTACCAAAAAACGGCAAATAAAATCACGTTTCTTGTATGGCAGCCCCCCTCAAATATTTATTTTATTCGGTTTTTAGTATTTGTTGTTATAGCGGCAACAGAAATACATCATGTGTGAAAATTTCAACTGTCTAGCTATCACGGTTCATGAGATACAGCCTGGTGACAGACAGACAGACAGACGGACGACAGCGGAGGCTTAGTAATAGGGTCCCGTTTTTACCCTTTGGGTACGGAACCCTAAAAAGCTCAAGTAATAATCTCTTTAATAACTCTTCAACCCTGTAAGTTTTAAAATCCATTCTACCCAAAAGTGTCGGCTCTTAGAATAATCTAAGGCCGTCCGCTGCCTTAAGCGGGATCCCGCCGCGGGTACACGGCGCGGGAATATAGATTGCTGGTTTTTGACGGACAGATGCTTGCGCAGTGCATGAGTAAGCTCTAATCTATGTCGCCCCGCGCGCGTGTCCCGCTCAAGGCAGCGGACGGCCTAAGTGTTAACTAGCTAGAATTGATTTTAAAACTTACAGAACAGATGAAAACTGTTGAAGACTTATATTATTCAAACAATATTAGAGACAATTTAAAAGATTATTGTATGAGCTTTTTTTTTAATATTAGTATACTTAGTTAGATAGTAGCACCAATTACGGATTTAGGTAGGCCTATTCGCTATGAATAATATAGTTAGGTTAGGTACGGTACGTTACATACTTACTTTCATAATGAAAAATTTAAAACTTGTGTGTTCAATGCAAAATGCTCGTTCGGAACCCGGAACTAATTGTTAAAATACCTTATAATATTATCAGAATCATCAAATACCTAATGCCCAATTTAATATTAAGAATAATAGTTATAAAAAACATTATATTGTAATGCATAAACATGATTAACGTCGTCGCAGTAGAGATATCAGGTACCTACCTACCTAAACGAGTAATACTTGTCCTAGGGTTGCCAACCCTACTATATAATATAGTATCCTACTATATTGAGGGCTCGCCTACTATATTTTTTGCAATAATATACCTATAGTAGGCAAAACTACTATTTTTTCAAGTGAAAAAATTTAACATAAACCGCAAAAAAAAATATGCACATAAACACTTGTGTTTATGGTTGTTGTATAAATTATGAAAATGTAACTACTTACCTAAGAGGTATGAAAAATGCATTTTTTTTTGGAATTTTTGGCACATCTACTATATTTTTACACTAACGATCTTGAAAATACTATATTTGATGCAAAAAAAGTTGGCAACCCTAACTTGTCCTCAAGCTGACACACCTAAACAAATAATCAATACGACATCGGGTAGTTTGATTGAACCTAAAGCAGTTATTCGTATTAATCCCATGAATTTAATAAATTACTCAAGCGATTATCTATAAGATTTTACGTCGAAATAAACCAGCCAGTTTCTAGCGGGGTTTTATTTATGTCTATGTTCGGTTTGTATTTTTTTTATTTACTTTTGGGATTCCCAACGTTTCGGCACTATTGCAGGTCCCTCTCATTATTGCCGCGGATATATTATGGTCACGGTTAAATATTCAGAAGTGATTTTTTTTTACCCATATTATAGAATAAACATCCTTTTGAGAAAATAATAAGGCACCTCGTGGGCACCTCTATCAACCAACTTAAGTAAAGGTTAAAGGTGCTGAATGTTTCTCTAACTTATTTTATCTATCTACTTACTTATTCATATTATTGTTGGAATTTTTATTAGGTACCGCAATTTTAAAACCACATCTTTTCACCTCGCACTGTCGCACACTCGACACAATGTCGTCGGGATTCGAAATCAGACTATCGTTTGCGTCATGTACAATTATCAACAAACCAATTTGATTTTTGGTAGGTAGGTACGTAATTAGTTTTAAAACAAGAAATAGGGAGTTAATGATAATTTTAACCGCTTTACAGATAATCTAAGTACCTACTGTCGCTAGTAGAATATTTCTCTGATTAAAATAGAACAAGTTCTGTGGGATTTTGTCACAATGCGCCGAAATAATTTTAGTTAGGTATTTAATTATGTTAATCGAGTGACCTCATTTTGAAATCATCACCGATGTCACCAAACTTCGTGGCTGCATGTGACCGGTTGAGACAACCGGTCGTTGTACTGTACTAACCGTCTCGGGGCATGAGGCGTGCGTGCGCGTGCGTGTGAGGCGGGGGCGCGGTGCGGCGCGTGTGCGGCGGGCTCGAGTGTCGCGCGGCGACTGCGCGCGCGCCGATACGCGCTTTGCCGCCAGCCGCCCGCCCGCCCGCACGACACGGGACGACGTGCCGGCTGCACCGCCCGCCGCCGCCCAGCCCACCATCACCACCCGCCGTCAGGACAGGTGCTGGTGTTGTGCAGACAGACAGTGAGTGAGGAGCAACGAAACTAGATACCTACCTATTCTTATTACAATTGCTCCTTATGCCGTCACTAGGCTACACGTTTCTAGCCGCCGCTGGGTGGGCCTCATACCAGGTATGAGTTGGTTGGCGGTACCTATTAAATGCTACGCTGATTGCTTCTGGCCGCGCCTTCAGATTGTAATTTTATGCTACCTAGTCCTATACCCACCTGCCTGACGTAGGCAGCGAGCCTCTATCCTGCTATTGTGGGCGTACGTAAGTACATAGGTAGGTACATACGTACCATAAAAGGTGCAAAAAAAACAATTCCTCATAATTATAGGCATTACCAAACGATTTTTTATCAGGATCTTCTAGGAACTAGGTATTTTAATTAAAGCGACTTATTGAACTATTATACCTCTACCACAGAATATATAATAGTGCCTCTACCACAGAATATATAATAGTACTCCTCTACGTTGGCGCAGTTGAGGAGCTCGGTGGCGCAGTGGTTTAGCGCCTGGCCCAACGATCGCGGCGGTTAAGCAACGTTCGCAAGGGTCGCTCATGGGATGGGTGACCAAAAATTTATTATCTCGAGCTCCTCCGTGCTTCGGAAGGCACGTTAAGCCGTTGGTCCCGGCTGCATTTGCAGTCGTTAACACCCACCAATCCGCATTGGGCCCGCGTGGTGGGTTATGGCCCATCCTCCTTACCACCCATAAGGAAGGCCTGTGCCCCAGCAGTGGGGACATCAAAAATGACTGATGGACCTCAACGTTACGTAACGAGTCGACTTTTGAACCTGCCCCTTGAACCCAAAGGTCTCGGTCACCAAGTGCGGGTCGGAATCGCGCACGAAGGGTTCCGCACCAAAAGCGGCAAAAAATTACGTTGTTGTATGGGAGCCTTATTTTATTCTGTTTTAGTACCTACCTATTTGTTGTTAATAGCGGCAACAGAAATAGATCATCAATGAAAATTTTAATTGTCTAGTAATCACTGTTTATGAGATACAGACTGACAGTGAAGTTTAGTAATAGGGTCCCGTTTTTACCCTTTGGGTCTCTTCTTAGTCGGGCACTCTTGACAGAGTGGTCGTGGCCGACGATGGGCAGGGTTGCGGCTCGCCGTCGCCACTCGCTCCCAGGGCGGCCGCACGACGTGCGATATCTCTCCATTTTTGCCGATTTTTGGCGTTGTGAAAACACTGTACTGTGGTTAACTGCGTAGTTTTCTTAATGAGGTCGATCCATCAAGTCGGAGAGCGGCCTCGTGGTCTCTTCCCCTCTGTGTAGGTAACCTTGTACTACCAACCTCTCCATCGATTTCTCATTTCTGGAGATATGCCCAAAGAACTTAAGTATTCGTAACTGCACAATCGACGATAACCTATCACGTATGTGAAGTTCTTTGAGGATGGATAAGTTGGCGCGGAACGCGGTCCAGGATATTTTTTGCAGTCGTCTCCAACACCCATCTCTAGTGCATCGATTTTGCGGCGGTCCGAGTCTTAGCGACCAAGTTTCGGCTTCGTATAGAAAGATTGGAAAAACGAGGCTTTTCATTAGGCGGACCTTTATGCTCATGATTGTCCTCCTGTCTTTCCAAATCTTTCCTAATCGCTCCACTGCCGATCTGGTGATAGCACAACGTCGCTTAATCTCGTCTTCGCATCCTCTAATTTGAGATAATAGAACCGAGGTAGATGTAGCGTTGCACTACTTCGCAGTTGGCTATATTGAGTATACCCGTAGTGTTATGTTCAGCTCGATCTACTATCACTTTCGTCTTGTCTCTATTTAAAGCAAGACCGAATTGGAGATAGTGGCTTCAAGGACAGACGAGTCAAGAGCTCCTCCAAATCTTCTCTCGATCTAGCAAGAAGAGTAGTATCATCAGCGTATCTTAAATTATTAATTACGCCACAACCGATTGAAATACCCCTGTTCCACCCATCCAAGACAATGCGCATAATATATTCGGTGTATATGTTAAAAAGTAGGGGTGACAGAATACATCCCTGTCGAACACCGGACTCCGCCTTGAAAATTTCCGAAAGAACTTCATCAACTCGCACTGCTGCTGTATTACTCTCATAGGGATTTTTCAGAAGGGAAATCAAGTAGTGTGGTACCCCCATGCCCCATCTCTATCGGGACTTTCCAGAGATACTCCCATATGACAGTGTCAAATGCCTTACGGAAATCAACAAAGCAGATGAAGAGCGATGTGTTAAATTCTCTGACTTTTTCGATAACTTGCCGTAATATGAGTATTTGATCGCGTGTGCCTCTCCCTTTCATAAATCCGGCTTGTTCAGGTGCGATTTGGCGTAACAGGTAAGCTTGTAACCTTGTGTTCATTATGTGAAGCATCACTTTACTTGCATGTGATATCTGAGTGAGATAAACCTGTAGTTGTTGCATTTCTTGGTGGAACCTGTCTTGTACAAGGTGATGAATACTGACTGCGACCAATCTTCCAGCCATTTCTCAGACTCCCATATCTTGCAGCAGATGGTGTGTAAAATGTTCTCCCCTGTCTCTCCCATCGCTTTAAATACTTCGATTGGGATCTCATCTACTCCTATCGCTTTATTGCTTTTCAAGTAGTGTCGAATAACTGCTCGTACTTCATCACGCAAGTTTTCGGGTTCAGTCACTGGTGTAGTCAACGGAGCATATATTGTTTGCTGTGGATTTATTAGCGAAGAGAGATTTGCAGTACCCTTTGGATACAGAATCTTAAAAAAGCATGTTGGTCTTTCTATTTTGTGGTTAAGTGTGATGATCATTTGCTCTCGAGTTGTAGCTTTCGATGTAACCCCTCGTCTACTGCAAGAGCATTACCGATAAGAAAATAAGGACATCGCAAAAATCTTCCCTTTTACAAATCGAGCTCGATGTCTATGTACCTGAGACTATTAGAAATATTTATTTTCTCAAACATGCTTGGAAATTCGAACACTATTTTGACAACCTTCTTCGTGCTAAATCGGAGTTTCCGGACAGACCTAAACCGCGCCGGCAACTTTTGTATGAAAATCCATTACTACTAACGTGTAATAATGGATTTTTATACTAAAATTGCCAGCGTCTGAACGTAAAGGTTAGTACTGAAACTCATTATACACGTGTAATTCAGAAATGGAACGAAATTTTCAATGAAACACGACATTCAATGAGGTCTGTGATCATCATCAATATTTAAAATTAGAACTGGCTTTGTAAATGGAAAGTTCCGAATTACGGTAACAGTGTCATGAGCGCAGTAACGCCCGCCCATTAATCCGTATTCCTGGTTACAAATCTTACGTGTAACATACGATTCGGACAGGCGGCATAAAAATAACGTTATATTATCTATGGATCTTGGCGCGGGAAGAATATTTTGTTGAAATTGTTTGTTGTTTTGTCAAATATTTTATATTCGATTTAAATTAAGTACCTAAGTAATTAATCTATTATATAAATGAGTTCAAGCGACGAATGTGATATTTTGACGCCACCTGAAATTCAAGAAGCGGCAAGAACTGTAATAGAAAACATGTTGACTCCAAAATAAACCAGATGTAAGTAAACCTAACTGCAATGCACAAAAGACAATCACAAGGGTATAAATGTAGGAAGTCTGCATCAAACGTGCAAATTTTCTTGTCTAGCATCAGACAGTGTGTATTTGGATCCTAAAGTAAGTTTTCGTATTGATAAGTACCTAGGTACTACGAGTAATTTACCACTTTGTTTTAGTCAAACAGCTAACATCACAACTTTACACGTTCTATATTTTTGTTTCAGGTTTGATTTTTGGCATTTTCGGTGCATGAACATGCAACGACATAAAGAGTATTTATGTAAAAGACGTAGAAACTCAAGACAGTGCGATTTTACTTTCAATCTAAGATTTAATCTTTGCTTCTAATTACTGTAAAATCTTTGCTTCTAATTACTGTAATCCTTACTAATATTATAAATGCGAAAGTCCGTTTGTTTGTTTATTTGTTTGTTTGTTTGTTACGCCTTCACGTCTTAACTACTGAACCCATCATCATAAAATTTTGCATACACGTTGTCAGGGGTACAGAAAAGGACATAGGGTACCTTTCATCCCGAAAAAAGTATTGTTCCCGAGGGATAGCCAAAAATCTTTCCACGCAGACGAAGTCGCGGGCGGCCGCTAGTTTTAAATAAAAATAAAATGTTAGAAAAGTTACTACTTGGTTTGAATTTCCGCGCATCATTTGAGAAAAGTACTATACAAGCTTTGGCAGCAACTGGGCATTGATGGACTCACGTATGTGTGCCTCGGCTTCGCCTCGGCCCACATTTTCACGTTCGTCCTTCAATGCCTGAGTTGCCTGCCGCTGCAGTAATGTACTATATTTAAATTACAAATATGCTTAAGTATGCTAAGTATAATATTGTGGTATTTACGTATGTATATCACTCAAGGTACTGGCAAAATTCTTCACCTTTGACCATGATTTTTGTTCTGTATTGTATTGTGTGTAAAACGATCGATTCGGTCTTACCTACCTAAGTACTTAGGTACTGTTGATGTCATTTTGTTAGTTACTCTTCCCTAAAGTTAGTATTTTTTGTCTTGATTTTAATTTTCTTTAAATTTGGTGAATGGTTGATTATTTAAATGAATGGTAACTTTTGCGGTCTCTTTTATTTGATATTGGTGGAGCGACTCGAGATGTTGTTGGTTATCTTGGCAATAAATCATTGGATGCAGAGTGCATTAGATAAATGTTTGATATTTGAATATCAAATGGAGCGACAGACAAACAAGCGATAACGTGTATATCGGGTAGGCTACCCGCTGTGACGCGGACGGCGCCGGACGGCCGGCGCGCGGTCGGCGGGCGGGGCGGCTCCGGCAGGCGCGATGTAAACACGAAGTGCACAAAGCAAGAGCTGCGCTGCACTTGTGCAAGCCTTCTAGTTAATGTGACATTCTATTAATTAATTAAATATTTATCGAACACTGCGCTTACACGAAATAGGAACACATCACTCAAAGGACTTAGCGTAGCTAGCTAATATTAATAGATATGACTAACTACCCTGCTTTTGCATTTTGTCCAGCTCCGGAAATAAAAGTCAAAAATAATAATTTCTCTCTTTACACGCTCGATCACAGAATACATAATATGGCTCGATTTCACTGCGTGCTTGATCACCAAATGATCACAATGAGCCGCCATCTTGAAAAGCGCAATTTTTGACAGGTTGAAGTCGATTAATAGTCTACTACCATAGCCTTATCTATATCTTCCAAGCCCTGAAGTTGAGCAGAACGGCAACATCGCATGTGGTCAAGCACATAGTATAAAATTAATTTAAAATTATTTATTATTTGTTTTTCTTATATTATCTATGTTTAAACTAGTTGTAAATTGTGATGTAAGATTATTTCAATAAAGTTATATATTTATTATTATTATTTATTTATTAGAACATAAGGTTTGGGTCAAATTATTTGAACTTTTCGGGGGTCCTTTAGTACGATGAGCATTTTGATCTAAGCCCCCTCTAGCAATAAGTCTTACATCATTGGGAAGGTATTTAAATTTGAAACACTTTATTGTTTAACTATAAACGTCAACTATTAGTACTTTGAGAGTTATAACGCTCTAAACTTGACCAATTTTTTTTACATTAATGACCTAAAACTCCGAAAATATTAACAGTTAATAGAAAGTATGTTTGCAGCAAATATTTGTCATATAAAAACCGTTCTTACGATATATCATTCATTTCTATAGGTGTGGTAGATCAACTCCCATAGACAATAAACCACTTTTATACTTTAATAACCTTTAACTCCAAAAGTATTAACTCATAAAGTATATTAACAGCAAATATTTGTCTTTAAAAGACCTTTCTAATGATATATCATTTATTGCTAGAGGGCGTGTTAATCAACTCCCTGCTGAAGAAAATCAACAAAAAAGATGACATCTTTGACAGCCATGTTTTCCTGGTTAACATTGATATTTTTCTTATTGTTTAATATACAAAGCATTTCAATAAAAGAACTAAATTATTTTCATATTTTAAACCTCACACGATTACTATGAAAAAAAAAATATCGACCTCTGAAAATTCAAATATTCCCATACATTTAGTATGGAGACTGGGCGGACGACATGACCACGAACTGACAGTAACAGACGTTGCCAAACTTATGTTCACGGCTTGGAAATTAAGAAGGCTATGCTACTACCATAGCCTTCTATATCTTCCAAGCCCTGAAGTTGAGCAGAACGGCAACATCGCATGTGGTCAAGCACATAGTATAATATTATTTTAATTATTATTTATTATTTGTTTTTCTTATATTATCTATGTTTAAACTAGTTGTAACTTGTGATGTAAGATTATTTCAATAAAGTTTTATATTTATTATTATTATTTATTTATTAGAACATAAGGTTTGAGTCAAATTATTTGAACTTTTCGGGGGTCCTTTAGTACGATGAGCATTTTGATCTAAGCCTCCTCTAGCAATAAGTCTCACATCATTGGAAAGGTATTTAAATTTGAAACACTTTATTGTAGTACTATAATCGTGAACTATTAGTACTTTGAGAGTTATAACGCTCTAAACTTGACCAATTTTTTTAACATTAATGACCTAAAACTCCGAAATTACTAACAATTAATAGAAAGTATGTTTGCAGCAAATATTTGTCATATAAAAACCTTTCTTATGATACTCTCATAGACAATAAACCACTTTTATACTTTAATAACCTTTAACTCCAAAAGTATTAACAATTGATATAAAGTATATTAACAGCAAATATTTGTCTTTAAAAGACCTTTCTAATGATATATCATTTATTGCTAGAGGGCGTGTTAATCAACTCCCTGCTGAAGAAAATCAACAAAAAAGATGACATCTTTGACAGCCATGTTTTCCTGGTTAACATTGATATTTTTCTTATTGTTTAATATACAAAGCATTTCAATAAAAGAACTAAACTATTTTCATATTTTAAACCTCACACGATTACTACCAAAAAAAATATCGACCTCTTAAAATTGTAATATTCCCATACATTTAGTATGGAGACTGGCCGACGACATGACCACGAACTGACACTAACAGACGTTGCCAAACTTATGTTCACGGCTTGGAAATAAAGAAGGCTTTGCTACTACCATAGCCTCCTATATCTTCCAAGCCCTGAAGTTGAGCAGAACGGCAACATCGCATGTGGTCAAGCACATAGTATAAAATTATTTAAAAAGTTATTTATTATTTGTTTTTCCTATATTATCTATGTTTAAACTAGTTGTAAATTGTGATGTAGGATTATTTCAATAAAGTTTTATATTTATTATTATTATTTATTTATTAGAACATAAGGTTTGAGTCAAATTATTTGAACTTTTCGGGGGTCCTTTAGTACGATGAGCATTTTGATCTAAGCCTCCTCTAGCAATAAATCTTACATCATTGGAAAGGTATTTAAATTTGAAACACTTTATTGTATTACTATAATCGTGAACTATTAGTACTTTGAGAGTTATAACGCTCTAAACTTGACCAATTTTTTTAACATTAATGACCTAAAACTCCGAAATTACTAACAATTAATAGAAAGTATGTTTGCAGCAAATATTTGTCATATAAAAACCTTTCTTATGATATATCATTCATTTCTATAGGTGTGGTAGATCAACTCCCATAGAAAATAAACCACTTTTATATTTTAATAACCTTTAACTCCAAAAGTATTAACAATTGATATAAAGTATATTAACAGCAAATATTTGTCTTTAAAAGACCTTTCTAATGATATATCATTTATTGCTAGAGGGTGTGTTAATCAACTCCCTGCTGAAGAAAATCAACAAAAAAGATGACATCTTTGACAGCCATTTTTTCCTGGTTAGCATTGATATTTTTCTTATTGTTTAATATACAAAGCATTTCAATAAAAGAACTAAATTATTTTCATATTTTAAACCTCACACGATTACTATGAAAAAAAATATCGACCTCTTAAAATTGAAATATTCCCATAAATTTAGTATGGAGACTGGCCGACGACATGACCACGAACTGACAGTAACAGAAGTAGTTGAATATTGGGCACTCTAGCCCACTCCGTTCGCTCCGGCTTGCGCCTTCGCTCACTTCGTGAGCTTTAGTGCCCAATATTCAACTACGATTGGGTATTTTAGCTCACAAAGCGAGTAAAACATAGCGTAGATGATGAGACAAAAGATTATTTAAATATAATGACTAGTCATATTATGCGCATTTTCATAAAATTCATGGAACATTACGGTTAGATTCAAATGTTGACATGAAATTCATAAAACAAAAAGAATCATTAAAATTAGACTGTTTATGTCCCCCACCTGCAAATGTGGCTAAACGACATGGTAACTTATTACCAAACACTATACGCTGCATTGTGTGTGGTCCATCAAACTGTGGAAAGACAAATTTAGTTATCAGTTTATTGTTACACAAAGATGGTCTGCGTTTTAGAAATCTGTATGTTTATTCAAAATCTCTTTACCAAGCTAAATACTTATATTTGGAGAAAGTGTTAGACATGGTTCCTGGTATATCGTTGCATAAATACAATCACAACAGTGAAATCTTGAGTCCACATGAAGCTTCATCAGATTCTATTATTATTTTTGATGATGTTGCTTGTGAAAATCAAAACAACGTAAGAGATTATTTTGCAATGGGGCGTCATAAGAACATTGATTGTTTTTATATTAATCAAACTTACACAAAAATCCCTAAGCAATTAGTAAGGGACAATTCAAATCTACTCATATTATTTAAGCAAGATGACATTAATTTGAAACATGTATATGATGAGCATGTAGGGTCTGATATGTCATGGCCTCAATTTCGTGAACTGTGTTCTACTGTTTGGAAGAAACCCTTCAGCTATCTTGTGATAAATAAGGACTGTGAGAAAAACAATGGATGCTACAGGTCTACATTTGACACATTTGTTGTAGTGGATTAATATACAAAATAAGATGTCTAATGACATATGAATCATTTTGATTTGAGACTTGAGAGCGAGCGAATCGTTTTAAAATGGAAAAAAAACTCAAAGAACAAATTGTAAAATCCGCAGCAGCTGTTAAAAGAAAAGTTGAAATGATAAAAGATATAAAAAAATGCAAATAATATGGCGCTGGAAACAATATTTAAGCCCATTGTAGATCCTCTTACCTTGTTAGCAAATAAAAATGAAGATAAGCATCTCAAAGAAGAGAATTGTGAACCGTTGATGAAAAAAACTAAGAATGATGACAATCTTACGACATGTACTTCTGAGGAAGATTTTAATGAATATATCAATGAAGAGGACGATAATTCAGATAGCGAGTTAGATAAAAGTTACAATAAAACTCTTGTCGTACCACCGTCTGAAAACCTCAATGTGAGCGATGGATCTTTTAAATCATTTCCCTCATCACCAAGTGTTAAAGACCAGTCATCGTCGTGGTCTACATCATCTGAAGTCATTGTTAACATACCATTTGGAGTTAGAAATGAACGTGGAAAATTATTGCTTGGCAAAACCCGAGTTTTTGACGATGGCAAAATCTTGAGAATTGGAACAAAGACTTTGGAAAAAACTAAAGGTTTGAAAGAACTATTGTTTAAAAAGAGACCCAATTTAGATGTGGTCACGGACGGTGATTTACAAGATTATAAATTGCTTTTAATAGAAACCAATGCACATCGACGTAACTTTGAGGCATCAAAACCAATAAACAGCAACAAGGGATTCAAATACACTAATGTTATTAAGCCTTTGTTCAAGTTCTCTCGAAATGCTACCACAAGTCTGGAGAGTATTCCAAAAGGGAAGGGTATTCCACTTTTGAAAGAAGTAAAAGAAAATACTGATTATGTTTACTGGGATGACCCAAACGAGTTAGTAGAACGATTAAAATTACTATTAGCATCATGGGCAGCGGGCAACACTGGGGTAAATAACGAAATCATTGCTATTGTTGAAGAATTGTATGAAGCTGGTCTCATAACTACTGTAGAATTTAAAGAGCTTCCATCAGGAAAATTACGCAGTACATTTTCAGTGGTCGACTCATCTAGACAGCGATGAATATAGACAAGTTTGGTCATCACGTTCATAAACGTCTACGGTTATCAGAATTCGTTGGTACTTTTAACGATACGTTAGTGAAATCGGAAACGGGTCACTACGATTTGAAATTGTCTAAATTAAAAGGTCTTCCATCACCAAACGAAGACGATGAAGCAGTGAACAAAGCTTATGTGGATAAAATCGTTCAAGAATTTAGAAATGAAATTAAAAAAACTCAGAGTGATATAAAACTGTACTTAAAAAATTTAGAAAATATAACATCAGACCGTTTATCAAAGTTATTTTATTCAAAGTCAGAAATAGATAATTTGATTGAACTTAAATTAAATCAAAAATGAGTAAAAGAGACATAGTTGATGAAATTCACAAGGCAGCAAGAAGAAATTTTCCTCGTCGAAGAACTATTATAAAAGGAATGGATGATTTATGGCAAGCTGACCTTATGGATTTTCAAAAATATTCACATTTTAACAAAGGATACAAATACGTTTTGGTTGTTATCGATACGCTATCAAAATACGTATGGGTAATTCCCATAAAATCCAAAGATAAAAATAATGTTACCAATGCAATGCATGAGATATTATCTTGTTCATCAAGAAAACCTAATAATTTACAAACTGACCATGGCAAGGAATTTTATAATGAAGTTTTTCAAAAATTGTTAAGAAAGTATAATATAAATCACTATTCCACCCACTCTGTCAAAAAAGCTTCTATTGTAGAACGAGTTATTCGTACAATCAAATGTCACCTATATAAACTCTTTAGTTTATATGGTTGTTACCAATGGCTTGGACCCAACTTGAATTCAGTTGTAGAAAAATATAATAACACTACTCATCGTATTACTAAATACAAACCTGTTGATGTAAATCAAGTAAACCAGATGGTTGTTAGATCTAACATTATGCAAACACGGATATCTAGTGCAAATAGACAACCTAAGTTTTGTATTAACGACAGTGTTCGTATAAGCAAATTTAAGGGTGATTTTTATAAAGGCTATACACCTAATTGGTCGACGGAAATATTTAATATAGTTAAGGTAAACGATACAAACCCACCTACGTATATTTTAGAAGATAAACATAAACAATTAATTTTAGGCTCATTCTACGAACACGAGTTGCAAAGAACAAAATTTCCTGATCTTTATCTCATTGAAAAAGTTATTAAAAGAAAAGGCAATAAGCTTTTTGTGAAGTGGTTAGGTCTCAGTGAGGACGAAAACAGTTGGGTGGATAAGAGTGCATTACTTTTGTAATATAAATTGTGTGTTGGGTGAAAATAGTTCATTTAAAAAATATCCATGAAGAAGGGTAGAGGTATATTAAATAACTTTATTAATAATTTACCAATTGAGCTACATATCCCTGGTTATCAATTTTGTGGTCCTGGTACTAAACTTCAGAAGCGATTACTGAGAGGTGATCGTGGTATAAATAAATTAGATGAAGCTTGTATGTACCACGACATTGCTTACAATAACAAAGACTCGAGAGTTCGACATAAAGCTGATTTAGAACTCTTGAATATGGCTAAGAGAAGACTAAAGTCAAGCGATGCAGGGAAAGGCGAAAAGATTGCGTCATGGATAGTAAAAAATGCAATGAAAGCAAAACTTAAAGCTGGTGCTGGAATACGTCCATTTATGTCAATTGTGAAAAAATTACAATCTCAAATAAAGAAGTTAAAATCTAAAGATAATCGCACAGCTATTAATTTCGCATATGCTGCTGCAAAGAAACTATTTAAAAACAAAAAAGGAATACGCTTACCACGATGTATTCCTATTCCAAAAACTGGAGGCTTTTTACCCCTCATTCCAATTTTTGCTGGTTTGTCAGCCCTCGGTTCACTTGCTGGCGGTGCTGCAGGCATAGCAAAAGCTGTTAATGATTCCAAGGTTGCTCAGAAAAACCTACAAGAATCTATACGTCATAACAAGGCAATGGAAGCTGTTGCTCTTGGAAAAGGGATGTATATTAAGCCTCTTAAAAGAGGAGCTGGATTATACTTGAATCCTTCAAAAAACTAAACAAAGGGCTACCCAGACGTCCCCTTACAAATCTAGACATTTTAAAGCATGCAACTGACATTCCTTATTTTCGAGGAGTATTTATGAGAGATTCACTCCCCTCAAAACCAAGAAAAATAGAGTGTGCTATATTAAATTTAGATAGTTCTGAAAATCCAGGAACACATTGGGTAGCCTATGTTAAACAAAATGACTACTGTGAATATTTTGATAGTTTTGGTGATTTAAGACCTCCATTAGAATTAATAAATTATTTAAGGAATATGTCAATATCTTACAATTATGTGCGGTATCAAAAGTTTGGTACTATAATTTGTGGTCATCTGTGTTTAAATTTTTTAAGGAACTATTGGAAACAACATTTATATTAAGAGTAATTTAATAAACTTTATCAGTATAAACATGTCTTTCACTGTGTCTATAACTGGCAGAGGAGCGTCTTTGATAACAAACTACTCTCCTACAATACAATTAGAAGGAGAGTATGAGTGTGGTTTGTTATATTTTTCAACTTTTAATTCCATCCCTAATATAGATGAAAGAAACAATAAATTTTATTATGGTAAAGATGGCATTATAAAAATACCAGAAGGATCTTATGAACTTCAAGATATTTGTGATTATCTTAAGAGCAATATCAAAAATGCTGCATTGAGATTGAGTGCAAACAACAACACATTAAAAACAAGTATTTTTTGTTCAGAAGAAGTTCACTTTAATAAAAATGACTCACTAGGTAAAATTTTGGGTTTTGGTATGGAAACAATAAAGGCTAATATAAATACAGAGTCTAGATTTCCTGTTAGCATTTTATCAACAACTATCGTGCGCATCGAATGTGATGTAATCAGTGGATCATTTGTGAATGGAAAAGCAAGCCATATAATTTATGAATTCGTACCAAACGTACCACCTGGTTATAGAATCATTGAAATACCTAAAAATTTAATTTATTTTCCCGTTAATCAAAGTTCAATAAGTGCTATAAATATAAGATTATTAGACGCTGATAATAATCAAATTAACTTACGTGGTGAAGAAGTACAGCTATACTTACACTTTAAAAAGACATGTTGAATTTCAATAAAAGCCTACATACTACACAAACTCAAGGCAGTTCTAAAAGATCATCTCATAAGGGAGCACCATTTCGATCAATAAAAAAATTGACAAAAAGCAATAAGGAATTTTTGAAGTCACTAGGATTGATAAAATGAATTTTTTAAATGTAACTCAACCTGCATCGTACGATAACAGTATTGAAAGTTTTGAATATCATTCGTACAAACCATACGTAACAAGCTTCAACAAGAACGATGAAATACGGATACCGATAAATCAGCAAGACCTCTACATATTGCCTTCACTCAGCAGTTTGTATATTGAGGGCAGAGTAAATGTGTATAAGAATACGAAAGAAAAAGAACGAGTAACGAGTGTGCATTTTGTAAATAACCTCGCATTATTTTTATTTCAAGATATTCGTTATGAAATAAATGGAGTAGAAATAGATAGAATTAAAAATGCAGGCGTTACAACAACGATGAAATCTTATCTGTCGTTGAACGATAATGAATCTAAATGCGCACGAGTTTGGGGTTGGTCTCCAACAGGAACAACTACTGATGGAAGTGGAATATTTTCCACCTGTATACCACTCAATAAAGTGTTGGGTTTTGCTGAAGATTATGAAAAAATTATAATGAACTGTAAACATGAATTAGTTCTTTTAAGAAGTAACACAAATCTCAATGCCTTAAAATTAAATGCTGGTGAAGTTGTGGAAGATATAACAATAAATAAAATTATTTGGCGAGTTCCTCATGTAAAAGTTTCAGATAGAGAAAGAATTAGTTTGCTTAGGCATTTAGAAAAAGATCGACCGATTACAGTTGCATTTCGTAATTGGGACTTATATGAGTATCCATTACTTCCCAAAACACGTAAACATACTTGGTCTATTAAAACATCTTCACAGATGGAGAAGCCACGATTCGTTGTAATCGCTTTTCAAACGAACCGTAAACATAATGCAACAATGTCAATGGCAGAGTTCGACCATTGCCATATACGTGATGTAAAAGTTTTCCTAAATTCTTCTTATTATCCGTATGAAAGTCTGAACATTAGTTTCAATGACAACAAATATACATTAATATATGAGCAATACGCTAGGTTCCAACAGTCTTATCACGGACGTCGAGCTGAACCGTTGATGAGTATAAAAGAATTTAAAGAAACTGCGCCCTTATTCGTCATTAATTGCCCTCGTCAACACGAAGCGTTAAAGGGATCAATTGACGTGCGTGTTGAAATAGAAGCCGATCAAGAAATACCTGATCAGACCGCTGCTTACTGTTTGATTCTGAACGATTGCATATTTGAATACAAACCTTTAAGTAGCATTGTAAAGAAAATATCATGAATATCGATACAATAGTCGTGGATCTACAAGGGTTCAAAGATTTCAAAAATAAATTTATAGTTAAAGAGTTTGCAATCGCTACTAAAGATTATACTCAAACGTTTTTAATAAAACCACCTTGTTCTTTTAAAACTTTATCAAATGAAGAACAAAAGCAAGTGCGTTGGTTGGAAAGGAACCGTGGCTTGACTTGGAGTGAAGGATTCATTGATTATCGAGAATTTCAACGGATCGTGGTTCCTTATTTAATTGGAAAAAAAGTATTAGTTAAAGGATTGGATAAAATAATGTGGCTTAAAGAGTTATGTCAAGAATGTGAAATAATAGAATTAGGTGAAAAAGGTTGTCCTAAACTTTTAAAGTTACATAATGATTACTGTGACAGAGGAAACAAGGTTTGGAATTGTGTTCATCATAAAAAAATGTGTGCATTAAAAAATGTATTGTGTATTAAGATGTGGTATTGTGATAATTATATCTATGATTTTTTCTAATTAGGTATAAGAAATATTTAATTGTAAAATATTTTTCAATAAATCATTAATAAATATAATATGTTTTTGATTTCACTTTAATCATGATAATACTAACAAATTTTGGGCAAACTGAGTAAAAACACATCGTACTTAAATCAAAACTTTATTACATTAAAATGTAACTACTTCCCTAGTTACAATTACCATATTTTTTGAAATATTAATTGATTAATTATATTGATAAAACAATCTTAAAAATAGAATTATTTAATTCACATTCAATAAACTAAAACTTCACTTAGAAATTAGAAAATTACACTTAATTAATTATTATTTTAAACAACATAGCTAGCTTGTTTTAATACCAATTAGTATAACTATAGTTACAAATTTTTTTTGAAATATTACTAACTATTTTTTCAGTCTGTTCCATAATTTCATCACCAACATCTTTTACCACATACTGTGAACTTAGTAAGACACTATCATCGTGTATACAGTCACTCACTAGTTGATCACTCTCCAAGTCCAGCACTTGAATCTTTATCAAACGAAGGCCTTGGCGTGGAGCACTATTTATCACGAAAGAATGAAGTGGACGATGTAGCTTCATCAAATTTTTCGAAACAGCACTCGTGTTACGACTTCTTTTATGCTTCAATTTCCGTTCATGAATCTTCGTTTTTGATTTTTGATGAGCTTGCGGTTTGAAGAATTCCTCAGAGAATCCTTCTAGTGGATCTTGTGCATGTTGAAAGGAATCAATGAAAATTCCAGTATCCAAAATGGGACATGTAGAGACATCATCTGAATGTTGTGTTGTCTGTAACAAAAAAAAAAATTAACTGAGATAGGGTGCAGATGTAGGATAAAGATTTATTGAACAAAATAATTAAAGATCAATTAACTTACCATCTTTAAATCACAAATTTTATTGATGATATTCGGAGCGAGTAGCTAGAAGCTGTCGGAGCGCTTACCAATACAAGAATGAACAAAAGTTAGGTTCATCAAAATAATAAATTCTTACTCATAATATTATCGTACTCAAGTAGAAGACTCATATTACAGTAACACCGTGCGCACGCAGCGACAGGTTTTGTCTTTGGTGACACGTGTTTGAAGCACAAGCTGCTCAGATTACTATTCAAGTTTGTACTTGTTATAACCATAAAGATAATATAGGTACCTTATATTAACTTTATGGTTGTAACATTTTCTTAATTTCATATATATTGATAAATATTAAGGTTGTTCAAAATAAAACAAAGCAATTTTCAAGTTAAAAGTTTTATTTAAATATAAACATAATTTTATTAGTACCGTTACTAGGAGTAAATTACATTTTTAAGTTTTACAAAACTATGAGTACACTACATTGACAATACAAATAAGTTTATTAAACAAACAAAAACACGTTTTTAAATAAAGTAAAAACGTACCTAAATACAAACTTAATATTATTATTACTCGTAAATATGTTAAAAATTGAAGATACTAGTGTGCCCCCATGCTTTTGTTGAAATTTTATCTTTGGATATGACACGCTTATCATCATTAGCAGATAGAGCAATTTTTTTAACAGCACATGTATATAATTCATGTTTTATTGATTTAAATAAAATATTTGTCTTACGAACAACGTCATCCTCATATAGAGTTTTTTCATAATCAGACACATTAAAATCACGCACAATGTTTCTCTTAATTCCTTTTGCTTTTTTTATGATCTTGTCTTCGGTTTTAATGCAATATAATTTTGAACGAAGCCCTACAAATTCATTTATGATTTTACCCCCCATTTCATCTTTGAATAAGCCAGGAACTTTTTTATTTTGTATTGGTAAATTATATTCATTATTTTTACTAAAATTGCTAGTATCAAAATAAGACAAAAAACACTTTTTTATATCATCATAAAAATCATTTGTTTCTATAAGATATACAAAACTATCTGTATCCGTGTAACACATTTGTAAACGATGGTTGTAAAAAGGTTGTATTGTGGAATAATGAAAATCATACATGTGACTTTTTGAAAGTTCTAAAACGGTAAAACCAATATAAATTGGTTTGTCCATAATTATTTGGTCAGGGTTTAATTGAACTGCAACTAAATTATCAGTAAAAACCGTTGCACTATTAAAATTTGGACGAGCGATAAGTTTTTGTGCACATTTTCGTTTTTTTGTCACATTTTTAGTGTCGTTCCACTGATTGACTAAATGAACGCTAACCCTCTTTTCATTATTTTCCAAAGTTTTTCCAAACACGCTGTTATTCAAGAGTTTGAAAAAATCTTGCTCAAAAGCTGAAGAGCTATTTTGTCTTAATGCTGTATTCAAATCGATGTATTGTTTTAAATACGGACTTTGTCTGAAAGTGATTACTCTATGAATTTTCTTTAAAATCAAACCATGTTTTATACAAGTCTGTAAATGAATATAATGTATAACATAATTGAATTTATCATATAAATTCGGAATTAATTTATAATTCTTCCCACCAGGTGGAATACATTTTTCTGGACAAAACGGTAGATCATTATGTAAATTATGCAAATATTTAGGATAAACAAGATCTACTTCTAATATAAAACCATAATCTGCATCAGTGGCTACGTTAGTTATATCTAATTTGCTGATTTCATCTTGATCAAGGAACCTAAAATCGGAGAATGGCAAATATTGACACATACTGAACCCATATAAATTGTTACAATCGATATATGCGATAAAGGAACTGGGTTCTGAATGTTTGTAATCCCGTAAGTATGAATTATTTGCTCTAGCATGTTTATGCGAACATAAGCACACACCACCCCTTATACCACTCTGTAGCATTCGCACCATAGACAAATCGCTAATAAGTTCCAATTGAATTCCTGTTTTCAACAACATTGCATCGAATGCTAAACTAGGTGCAGTTAAATAAAAAGCTGGATCCAACTGATAGTGTTGTTTGCAAGTCTTTCTAAAATTTTCAAATATGTCTGCCAATAATAACACATCTGTTTTCAAATATAAATCTGTATAACTTCCTAAGTCAGAAATTTTTAATGTTGACCATATTAATTGTGCGTGTTTATAATCATCGTCAGAGATATGTTGATCATTAAGCGAACTGTAAAAACTTTCTTTGGGTGGAAGACAATTTTCCTGATACCGTTCCCATGAGTTCATATATTCATATGGATAAATACCTTTGCGAGTGAGCAACTGAAATTTGTCTTGACTAGGGAAATGACTGTTTAGGTATTTGAATTCTTCCGGCTTTAAAGTATCTGATAATTTACTTAAACTTGTTGCCAGAAATTTAAATGAATCGACAAATCGAAGTTGATAAAACTGGTTCCTCGAAACTGGCACAAACTTTGTAAATGAAATATAGTTTTCTTTTGTTTTAGGTATAATTTTTATGTCGCCAGGAACCTCAGCCAAGGCTTTTATAAATAAGTGACAATCATAACCAGCGAGGTTATGGAAAAAAATGGGAACAAATGAAGGACGTTTATATTGTAAATTACAATACGGGTGTGAAGCCCCGCGATAAAGACCGGTGATGTGACAGTGATCACGAACTTTGTCTGAAAAAACAAAGTTCTGACAAATGTGACAATGAGTTGCTTTGTTAAAATCAGTTTGGTCCTCACTAGTAAAAATCATCGGAGCCGTTGAGCTAACTCTTTCATATATTTTACGTACGTCTTTAATAATTGATTCTACAAACCGCTTATCACAATCAGGCCCTCGATATGATACGTAACGATTATACTCAGGGTTGTCGCAACAAACGATATAATAGGCAAACGCTACAGGCACGTGGTGGTGCAACGTAGTCTTGTTTTTAGAAGAAGGACAGTTAGCATCATTAGTTTGAAGCATTGATTCAAAATCAGCATAAATACAAAAGGGCATATTTTGTTTACGATCAAAGTTTTTAAATTGTATTACTGAACCCTTATCCGGTAGAATAGTCGCAACACCTCCACATAAATGCTTATCTACTTCTTCCAAAGTACTAAAAAATAATAAGCACAAGTCACAAAAATAAACTTTACCGTGGTGAGACGTTACTTGGCTTCGAAAAAGTCTAGAACAATCTTTAATAAGACAGTAATGAGAGGAACTTTGATTTTCAAGAAATAGTAAATGTATAATTTCCGGATTGCTTTTTCTGTCAAATTCTGATTTATATAAAGGACCAACAATTGTTTTATTGTTTTTCAATCCATAAATTATAAACTTTATGTTTGAGTTATTCTTTTCAAATGTTTTTATATCGCGAAAAGTAACAGGGAATGACATCCCGCTTGTGTCAAAAAGTTCGCGAAAATCTGGATAAGACGATGTCCTTTCCGGGTGTGTTTTAGCTGGGTGTAAAGCAGCTGTCACACACCATAAAAAACAATATTGATCCTTGTTTAAAATATTTAAACATGCTTTTTTAGCTTGAATTGATTTAGGTAAACTGATAAAACTTGAGCCTCCTAGAGGTTGATATTTATTGAGATTAACCTCAATATATAAATTGTTCAAAAAAGACCATCCGCTATCACAATGCTCAAATTCCTCGATACTTTTTTTTAAGTTCATAACTGATTCAAGAAACAGTTTTTTCAAAGTCATAATTAAAATACAATATTTTATTTTTGGTGATAAAAGATTTAACTGATTGTGAATTATCTTTGAATTGTATAAATGTAGCAAAATATTCAAAATTCACATTGACACATGTGTGTTTAATAAGGTACTCATCTAATAGAGATTTTAACTTATTACGAATTTCAGTAAAGAAATTATCAACTGAAGCTGACTGAATTTGATCAGTCGCTATTATTTTGTACGTTAAAATACGATTACGGAAGGCAGAAGTTACGATTTCTATACCATCACTATGTTTTATGGTATGATTATTATTTTTATGAAAATTACTTCTCAGATGACCCACCCATGATTTATTGCGTACAGATATGTTACACGCGGTACAGAAAGGCATAGTAAGTGATTAAGAAAATAAAAATATACAAAAAATATTTTTTTAAAGTAAAATATTGTTTTAAAAACTAAAAAGTAGTAAGTACGAGTTTAGGTATTAAAATAATTAAAATTTAAGATTTAGGTAGGTACCTACTTTGAAAATAAAACTATGTTAATTTTATTACTATAAGTAAGTTTCACCGTCACTAATATCGTTTTGTAGCAAACATCGACAGCGTAAGTATTACTTCAAAAAAAAATTAAGAAAAATTCATTACGTAGATACCTCCTACCTAAAAATAAAATTAAGACTTAAAATGAACTTTATCACTGTAATGTACTGGCTCCAACCCTTCGAACATAGTCCAAGCCCGACCTAGGAACCCTTGCAACGCCTCCCAAGACGACGAAGACTCGTCGCACTGAAGTTTGACCGTCACCAATGCCTTTTTGTAACGAACATCGGGAGCGTTGGACACGTAGTCAAGTGTTTTGTAGATTTTGAGGTCTACAAAATAATCACCGCTGGTTTTCAGTGTACGACGAGAAGTTCCCGTCGATACTCGGCTGGCGAAGCTCGATGTTACGTCACCGCCCCCGCGGTGTTTAGGTTCGCTGCAACTGGCTTCCTCAGCCCGCAAGATGTTAAAGAGGTCCGGTCTCTTTGACCTGTAATAAAAAAAATGTTAGTAGTTTAGTACTGTAAGGTAGGTATTACCTAGTATGTTTGAAAATTGGTAAATAAATAGTTCAAAGCCTAAAACTACAAATAAGATTTTTTATCCCTATTGTATGATCCCGTACAATATTTCCTTTACTCATGAATTCTATAGACTGTTCGCACGAAGTCGTGGGTGGGAGCTAGTAGTGTATAAAATCAGTAAAGTTTCAATAGTGAATATAGACTGCACTTGATTAGAAAAATAAGATAAAATAAGTAATTTACACTTCAATGTTGCACAATGAATGAAAAAATCTAATTACCTGTAAGTGTGAGTTGTGATAAAATCTGGTGGTGGTGAAGCTTTGCGTTTGGATCCGGCCGCGCCCGCAGCCGCCGAGCTGCGAGCAAAATCAAGTGGTGGCGTCGGCGTCGTCGAGTCTCGCGACCTCTTCGTAGTGGCCGGCCTCTTGCGCTTGCTCGGTTTCTTGGTGGCTTTTTTTGGCGGTGGTGGTGCAGCAGACACCACTGATGACGCTTCGAACTCCGAGTCAGACCTGTAAAAAAATATTTATTTATTTAGACACAGAAATAAATGCAGCTTTTTTACCTGTAAAAAATCACCTCGAACGAAATAATTGACAAATAAAATAAAATAAATCCATAAAAAATACTTACTAACATTTTTTTATTTGTAGACCGTTGGCCAGCTATTGAAGAACGCACCCAAATAATAGTGTAATTTCTGGCTTTGTAGGGCTTTATAAATAGAAAATAGCACTTACTCATCAAAAAAGTTGGTCAAGCGTAAGTTTAGTAAGTATTAACCGACTTTAAAAAAGGAGGAAGTTCTCAATTCAATTATATTGTTTTTTTGTAACAGGATATTTCAAAACGTTATTTTTTTAATGGTTAAATACCTATGCTTCAAAATATTATGTCAGAACATTGTTTATTCTTTGGGGTCCTATAAAAATAAGAACCATCGTTTATTGATAAATAATTGGGTATTTACTATACAGTGTGTTTTTTGAACAGTGATCATATTTTTTTGGTATGGCTTAGACCATCAAACTGAACAACTTTGTATATGGATGGGACCAACTTAATTAGAGCAAAAAAAAATCTGCTGTTCCATACATTTTGGTCGAGTAGATATTGATGTTTTCTATGGAATATTTTTTGATCTGATTAAGTTGGTCCCATTGAAAAAGTTGTTCAGTTTGATGGTCTAAGCCATACCACAAAATTGTATCACTGTTCAAAAACACGCTTTATAATAACGTTAATCAAATAATTCGCCTAAGTAAAATTTTGATTTAATTTAATCGAAACAAAGATATAAAACTAACTTCAAAAACAGAAATACCTACCATCGCTTTTATTTTTTGTAGAAAAATTATTAGGTACATAGTTAGGTACATAATTTTATTAGTGAAATATGTATGTCTATTTCTGTCGAATGCACATTATTGAACCATATTTTTTGTTTGTATTTGCTTTATCATTTCTGGATTAATTTACATTTTCAAATCAAAAGTAAGTATGATTTTTAACTATCATAAAAAAAGATATAGGTAAACAAGCAGAACCGAACGTAACTATTATATTGGGAAAATTTTTTTTTGTAAATGATAATAACGACGTTACTCCACAATGTCTGTCTACCAATTCTCGACTTAATTGATAGAAAAGGAAACGGTACTTGAAAATAAATAGCTTGAGTTAAATTTGGTCTTGAGACATTTTTATTATTTCACATACAATTGAATGATATTTTAATATAATACTTTGTAATATAATCAGCACCACTACACAAGGTGAGCGTCGATGCTTACGTTGCATGGTCGTCGTAGGTTCTCAAAGTCATGTCAGTACTTGTTGGAGTTGTAACCAACATGAAAATTAGTCTTTATGTTTATTCAAAAATGATGTAAAACAATATTTGTTATTATCCTATCAAAGTATAACTTAACGATTAGGGCCTTGACCACGCTTAAATAATAATAAGGACAACACACAGCTTTTTTGCGAATCGAAGATTTAGTTGAATTCAAATAATATTTAGAAATATTCCAATTACGGTAGGTACCTACACCGTAATTGGGATACACAAATATTCGTTATTATTAATATGTACAAACTATTCAATTCGTTTTAGCGTTTTTAACCCACAATAGTTACACTTTGAGATTCGTTGATTCGAACTATCGCGCAAAGCTTGCAAAAGTTCATAATATTAGGGGTGTTACATGAGCGCGTTGATATTAATAATCAACATTGTTGGATAATAATTTTGAATATACCTAGGTAATGTAGATGAATGTTTGAGAAAAAGTTTGCTCGACTTCGATTATACTTAGCTGGGCTATACGAACAAAACAACTATTTAAATTCAGTTTTGTGAACAATAAATAGTTATGTAGTCTAAATTTAAACTTGTGGGTAAGGTACACAAAAAAATACACTAGTCGAATGGGGTCGAAATTGGATGGTAATTGCTTCGAGTTTTTACTTAACCTTTATTATTCAACAAAAACTATCGAATCGAATCAAATGTGATAATTCTATTCATGTGTGACAGCCCTTATCGTCACACTTGTATTTCTTATTCCCACCTATGAATCCCACGCTTCTGCCATTTGTCATGAACCACGGCCTAGATTGGTAGTGATCAAGGACTAACATTTAACTAAAAATGGATTATGTGGATCTAAAGAAAGTGGAAAAAATATGTAAGTACCTTTAAGCGAATTCCCTTTTAAAACCATATTTTAGTTGAAAAGTTCAATAAATTCCCTTGTACAAGTAGTATTCACTCAAATTTAATTGATACTTGTTTGCAGTGATATTTTATTCTAGTTATTTCATATCTAAGTACCTAACCGAAAAAATGATATACCTAAGTAGATTTTTTTGTTGAAAATCACTAAACTAATAAATTATGAAGTATCTTATTATGGTATCTTTATTTTTAAAAGTAAAGTCTACCTATTAAAATTAACTTATGGAAAATAATACAATCATTGTTGAAAAAAATATAAATATTCATCAAAATTGTATTGTACGTACTTATTCATAGATAAAATTGTAACGATTACAAAATATTACCTTACAAATATTAGTCAAAATAAAATTTATAATTGACTGATTTTTTATCTTTCAGGTCTTTTCAAATTAAGAGTAACAAAACTCATGAGAAAACAAACCAGATCGGAAAGACATCAATAAATGTGAGTATTTGTAATGATATGAATTATATTTCCTACCTACTGATTTCTAAAATTGTTATCTTTTTTTTCAGGACATTCCACTGATCAGCTTTATCAAAATGAGCTTAAAGAAAAAACCACTTCATTTCGTGTACCAAAAAAGTATAATTTTTCAATAAATATCTACATTAACACCCACCCATCCATCCTATCCCAAAAATGTAGGCCATCACAAATGAGTATGTGGTGACCGAGGTAATTTTGTAAGCTACCACTATTAATGTGATAGCTGAGGTATCTGTGTTTCTCGGTATGGTACAGCTACCACAAATTTATTCACATATAAGTTTGTGATAGCTAAGGTAAATATGGTTATGCAAAAGGTAACACTTAGTAGTTATTTCAATAGTTAGCTCAGCTTAGTTTGAATAGGTAGGTCGGTGCGTGACCTTACCACGGGCTCGCAGAGAGATACTTACCACGGTTCTCTCAACCGACACCGATTAGGAGTCTGTTCGGTGCATGATCTTACCATGGGCTTGCAGGAAGTTACTTACCACGGGGCTTCCAGCCGAACAGTTAGGTGGTGCTCGGTGCGTGATCTTACCACGGGCTCGCAGAGAGATACTTTCCACGGTTCTCTCAGCCGACACCGGTTAGGAATCTGTTCGGTGCATGATCTTACCATGGGCTTGCAGGAAGTTACTTACCATGGGGCTTCCAGCCGAACAGTTAGGTGGTGCTCGGTGCGTGATCTTACCACGGGCTTGCAGAGAGATACTTACCACGGTTCTCTCAGCCGACACCGGTTAGGAATCTGTTCGGTGCATGATCTTACCATGGGCTTGCAGGAAGTTACTTACCATGGGGCTTCCAGCCGAACAGTTAGGTGGTGCTCGGTGCGTGATCTTACCACGGGCTCGCAGAGAGATACTTACCACGGTTCTCTCAGCCGACACCGGTTAGGAATCTGTTCGGTGCATGATCTTATCATGGGCTTGCAGGAAGTTACTTACCATGGGGCTTCCAGCCGAACAGTTAGGTGGTGCTCGGTGCGTGATCTTACCACGGGCTCGCAGAGAGATACTTGCCACGGTTCTCTCAGCCGACACCGGTAAGGAATCTGTTCGGTGCATGATCTTACCACGGGCTTGCAGGAAGTTACTTACCGTGAGGCTTCCAGCCGAACAGTTAGGTGGTGCTCGGTGCGTGATCTTACCAAGGGCTCGCAGAGAGATACTTACCACGGTTCTCTCAGCCGACACCGGTTAGGAGTCTGTTCGGTGCATGATCTTACCATGGGCTTGCAGGAAGTTACTTACCATGGGGCTTCAACCGAATGTGTTAGGCAGAACATTCAGTGATAGAATCTTACCACGGGTCTTGAGCTGAATGTGTTAGGAAGAACATTTGGTGTGAGAAAATCTTACCATGGGTCTCTCGGAAGATACTTGCCATGGGGCTTCCAGCCAAACAGTTAGTTGGTGCTCGGTGCGTGATCTTACCACGGGCTCGCAGAGAGATACTTACCACGGTTCTCTCAGCCGACACCGTTTAGGAGTCTGTTCGGTGCATGATCTTACCATGGGCTTGCAGGAAGTTACTTACCATGGAGCTTCAACCGAATGTGTTAGGCAGAACATTCAGTGATACAATCTTACCACGGGTCTTGAGCTGAATGTATTAGGCAGCGCATTCAGTGATTGAAATCTTACCACGGGGCTGGAACTCAATGTGTCATAATATAAAATCTTGACCAGAAATATCAGTAGTTGAATATTGGGCACTGAAGCTCACGAAGTGAGCGAAGGCGCAAGCCGGAGCGAACGGAGTGGGCTAGAGTGCCCAATATTCAACTACTAACAGACGTTGCCAAACTTATGTTCATGGCTTGGAAATAAAGAAGGCTATGCTACTACTCAAAGGTGGTCGACAAAAGAGCGCGACACGCGCGCAATACAGTATGCGCGCGTCACGCGCGTGTAGTGCGATCCTTTTCTAAAACTTATCAACGCCAAAAGAACGAATTTAAAACACACTGAATGAATGATTTCTGTCGACGAGATAAAATTCTTTATCGAAGGACGAACTTTATCGTCCTGTCAAATATGTTTCGACGCTGTTTAATACATATTTTAGTCATATCGAGGTCGATATGATATACGAACCCATGCCGCGGGCGCTGAATAGGGTGTGATATTAGAATTAAAAAAATATCAATATTGTGTCAAGATGTCGTCTCGAGTGAGGAGAGGGTGCGCGGGCGGGGCGCGGGTCACAGGTCACTTGCGTAATGCCACTATCGCGCGCGGCAGATACCGCACAACCGAACCGCAACACTACAAACAATGTTCAATCGAGATAACAATAAAGTTTTGCCTCGATCTATATAATTACAAACTATAAAATACATCTAAATATTATAAAATATTCAAACTGTCAACCTCAACTTTTAATGGTAATCATGGCGTAGTAGGTAGTAGTGCTCTTAAAATAGATACCTAGGCAAACACGGACAGCATCGGTATTTCTGCAACACCCAAGTAAACCGATACAAGCCTGAGTAGGTTGCCTTTTTAGTGTCACATTCTGTTTTTTATTTTAGCATATACGGTCAGCAGCACATCAAGCTATACAAAACTGACAAAAATCTCCAATGAATTTTAAACATTGAACTACTATTTTCAGTTTAAATTGATTGAGATAATTAACACTTTGTGGAAGCCCAGCCTGCCGTCTACGGTACCTATTCACTTTGTAATTTATTTTGTGCCGCTAAATAAATCAGTTTTCAATTTCTATCTATTCTATAATTGGTTTCAGACCTGGCGTTAAAAAGAAGCTCAAATTGTATGTTTTTTTAAAAACAAATAACACAGAATATGTTAAGCCGTAGGTCCCGGGTGCATTTACAGGAATTAATCGACGTTCTTGACAATCTCTTTTCTACCTATTCGAGATTCTACACAATATGGATTCCGCACAGCTGCCATTGATCACATTCTCTATTCTACACTGTCTTCAATTTTACACAAACGTGTTTCTTCCTATTCGCAATTCTATACAATATAGATTCCGCACAATTGCCATTCATCACATTTTCTATTCCACACAGTCTTCAATTTCACACAAACGCATTTCTTCCTATTCGCAATTCTACGCAATATTAATTGCCCAACTGCCTTTCACTACATTCGCTGTTCCATTCATTCGTTTATTAAATTACTGCCCAAAAAAAGAAGAGTGTAAATGAAGAAGAGGGTTATGTGAGTTGTGAGTTTCTTTATTCCACCTAAGGATCGAGGATCGGTTGAGAAATGCGACCTGTAGAGGAGAACAGATAACTGGACAGACATACGCAAGCATTTTTGCCCAAGCTGAAGCAGAGATACTTCGCTCGCGCGATTTGTTTCCACATTATGCAGTCGACATATTGTTTTCTTTTCTTTTCAAAAATTGTCATTTGGGTTGATTCTAACCATACCTCACTCATCCAAATCTGTTTAGGCATTTAGAAGGTATGGCGGAATAATGAAACTCATATACAAGAGCCCTGAACACAATACATACTCTTCTTTTTTTGGGCAGTAATTTATTAAAAACATTATGGAATAGCGAATGTGGTGAAACGCAGTTGTGTGTAATGAATATTGTGTCAAATTGCGAATAGGAATAAATGCGTTTGTGTGAAATTGAAGACTGTGTGGAATAGAGAATGTGATGAATGGTAATTGTGCGGAATCTATATTGTATAGAATCGCGAATAGGAAGAAACACGTTTGTGTAAAATTGAAGACAGTGTAGAATAGAGAATGTGATCATGGCAGTTGTGCGGAATCCATATTGTGTAGAATCTCGAATAGGTAGAAAAAAGATTGTCAAGAACGTCGATTAATTCATTTACAGTTGTTAACACTCACCAATCCAAATTGGGCCCGCGTTGTAGGATATGGCCCTTGGGGTGCGTGGTCGGATAACCTCCTCGTGTGCTCGACTTCTGTTTGTTCCAGTGCATCCGTGGACTGGGAAAGACAGTGGGAGGGCCGGTGCACCCTGGGCGTCTCTGTAAAAGATTCTTTTGAGCTTCTTTTACAGCTGGCGGCTAATAATCCGACACCGAGGGACCAGGGATGAGCGCAGGTGGCGCTTACCCTGAACCTCGTTCGAACGACTGCGGAGGTCTAAGAGAGACTACGTGTCTATGTTTAACATGGAGACGGAAATCTTTTAGATAGTACGCGCGATCGAGAGCGAACGTCTCTTCGGAGATGATTGCTCGCAGACCGTGGGCCTTACAGGCTAGCGTGTCGAAGACGAAAAGCCTTATTTGGTTGCACGTCTTGGGGACTAGGGGAAAGCGTGGGTGGCGCATCCCCTAGAACTCTTTCGAACGATTGCGGAGGTCTAAGAGGGACTACGTGTTTATGTTTAACATAAAGACAGAAACCATTTAGACAGTACGCGCGAGGGGAGCGAAAGTCTCTTCGGAGGTGGCCGCTCGAAGTCGGGGCCAAGCAGGCAGTGGGAGGTGAACCACTGCCCGCTTTGCACGGTCCTGATGAGATGGGGGAAATGGCCAAACTTGCCCGGCCATTTCCCAGCGGAGGAGGCCCGGATGCGGGCAGGCCGTCTGTCGTTGAGGAGATTGTCCTCACGGACCCTCATACAGCCCTACGGCTGTCGACATTTGGCGGCGAGTGGGCAGGTGCCGGGGTTTTTTAGTGGGTATTCCCTCCTCCTGGGATTCCACCGAGCTTTGACTTGGTGGAATTACGGGAGGCAGTCGTGGAGGGAGCTGCAACGCCGAAGTTGCGGTCCCCTCCTGGCGAGTCCCACATACCCCCCTCTCGCGCACCTGCGGGAGGGGAAGCGCGTAAATGCGTTTTTCCTCGGCATAGAAAAAAAAAAAAAAGGATATGGCCCTTCCTCCTTATCCACCCATAAGGAAGGCGTGTGCCCCAGCAGTGGGGAGGGAGACATTAAAAATGGCTGATGGTCATGGTCAATTGTTAATAAGTAGTATAGGTTTGGGCCATTGGGCCAACTCGCGAGGACCAGTCAGCCACCTGATAGTTGACAAACCTAAGTAAAGTGAAAAACTAGGTATATATATATTCGATTTTAATAAACGGACTCCTGGGGGGTTATTCACGATTGTCGGAAACCAACTTTCCGAATCGAATCGCAAAGTCTATAGTCTTCGATCTTATTTACTACCTTATGCTTTCAAACTTTGTAAATGCATTGCGCTTTCCCGTCAAAAAGTGAATCGAAGGCCAGTCGAATGTATTTTTAAATAGCTATATTTTTGTAATATCGGAGGATACGGATTCGAATCGAATGCTTTCGACTAGATTTCCGACAATCGTGAATAACCCTACTGGGGCCCTATTTTTGAATCGTTCGACTGGCGCCGAGCGCTCGTTTCTATTGATTTTCGTTCGACATCTCATACATTTGAGTTGATTTGTCGAACGAAAATCAGTAGAAACGAGTGCTCGGCGCCAGTAAATCAAAATCTAACCAATAAATCAAAATAAAACCAAGCAAAATCTAACGTACTTAATCTCTTTTTATAGGAAAGTTCGATATTCCACTGGCTCAGGGGTTGTATCCCTTTAGGGGTGAAGCATGTCCACCGTGCTGGATTTCAAAAGACGTGTCAAGCCACTGCACCGCACAGAAGCAGTTGAATAGTCCCGAGAGTATGGGAAATCCCCCCCCCCCCCCCTCTTGCTACGCCCATGTCAACTAACATCCTTATGTTTTTTTTGTTATCGCTTGGGAGCAGAACTTTTTTTCGGGATGAAGGTAGGTAGGGGAGAGTAGGGTATTACCGAGCCCCTAAGGAAATTATAGTATAACTAACCTCAGGTTGGGTTAAAATAAAAACTAAATATGGCTATAAGTGGGGAATTTATCTAGCTACGCTAACAAATCATCAAAATAAAATACAAAACAAAAATATGTGCAAATAACAAAAAAATGGGAAAACGCGATATTATCAAACTGGTCTGATAATATCGTGCCCCTAGGTCGGTAACGCGCGCTGGGACTGATAAAACCGCGCCTCTAATTAAAATTGACCATAAACTGATAACTATTACTACAGCATATGGGAAAAATGAAAATTATGGATATTTATTTCTTTTTATATTTATTAATCAACTCAGTCTCAAAATTATAAACTTATAATTTTCCATATTAAACGATTTAGAAAGACATCTTTTGTTTTTTACACAAAAGATGTCTTTCTACTTCGAAAACTAATGAATCTTTAAGTAATTGTCCATTTTCGGAATGCTTTTACTTTAGTATTCAATTGCTTCGTAGGAGGATCAGCCATCTTCCTTCGTTTTCGTCGCCTTCTGATAAGAAAAATTTTTGCCATAGATATTTTCATACTGTACAATTTCGCGCCCTGCGCGCGAAATTATCAATCAAGGTAATTTTAATTTGTAACCTCACAAACAAAACAAACTTAAAGAATTAGTTTAAAATAAGTCTGCACACCAATTCTACATATTTTTTACGTTATAAATATATGTAGTTTATTACTCATAGGGTAATATTTATTGACTCACCTCTTATTAAAATATCAGAAAAAGTAGATCATGTGCGTGGAAAAACTAAAAGCGCGCGGCCTTCTGCTCTGGTTGTTCGACGGAAATTGACGGTGTGCGGGCGAGGTTAGAGATGCTTAGAGCTAAGATTTGACTGTTATTGCAGGAGCATAGAGTTGATAGTTTACGAGAAACCAAGGGGCGCGAATATATCAACCGCGCGGTAATACCCTACTCTCCCCTACCTACCCTGTGTCCTTCTCTTCTCTGTACCCCTGGCAACGTGTAGTATGTAAAATTTCATGATGATAGGTTCAGTACATAGTTAAGACATGTAGGCGTAACAAACACAAACAAACACAAACTAACGGACTTTCGCATTATAATATTAGTAAGCATAAAGATTCCCCCAGGGTGCCAGGACTGCCAGTTGGAATGAAAGCAAACAACAACAGGTTAAAAAAATGCTTCGATTAATTTTTCTTCGTTACGATTAAGTAATTAGTATGTGATGTCTTTTTACACGACTGAAAAAGAAGTCGAAAAAGGAGTGTAATTACAATGATTAAATACACTGTAGTAGGTACAAAATAGCCCATTTACGAGGTTCAATCATTGGTTCAAATATTCATCATTCTGTTAGGTACCATGTGTTGGGTTGTCCTGTGCCTGCCGAGGACAGAACATCTGTTATCATTTATGAGATGAGAATCCTAATAATAACAACCGCTAACACAATAATTATTAATAAAATAAGTTTATGTGTTATTTGTCGGTAAGAAGATGAGCTCTATAGGTTATCCTGTGCATGAATGTAAATAATTTATGTACTTATTATATCACAGAATAAATTATACACCTACCTCACTTCACCTCACGACCTCCTCCTAAGATAACTTTGAAATAAGATTTGAGCGAAAATATAATTACGTGTTCAATGGTGATGGACGAATGGTTTATTTATACCCTTATTTAGACCTCCATAAACATATTAAACAAAAATTTTCAGGTCAGTGTTTATACCTATGGAACCAACTTTGAAATCGCGAAAAAAAAGGTAACGAAATTAATATGAAAATGTAAGAAACAGCAGATTTTTTTCTCGCGATTTCAGAGTAAAGTTGATCCCATAGTCCCAAAGATTGTTCATTTGATGGTCTCTACCATAATTTACCATTAATTCTGTAACACGTTGTAGAGATACCTACCGAACAGTTTATTCTATGGTTTCTTATAAAGGTACGGTACCTACCTAAAAAGAAAATTATTTTTTTAAGACCCAAAGTTCAGGTTGTGGGATTAAGAAATAGAAACTCCTGGAGAGGAACAAATCACTTGGAAATGAGAACATGAATGTTCAAAATTAAAAGCAGTAAAGAGAATTAATTTAGTTGGTGTGGTTCAGAAGTTACTTCATTTTTCCTGATTTTGTAGATGCAATTATTTCGCACGCGCTGTATGCGAAAGACATCAACGCACGACGACTTTCAACGAAAACTCTTCGAGGGCAGTCTCTCGATGTAAATGGGGTGGGTTCGCAGTATAGGTATTATGGATAAACGCACTGATTGATAAATAGGTAACTGGTTTTGTAGGCAAATCTCGAGGTCTCAAAGTGAAAAAACAGTAAACATGCATAGGTAGGTGCTCAGTTTTTATTGATTGATAGAAATAACTTAGATGACAATAAAAAAAAGATACATTTTACAATCATTTATTTACTTATTATTAGTTATGACAAAATAATAATATAATTACTTACTTACATTACTTAATTATTTACAACAGGAATTCGTTAGGTTTAGTTACTCAACCAAGCTAAGATTTTACCGACGTAGGTAATAACAGTGTAGGAAATGAAGCGATCTTTTGTATGGAGACCCCAACATTAAATCCTCAGTCGATGAAACTTTGCAGGGTTGTAATGAACCAAAACCTATGTAGTTACAAATATAAAAAAAAAAACGATTTGGATAATTTAAAAAAAATATGTTTTATTTATGATACTTTATCGTACCGTAAAGTTCCGTCTCCTCAGTGATTTACTGTGGGGGTCCACTACCTTCCTTTCCTACACTATAACGTTAATTTTGAACATTCTCATCACAATATACATCTTTGTTTTGATATGTTATTCTTGATTACATAAGCAAAATTTTCCTTTAACTTATCATTTAAACGCTTTTCGATTTACAAAATAACTCATACATTTTTGACCACGACCAGTGGCATGGCCACGGGTCCTTGTGCCACGAGTATTTGTGCTAAAACTAAAAGCGTCGGATAACCAATCAATACCCACTTTATTGTAGGAAAGGAAGGTAGTAGACCCCCACAGTAAATCCTCAGTAGACGAAACTTTACAGTATGATAAAGTATCATAAATGAAACGTATTTTTGACATTGAAAATGTCTTTTCGTTCGCTCCAATATAGGCTCCGATTCCACGAAAAAGTGCGATCCCCTTATATCTCAGAAGTTTGTAAAGATATGATATTTAAAAAAACTCAAAAGACGCGTATTTACAAGAGCTACAAGGTACATAAACAATTATTCGACAAAATAAAAAACGAAAAAAATTATAGCCAAAAAAGTGGAAAAAAAACTGTTCTTTTTTCCGATTTTTTGATTTTGGCGCTCGATATTTTGGAAACGAAGAATGATATCAAAATATTGTTAAAAATTCCTCTGAACAATTTAGTCAGCTACAATTTGAGCCTAAAACAAAAACGATCGGGTTAAGGGTAGCTGTAGCTTAACCTTTAACATTGAAAATGTTTTTTCGATCGCTCTAGTATAGCCCCCATTTTCGCTCAGAGTGCGACATCGCCTTGGTGTCGTAAGTTTTAAGGTTACATGAATGTTTGAAGCCTAAAATCAAAAGACGCGTATCAACGAGGACTACAATATGGTAGCGTGTTGGCGTAATTTCGGGAAGCGCGCTCGTCGGTCTCGGGAATCTTAAATGCGCGTCGCGGCGCTGAGTTGACGTACACTCGACGTCAGAAAAATCGCACCTCTTCGAAAGTACGTTTAGACTTGGCTACCTGCTATTGCTAGCTAACGTTCTATTGTGTAAATGTTGATATCTATTGAAAGTACCTACATTTAATGAGCTTTCAATTAATAATTGTTTGATTTTATTTACATAACAGTTACCATAATTAAACGCTTAAAGCGTTATTGCTTGCGCCACCATAAAAGTGAAATAAAAGGGGTAAATTCAGGAAATGCGGGTAAATTCGCTATTGAGATGAAGAAAACACACATCAACAGTTCAATTAAAAAATGGTATACCCAAGATGGATACTATTGCCCATGAAGATGCTCAAATATTGCAAAAAAATGAGGCAATGTAATGTTGCTCGGAAACTGAATCTTTGAAAGCTGCTTACAAGTGACGGCATAGTCACAGAATAAATAATAGGCATAGTGCTAAATCTTATTATTTTATGCTCTTATATCGTCCTATATACGGCATCTGGTGGTTCATATGACCCATCTATTTTTTGGACGGGCCTGTAGTCTATAAGTATTTAGGCCTATTTGAGAGTTTTTTTTAAGTTAGTTATACTTACCCTGTATACCTACAACGTGTAATAGAAAAAGTTACAAAGCCGAATTATGGTTAATAGGTTACCGCGTATAGGTACAACTCCGGAAAACTGAAAACCACAACTTTTTTGAGGTTTTTTTTTTCTTTTTACGATAAACTGCATAATGCATAGACCGAAATTGTGATTTGCTTGATCATCGAAAACAATAGTCTATTGCGTTTAGGGATGTCACTTTGCAGTTTTCCATAAATAAAAACAAATCTCTTAGCCATGTGGTGGTTTACAGGTTTTATAATATTTTTCCGGGGTGTAAATGCATAGTGCCTCAATCTACCATTTTCGGCTTTGCCCTTTTACTGCATTACACGTTGTAGGCATCTCTATGGTCTAAAATAATAACACAAATAATGGCATTGGGATTTATCTAAGGGCTTTGTGGCGGTATCCTCTGCTAACCATATACTTCATGATGATTCTATGTATTTAGATTAGTTTGAGACTATATGTGATCGTGGTGATGTCAGACGGGGCGATCCTTGGTGTGTGGAGCAGGCGGCGGCGGCAGCGCGCGCGGCGTGGCGTGCGGCGGCGCGTGCCACAGCCGCCCGTACGCCAGCGCGCACGCCAGCGACCCGCCCAGCGGGCCCACCCAGTACACCTGCAACCACCACACACACAATGTCCATCAGCTATTTTTAACGTCCCTATTGCTGGGGCACAGGCCTTCCTTATGGGCGGATAAAGAGGACGGGCCATAAATTACCACGCGGGCCCAATGCGGATTGGTGGGTGTTAACGACTGCAAATACAGCTGGGACCGACGGCTTAACGTGCCTTCCAAAGCATGGAGGAGCTCGACATAATAAATTTTTGGTCACCCATCCCATGATCGACCCTTGCGAAAGTTGCTTAGTCTCCGCAAACTCTGGGCCAGGTGCTTAACCACTGCGCCACCAAACACATCATGGGAAACTGTTTATTGAGCAAGGGAACGCTAAGCGCGAGCGACCCGTCTATCCGTTTCAGCTTGGGCAAAAATTCTTTCATATGTCTGTCTGTCGCATTGTAAGCTTAATTTCTAAGGTTTGCTTTCTATAATGTGAATAATCCAAAAAGTCTGACATTTTCCAAGTCCGAACGTCTGACATGTCAGGACTAATCCTGACGTCGGGTAACGCTAGTCGCAAGTAATCGCTCGTCTGTAAGCTCCCTATGTTGTGCAAAGCTCAAAATGCGTAATGGTTTAGCGCATTCGATCTGCGAATGCGATGTTTAGTGACTATCGCTAGAGCCGGTCATCGGATGAGTGAGACCAAAAATGTGCTTAAGTATTATTTCGAGCTCATCCGTGCTTTGTAATAAATAGACTACTGTTTATCATCCTTTATATCGATTTATAAGGAAAGCATCCGTGTTTCAGCAGTGATAATTTTTGACATTGAAAATGTCTTTTCGTTCGTTCCAGTATAGGCCCCGTTTTCACGAAAAAGTGCGATCCCCTTATATCACAGAAGGTTGTGAAGATATGATATTCAAAAAGACTCAAAAGACGCATATTTACGAGAGCTAAAGGTGCAAAAAGAATTATTCGGGAAAATAAAAAACGTAAAAAATTATGGCCGAAATAGTGGAAAAAAAAATCTATTTTTTTTCCGATTTTTTGATTTTGGCGCTCGATATTTTGGAAACGAAGAATGATATCAAAATTTTGAGAAGAAATCCTCTGAACAATTAAGTCAGCTACAATTTGAGCCTAAAACAAGGACGATCGGGTTAAGGGTTTGCCCTGTAGCTTAACCTTTAACATTGAAAATGTTTTTTCAATCGCTTCAGTATAGCCCCTATTTTCGCTCAGAGTGCGACATCGCCTTGTTATCGTAAGTTTTAAGACTACATGAATGGTTGAAGCCTCAAATCAAAAGACGCGTATCAACGAGGGCTACAATATGTAGCGTGAAGGCGTAATTTCGGGAAGCAAGCTTTTTAGATGCGCATCGCGTAGCTCATTCGCCTCGGGCTTCAAAATAAATCAATATTTTAGGTTATAGTTACTACCTTTCAATAAAATAGTAATGTTTATAAAAATGAATTATTTTTATATGAATTTCATACACACGAATCACAGAAAAGTTAATCCATAATTGTTCATGGCTTTGCTGTGATTTCAAAGCATTGTAAGTATCTACTAATTCAAAGAAAGGATTTTTTTTATAAAATTCAATTATTAAATTCATTTTCAATGTACCAGAAGGTCGTGAAAGGCACGAGATCTGTGAATTTTTTTTTTCTTATTGATGATAATATTTATACCCAGTGGTGTCTGAAGTCTGCAGCCCACAGCGCGGGCCCGAAGCTGCGCGCCGGGTTGATGCTGGCGCCTGTCAGCCCGCCCTGCAAAACACAAGCGTTTTCCATCGAAATGTAGTGGCGTTTTCATTCAAAATTTAGAAGAATCATTAACTACTGAGTTGGCTCCACACGCCCTGAATGTCAACCAGTTTCGCTATGTTTATTCATGTCGTGCCTATGCGTCGCAGTCGCTATCTTCTTCGATCGGAGTCGGGTTTCAAAAATCTTTGATAGCTATTTAACTAATTTTAAAAATAAAGGAATGTTTCCATTGAGTAAAATTTGCCATCATCAAATTTCCCTCCATTCCGTTTTCTTTCCACCCTGTATATGAATATAGACCGCCGGCCAAGAGGCTAATTTTCAATCTATCGCATCGCATACTGGGACCAGTCCACATTGGCAAGATAGCCAGTGCAATCGGAGATCATTAATGGGAGGCCATATGTTCAGCTTACCATTGCAATATCTCCCAGAAGCTTCCTACTTCGCAACCCTGACGACGATATTTGATAAGGAACACCAAAGTAATGACTATTTGCCAATGTGGTCTGATACCTATATGCGATAGAGTGAATTGAACCTCTTGGCAGGCGGCGGTCTAATAAGTTAATGTGTTTACCGCGAGCAGCGTCAGCGCGGTGACGATGATGCCTATACGCAGCGGCCAGGAGTCGGTGAGCAGGCGGTTGCGTGCGTCCCACGACGCTCAGTTGGCCAGCTAATATATGATGAATATGTTAATGTACTATACCGCGAGCAGCGTGAGCGCGGTGACGATGATGCCGATGCGCAGCGGCCACGAGTCAGTGATCAGGCGGTTGCGCGCGTCCCACGACGCGCAGTTGACCAGCTAATATACTATACCGCGAGCAGCGTGAGCGCGGTGACGATGAGGCCGATGCGCAGCGGCCAGGAGTCGGTGAGCAGGCGGTTGCGCGCGTCCCACGACGCGCAGTTGGCCAGCGCCAGGAGCCCGCCAAGCAGCGCCTCCACGCTCACTGCCTGTCGAACACACAACTAGGTTGTCGGAAACTAACACTTTTACTAGGTAAACACTCACTAACAGCCCGGCCACAGCTAGCGCGACAGGCGGCGCGGCGGCGTTCAAAATCACTGCGCGCTATCTCGATGGCGGCCTCTCAGCTCATCGTCACGACCGCGCAGTGATTACTGAATCCGCTTGCTGCGCCGCTGGCCCCCTGCCTCGCCGCCTGCCGCACTGGCTGTGGCCGGGCCGTTGGGCGATTCATCAAAATTTAAGCAGGTAGTTACCTACTTAGTTAGTATCTAGGTAGGTACGTCCGCTTGGCAACTACCTATGTCCAGAATACAAACTATGAGAAGGAGCCTGACAGAATATTTTTGCTGAACACCTCGCAAATTCTCATACAAAATAATAACCTTATAGAGCGGCAGTCCGTCAGCAGGGTGCGTGACACAGAGCCCGATGGTGGCGGTAAGGTTGGCGGGGGCGTCGGCGAGAGGGCCGAGGGCGGGCGGCGCCAGCAGCGCGGTGAGCGCGGGCGCGGCGGCGGCGCCGGCCAGCTGCGCGCACACGTACGCCGCGCCCGTGCGCGCCGAAATGCGCCCGCGCACCACCGCCGCCAGCGTCACCGTGGGGTTCATCATCGCTCCCGAAATGTGGTCGAAACACTGCAATACACAAGTCTTTAGGTATATTAGTCATCTCATCACGTTTGGATTTAATTCCGTAAGAATAAGGGTTAAACGTTTGCCCGCTTCTGTATCTTATTTGTGTCACAGAAACAACGTTCTGCGAGATTGAGAAAATCATTTTCTTATTATACCTACATGGTGTTTGGTAATAACGAATACCGATGGCAGCGCCGGTTCGATTCCCAAGTGATGCAATGATTGCAACGCGTAGATGGTTGGGTGAAGACACAGACAGACCATAAGTACAACAAATACCTACCTACTAGATGAAGACGAATTGCGTTTCGTTATTGCTTCTAATGCTCAACCTTGTAGATAGATAGAGTACCTTGGCTCACGCCAGCATCAAAACAATCGCTGGAAATTATTAGGTTTCCATACTGTTAATTTATTGTGGACACAAGGCATGTATTGTGGTGTTTCAGGGTTCATGATAATTTTCCGGGGATGTATGCATGGTACCATATCTATCAGCTTACAATAGTCCATTATTGATGACTGTTAAGACAAAGGGTGGCATATCTTCAATCATTTCATTTTCGTTAGAAACAGATACCTAGGTACCTATGATGTTGGTTGTTGGAATGTCGATCGACCTGCACAAGCACGGTGACGATGAGGCCGGACGCCAGGGCGGCGTAGAGCGGCGTGGCGCCGGGCGCGGCGCACGGCAGCAGGCAGCTGAGCGCCACCAGCAGCGCCGTGGCCGCGCCCTCCGCCGCCGTCGCCGCCCACAGCGACACCGACCCGTCGCCGCCCTCGCCGCCGCCCTCGCCGCGCACGCACAAACCTGCGATCGATGTCTCAAATTGTCAATTCCAGAATTCCCAAACCAATAAAAATACTTAATAGGTACGAATCGTCATGAGTACCTAATAAGTAGGTATTTATAAAAAAATACAATTGTCATTGACGACTGTATTTTTTTAATTTAGGGCCTTTTTGCAAGGCCCTAATTTCACCCCTTGCACTGCACGTAAGAATAAAGTCTGGTTAACGAAAGATGAGATTAAAATAGCGGCGCCAATTTCCCTGTTAAATTAACGTTTAGCGGTTAAGATATTGAAAATTGAACCTTAAAATAAGGCACAGTTCCAACCGAGTCGCATCATTCGTTGACCAAACTCTACCTACAGAATACAAGTTCTCTCAGCAATAGGTACCTAGGTAGGGCAAGAGCCCCGGTTTTGGCCACTACCCCGGTTTTGGCCACTTGCAACTTTAGCGGCCAATAAATAAGGCATAGAAAACGGATTTGCTTCATAGTATATGGTAAAAAATTCTTTGTCTATGATCCGTTCTGACAAGTCATAATAGGGTATTTTCCGAATTTTTGAAAACTGCTTATATTTAAAGATTGGGACGAACAATTTAAGAGAAAAATAAAAATAAATTTATTAATGCCTTTTTTCTTCATTAAACCAATTTAAAGTCAAACTTACTTTAATGGTTTTGAATTTACCGCCAAAACGCTCGGTTCGATGATGATGATGTAAATTGTACCACAGACTATATAGGTTAACACAAAGTTGACGTCACATAGTAGACATTATCGAACTGAGCGTTTTGGCGGTAAATTCAAAACCATTAAAAATAAAATTGAATTTAATTATTTTAATGGAGAAAAAAGACATTATTTAATTTATTTTCATTTTTCTGTTATACTGTTCGTCCCAATCTTTGAATATAAGCAGTTTTAAAAAATTTGGAAAATACCCTATTGTGACGTCTTATGCTTCAAGAAATTTTTTTGTGAGCTTAGTAAGTTTTATCGAAAAATTTTTGGTACTTTCTTAAGGAAAACCTTAAGAGACACGGTTAGAGTAATCACTAAATATCTACGATATTTTTTACTTTTTGTTTTGGATTTGATTGAAGCCTACTAACAGAATGTCTAGCAACTTGGATTTGAGGTTATTTTGTTACTTGTTAAATTCTTAGTGTTGGAAAAAGGGGTTGGCCACAACCAATACAGTAATTTGTACTTTGCTTGGGTTTTGCCCATGCTTGTGGCCAGAACTGACACCCATACAACATCAGTTTTGGCCACTTTGTTTTTATTTTGCGTTTGTTGCCTGACAATATACTAACTGGTTTGACATTACAAGTTTTTATTTCTTTTGCACTTAGGTTGGGTAAAAAAGCTTCAAAAAAAATAAAAAAGCTAAATAATAAAAATTGATATTGCCAAGAGGAAGCTTTTTCTATGTGCCTGAAATGACAAAATATTGGGAATTTGTTAACAATTAATTACCTACCTAACTAAATATCAACTTCTTTTTAACTGCCAACAAGCTACACAACTTAGTTTTTAAGTATTGCTATTGTTAAGTGTAGACTAGTGATTTGGCTCGATGGAGCTGCCATGTCTTAAGACAAAAGCTCCAAAACAAATAAAGAAAAAAAAACTTCTTTTTAATTATTTGTTTTATTTTCTTTAAAAAAAAATGGAAAATTCCCTTACAAATTTAATGGCCACAACTGGTGCAATGGTATGGCCAGAACTGGGGGAAAAGTGGCCAGAACTGATGAAATCATACCTTTTATATTTAAAACCATATAAAAAAATATATACTTACTCGAATCAAACATCGTATAAAAACTTTTAAAGATAAATGTATGCCCTTCACTTTGGTTATTTCAAACCGTCTCATTACACATTCTTGAAATAGTAGCAAATTTTTGAACATAGAAATTCTCTTAAAGTGGCCATAACCGGGGCTCTTGCCCTACCTACTTAATGACACATTGTTTGTTAATATTTGCCATTTCTTGAACGTTCACTAATACGTTAGTTCCTGCAGACCGGGGCGGCTCCTTTGCTAGTAATGGCCGTTTCCTCTCATGATTGTCTTCATAATACTGTACATCGGCATCGGTGACCGCGCTTCCTTGTTCACTTTCGTCTTTCGTTCCTTTACAGAATATACTTATAATAGTAGGTAGTTAGGTACACCTAGCTAGCGTGTTCGTTACATGCCATACTATGTATTCTGTGATGCCATTACGATCATTACCTACCTGCGACATATTATTTTGCTATTGGGTAGGTGTACGGCACCTACTTATTTGCATTAAGATTTGCATTTACAATACTTACTTGGTCCTTTCTAATGAAAACGTCAATGTCATCTTACGAGTACAAGTGTATTTTTTATTAACTGAGTGGTTTTAAAAACGAATTTTTTGGTGTTGATACTTTGGTACGTTGGCACTAAACTTGACGGTAGTTTTTTTTTGCTAAAAATGACCACTTTTCGCAAAAACAGAAAATATTATTTAGAGCGTCTGCTGCGTTAAACGACATAGATTAGAGCTTACTCATGCACTGCACTATGCAAGCATGTCCGTTAGAAAACCAGCAATCTATATTGCCGCGCCATGTACCCACGGCGGCATCTTTAAGTGATAAAAAGTACCACAAAGCTTCTTCGGAGTGTATTATCCCTGTCAATTGGTAATACGCTGGAACCTTGTCACATCAACCAGGCGCGGTCGCAGCCTGAAATTTTGGGGGGGGTCACTAATAAGTCTAATAATACAATTATTTTTTGTTAATTTTTTGAAGCTTTTTCTATGTGACATGTACGATTTTGGGGGGGGGTCATGTCCCCTGTGACCCCCCCCCCCCTCGGACCGCGCCTGACATCAACATCCACGTCGACGTGATCCGCAACTAAAAATGTTATGAAACAAGAAAATTCTAATAGGTAATCTAATATATTAATTATTATTTTCAATAAGATAGGGTCTAGACTCTAGGTATATATTTTTTTAAATTTTTTCGTTTTTGAGGTTTAAATCATGGCCGCCAGGCGCATTACCTATTGACGGGGATAGTACTACAGAGAGATGACTAATACACTACAGGCGCTAGTGTGCAGACTACGACAACACTATAAGGGGAACAACCACATATAAACGGGTTCCGTTTATGTGGTTGTTTTCATGTCATTTATGTGGCGATACTAATAGACTGGTGATGATCACTAAATATTATTACTAATTTTATGCGCCATACATTTTTTAACGGTGCGTATTTTATTTACACGACTGCCCAAAGCAAAAAGAGTGTATATGTGTTCAGGGTTCATGCAGTATGTTTGTGGGTATGTGAGTTTCTTTATTCCACCATAACTTCTAAATGCCTGAACTGATTTGGATAAATGGGGTATCGTTAGAATCCTAAAAGCATCCCGAGTAACACTGGCTATATTTTTTTTAGAAAAAATCAATATGGCGACTGCAAGACTCCATTTTCAAATGTGAAAAAAAAAATTTTCTTGTATTAGGTATTACAATATGGGCATCAAATGAAAGGCCTTGATAAGCACATTCCAAAACTATATAATTTGTCACTAAAATAAGTAAAATAAAAATAAATAAATTAAAAAAATATTAAAAACACGACTGCCCTGCCAAAAACGAACTAAAAAGTTAAACAACAAGTGTCATTGCAGTCGGGGGACCTCTTTGATCAAAAATTGTTTCATAATAAGGTCCCCCGACTGCAATGACACTTGTTGTTTAACTTTTTAGTTCGTTATTGGCAGGGCAGTCGTGTTTTTATTTAATATTTTTTTAATTTTTTTTTTTTTAAGTTACAAGCAACATCCTGATTTTTACGAATATGATGAATAATAGTGGACCCAAATGTAAGCCCTGTGGAACTCCAGAGATTACTTATATAGGAGAGGACAGGTATTCTTTGACTGCGACAAGCTGGCTCCTATAATACAAATATTAAGTACGAGTATAATCAATCTTAACAAAAGCAAATTACCAAGCACTGTCTCAGTAGGCGACGAGTTTTTGAATTTGTGTAGTACCTACCTAGGTACCTTAACATTTTGTTAGTGTTATTACCACATTATACTTGTACTATTATTTATTATGATACCTAGGTACACCACACCAGAAAGTCGGCCCTGTTCAGTGGGAGATTCCATTGCGAATCTTTTCTTTAAATAGTGTGATTATCCTGTCATAGGTTTTAATACTCGTGTAATCCCTGTAATGAATCGGTTCAACTTGTTATTAGTATCGTTTATCATGTGGCTTACTCAAATTAATCTCAATAGATCGATTATATTGTCTGACATTTGGCACTTCTTGGATCGCCCCGCGAGATAAACATTGACTAAGTATTCGTGGTTACCGATTCTATTTATTGGGTATTATATTATTATCTCCCATCTTGTTTGTTTTATCAGTTTAGGAATTGATCATCTCTTGAATCGCCTTATTCGCATTCTAGTACTTAGTTCTAAGGAAGGTTCACTTTTGATTTTGGTAAATGAAAATTTAGAAAATGTCAGAAGAGTTTAAAGCACCAGATCCTATGATCATGCCAATTTTGGTTGGTGGTAAGGGCTTGTGTCCACCTGGCTATAGCTATATACCACCATTTTACCTAAGTCTGAACAACAATTAAAATTGTTGTGTTCCGGGAGTCAGAGGTGGAGGAGATAGCCAGTTCCTCAATGATGAGGATTCGGGGTGAAGTGCGCGGCCTTCAGCCTTATCGTCACTTAACATCAGGTGAAGGTAAAGCACTATCCCTTGTTGTGCATAAATATACCCGATTAACAGACGCCAGTTAACAGGTTCTATTAATGGTGATCTTTGGCAGAGTTCAATACCTACTAATTTATTTGGATAAAATTAACAAAAAAGTAATACGGTAGGTAGGTACTTACATTAAATGGAAAGATATGACACTAAAGTTTATTTTTATGAGACCCAAACTTCAAGTTGGGGAATTAGAAAATAGAACTCCTAGAGAGGAACAAATTACTTGGTAACAGGGCAAGGGCGGATCCAGGATTTAAATTTGGGGGGGGGGGGGGGGGCTCGGAGACTCGGGTCTAGTGCAGAGTCCCTGAGTGAGTTAGGGATCCCTGTCAAGGATGCACAAAATGCCTGATTTAGGAAAAATTACTGCCTGTTAAAAAACGGCCGCGCAGCGCGATTTTTAGCCACTAATTTTGTGGTGTTGTCTATGGTAAAAAAACTGCCGCGCAGCGCGATTTTTTGTCAGTTTAGTCAATTGTATGTACTCTTATGTACTTATAGGAAAAAAACGGCCGCGCAGCGTAATTTTTTGTCAGTTTCATTCACAAATCTTTTCCTCTTGTCTACAAGAAACGGCCGCGCGGCCCTATTTTAAGTCAGTTTTAGCCACTAATTTTGTAGTGTTGATAGTAGAAAAAGCGCCGCACAGCGCGATTTTTTGTCAGTTTAGCCACATGTATGTACTCTTATGTACTTATAGGGAAAAAAAACGGCCGCGCAGCGCGATTTTTTGTCAGGTTCATCCACAAATCTTGTACTCTTGTCTACAAGAAACGGCCGCGCAGCGCAATTTTAAGTCAGTTTTAGCCACTAATATTGTAGTGTTGTTTATAGTAGAAAAAGTGCCGCGCAGCGCGATTTTTTGTCAGTTTAACCACTTGTATGTACTCTTATTTATAGTAAAAAACGGCTGCGCAGCGCGATTTTTTGTCAATTTCATCCCCAAATCTTGTACTCTTATCTAAAAGAAATGGCCGCGCAGCGCGATTTTTAGTCAGTTTAGCCACTTGTATGTACTCTTATCTATAGTCAAAAAACGGCCGCGCAGCGCGATTTTTAGTCAGTTTCATCCGCTAATCTTGTAGGTACTTTTGTCTACCTATAGTAAAAGAAATGGCCGCGCAACCAAAGGCGAATCCAGTCAGGATTTTAAATTGGTGGATTTTTTAAATCTTAAAACTAAACGTTTTAAGATTTTTATAGAGGACGAGTATTATAGGACGTAGGTAATCTCCGCATTTTACACACAGCCTTTAATTAAGTAAACGGAAAATAATAATTTTAATAATATCTCAATGAATAAATTTTAACGTTATAATAACTGTTTCGAATTCGAGCGATAGTCAGCAGGATAGCACGAGAGCTCCATTATTCAGCCTCAAAATTCAATGCAATCCGCAAAGGTAACCAACCTCGTGGGGTGGGGGGGGGGGGGGGGGGGGGTGGCATGGCCCCCATTTTAGAGCGCAGTTTTTCCGTAAGTTCATAGTTGGGTTTTAGTATTTCTCTTTTATTAGGGTTCGGCATCCAAACGGGTAAAAACGGGACCCTATTATTTTGAGCCTAACTACCTAACTTATACATAAATGTATAGGTAGGTATCTTACCTATTAATACCATGTTAATCCGTTTTTCTTCATTTTCCACAAAGCTTACATAATTAAATGGGATGATAACGCAAATTTGTAGGTAGGTACCGACATGTCATAAATTATACGCTTATTCTATCTTTCTTTACGGTTCCAATCATGAATGAATCAGTACGGCTGCTGGCGTGTTTTATTATATGGATATAATATAACTACGTATAATAAATCAGTTTTATTATTATAAAAATCGCGCACCGACTTACATCAGATAGCATCAATCAGCCATAAAGTGAGTTATCTCGAGATGCTAACTAAGATAAAGCACACTGATTTACAAATCAGCGAGCGACTGGTGTATTTTCAACCTTTACGTAGGTACCTACCACTTCTTCTACTACCTACTATGAAAACTAATATTGAAAATTGAATGGAAACTCTCTGTAATTATTAAATATATTTATTTACTTGTCTGCACAGAACGCCATTGTTTATATTGGGTAGAGAGAACCAGCAGCCGGCCAGAGTTGCCAGATTAATTATTTCTCACATCCCCCCTCAATTTAAAGTTTATTTTTTTAACAAAATAATTTTAAATTGCAAATTGGTACTTTTTACTTTATTAATATGGCAACACTACACCCGTCAAACTGACAACAAAATTACAACCTTATTTTCGTAAAATAATACAAGAAAAAAAGTTAGTTTTTTAACAATAAATCACTGAAATAATTAAACTTCACAGTGTTCAAAGCCTTAGTCATAATGTCTGCAATATTTTCTTCACTTTTAACGTAATTCACAGTTACTAATTTTTTTATTACAATGTCCTTTATGAAGTTAAATTTTATATCAATATGTTTTGCTCGTTTCGTATTTTCACTATTGTTCATCATTTTCAGCCAACGAACTAAGATCTAAGGAAGCCTAACTCCTAACAAATATTGCATAAAAAATGGCACCTTCACATATTCTGTAACACAAAAGGTCGCAAACTCAACAATGAACTAGTAAAAAAATACCTTATTACAATGCACGCATAATCGGCATTAGATTGTATTCTAACGCATATGACGTTTTTTATTGGCTGGGGTTTGAACGCAGATCAAACATGATTGGATATTTGACTCGCCTCGTGTCACTCATTGGGCCGTTGTCGTGCCTTTGTCATTGAGGCGAGGACGGTGTAACGTAGAATGCAGTCAGTACACCTAACCTAGTACGGCGCGCTGGGCGGCATCATAAAATTGTTTTATGAAATTAGTACATTATTGTTTGTTAGATATAATGTTTGTTTTATTATGTAGACGGACGACTTGGTAAAGACCGCTCGAATACGCTTGATGCAAGTCGCCTGTAACTAGTCGCTCTAAAAAACTAAAGGAGACCTATGTCAGCAGTGGACGTCTTTCGGCTGTGATGATTTTATTTTATGAAAATTATAAAATGATGATGTTGATGAATGATGATCATATTATTTGTCACGAATTGGCAAGACATATGATTTCAAGAAGGACTAAAATTAGGCAAGCTATTGAAATAAAATAGGTATGCTTGATAAAAGACAATGTATCCTGTAAAGATTTTTTTTCATAACATGTAAGTACATATTATGTAGATAATTATCACATTTGCGCGAGCAACACCTTAATACGTCTTTTAGAGGTGTGACTGATAAAGAACAACAGTTAGTATTAATACGTCGCTTTATTTTTATTTTTTAATTGGCAATACAAAATTCTTATAGCGACACCTTTTTAACCGACTTCAAAAAAGGAGGAGGTTCTCAGTTTTTCGTAATGTATTTTTTATAGCAGCGTATTCCACCAAGTCAAAGTTTATTCTTGTCAAGATCTTTTTCAAATGCAGACTATTTTAACATGCTTATTGACCGGTGCGCAAATACCTAAACTAGCAATATGGGTGATGGGTGACGGTGGATTGGAAGAGGTGGACCAACTCCGTAGCCAGCGCGATCTCCAGATTTGACACCCCTTGATTTTTATTTGTGAGGTCATGTTTACAGTTGATGTTTAAAAATATTTGTGAGAGTGAATCCGTAATGCGTTTGCGAATAATAGCCACATTTGTACTAATTAAGTGGAATACAGGTGTGCTGCAAAGTGTTCGGGACAATCTAGTGCACCGTTGCTAGGCATGTATTTCTATTGGTGGTGGAAATATAAAGTAGCATTTTCGCAGCAGATCTCATACATTGGGGTTCCAGCAGAATGATCCGCGGATCAAACTCCATATTAAAAAGCTGTTTTCAGAGCTGCATAAAATCATAGTTTCTGGAAATTGTCATTACTTTGTGTTCTGATCTGACGGTCTTGACCTCATGACGTCACTACTTGTCGTGCCACTCTGCTGCCTTCGGTGTTGCAATGTGAGTTCTTCATTTTTTATTTATTCTATTTTAACCAGGGATTTTTACTCGTTAATCAAAGAGGATTGCGTGAATAGAATCTTTATAGGTACCTACCTAATCATCCCTTCACGGATTGGACAGCGTTTTTGTTACACCCTGTATAATAATAAAAAACAAGGAGATTACATCAGATTACTCGTTTTCTATGTATTGCATATTGCAGGACGCGCCACTTTTAGCATTACAAAATTTTGATTTAAATTTTCCTTTTTTTTTTGTTGTACTGAATTCCATGAGAGAGTTTTATTCTTGTTTAAAAATGTGTGATAGCAGTGAATGTGAAGATTTGACTCTGCCCCGCAAAGCGACTGAACACTTGTTGCATAATAACGACCATATTTTGTATGTATACGCTCATAGATATTTCTAAAAAACGAAAAATATGTTACTTTCCTATGTTATGTTATGTCTGTATAGTTTTGCTGCCTTCTTTTGGTCTTTTTCACCACTTGACCACACATGACGTCATTTTAATCATTTTTCTAATTATTTTTTTGTGGTAACGCTAACGACTGTCGCCGAGCGCGTGGCAGACATTACTAAATCGTGCTTCACTAGTACTTTTTTAGCCCCGCCCACTCTGTGTTAGTTTGCGTGGTGCTATTTTTTGAGCGGAATTACACTTCCTTAGTATCTTAGTTCGTTGTTTTCAGCGCACTTTGGTTATCTACGAAAAGAGTCACAGAGTCCACATTATCAAAATCACTTGCAATTCCTTTGATAAATAACAGTTCACTCATACACACAGATGCCGAGATATATTCCGCTTCAGCTGATGAAATCGCCACAGTCTGCTGCTTCTTCGAGCACCAGGAAATGAGGTTGTCATTATGGTATACTACCATGCCGCTTACACTTTTTCTGTCAGCCTTATCACCTCCCCAGTCCGCATCTGAGTATGCTGTGATGTTATTTCCTGTCTTCTTTGTAAAGGTAAGTACTTTGTCTTTTGTTTCCTTTAGGTATCTCAGTATACGTTTGCCAGCTTCCCAGGTTGTTTTTGTTGGTGCATTCATGTATCTACTCAGGTAAGATGTAGCAAAGTTAATGTCCGGTCTTGTGATAGTCAAGTAGGTAAGACTACCAATTAGTTCTTTATATGGTACATTACTAATTATTTCTTCTTTTTCAGGTACTTCAAAGCTGTTTTCCATCGGGGTTTTCATCGGTTTACACTCCTTCATATTGTATTTGTTCATTATTGTGTCAATAAATTTTTCTTGTGATATTTTCATTGTGTTTTTATTCCGTGTTATTTCCATTCCTAGGTAGTGATGTATAGTTCCCATATCTTTTGCATTAAATTCTTCTTTCAGTTTGTATGTAATTTGTTTTATTTGTTCTTTTTTTCCCATTAGAATTATGTCATCCACAAAGACTATTAGCCATACATCCTTTCCTTTGTAAAGACAGTTATCATAATCAGATCTTTTTAAGTTTATTTCTTGACAAAATGAATCAAATTTTTTGTTCCAACACTTGGGTGATTCTTTTAGACCATATAGAGATCTGAGTAATTTTAGTACTTTCTTGTTACTATTCATTTTTATTCCTTCTGGAGGTTTTATGTAGACTTCAGTTTCCAATTTACCGTTTAAGAAGGCAGTTGGTATATCTAACTGTTTAACTTCCCAGTCATGGCATAAAGCTTGTGATAGACTCATTCTGATAGTAGTCATTTTAGCCACTGGTGAGTAAACATAGTCTTCTGGACTTTGTTGGAATCCTTTAGCTACTAGACGTGCCTTCTTTGTCCCGTCTGACTTTGTTTTAAGAACCCATTTTGTATCTATAGCTTGTTTCCCAGAAGGTAGATCACATTCATCCCATGTGTGTAGTTCTTCCAGAGAATTTATTTCTTTGTTAATAACTTTTCTCCACTCTTCATTTTTTATTGCTTCTTTGTAGTTTAACGGATCGCTGTTTGTTAATAGGCAGTATGCTTGATAACCTGTAGTGTCGTAGTCTTCTAAATGTGTGGGTTTCTTTATTTCCCTGCCACTTCTTGAATATTCTTTTTCTTCCTCTTCTTTTTGTTCTGAATTTTCTTCTATTTCATTTTTTTCTGACTTTTCTTCTTTCTTTTCCTCTTGTTCTTCTGCCTTTTTTTCTTCTCTATAATCACAATCTTCTTCTATATCAATGTTTTTGTATGTTGTTTCATTTTCAGGTTTGTACTGAGTGTTATTTTCATCAAACCTTACATCTCTTGAGACTATTATCTCATCTGTCTTTGGATTCCATAATTTGTAACCATTGTTAGCATATCCGATCATTCTCATTGGTACTGCTCTGCTGTCAAATTTGTCTCCTCTTGGTAGTTTTAAAGCCCAAGCTTTGCATCCAAATATTTTTAACTTCTCAAGTTTTAATTCTCGTCCAAAAATGTTTGCAGGTATCTCGCAGTTAATGGCTTTTGATGGGGATCTGTTTATTAGATATGTGGCAGTTATTACAGCATGACCCCATAAGTATCTAGGCAGGTTTGACTCTTCCAGGATGGATCTTGCTTTTTCATATATAGTGCGGTTTAACCTTTCTGACTTTCCATTCATTTGGGGGCTGTATGGTACTGTATACTCACATTTGATTCCTTTCTGTTCACAATATTGTCTTAGTTCTTTAGATTTGTATTCTCCTCCATTGTCAGACCGTATCCTTTTTACTTTTATGTCCTTTTCTCTTTCTAAATTATTTATGTAGTTTATTAGGTAGCTTCCTGCTTCATGCTTGTTCTTTAGTAAATATGTTTGAGTGAAATGAGAGTAGTCATCCATTATTGTCATAAAATATCTATCACCTTCATTTGTCTGTGTTTTCATTGGACCAGCGATATCAGTATGTATTAATTCTCCTATGTTCTTTGACTGAGGTCGAGTTATTCTCATAAATGGTAAACGGGTACTTTTGTTTTTTAAACAAGTATCACATTTGTTTTTGGAGTGTGGTAGTCCCATGATGTTTAGGTAACTTCTGTTCATGTGACCAAGTCTACGGTGCCACAAATCTTCTTTGCTCTCTGCACTGTAACTTTTCTCTGTATTTTCTTCTAATTTGGCTTTAAATGTGTATAATTTTCCAATTCTTTCTCCATAGTATTTTCTTAATTTTCCTTTAATTATCATTCCCTTTTTTGCAAAAATTATTGTATGTCCCCGTTCATTTAATTTGCTTACTGACAGCAAATTGTGACTGATCTTTGGTACAATCAATGCGTCAATTTGAATTGGTGTTCCATTCCAATGTGCTTTTAACATACCTCTTTTTGTGGCTTGCAACATGTCACCATTTGCTATTTTGATTTTTATTGGATCTTCTAGCTCAGCCATATCTGTCATATATTTTTCATATGTATCCTTGACGAAATTGTGAGTAGCTCCCGAGTCTACAATAAAGGTTATTTCTTTCTCATCATCTTTCAGTTGACTTTCCAATGAGTATGCTACAAAACATTCATTATTTGTACTTTCCGCTGCCATACTAGCATGTCCTCTGCCTCCTCGGGCTCTAAATCGAGATCTCGATTGTCCACTTCTTCCTCTTCCTCGAAATTGGAATTTTCTAAACTTACATTCGTACGCATAATGTCCATCTTTACCACAATTGTAGCAAGCTAAAAACGCATTTTCATTGTTCCCTACTTCTGAATTTTTTCCTCTTGTTTTTATCTCTGCGTCTAGCAGCCTTGATTTTGTAAAATCTATGTCGAGCTCTTTTTCTAAGCTTAGTGTGTCTAGTGACGTGATGACACCTTCATATTCATCTCCGAGTGTCAGGAGCAAGTGGCTTACTTTATCTGATTCTGTGAGTGTATTACCTGATGATTCCAATTCGGATATAAGTTGATCGAATTTGAGAAAATGTTCCTGCAAAGAACTTGATGGATCATACTTTAGACTTAATAGTTTCTTTCGTAGGTATAAATTTTTAAACACGCTTTTTCTCTCAAATATTCCTTCTAGTTGTACTATCATTTCTTTAGCTGTATTCGCCTTTTTTACTATATTTATATATTGATCCGGCAGACATTGCACAATAATAGATTTTGCTTTAGCATCCATTTTCGGCCATTCCTTATCATCAAATTTTCCTTGCAATATTCCAGATAAACCTTTTTCCTCTAGCATTAGTTCCAATCTAAACTTCCATGTGCCGAAATTTGTATTCGGTCCTAGTATCGGTAACCTTTCAGACGCTGACGACGCCATCATTTTTTTACGTTTTACTTTTGTTATAGTTATCTTGACTTATCTATCACTGCCCTACACCTATTGGGCGTCTGGGCCCATAACCTATGAAAACTAATATTGGAAATTGAATGGAAACTCTCTGTAATTATTAAATATATTTATTTACTTGTCTGCACAGAACGCCATTGTTTATATTGGGTAGAGAGAACCAGCAGCCGGCCAGAGTTGCCAGATTAATTATTTCTCACACCTACCACTTAAATAAATAAACATTGTGCTAACACTAGTACTTACCTACCTACCTACTTACTTACTAGGTACCTACTTAACATAAAGGAGAGGCAATCCACGAAAACCACTCTTTCAGTAGTTGCATAGCTTTCCTTTATAGTGTTTAGATATCTGTGTAATTCTTTAACCGACTTAAAAAAGGAGGTTCTCAGTTTGACCCGTATGTATGTTTCTTTGCAATTATCTCACGTTTGGCTGAGCCGATTTTACTATCTAAATAATATACCTACAAGGTACCTAACACTAAAAATTAAAAAATTAAAATTGTTTAAAAAAAAAACAAATCAAATCAAATGTTTATTTGCAACTAAGTGTACAGATAGGTGTTACAATACAATAATGAAGTGCATGACTTAGTGACCATTTAGGTATAGCAAATTTTTGACAGTACTATTATGGTACTTTTAATTAACATTTACAAATAGGCACTTAAACCAATAAGAATAAAAATATATATCTTTGGGCAGATCCTAATATTATTAATATATTTTATGTATTTATAAACTCTTTTACAGAGTAGTAACATTTTTGTATTAAGTAAGATTTCAATGACTTTAGAGAATAATTTGAGGTTTGGTTCATTTTTAATAAAAGTTGGTAGTTTATTGAAGACTTTAACAGACATATAATAAGGACTGGTATTAAGCATTTTTATTCTGGATTGTGGTAAGTATAATCTGTTTTTGTGTCTCGTATTAATGTTGTGAGTATCTTTTACTTTGGTAAAAGTTTCTATATTTTTATAGGTAAATATACATATGTCATATATATAGAGAGATGGGAGTGTGAGTAGGTTAAATTTAATAAAATATGGTCTACACGATTGAGTATTATCTATTTGAGCTATTATTCTAACACATTTTTTTTGCATAATAAAGAGATCATTTACGTTTGTGCTGTTTCCCCATAACATTATTTCGTATTTTAATTGTGAATAAGCATATGCGTAATATGCTGACAGTGCTGCTTCTGTATTCGTGCTATGTACTAATTCAAAAAGAGCGTAGCTGAATTTAGATAGTTTCGATTTAATGTGTTGTATGTGACTTTTCCAATTTAGGTGAGTATCTATTACTATACCAAGAAGTTTAAATGTATCAACTGATTCTATTTCGTTATTTTCGAATTTATTATTTATGTTTAAGGGGACTTTACAATAAGGTCAGAATTGCAATATTTTTGTTTTTGAATAGTTTATTTCTAAGTTGTGACTTTTTAACCAGGTTGTTAAAGTTTGGATTGTTTCTTTGAGAACGAAGTTTGCATTTTCTGAATTTTTACATTTTATTAGAATGGATATATCATCCGCAAATAATACTGGAAGGGTTATATCGTTTTTTATTATTTTGGGCAGGTCATTAATGTAGATAAGAAAAAGGACACAACCAAGAATGCTACCTTGAGGAATCGAATGAGTTAGGACTCTTTCCTGGGATTGTACAGATTTAATTTCATTTTTTTGGATGTCATAGTTTTCGATTTGTACTTTTTGTTTTCTGTTTTGTAAATAAGATTTGAACCAAACATGGCTAGGACCCCGTATACCTGAACCATATAATTTTGACAGTAGGATGTTATAATCTACACTTTCATACGCCTTTGTCATATCTAATAGCAAACCTAACCCATAGTTTTTTCCATCAATATGTTTCAGAGCTGTTTGTATGTACCGATAAACTGCAAGGGTTGTGGACTTTGCCTTTCTGAAGCCATTTTGGTGTTCATCAAGAATATTAAATTTTTCTAGGAATTTGTACAGGCGATTACACATTGCTTTCTTAAATATTTTAGAGAAACATGGTAATAGTGCTATGGGCCTATAGTTTTGTGGTGATGTTTTGTCACCTTTTTTATAAATTGGTTTTATTACAGAAATTTTTAATAGATCTGGAAATGTGCCTTCTTGAAAACTTTGATTTATAAGGAATGCTAATGGTTCAGATAATTCTTTGGAGCATTGTTTTATCAGGGTAGGTGGGACATCGTCAAATCCACAGCTGTGCTTGTTTTTTAAGGATTTTATGATTTTTTCTACTTCTTTTTCATCTACGGCACTTAAATACATGGAACATGAAGGTGGGTTTATAACTGTGTGAGATTTGTTTGTTAAGTTTGTATGTTTATTTAAACCTATATTTGAAAATGTATTACTAAATATTTCACTTATTGTTTTTGGGCACTCTATGATTTTGTTATTTATTTTTAGTTTTATATTTTTATATAGCTTATTACTATTTTTCCCTGTTTTAGTATTTATGATTTTCCACATTGTTTTGTATTTATTATCTGATTTTTGTATTTATTTAGTATATTCTAATTTTTTTGAAGTTTTAACACATTTTTTTAATATTTTGGTGTATTGTTTGTAATATTTTCTTAGAACTTTGCTATTACTTTCGTTTAATAATGTTTTTAGGATTCTTTTATGTTTGCATGCTTTTTTAAGGTTTTTTGTGAGCCATGTATTTTTAGGTTTATTTTTTATTTTTATTTTTTCTATTGGGATATATTTATTTAATAATTTTTGTATTGTTAAATGGAATGCTTCATAATTTTTATTTATATCTTTTGATGACTTGATAACATGTTTCCAATCTATATTTTTTAATGCATTTCTAAACTGTGATATTTTTATATTTGTAAATACTCTTTTTTTAACTTTCCAGGATTTTTTATTACATTGTGATAAATTTTCTAGATGCAGTTTTACATTTACAGACTTATGGTCTGAAAGACCGTGATCTTTTACATATGATTTACTTACAAGAGATTTGTAATTTGTGAAAATTAAATCAATAGCGGTTGATGATGTTTTTGTAACTCTTGTGGGGTCTTTTATTAATTGTGTTTAATTATATGAAAGCATGAAATCTAAGAATTCTCGTGTCACTTTATTTTTGGTGTTCAATATGTCTATGTTGAAATCACCACCTATAATAATGTTTTTGTTTTTATCTTGTTTATGTAATTTATTCAATAGTTTTATCATTTGTTCATAGAATATATTAATATATCGATCCGCTCTATATAATCCTATTACAACAGTATTTATCTGAGGCAACTCAATAGCACTAAACTCTATAATAAACTCTTTTGAAAATTTAACAATATTGTCTCTTACAATATACTCTAAGTTTTCTTTTATTGCAATACATACTCCTCCCCATTCATGTTTTTCTCTACAAAACAGTGATGCTATTTTATAACCTGGTAGTACAATTGTCTCACAAAAGTTTTTATCTCTAACGAGTTCAGAAAATGAAATTATATCAAATTTTTCATCAGATAGTAATTCTTCAACTAAGTGTAATTTATTTCCTATACTTTGTATATTTTGGAATGTTATTTTACAAATATTGTGATCGAAATGTATTATTAAGTTGACTTGGGGCTTCTCCTCCAGTCGACGGCTGCTTTGATGACTGTTTGTCCTTGATTATATTAGTAACATCTTCCGTTTGTTGGATTTTTGTAGATGGCTCTTCGTATAGTTGACCATTTATGAATAATTTATTATTTTTTATGACAGCGTGGTAGCCATTTTGTCGCATTTCTTGTAATTTTTGTTTTAAAATATTTCTCTCTCGTAGCTTTTCTCCAGACAGAAAAATACCAACAGCCAATCCAGTGTTTCTAAAGTAATGGGAATTTATGTAATATATTGTGCAAACCTCCTGCTTGTGAACTCAATTTCTAATGGTCTGCGGGTTCCTTTTTTGCCTATGCGCTTTATTTCTTCTATGTATGGATTGGTGTCCAACTCCATGATGTCTGCAAAAATGTTATTGACATTTTCATAAAGATCATATCTGTTTTCATTTTGACTTTCTGGTAGGCCATATAGAACAATTTTCTTTTTTGTGATCTCTAGGTTTTCCAGTTGAGATTCTATGGTTTGGATTTTATTATTCACTATATTTATTTCTTCTCTAATCACTTTCTGTTCATTTATTATAGTAAGTGATGTTTTAGCCGAGTGACTTTGAATTTTTTTGACAGCATTCGTTACTTCTATTTGTATTGCTTCTTTTAAGTCGCTGAGTCATCATCATCATCATATCAGCCACACGACACCCACTGCTGGGTATAGGCCTCCCCTAAGGATCTCCACAACGATCGGTCCTGCGCTGCCTGCATCCACTGGCTTTCCGCGACCTCCACCAGATCGTCGGTCCACCTTGTCGGGGGCCTACCCACGGAGCGTCGTCCGGTGCGCGGTCGCCATTCCAGAACCTTTCTGCCCCAACGGCCATCGGTTCTTCTCGCTATGTGTCCCGCCCATTGCCACTTCAGCTGAGCAATCCTTCGAGCGATGTCGGTTACTTTAGTTCTCCTGCGGATCTCCTCGTTTCTGATTTGATCACGTAGGGAAACGCCGAGCATGGCTCTCTCCATTGCACGCTGAGTGACCTTGAGCCTCCTTATGAGACCCATAGTTAGCGGCCACGTTTCACTGCCGTAGGTCATCACTGGCAACACACACTGTTCATAGACTTTCGTCTTGAGACACTGAGGTAAGTCGGACGCGAAAATTTTTCGAAGCTTCCCGAATGCTGCCCACCCGAGTTGGATTCGACGAGAGATCTCTTTCTCGAAGTTGGACCTACCTAACTGGACTGCCTGTCCTAGGTATACGTAATGGTCAACAACTTCAAGTGTAGTGTTCCCAACATGAACTGGAGAGGGTACAACATGGGCATTTGACATAATTTTCGCCTTATCCATGTTCATCCTAAGACCCACTCTTTGGGAAGCACTACGGAGATCTTCGAGCATTGTGTTCAGGTCTTCCATGGTCTCAGCCATAAGGACTATATCATCGGCAAAACGAAGGTGTGTTAGGTACTGGCCATTAATGTTGATGCCGAGTCCTTTCCAGTCCAAGAGCTTAAAGATGTCCTCCAACGCAGCTGTGAACAGTTTCGGAGAAATAACGTCTCCCTGTCTCACACCACGCTGCAGTTGGATAGGATTTGTGTTCTGGTTCTGTACTCGAATCGTCATGGTGGCATTTTGGTATAAGTACCTCAACACCTCGATATACCTATAGTCCACTTGGCACCTTTGGAGAGACTGCAGCACCGCCCAGGTTTCAATCGAATCAAAGGCTTTCTCATAGTCCACGAACGCCAAGCAAAGTGGCTCATTATACTCCTCAGTCTTCTGTATAACCTGCCGCAGCGTATGGATGTGGTCTATGGTGCTAAAGCCTTTTCGGAACCCGGCTTGTTCGGGAGGTTGGAAGTCGTCGAACTTGCGAGCGAGACGATTCGTAAGGACTCTCGAAAACAACTTATAGACATGACTCAGAAGCGAGATGGGTCTATAGTTCTTTAAGAGGGACTTGTCACCCTTTTTAAAGAACAAGATCACCTCACTTATGTTCCATGTCTTTGGCGTTCTGCCCTGGACGATGACGGAATTAAAGAGCTTCTGGAGGACTTTGAGTATCGGCTTACCGCCCGCTCTCAGAAGTTCTGTAGTGATTCCATCGTCACCCGCCGCCTTGTTGTTTTTCAGCTGTTTGAGAGCCATACTAATCTCGCACAGGCTGACGTCCGGGATATCTTCGGTATAGTGTCGGGTAAGCTTGGCTCTGGGGTCTTTAGCCTTGCTTTCAACAGGTGTCTGCGTGGAATATAACTGCCCATAGAAGCTCTCGATCTCCCTCAGGATTTCAGGCTTTGATGAAATGATGCGTCCGTCGTCAGTTTTCAGCTTCGTCATCTGGCTTTGCCCAATAGACAGATCTCTCGCGAACACTTTGGAGCCTTTATTCCGCTCGATGGCCTCTTTAATACGATTCGTATTAAATTGGCGAAGGTCGCTCGTCAAAGACTTAGATATCTGTCTATTAAGCTGCCGATAACGATTAGCATCTACTGAACTCTGGAGCCTCATTTCACGTCTCTGATCCATGAGTAGGAGTGTGTGGTCGGAGAGTTTCTTTATCTTGGGACGGCGGGTCTTAAAGAGCTTGGACCCTACCGTACGGACAGCATCCACCACCATGTTGTTTAGATCGTCCACATCTATGCTGTTCTCAAGGGCTTCGAAGCGGTTTTGGAGTTCGAGTTGAAAGCTCTCGGGGTTTTGAATATGGGCCGGCAATGGTCGAATTGTTGATTTTATCAGTCGAGATCTTTCCAGCTTTGGGTTGATATTCAATGTGCCACGTACCAATCGGTGATCGCTCCCCGTCTTAACAGCGTTGATCACAGTGACATCATTGAATATTTGCTTTTTCGTCGACATGATAAAATCTATCTCATTTCTGACTTTACCGTCCGGACTGACCCAGGTCCACTTCCGGCATTCCGGCTTTCTGAAGAAGGAGTTCATCATAAAGAGGTTCTCCTTCTCCATAAAGTCAGCCAGCATCTGGCCTCTGTCATTCCGTTGCCCAACTCCAAATTGCCCCACTCTCAGCTCATCACCGCATCGTTTCCCCAACTTAGCATTGAAGTCCCCCATCACAACAGTGTAGTGGGTTTTGAAGCTATGCATGGCTTTAGAGATCTCCTCATACATAGCCTCCACTTCGTCATCTTGGTGTGTCGAGGTCGGTGCGTAAACCTGTATAACATTCAGCGAACACCGTTTGGATATTCTGAGTATAAGGTACGCCACCCTGGTCGACACACTTCCGATGGTAGTCACGTTGTTGACAAGGGACTTGTGGACGATGAACCCGATACCACCTTGGGACTGTTGGTCGCCCTCCCGGTAGTAAAGCAAGTTACCGGAGTTGAGGATTATCGAGTCCTCTCCCGCTCTTCGGACTTCAGATAAGCCGATAATGTCCCAGTGTACCTTGCTGATAACTTCTTCCAACTCGGTTAACTTCGCGTCGGTCCTTAGTGTGCGCGTGTTATAGGTTGCCAGGTGCAGTAGTCGTCGTTTTTGGTAGCCGAGCCGCACCCGGGGATTCTTAGCACCCCCTGCCCCGCCGTTACCGTAGCCGCTACCGTAGTACCGTAGTACCGCTAGGAATAGCGGGGCTGCCGGGGACTGGGGGCCATTTTTTGATCCATTATGCATGAGGGGGGGGGGTTTGCCATAATCGCCACGCTTGGCAGGCGGGTTGGCGATCGCAGTAGGCCAAGGTTTTTTGGAGACGCTGCTGCCCGTCTCTTGAAGGCTATGCTCCCTTAGTCGCCTTTTACGACACCCACGGGATGATAGGGGGTAGTGCTATTCTAGGCCGGCACATACACGGCGAGTATGGTATCCTTAATTTTTTCTAGTTTCATGTCTAAAAGCTGGCTGAATTTATGTAGTGAAATCATGTCTTCAGAAGTATGGTCGTAGCTGGTGTTCATGCTGTTATTTAACGTGGCTGTATCACCAGTGATATCATCTATATCTTGTTCAGTGCAGCTCTCATTTTGTGTAATTTTTTGTTTTTTCTTACACCTTTTTGTAATATTTTGATCTATTATATCATCGTTTTTGTTATTGGGTAAGTTCGGCTTAATTGGTGTAAGTATTCGAATTGTTTTGTTTAGGCACTCTGCAATATTACAGGCTTGACACTTCCATTTATTTTTATGATCTTGAGTCATACATAGTGTAAAATCGCTTGTCGGACACATTTGCACATTCAAGATCGTAAAATTCTTTACAAAGTGAACAAGTGAGGAATTCTCTATTTGGTATAACTTGTTGACATCCCGAACATAACGCCATCTTTTTGCGTGATTCATATATGACAATCAAAAGTTAGGTTATCTTTTTTGCCGGTAATCACTATATTTTATTTCTGTAATTATGACACTTTCTATTGTTAAAACTTGATAAATCGCTTCCTTTGTTTGTATTTGGAATAGCAATTACTCCCGATTTTGAATAACAGGACTTCTCATTTTTCACATAACCACAAATTTTTCCATGTAGAAATATTTTCACTTAGACTTAGTATTTTCTTGAAATAACGTTTGTCCTTGTATTTTTCACTGTCTAGTTTCTTTTTATAACAACAAAACTATTAGAATATTACTTAGATGTATTTTATTAAATTTATTTACGAGTAACAATACGTTCGCTAGCAGTGTTCTGTAGGTACCTTACAAAACAAACAGTACCTTACAGTACAAAAACCGACTTCAAAAAACCTACCTCTAAAAAGCAAGAAATAATATTCGTAATAATAAAAACACGTCTATTGAAGTCGGGTGGGGCTTTTAGGATAAAAAAAGGAATCTGTACTCCAGCCTCACCCGACTTCAATAGATGTGTTTTTATTACGAATATTATTTCTTGTTGTTTTTTGACAAGCAGTTGGTCAAGGTACGGTTAACATGTAAAGATAATAGGTACGAATAAAGATACCTACTGACTTACCTAATTATATTTTTTTACCATCATCAGTTCTTGTGTGTCTGGTAACTGGTAGGTGTCATAGGTAAGTATAAGTATCATACTTATTAGTAAGCAAAAACTCGAGCGCGTGAAAACCCCGTCAACAGACGAATGTCAGAATTTGTCTGTAGCTTTGGTTGGGTTTTAGACAAAAAAACTGACTGCAAACTCGTCTCATGAAAGGGAAAATGTAAGTACTTAAGTAAGTAAGTAATGCAAATGTAGGTATCTCTATCTGTACCTGCCTGTATAAAATGTGAACGATAAGTTTGTATAAAATTTATTCTACCTACCTCAGTGATGATTCGGGGTGTAGTTAGGGCTGCCACCTTTCGACAAGAGCAGACCCGGAGATTTTCGAAAAATCGATTTTTTTGTTAAATAAATTATACTTTAGGTAGGTAATTAATAATAATAGCTGAATATCAGTGGCGAAGGGTCCATACAGACCGATTCCCATCGGCTTACCTTTTAGAAATCCCATCCCAATGATCCACTATGCAGATCATAACATTTTTGTAGAACGGCTTACCTTCGCCAATATAGAAAAAAAATGGCCGCGCAGCGCGATTTTTGTTCAGTTTCATCCACTAATCTAGTTATATTGCCTGCCTATAGGAAAAAAAACAGCCGCGCAGAGTGATTTTTGTCCTGTCAAACGGTAACACTAGGTACGGTTGACTTTCGCTCGCGCCACCCGGAGACTTCGATGTTAAACCCGTAGCCCGGACATCCACTACTCAAACCCGTAGACTCCGGGTCAAACCCGGAGAGGTGGCAGCCCTAGGTGTAGTGCGCATCCACCTTTGGCCTTATCGTCACTTAACATCAGGTGAGATGAAAGCCAAGCACTATCCCGTTGTGCATTCAAAAGACTTACATGGGAGGACTTCGAAGAAAACGTCTCGAGACTTGCGTCACATTTGATGATGCTGGACTAAGTACTTATTTTGTATAATGTGTACGACGGTGGCTGATTAGGGGCTACACCTACAGGCAGCTCTACATTCATCCATTTACTTATGGCATTCGAAACACCACGTGAATTTTTCACTGCACGGTTCACTTACCTAGGTACCTACTTACTTAAATTACAGAAACTTTAATAATGTTAGGTAGAGGTAGCCATTTACATGCGCATGCGCACGCGAAAACGTTCAAACTCACTGACACAGAGTTAGTCAAATAACAATTCTGTCACATCATTAGATCATCAATTATAATATTCTAAAACAAATAGGAAGTTGATTAACACTTGCAAATTGTGTGAACAGATGGAATGATTGCAAGTCGGTGATGTCACTTACAGGCGCCGCATCCTCGCTCTTCGTCCATTGCCATTGTCACTACTTAAACTATTTGGATGGGTGGATTTTGATATTAGATTATATTGATCATGTATATAGGAGATTCTCACTCGACACGAGGAAGGCAGCGTGTCGGCGGCGCGCGAAGGTGCCTAGTCTTATAAGGCAGGTGTTATCGCGACAGCTACAGGCTGTTGTTTGCCGTGAGCATCGCGTGTGCCGACGACCGACGACGGCCCTCGCTCATAATCTTTGATTTGTTTTTTTTTGGAGAAAAATAATGTTTGGTTTGGTCTTAGTACCGGTAGTACCTACGGTAGGTAGTTAATCGTACTTGCATCGCAGAGACAGTCAAGAACTTGCCCCAGGTTCAACTCCCGAGGGCCGGGCGGTGCAGTTGCGTACCTACCTACCTATACGGCATTACACTTTATACCTTCTCTCCTCTTTGTCAGAAAACGAAGAAAGTCTGCCATAGCTCCAAATGTTACCAAGTATTTTCGATCAAAACTAAGTCGAGATAATGTTTTGTCATTCAAGCACTAATTTTCACACATACTGTACAGAGTACGAATGAAAGGAATGATAAACTTACCGAATGGCTCCGTCCGACCCTTGTTTTTTTACACGACTGCCTAAAAAGGAGTTTACCTATATGTGTTCATGGTTGATGGTTCATATGTTTGTGTTTAGTTTCTTTATTCCACCATAATTTAAACATTACTTTTTTATTCACTTTATTAATTCGTTTAAAATTGGTGATATTGCTTTTGATATTGCTTAAACCACAAACTCAGTCGTAAATAAATCCTTTTGAGAACATTATTGGTAGGTACTACGGCTCAGTGCCGGATTTACAGTCTTGGCCGCCCCTAGGCCGAGTAGTACCAGAGCCGCCCCTCAGGCGGGCGGGTGAATGGCGTTACTGGTCTGCCGCCCCCCTAGGTCCTTGTCGCCCCTGGGCCGCGGCCTACTCGGCCTATTGACAAATCCGGCACTGCTACGGCTCGAAACTAACTACGGACGAGTGCCAACGGATATTTTTTTTTTAAGTTTACATGCTGATGATGCAGACTTACAGTAGGTCTAAGGCCCAAATCGCCAGCAAATTAAATATTAGGTAAGAAGATAGATACATTACAAATAAAAAATAATAAGCGATAAACGTTGACATAAAAAGTGATAAGTGTTGACAATAAAAAGATCAGTAGATCGTTTTAGTTTTTTTTATAATTTTTTCAGAAATAATTGTTTTCAAAAATAACTATGAACGTATGGCCGTGCTTATCAGTGAAAACTGTCCGCGCTGTCATAGAAAACGTAAAACCACCTACTGTTTGTTAGGCCATAATTATTCTGTTTTATTGCAGATAAGATAATGATAACTAGATTGTTTAATGCGGACGTTCCTTCTGAATCTGACGTGAGAAAGAATCATTGGATGTTGTTGACTAAAGAACAATCGTAGGTAAATTAATCCTACAACTTCCAGTACCTAGTTTATTTAAGTCCCACACTATGAATCACAGAAATAAAAAATTGCGCATATTTTTTTAGTCAGTCTGTTATGGAGGTCGTCATGTGTTTATTTACCCATACTTACATAAAGCGTATAGTGAGAAGAACCGATGGCCGTTGGGGCGGAAAGGTTCTGGAATGGCGACCGCGCACCGGACGACGCTCCGTGGGTAGGCCCCCGACAAGGGGGACCGACGTGAGGGTGAAGGTCGCGGGAAGCCACTGGATGCAGTCAGCGCAGGACCGATCGTCGTGGAGATCCTTAGGGGAGGCCTCCCTGCAGTGGGTGTCGTGCGGCTGATATGATGATGATGATGACATAAAGTTACCTACCTATCTATTTGCGAGGATTTTATTAGAGCAAAAAAACTTACAGCATTCTTTTGCGACATGTATAGTTAAGCAACAGAACAATTAATAGTACCTATCAATAATAAATCATAGAAGGAACCTGAGATTATGGGTTACGAATGGCGATGCGCCATGAATGAAGTTGCGATTATACCGGAACCTGACTTTTTTTTACTTAAGATACCTAGTTACTTAGTTTAATCAGATCAGTGATATTGTGGAAAAACATTTGCACCTACCGATGCAACAAAATTTTCGGCTCGCAGAGTTTGTTTTACACTTGTCCATTTCCATTTTACGATTATAATAACGGTATCTGATAGTGATAGGCGGAGCGATAACTGACGGATTTGTTGATAGTGAATTTAAGAGATTTGTTGATAGTGAATTTAACAGATTTGTAGATAGTGAATTTGAGATCAGACCAAGGCCTTGTTGGTGTTGTTTTAATAAATTAGATCGATTCAGTTTCTTCACAACTTTCTCTGTCGGAGAGGGTAGATAATGGGGCAGTGGCGAAGGGTCCATACAAGCCGATTCCCATCGGCTTGCCTTTGGAAATCCCACCCCAATGATCCACTATGCAGATCATAACATTTTTTCATGATTTTTGTAGAGCGGCTTACCTTCGCCATAATTTCACCCCTCGCCACTGTAATGGGGTTAGGCCGAACTATTATATCGGGTCATTCTGAACTTACCATCCTTTCAAGGATGTGTCCAGTCCATGAAACTAAACTTTCTCTAAGAAATATGTGTCGAATTTCGCCACAAAATTTTGATCATCCCATACTAAATTGATCCGGGTGATCTCTTTGATTTGTATGGATAATCGATTTTTATTTACATATTTGGCTATGTATGTGTTCCTTACAGAAAATTGTTCAGTTTCATGAACTGAACACATCCTAAAACTTTGGATGGTGAATACAAAATAACCCTGTATATTTTGTGCCGAAGCGTCAATTCCACAGGTTGAATTTTGTCTCCGCACGACGATAATATCGCGGAGTTATGACGAGTATCAACGGCTCGCCGCGGGACGAACTGTACTCGCCGCGCGATACGACTACAGATATCATAATTATATTATCATACTGTTTTCAATTTAAAAAGGATAAAATGAAATTAGATAAGAATAGAAATTGGATATGCTCGGTGACTCGAATCGCGATGTTCGTTTCGGTGACGCGGCGATCCGTCGCGAGTTGCGACGATAGGCTAGCTAGCGGAATAATAGTCATCTAGTGAAGATATATCCGACCATAGAAGAGCGGACTCATCACGTTTTCTTCGCTCGTGGTAGTGGTGCTTCAGGGTGAATTCTCGGAAACCTTTACAAAAATTCAATCTAGGGTGTCTACGCGAAAAACGCGTAGACACCCTAGATTGAATTTTTGGGGTGATATAATGGAATAAATGCGTCAGCTTAACTAAAGTGGGAAAGTTTATTACAGGATTATTTTTGTCTTCCGGCGGCACAAGGTACGATCGTCGAGAACAAACGATAAATGAAACGCAGGCATAGTACAAGAAGTAGTATATTATAATTATAAATGATCGATAGTGCTGCGCCTCCTAGAGGCGGGGCGCGTTGCTGCTGAGCGCGTGGTCGAGGTCCTTGCGGCGCGCGGCGAGGCGCGCGTGCAGGTAGCGCGCCACGGCCTCGCCGCACCACGCCTGCGCGTACAGCGCCGACTCGCGCTCCTCCTCGCCGCCGCCCGCGCCCGCGCCCGTGCCCGCGCCCGACATCGTCTGTGGACGACACTACGCGTTAGCGAAGCAGTCACGCACGCCGACTACCGCGGTGAAAACTTGCCGTCTTAAGGTCAAAACGCACTTCAGCAGCGCGGCGCGGACCGACTCGGCTAAATATTTTGTATGCAAGCTGCATTAAAGCTATAACGCGGTTTGCATTAAAGATGAAACGGATAGCAGTTTGGCCGGATACCGGATATTCGGCCAACCATGTGGCCGGATATCCATTATCCAGCAGAACTTAGCCGTTTGGTGCATCGCACACACACACACAGTTGCATAGGCGGCGCGCGAACGATCGGGTGGACTCGGTTCGATTCGGGTCTTTTCGTTCATGAGCGAAGTGAGCAATTGTTTCATTCATTGTCTTATTGTGTTGATTGCAGTGCAGACACGTGCGTGATCGTTTTAGGTTATTATTTTATTTGTGCTCTTGTTATTTTGAAGTATATTTATAATAGGGAACATGCATAAGTCACCGATTTTGATAAATTTGAGCTTGATCGTTGCGGACACGTATAAAAACATGATGGAATAGAAAAAAAAAAAATATTTTTGTTTTATCACACAGGAGAAAATAACGATTTTTTTTCATTTTCGGATATAATGCACTAAACAGTCGGATAGAATATCGAATAAGAAATAATATTTTGTATGACATAATGTACTTAAACGCAATATTTAGTGAGATATTTGAAAATTCTTGGCTAACTCCATAATAATGCGCCTGAAACATGACATAAGTGACGTCACAAATGTTGACCATTTTGTATAGAGCGTTTTCGGCGGGTGCAGCTGCGTGCTAACTTCAATTACCTATATCACGAGAAAAAAACGCAACAGAAAAGTTTTAATATTACAGTTGATTTTCTGCATTATACTTTTGATTTTGATACAAAAAAAAATTATGCATGTTCCCTATTCTAAAAGATTTACCAACGAGAATGGAATCGGTAAGATTTTTTTTATTCAGCCGGATGCCTATCCGACCGAATAGTAGTTATCCGGTGTTCGACCGGATAGGCCGGATACCGGATAGTTACCGGATGGATATCTGTTTCATCTCTAGTTTGCATCTCGTTGTTACTAATAGAAATTATATTAGGCCGCGTCGGTCTGCGTCGCGCCGCTCCGCTGTAGTGCGGTTTGCCTTTACGGCCCGGCCACAGGCAGCGCGGCAGGCGGCGGTCTATAACCAGTGCGTGCTATCTCGATGGCGGCATCTCAGCTCGTCATAACGACCGCGGAGTGATTACTAAATTCGCTTGCCGCGCCGCTTGCCACGCTGGCTGTGACCGAGCCGTTATTCATATAAAAAGTTACAGAAGGCCTATAAGCTAGTTATATGGAATTTCTCGAAAATCATTATTCATAATAGCACGACGGCAATTACGTATGCTCTAACCTTTAAATATACAAGGTTTTTGGTAAAAGCCTTATAAAGCCTCGGCTTTATAAGGCTTCAAAAGTTGTTCAGTTTCCATCAATCTGAACAACTTTTACTATGATACCAACTCTGAAATCGTGAAAAAAATCAAAGCAATCAAGCTGTTTCATACAAAAATTAATAACAAAAATATGAAAATGTATGAAACAGCTGACTTTTTTTCGTGATTTCAGAGTGGTCCCATAGTAAAAGATGTTCAGTTTGATGGTCCCTATCTACCATATTCGGCTTTATAAGGCTTTTACCAAACACCTTGTATAGAAGGGTGCTGCCTAATTTATCTCTTCAGGGTAATTTTAGGACCCCGTTTCAGTTTTTGACAGGTCATTCTATAACAGCGGTACAGTCAATTTACAAAGTAATTTTTTTTTACATTTTTACCCCAAAATTTTCCCTACACAAATTGAAATTGTTGTCACTGCATCGCACAGGTCGACCCACGCGAGCCCCCTCCCGCCGCCCGCCTTCCCCCGCTCGCGTCCCGTGCGCGACGGTGAGCGTGCGCGCCTAGATTTTTAGGATATAAAAAGTGGCTGAAAACTGTGAATTTAAAAAGAAATCATTCCTAATAAATAAATAAATAATAAATAAAATATATTTATTGACACAATGTTAACAGAAAGAGTCAGTTGATAAGCTTCAGATTCATAAAGTTACATTAACATTGAATGAGGTCATTTAAAAAAAATTGCAATGATCCCTACACTAGGCGTAGCCTGTCCTGTAGGTAATCATTTTACATACACAGTTACAGTGCTTGAGCGACCACTGATAAAAAGAAGAATGTAGTAATAAAATATTGATATATGAACACAGAAAGCAACAAAATCTACTTTAAATTTTGACACAATATTATGACATAGTTGAAGGGTTTTTGGACTGTGAAGGGGTGAGTGTGGAGTGATGTGTATGATGTAATAGTGTGAGTATGAGTTTTGTGTTGGCGGTGCCAGCCCTGAAGTATGTTTTGAGATTGTTACCCAGTGTAAGGTTAACTGATGACTCTGAGTAAATCTTCGATGTCCCTATAAGATAAATTTGTAGTCCATTTTTTGACTTTACACTTTAATTCAAGTACTGAGCATTGTTTAATATTACAAAAATGGTTAACTTTATTGTAAAGATATGGATAATAATCTCACCTAATTTTTTATTACTTCCTTGAACCTATATTTGATCTTGAAAAGGGGTCACAAAATTACCCTGTATTTTAGCTACACAGGTCGTCACATAGCAATTAGCAACTCGTCACATTCGCAATTCAACACATACGCAACTCGTCACTTTTCAAAACTCGCATTTTTTATCGTTTAAATACAGCTCAAAAAGTGGCTGCACGATCTTTATCGAACTTAATTCGGTCACCAATCTTGTTTTGACCACAAAATAAGTGGCTGGACATTTTTTTCTTCGGTTACCCATCTTGTTTTTGACTACACAATAAGTGGCTGCACAGTTTACTTTATTATAATATGGTCACCCATCTCGCTTTTGGTCACACAAAAAATTGATTTAACTAAAATTGTCCGACTTTGACTTGCGGAAGAATGAATGTCGTCATTGTGGTAGAAGGAATTAAACAAGACTTGAGCAGGTAAAATCAGTATTTACTCGTAAGAATTTTGGTAACCATGTAAACAAAGTACACGTATAAACAGCTGTCTAAGGTGACATAGAATAATAGAATTTAGATTAAATATTGTAACTAACCAGTATCACAACACACCCCCTTAATCTAAATTCACAACAGTAAATTAACGACACAGCTAGGCAGACAACTTACACAGAACACTAAATAATTCATTAGAACTAAACTCTTAAACAGCAGAAACCATAAACAATGTTGGCTGGTGACTATGTAACACCCATGCTATCTAAGCAGTATTTATGCTTGATTCGGCCTAAGGGTTTGGTCAATATATCAGATGGCAATTTGTCAATTATGTCAGTTGGTAAATAATGTAATTCAATAATTTTATCATTGACCTTTTCACGAATTAAATTAAACTTGACATCTATGTGTTTTGTCCTATTATGGTGGACGGGATTGGATGCCAACGCAAGTGCACTTTGACTGTCAGAGTATAAAACAACTTTTGGAAGCTCACCTGATAGTTCAAAATATAGGCGTCTGAGGAAACAGGCTTCCGTGACTGCACTGGCAAGCGCCATACATTCAGCTTCAGCTAACGAAAGAGCTACGGTAGGTTGTTTACGCGCCTCCCACGTAACAGGGCCTCCCGCAATACTAAAGTAGTAACCCGTGTAAGATCTTCTATCTTCAGTACAGTTTGCCCAGTCGGCATCAGAGTAACCTCGAAGTATTCTATCAGTTTCCTTTCTGTAAGTGATACCTAAGTCTTTAGTTGCCATTAAATACTTTAAGCATTGTTTAGCACTTTTCCAATGACTTTGGTCGAATTTAGTATTGAACTGACTTAAGTAACTCACCGCAAAGGCAATATCCGGCCTAGTGGTTACAGCAAGAAACATAAGGCATCCTATTAATTCTTGGTAAGGACAAACATACAGGATTTCATCCTTAGATTTTTCCAATCTCTTACTGAGCGGCACTGAGGCACTTTTAGCATCACTCATATTAAAGCGTTTTGATATCTTCTCGATATAAGTCTTCTGATATATTTTTAAGGAATCATTTTCACACTTTATATTCATCCCTAAGCAAAATTCAATTGCTCCTAGATCCTTTATCGAAAAATATTTTTGTATGTCTGTTTTAAGATTGTCAAAACTGACAACGTCTTTGAACAGACAGACAATGTCATCAACATACACCGCAATCAAAAGAGTTTCATTTTCATTTATTATTTTTCGAAAAATGCACGACTCCGAAGGAGTTTGTATAAAACCAATAGCTGATAAAGTTTGCTTCAGTTTTATGTTCCAAGACCTCGGGGCTTGTTTCAAGCCATAAAGAGAACGTTTTAATAGACAAACTTTGTCACGCATTGATTTATCAATAAATCCTTCTGGCTGTAACATGTAGACTTCTTCATCTAAGTCTCCATTGAGAAAGGCGGTATCTACGTCCAAATGGCGAATTGTATAGCTCTCTTGGACAGCGAATGCTAAGAGCGTTCGTAAAGAAGAGTTACGCACTACTGGTGAATAGGTTTCAAAATAATCTACACCATACACCTGCGTAAAGCCTTTAGCAACTAACCGAGCCTTATATTTTACAATATTTCCCACGGCATCTCTTTTAAGTTTGTACACCCATTTACATTGAATACAAGTTTTATTCTTTGGTTTATCGACTAATATCCACGTTCCTTTCAACTGCCGACTTCGGGGTGCGTCGCAGCGCACCCGCAACTATCTTAATAGCTAACACTTTCTTTATCAACGCGTTATATTCATCTTGCATAACCAAAATCCAATTACTTTTGTCCTCACTATTCAAAACATCCGTGTAACATTTTGGCTCTTGATCTAAAAAATTAGATTCCAAAATATTAAACGAAATGAAATCAGGAGGTTTTCGATCCCGTTTTAAACGACTAGACGTTTCCGTTGAGGAAACAATATTTTCGTTAGTACCTATAAGTGGTTCAGTCGAAGAAATAACATCTTCCTGACTGCGAACACCGGAAGTCGATGGAATAACAATTTCCTGACTGCTGTCATCATTGTCTTCTGTTAAAAGGACTTCACTGCCTTCAGTTACTTCGGCACCAGAAGACTGCATCAAAATATTGTTAATATTATTTGAAGGTGAAGAACAACTTTCGGAGATTAAAGATTCGGACAAGGCGTTTACACGCTGTGTGTCCTCAGACTTTAAGTTGATAAATGTATTTTCAAAAAATACAGCGTCCCTTTCCTTTATGAATTTTCGGGGGCATTGCGCATGTCTGAAGAAATAACTTCTTGGATTATCAGAATACCCAACAAAACTAACTAACTTAGATCGCTGACATGTGGGAATATGCACAAGCGCTCTACACCCAAACACTTTTAAATACGAAATGTTAGGTTTCTCATTGAACCATTTTTGGTAAGGAGTCTCGCAACCTAAAGCACGGTGCTTGACCTATTTTTCAGGTATACCGCAGTTTCCACAGCATCCTGCCAATACGCTTTAGAAAGGTTGCTTTGAGATAACATAGCACGAGCTTTTTCCACAATGCACCTTATACTTCGCTCGCTAACATCGTTTTGTTGCGGACTATAAGGCACTGTTGTCTCGTGTTTAATACCGAAACTGTTAAGATAATTGGACATTTGTTTGTTAACGAACTCAGCCCCATTATCTGTTCGTAAACATTTCATTGTTGTGTTCAGTTGTCGTTCAACAAAATTATGAAAGTTTTTAAATATTTCAAAAACATTGGACTTCAAAGAAAAACAGTAAACAAACATTATTCGTGAGAAAACGTCAATAAATATTATAAAGTAACTATTACCTTTAAAATAATTCGTGGAAAACGGTCCACAAACGTCTGCATGTATAAGGTCTAGAGCAGAACTTGCCCGTTTATATTTAATCTTTATAAAGGGTTTTCTGGCTTGCTTACCTTCTATACAAGCTATGCAAGGATCCTTATCTACATCAGCATAATTAAGTCATACCGATTGTTTGTCCCTTTTTAAGTTTGTCCATTCCGATACGACAGAGATGACCTAGACGTCTATGCCAAAGTTGAAGTTCCGTCAACTCAAAGTGCACTTTACGTTCCACATTGTCAACTACATCTAATGCTGTAAACTTTTGGGATTTATTTGGATTTAAATCCAAACTATATAAACCACCATTATAGGAACCCTGCAAAATAGAATTACGAGTATAAGTTACATCAATATTATTATAGAAATTACATCCACGTTTATCAAAGATAACTGTGAAGCCTTTATCAACAGCTTTCTTAACAGAAATTAAATTACAATGTAAATCTGGTACCAAAACAAGGTCCTTAATTTTACTTATATTTGGAATCCCATTAATAGAAATATCACCTGTTCCTACAGCTGGCAATTTGTCTCCATTCGCAATAGTGACAGAACCAGCATTTTGGATCAAAGGCTTATAATTTTCAAAAAATTCCAAACAAGGACTCATGTGACTTGTCGCGCCAGAGTCAATGTACCATCGATCACACTTATTTTCTTTATTTTCAACCACAAGCGCAGTAAGTAAAGTTGAATCTTCCTGAGCACAAAGTGAACCTTTTTCCTCCAAAGAACTAACATGGGCTTTCTTCTTGTCCTTTTTATGTGGACATTGAGGACTCTTATGTCCTGGCTCATGACATTTATAACAAACTAGGCTTCTTGGTCTTCTTATTATATGAATTTCTTGAACTTAGTGCTAAAACGTCATTCTGAGGAACGTCTTTTGCCATTTCGTTCAGTAATTTACTTTTGACTAAGTCACTTGTTACCTTTACATTGGAGTTCTCAAGTGCCATTGTGAGAGGTTCATATTTAATTGACAAACCTCCTAATAAAATAGCAGCAACAGACTCATCATCTATGATTTTACCAATATCTGCTAAATCTTGTACAGTACACATAATAGCATTAATATAAGACTCAATGTTTAGAAAGTCATTCAATGCATACCTGTATAATCTGCGTTCTAATGACAATCTACAGCCCATTCCCTTATCTTCCCTTATTTGCGAGTGCATCCCATGCTTCTTTTGCCGTTTTAGCTGACCTAACATGAGTGATGGCCGAGCCATCTAACGTAAGAGAAATTTTGGATAGGGCCTTTTGATCATTTCTATCTTTCACGAGCTGTGAGGTTTTATCCTCGGGAGCATAACCAGCAATGGATTGCCACAAATTTTCATGGGTTAACAGTGCTTTTATTTTAAATTTCCATATACCGTATCCATCACGGTTTGTTAGGAATTTAATTCCACTGATACCACTGGATTCACTCATTTTGAAAATCCTCGTGCTGATAACGTGTTGTAGAAGGAATTAAACAAGACTTGAGCAGGTAAAATCAGTATTTACTCGTGAGAATTTTGGTAACCATGTAAACAAAGTACACGTATAAACAGCTGTCTAAGGTGACATAGAATTTAGATTAAACATTGTAACTAACCAGTATCACAACAGTCATCCCGCTGCGTTTTCCGCCCACCTGCCCCGCTTGCACTCAGTCGCGCGACTGGCTGACGAGCCACTTCTGTAGAACTGCTGCGGGCCCTAGCTGAAGGTCTACTACCCCCAGGACTGCATCGTGCGAGGTGTGTGATGTGTACCTTGAGGTCGCGCGACTGGCTGACGAGCCACTTCTGTAGAACTGCTGCGGGCCCTAGCTGCAGGTCTACTACCCCCCGGACTGCATCGTGCGAGGTGTGTGATGTGTACCTTGAGGTCGCGCGACTGGCTGACGAGCCACTTCTGTAGAACTGCTGCGGGCCCTAGCTGCAGGTCTACTACCCCCCGGACTGCATCGTGCGAGGTGTGTGATGTGTACCTTGAGGTCGCGCGACTGGCTGACGAGCCACTTCTGTAGAACTGCTGCGGGCCCTAGCTGCAGGTCTACTACCCCCCGGACTGCATCGTGCGAGGTGTGTGATGTGTACCTTGAGGTCGCGCGACTGGCTGACGAGCCACTTCTGTATGAACTGCTGCGGGTCCTTGCTGAAGCTCAGGAAGAACTCGCGGTTCGTCTTCAGCTGGTTGATCGTGTCCACCTGACAACACCGGCATTACATTATAAATACACATAGAGGTCCCACTATAAGACCACACCATACCATGACCGTGCTATAAATGTATCAGACATGAAAAGCAACATGATACGTTCTACTGTGCCCACTAAACTGACCGACGGCGTTCTATGTACATCCCGTATATAAGGTGGTACCAAATTATCTGATGATACTTGAACAGGTGATAGTGTTGCTTAAACTGAATAACTTTCTCCAAGGAACATAGGTCGAAAAACGAAAAAAAATTTTCACACTCCCATACAAAATGTACTGGTCAGCTGACCGACTTACTATGGAAAGGCGAAAAAAAAAAGTTCGTTTTTCGACCTATGTTTCATAGAGAAAGTTGTTCAGTGTAAGCAACACTATCACCTGTTTAAGTATCATTAGATAATTTGGTACCACCTTATATATGTCACCGGCAATGTATGAAACGCAGGCATTGTATATGTTACCGGCAATGTGTATTCTCCGGCATTGTATACAATGCCTGAAACGATCAGGCAATGTTTGAAATAATATTCATTTTATACATTGCCTAGGCATTGTATACAATGCCTGCTGGTCCATCGGCAATGTGTAAAATAAGTTTATTTCTGTTGTCTGTTATAAAAAATAACCTCGAAATTTAAGGCTCACGCTCCGCTGCGCTACGCGCTCGCCTTAAATTTCTAACCTAACCCGGGACCTACAGGAGTAAAGCAGGTTCGGTTCCAAACTCAATAAGCCGCCCTCGAGCGCCCCGAGCCCCCCTTGAGCCCACGCGAGCTCCCCTCGAGCCCACCCCGAGACCCCTCGAGCCCCCCCGAGCCACTTCGACACCCCCCGAGCCCCCCCCGAGCTCCCCTCGAGCCCACCCCGAGCTCCCCTCGAGCCACCCCCGAGCCCCCCTCGAGCCCCCCTCGAGCCACCTCGAGCCCCCCCCCGAGCCCCCCTCGAGCCCACCCCGAGCCCTAATGACCCTAGGTAATGTGTGAAATAGACAATAATATTCATTCTATTTCATACATTGCCTAAAAGGGCCAGGCATTGTATACAATGCCTGCGTTTCATACATTGCCGGTGACATATACAATACCTGGCCCTTTTAGGCAATGTATGAAATAGAATGAATATTATTGTCTATTTCACACATTACCTAGGCCTTTTATACAATGCCTAGGCATTGTATACAATGCCTGCTGGTCCACCGGCAATGTGTAAAATAGAAAGATTTTGATCGAGGGGGGGGGCTCGAGGGCAGTGGCGTATCTAGGGTGTGGCAGGTAGGGCACGTGCCCTGGGCGCCATTTATAGGGGGGCGCGTTTGACCATCATTTTACTATATTAGACAAGACAATTGTTCTACTGTAAGAGCTTATTTATTATCAATATTTTTTTAAAGCAGCTACCGCATGCTGATATTTTTGCAGATAAAGCTTGTCAATTTTCAGATAAAGTATTGTTATATTTGTCTTCATGAATTTATTGTTGTTTTGATTTGATTATGATTTTATTTCGTTCTCTCATTATTTTGTTTCTAATCTGATTTTATCCTAGACCTCTGATTTACATCGATGTTATATTTTAATTATTGTTATTTATTATTAATTTATTTTCTGCCTTCATCGATCGAAATTGTAATTTTATTCTATTTTTTATTTTATTTTATTGGAATGTTTATAATACTATTATACTCTTGGATGTTTTGGGTAATACTGTAAATCCAGAGTAAAACTTGATGCACAAATAAATAAACAAGATAGTTAAGATTAGTGGATGAAACGAACTAAAAATCGGCCGTTTTTTACGAAAGACAGGCAAGATGAATCTGATAAGAAATCGCGCTGCGCGTCCGTTTTTTCAAAAGACAGGCAAGATGGCAAGAAGGCAGAAAATCGCGCTGCGCGGCCTTTTTTTTACCAAAAGACAGGCAAGATTACAAGATAAGTGGATGAATCTGATTAAAAATTGCGCTGCGCGGCCTTTTTTTACGAAAGACAGGCAAGATTACAAGATTAATGGATGAATCTGACTAAAAATCGCGCTGCGCGGCCATTTTTTCAAAAACAGGTAAGATGAATCTGACAAAAAAAACGCGCTGCGCGGCCTTTTTTTACGAAAGACAGGCAAGATTACAAGATTAATGGATTAATCTGACTAAAAATCGCGCTGCGCGGCCTTTTTTGCAAAAACAGGTAAGATGAATCTGGCAAAAAACGCGCTGCGCGGCCTTTTTTTAAGAATGACAGGCAAGATTACAGGATTAGTGGATGAATCTGACTAAAAATCGCGCTGCGTGGCCTTTTTTTACGAAAGACAGGCAAGATTACAAGATTAGTCGTTGATTCTGACTAAAAATCACGCTGCGCGGCCGTTTTTTCAAGAGACAGGCAAAAATGAATCTGACAAAAAATCGCGCTGCGCGGCTGTATTTAGGGTTCCGTACCCAAAGGGTAAAAACGGGAAGGGTCCCGTTTTTACCCTTTGGGTACGGAACTACTTATTATATTAGGTTAGGTTAGGTTAGGTATTAGGTTACACGTCTACTACTACGTCACTACTACGTCAACAAGTCACACCTTATCAACCCTAACAAGACAGGACAGAACAGAACATGCAACCCAAGTTTAGTGGTGAACGGTTCCGAGGGGATATTGCTGTGAAATTTCCATAAGGGTCGTTGCTATTATTTTACCGTAGGAGTGGGGATCGAGTATATAAGGCCTTGGTTGGACGACTCCCTCCCGTAAACGTGAGGGTCGTCGTCGGGTTTATGCAGGCGTTTTTATTTTCGGAAACTATTTAATTATTTGAGACTCGGATATATTATTTGAGACTCGGAAACTATTTAATTATTTGAGACTCGGATATATTATTTGAGACTCGGAAACTATTTAATTATTTGAGACTCGGAAAATTTTTTGAAACTCGAGAAGATTGGATCATCGAACGATATAACGCAGTGCTGAAATCATAAAATGGACCCAATTAAAGAAGAAAATTGCAAGAAAATCGATTCAAATTCAATAGATTATATGATACAAAATTGTGATAAAGTAACAACCAATTCGCCAAGCACAAGTGTTGAAAGAGTTGACATGGAAATATCTGAAAAAGTTGAAAAAAACGAAGAGATTGAAGATAAACAGACATTTCTCTATCATGACAGACCGGATGATGAATATCGACAATGTGAAATGAAACCGTATGAAATGAAACTGCATATAGCAAAATGTTTGATAGTGGAACCAGCAAAATTAAATAAATTTGAAATAAATAATACATCAGATTGGGAATACATCCAAGTTCCGACTGAGCGAATCGTGATAGAAACACATGGCAACATGCATACATTCAAAGTTTTAACACAAGGAAACGATATAAAGGAAACATTTGGACCTTATGCATTGGAAATAAAACCTATTATTACATTTAATGTCAGTCCATATAAATTCAATGAATATCAATTGACAAACGTTGATATAGGATCGTTACCGATACAACGAAAAAAGGCATTAGTTTGTTACTCATATCCGCAACACACAAAGGTCAATATATATTATGGAGATAAAGTAATTGAATCGTTCCAGATACAAGCACTCATTGAGATACCAAAATCAACAATCGAAAAAATCATCAAACTGGACAAACTGTTAAAGAAGAACAAATCAATAAATGTATTCAAATTGTCAGATCACAATTTGTATACACTGATGATATCTTTCATTCAACATTATCATTCGGATAAAATAAATATAATAAAAAATTTGAACAATAATATGGTACATAATATATATAAAACAATTACATTAGATGATAAACAAGAGTGTAAAAAATATAGATTGCCGTTTACACCTCCACAAGATCATCCACTTTGGAAAAAAATGCAAGATTACATACCGTGAATAAATGAAAATGCGCCTATAGAAACTACGAGAGCAACAACACCTATGGAAAAAAATAGCAACAACTCATGGAAATTTAATAGATCTATGAAGATGAATAAATAATGAAAAATATTAGATAAAATCGGCTCACCCGTAGCAACTTAGACGGGATTCGAACCCGCACCCTTAGGATTAAAAATAGCATTGTGAATGCAAAAATCTAAAAGTTTAAGATCTATGAAGGTACTTCATTAAATAGAATATATATATAAAAATAAAACGATAATAAATAAACAATTGTTTTATTAGTAAATATATTGAAATAATTTAGTTTCACATAATGAACAAAAAAATCCAGGCCTAAAACAATCTATGTTATAAGACAAATATTCATAATATGTAATAGATCTACGGTTTATTAAATACACTTCGGCACACACTGAACACAAATGAAGAATGGGAGAAGATGAAAACATGGGTATATAGACACGAATCTTAATTGGATCTCGTGGTTGAATCCTCAAGTCTTCATAAAAGTTAATTAAAAGAGAAGATTCGTGTTGACCGGTAACTTCGGAAAAATACTCGTGTTCATGATGACGGGCAAACTCTTGAAATGCTTGTTGAGGGAATTCAAAATCAACAAGAGGTGGCATTTCGCTCTCAGACTCGATAATCCCATCTGATCCTGCACAAAACACTCGATTTTTTTCCGAAATTCCTGCCAATTCACTTTCGGCCATTTCTCCTCGTCCGAACTCTCCTGTATCTCTTCCTGAATTTCCTCTTCTTGGACTCCCACTTCCATCTTCTTCGGTATCTCTGCAGTTTTTTTTGCACGTTTCATTATATAAATGCCGTTCGGGATATATATTTAAAATGTCTAATAATTTATTTAGTTCTGTTCCCGTGATAATATGATATGCGTACTTTGCCTTCTTTGACATGACTGTGCCTTTTTATCTATAGGTATATCACCACTATTTATACTGATCATTGATTACGAGGTTATAGGGCAGTTATAAATTATCGAGATAATAGAACGTCGACCTATATATTCTTTATCATACAACTTAGTTAGGTTACTAAGCCTTAGCTGTCCGTCTGTCTGTCTGTCTGTCACCAGGCTGTATCTCATGAACCGTGATAGCTAGACAGTTGAAATTTTCACAGATGATGTATTTCTGTTGCCGCTATAACAAAAATGCTAAAAACAATAAAATAAATATTTAAGGGGGGCTCCCATACAACAATCGTGATTTTTTTTGCTGTTTTTTGGTACGGAACCCTTCGTGCGCGAGTCCGACTCGCACTTGGCCGGTTTTTTTAAATATAGGCCGGCAAGATTACTAGATAAGCGCATGAAACGGACTAAAACTGGCTATCTAGTGTATATGTTTAATTTAGTGTATCTGTTTATTTTACATTTAGATAACTTATGAAGGGGCGCAACTTCTGTGCTTGCCCTAGGCGCCGTATCCGATCGGAACGCCACTGCTCGAGGGGGGGTCGTGGGAGCTCGAGGGGGCTCGAGGGCGGCTTATTGAGTTTGGAACCGAACCTGCTTTACTCCTGTAGGTCCCGGGTTAGGTTAGAAATTTAAGGCGAGCGCGTAGCGCAGCGGAGCGTGAGCCTTAAATTTCGAGGTTATTTTTTTATAACAGAAAACAGAAATAAACTTATTTTACACATTGCCGATGGACCAGCAGGCATTGTATACAATGCCTAGGCAATGTATAAAATGAATATTATTTCAAACATTGCCTGATCGTTTCAGGCATTGTATACAATGCCTAGGCATTGTACAATACAATGCCTGAGAATACACATTGCCGATAACATATACATACATCCCGTATGATGCCCGTATGCAACCCCTATAATAGGTAGGTAATTAATTTCAACCTACCCATTGTGTGTAAACTATTGTTAATTATTGTGACGGAAAATGACCTTACTTTAAATGTGGAGGTCATTTTTCTTTGTTGAAAACTCTGTATGAAATATACAGGGAGAAAAAAGCAGCCCTTGACGAGTTTCTTGCCGGTACTTCTCGTTACAAGGTCTCCCGCTTAGGATTTGCGAACCGATGGCGTAGCTTCTATGACATTCACAAGTGCTTGTAACAGCCTAGACTGAATGAATGATTTTGATTTTTTTGAATTTCATATGGTGTTCGTATGCAACCCGTATGGAACATCCAAAACCGATAGGAATCCGTTTCACTTTGCTTTTATAATGGTCATCATACGCTTGGTCATGGTATGGTACGGTGTGGTGAGACACCTTAAACCTCGATTTTCACTATGGACCAGTTTACAGGTTTTGAATATCTATCCGTTATTGGCACATGCCAATTAACATACTTACAGATAATTTCATAAAAATTCTGTAGTTTTTATTAGAGATGTTACGAATATTCGCATTCGCATTCGCATATGCGAATGGTTCGCATCGTTTTAAACATTCGCATCGACATTCGCATTCGCATCAATCAATGCGAATTTTATGCAAATGCGAATGTGTGCATAACTTCATTAATTCAACCAGTAGGTAGAAAGGGTTTATTTATTTCAGGCGAGTAGTTTGTGAATTATTGTGATTGCTTGTTGATGTGGTCCACTCTGTTACTTGGTTTGTTGATTGTTTTGTTTTAGTTGCCAGTTTACTGTAATTCCTCTTTTTGGTAAACAAATAATTCATAGTGTTTTAAAGTATTTTGTGAAAATTCGTTTATATTATAGTTTTTCCTTATGGCACCGGGAAAGAAAAGTGATCGATAGCGATTTTTTTATTTTACCTTATTCAAAGTCAAAGTCAAAGTCAAATAAGCTTTATTCAAATAAACTTAATTATTAAGTACTTTTGAATCGTCTATATTTTCCTACCAGCCGTTCCAGACTTTTTTAGCTGACAAGAAGAACGGGCGCAAGAAACTTATCAGCTGTAACTGTGTATTGAACTTCGACTCTGCACTTTATAAAAGTGCACATGTGCATTAAGGTGAAGTCGGCTCGGGGCTACCGAGATATTGAGGGGGCGAAGCAGCGCGCGGGCGGAGCAGGCGCGGGGGGCCGCGCGCATATTCGTAAACATGCGAGCGCTCGTATTTACGTAGATGAGCATCAAAGTATCGAGCGATGACCAATTTTGCCGCAAACTGTCAAGTCACTGTGGCGTTTCGGTGAGGCTGCTCGCCTGATACGCGAGAGATCTCGGTTCGAACCTCTGTCGGACCAAAAGTTTTTTGATGGTTTTTACGATATTCTAGAATGTTTACATTGCTTATACAATATTTATAATATAAGGTTTATTTACATAGGTAGTCCATAATTTTTATTTTAGCTGTTGCACCTTTAAAATATAGTTTTATCTTTATCATTTGTGAAAAGAGTAAAATAACACTTTATAAACCTATAACTTTGCTTGTTTTTATGAAAAAGACAGTTAGTTTATAAAATCTATAATAAACTCTAAAAAACAATAAACATTTACATCTTTTGTATTTTCTTTTATTATACTGACGCGGTACGTTTGCTGTTTACAAAGCACTTCGGGGTCTTGTAAATAGCAGACGCATTAGTCTGACACGTCTGCTATTTACAAAGCAACTTCGGGTGGCTAACGCGTCGGGTACCTATTTACGAATATGCGGCCCGCGCAGCGCGGCTGCTACTTCCGCGGCACTGTAGGCTGTTGTAGGCGAGATGTCGTAGGGTAAATGTGCCAATAATGATTCCCAAAAAGTAATTGCAAAAAAATGTTTTAGTTAATAATAAAAGGTTCTCGAATACTAATAATAATTCGCTAGTTTTATTACAAAGGTATTTACTGTAAGTAATAGTCTAATAAATATCACATTGATGTATGTACAATTAATAAACACTACACAGGGTTATTTGTAAAACACCAACAACCTTGCAGGAGTAGATTACTAACATCATAAACAACAACATTAATTTGTTCTACGACTTTTCCGAAAACAAACAAAAAAAACTACTTTCCATACAAAGCTCGATCAATAATTGCATGGAAAATTTCTCGAAAAGTACTCATCCTAGACTGATGGTGTTTATGATAAAATTAAATGTCTTGGTGAGATCTTCATTTTAGATGACAGCTGTCAAATTTAAGTTTGATAAATTTGAATTTGACAGCTGTTAGATATGTAAAGTTAAGATCTCACCAAGACCTGAATTTTGTTATTTTTAAATTCTTTGGTCAGCCCCCTAGCACAGAGAAACACAATATATATAGCGTAAATCGTGTAATATAATATAGCGTTTTATCGAAAAATACAAGTACAATTCCAAGATAGTGGCTATCCGCTATCTTGGAATTGTACTTGTATTTTTTAATCGGCCAACTTTTTTTGTTAGTGGGCTGATTTTGCCGAAACTCGGTTTGGGGCACTATTTTGACAAGAAAACAGCAACGCAATGTTAGAAATAAAAAATCAAAGATGGCGGCCATCTTTGTTGTTTGCGGGCTGATTTCTATGAAACTCGGTTTGGGGCACTATTTTGACATTATAACACCAACGCAATGTTGAAAATTTTAAAAATCCAAGATAGCGACCAATTTTAACATTGAAAATGTTTTTTCGTTCGTTTCAGTAAGGTACCCAATTTCAGCCAGAGTGAGACATCGCCCAGGTCCCGTGAGTTTTGGGTCTACGTGAATGTGATAAGCGTCAAAAGATGCGTCTTGGCAAGGGCTACAATATGGTGAAAATATTTTTTTTTAAAGTCCAGAACTTTTTCGAAAATCGCATAAATGTAGAAAAATGACACACTTTTTCGGGGTCTTTTTTCACTAAATCTAAAATTTCTCAAAAACGAAAATCGATATTGAAAAAATAAAAAAAAATCCCTAGAGATATGGAGTTGGACTACGTTTTGAAAATATTAAATGTCCCTCACTCTTACGGTCTGGGCTGTAGCTTATCCTTTATGTAGCGAAATGTCGGGATACTGCCTATTGTTATAGTGATTTTATATTTTATATTTTTTATTTATTTCCACAGTTCTTTTTTGATAAAAAAAATTAAACTTTAATTAATTAAATAAAACTTGTAATACTTGTCAGTGTTATTAAACTCGACGTTCGTATGGCCTATTAGCGCCAAGATGATCTTTGTTGTGGAAGTTTTTATTTTCCTTTTGAATTGATTTACTGTTTAATTTTGACGCTATAGTAGCACTGGTCGGATGGTCATAATGTTGTACATGATTCAACAAAATTAAATTACCGGATGCATTTTTTACTGCGTCCACTCGCACACATTTTAGAGCGATCGTGACCCGACCCTGGTACGACCATTTATCATAGAGCTACTCTTCCGAGGCAAATGCTACTACACGATAGGTCCGACATATTTGGCTAACCATAACACGATAACTATTTGTCTCGCGAAATCAGTAAAGCCAATTCACTGTAATTTGAATTAGGTAGGGTGTTTTGGCATGACAAAACATAAATAAAATTATATTGCATTGTTTTGTATGTATATGCTTATATCTCCTTATATATTATATAAAACTAAAAAAATAGTTCAGAGGACTTGTCCGGTTTCCCTATGACAAGTACGGGTAAGCGCCCCCGGACCCTCAGCCTCCGCTGCTGCAACCTCTCAACCCCCCCGCAGCAACGGTGTCCTTTTTGTACCCTGATCCGTCCCATTTTACACGCTCCTATACCCACCTCACATCCCTATCCTAATCCTATTCCTTCCCCTCCGCTAAGCTAAGGTCTGCCGTGCCGATGGCTGCATGGCTAGGGGCGTGCCTAGTCATAAGCGTGCCACCCTGGAAATTGGTGCCCTCCAGGCGTAAATAGCCTTACCACACACGCGGGGCTCTGTGTGGTGGACAGTTGTCTTTCCCTAGCTAATCGTGGGAACAAAATGGTTTCAAATTTTTTTAATAAACCTGGCTGCGGCGATAGAGCTCGCCACTCATCACGCGTAACTTGTTTCTCTCGGGGCGAAAAGCGGGCATCGGAGACCCGTTTGGCTACGCTGAATGTATGTGGAGCGATGGAGGAGAAAATGGATGAGGTGTGTTTGATTATGGAAGAAAAGAAGTTGGATGTTTTATGCGTGAACGAGACGAAAAGAAAGGGCAAAGGAGTCTCAGAACATGGCCCGTTTAAAGTTCTGTGGTCAGGCGTTGCCGAAAATGACCACGCGAGTATGGGCGTGGGACTCCTGCTGTCGGAAAGGATGATAGAATGCATGACTGAGTATGAGTGTGTTAGTCCCAGACTTCTCTGGGTTAGACTCAAAGTAGGATTACTTCGGATACGCGTCATTGGCGTGTATGCTCCCGATATATCCAAGTCAGCAACGGAAAAGGAGGATTTCTGGAAAAGTGTGGAAGACATCTTGAATGAATGCAAAGATAATGAAAGGATAGTTATGCTTGGAGATTTTAACGGATGGGTAGGTGTGAGAAGAGAGGGATGTGAGGGAGTTTTAGGAATATATGGAGACAAAAGAATAAATGATAATGGCAGGAGTTTGATTGAGGTATGTTTAGAAAAGAATCTTGTGGTAACGAACACCATGTTTGACCACAAGGAAATTCATATGTACACTTGGCAGAGAGGGGAAAAGAAGAGTATGATCGATTTTGTGATTGTTGATGAAAGACTGAAGGGCAGAGTTGTAGACACCAGGGTCTTTAGGGGTAGTAACATTGGAACAGTCCACTTTCTTGTAGTGTCTCGGGTTAGTGGTCTGTTCAAAAGTTGGCGTCATCGTCCCACAGTGTCAACAACGGAGCTGACTAGAGTAAAAGTTGAGAACCTGGATGAAGTGGAAGTGCAAAAGACATATTTGTGCAAATTGAAAGAACGATTGGGAAATGTGGCTGAAGTGAAAGATGGCAAGCTTGAGGAAGTTTGGGAAAAGTTTAAAGAAGGTGTGACTGAAACAGCTGAGGAAATATGTGGAGTGAGTAAAAGGAAGAATGCTCCCCCAATAAACTGGTGGGATAGTGAGGTAAGACAGATAGTGAATGAAAAGAAAAAAGTATGGCAGGATCTGCTGGCCATCAAAGCCAGTAAAAGAGTGAATGCAAGTGTTACAGAAGATGATGTTGATACAGTTGCAAGGGAGTTTAAGAGGATTAAGAAAGTAGTGAAAGAAAAAGTAGACGAAAAAAAGAGAAAGATGAAAGAAAAGTGTGACTTCAAACTCTGTGATAACTTTCGAGACAATATAAAATTGTTTTGGAAACAAGTGAAAACGTCTCGAAGTGGATCACATAAGTCTAAAATGAATGTGATAAGAGATGAAAAAGGTGAGCTAGTGACAGATGAAAAAGGTGTACTACAGGAGTGGATGAAATATTTTGAGAGTTTGTTTGAGGCGGATGGCTCTATGCTAGAAGCCTCGGATAAAAGGGTGGAAGACGAGGAAGAGACAGAAGTGGATGAAAGAGATATATATATGGATGAGATTATTAGTGCAATGAAGAGCATGAAAAAAGGGAAAGCAGCAGGATATGACAGAATTACTGTTGAAATGCTGAGAGGTGGGAAAGAGCTGGTTGCGTCCTGGCTGTGCCTGATCTTTAATAAATGTTGGAACAGTGGCAAAGTGCCGGAAGATTGGCGTAAAGCCGTGGTCGTGCCGCTGTACAAAGGGAAAGGGTCACGGCAGGATGCTAAAAACTACCGCGGGATCAGTCTTTTCAGCATTGTCAGTAAATTGTATGCAAAGGTACTGATTGAAAGAGTGATGCAAAAAACTGATCAGATTATTTGGGATGTGCAAGCGGGATTCAGAAAGGGAATGGGATGCACGGATCAGGTCTTCTCCTTGAGGTGCTTAACCGAAAAACACCTGGCTAAGCACAAAAAGGTTTACTGTGCCTTTGTGGACCTGAAGAAGGCCTACGATCGAGTTGACAGGAATGAGCTATGGAAGGTGTTGTCCGAATACGGATTGGAGAGCAGACTGATTCATGCACTGAAATCTCTCTATGAGGATTCCCGTGCATGCGTCAGGATTGACGGCGTATACACTGATTGGTTTGGCATCTCTAGGGGTGTCAGACAGGGATGGTAGTCGTGGAGGGAGCCGCAACGTTGAATGTTGCGGTCCCCTCCTGGCGAGTCCCACATGCCCCCTTCCCGATCACCAGCGGGAAGGGAAGCGCGTAAAGGCGTTTTTCTACGGCATACAAAAAAAAAAAAAAAAAAAAAAAAAAAAGGGATGTGTTGCGTCACCATGGCTCTTTAATCTGTTTTTGGACAGTTGTATGAAAGGTCTGAAAGAACGTGACTGTGGGGTTGTGATGAATGGGACTCAAATCAAGTGCCTCCTCTACGCTGACGACCAAGTTATACTTGCGTCTTCTGCGCAAGAGTTGCAAGAAATGATGTCGGTTATGAATGATGATTTTGTGAGAAAAGGGATGAAAGTGAATGTAACTAAGACTAAAGTGATGGTGTTTGAGAGAGATGAAGAAATGACTGACTGTACGGTAATGTTAGGTGGCGAAAAAGTGGAACAAGTCCGTGAGTTTGTATACTTGGGGAGTTTGTTCACAAGGGACGGAAAGAGTGAGGAAGACATAGAAAGACGAGTGAAGAAAGGAAATTCGGTGAGTGGTGCTATACACTCGGTTATGAGTAGCCAAACCGTTTCTGCAAAGGCGCGAATGGCTATTCATAACGGAGTGCTGGTACCGACACTGATGTATGGAAGTGAATCTTGGGTATGGCAGAAGAAGAATGAAAGCAGAATAAATGCGGTAGAGATGCGATCGTTGAGGAAAATATGCGGAGTAAAACTGAGTGATAGAGTGAGCAATGAGGTGATTCGCAAAAGGTGTGGTCTGAAAGATGATATAGTGACAAGAATTGAGAAAGGAATGCTCCGGTGGTTTGGTCACTTAGAGAGGATGAATGAAAAGCGAATCACGAAAGAGATATACTGTGCGAATGTGGAAGGAACGATTGCACGAGGGCGTCCCAGAAAAACCTACGCGGACCAAATAGAGGTTATTATAAAAAAGGCTGGTGTACGCAGTGACAAAAACCGCAGGGCATGTATGAAAAGATTGATGGATATGAATGAAGCGAAAGAAGTGTGCAAGGATCGTAGCAGGTGGCGATCCATAGTCTCTGCCTACCCCCATGGGAAACAGGCGTGAGTGTATGTATGTATGTAAAAAAATAGGGATATAAAAGACACTTAAATTAATCGATTTAGGCCTATAAATCCAAAACGCTGTAACTCAAGTTACAGTGTTTTGGATGAATTAATCGAAGTTCTTGACAATCTTTTTTCTACCTACCTATTCGTTTGCACGGCAGTGTGACCCAATTTTTTTAAAGTATGGTACAGGTTTGAAACTTGTTTCCAAGTATCGATATTATCAGTAGGGCTGATTTTTACTATGCACCAAAAATCTATCCTGGTTAAAAAAGTTACAACTAACTGCACTGCAGCCAAAAAATATGAACGTTTTTTTTGTTAGCAATTACTGTAGGAGCAAAAGAGATGACGCTATTATCTCCAGTACACGTGGCGTACATCTCTAGGCGTGTCGTAGTGAGTTTTTGTGTGTAAGTAAACGGATAAACGAATCTTGAGCGAAAGTTGAACAGAAGAAGGGTTTTAGTTTGAGGCCCGAGGCCAAGCCGAGGGCCATAATAGGTACTTACGAGTAGATACAGAAAAGTAGATTCAAAATATTATATCGTGGGTTGCTGTTATTTCAATTTCGAGATTTGAAATGACTTGATCAGTCATGTCACATGTCTTTCTTAGTTACTCTGCGATTCCAAACTGAAAGAGAGTGTGATGATGATGCCTAGGTAAACATAGTTTGCAATTGCAATGAGGGTTGTTATCGCACATTCGAGTGATGATGAAGTCGGCGCGAGAGTCTCGCATGCTGCATTTGATTTTGATTAGTTTTTTATTAGGTTATTTTATGTAGAAATTCAGATTTTATTTGTTATACTTACATAGTACTTGGGTTACCTTTCAATAAAATATTAATGTTCTATAAGAATGGAATAAAAAAAAATATATTAAAAGTCATTAAATTCATTTTCAATGTAACAGAAGGTCGTGAAAGGCACGAGATGTGTGATTTTATTGTTTGTGGGCTAATTTCAATCTAACTCGGTTTGGACACTATTTTGACAAGAAAACAGCAACGCAATGTTAGAAATAAAAAAAAGTCAAAGATGGCGGCCATCTTCATTGTTTGCGGGCCAATTACTATGAAACTCGGTTTGTGGCACTATTTTGACATAATAACAGCAACGCAATGTTAAAAATATAAAAAAATCCAAGATAGCGGCCAACTTTTTTGTTTGTGGGCTAATTTCAATGTAACTCGGTTTGGGGCACTATTCTGACAAGATAACAGCAACGCAGTGTTAAAAATATAAAAAATCCAAGATGGCCGCCAACTTTATTGTTTGTGGTCCAATTTAGATGAAACTCAGTTTGGGGCACTATTTTGACAAGAAAACAGGTATACAATGTAAAAAATATAAAATCCAAGATAACGGCCAACTTCTTATTTGTTCTTCTTTTTTTCAACCGAGTAACATCGAAATCAACCAGAAAACAGAGTTGACTGCCCTTTTTGTGTTTTTTACCATTGCGTTGCTGTTTTCTTTTCAAAGTAAATAATAAACATTTGACAACATCACATACATTGCTCCAATCCCAAAGTAAGTAGCTACAGCACTTGTGCTATGTAAATCAGAAACAACGGTGGTATGACACACACCCAGACCTGAGACAATATTGAAAAGTTCATTTTCTATATTGATCCAGCCGGGGATCGAACCCGGGACCTCAAGAGATGGTGACGCCTTGAAAACCGGCGTGCGAACCACTCGACCACGGAGGTCATCGAATAAAAAATAGAACCCAAAACCGGGTTTCATCGAAATAGGCCCACAAACAGCAAAATTGGCCGCCATCTTTAATTTTTTTATATTTTTTTTGTCAAAATAGTGCTCTAAACCGAGTTTCATCGACACTGGCCTACAAACAACACAGCTGGCCACCATCTAGAATTTTTATATTTTTAACATTGCGTTGCTGTTTTCTTGTCAAAATAGTGACCCAGACTGAGTTTCATCGAAATTAGCCGACAAACAAAAAAGTTGGCCGTAATCTATGAATTGTACTTGTATTTTTTTAGCATTGCGTTGCTGTTTTCTTATTAAAATAGTGCCCCAAACAGAATTTTATCGAAATCGGCCCACAAACAGCAAAATTGGCCGCCATCTTTAATTTTTTTATAATTTTTTTGTCAAAATAGTGCTCTAAACCGAGTTTCATCGACACTGGCCTACAAACAACACAGCTGGCCACCATCTAGAATTTTTATATTTTTAACATTGCGTTGCTGTTTTCTTGTCAAAATAGTGACCCAGACTGAGTTTCATCGAAATTAGCCGACAAACAAAAAAGTTGGCCGTAATCTATGAATTGTACTTGTATTTTTTTAGCATTGCGTTGCTGTTTTCTTATTAAAATAGTGCCCCAAACAGAATTTTATCGAAATCGGCCCACAATCAACAAAGTTGGCCGTCATCTTTAATTTTTTTATTCTTGTTTTATTGTCAAAATAGTGCTCCAAACCGAGTTTCGATCAACCTAAAAACAGAGTTTGCTGCCTTTCAGAGAGAGTCTCAACCTTTTGTGTTTTTTACCATTGCGTTGCTGTTTTCTTGTCAAAATAGAACCCGAATCAAAAATTTATTTGCTAGACTGCGGTACATAAGGGTCTTAAAATATTTCATATGGTCACATCACATTCACCAGGAGCTGGGGCCCTATTTTTGAATCGCTCGACGTGGCGTCGAGCGCTCGTTTCTACTGATTTTCGTTCGACATTTGACTTTCCATATTTTTGAATCGCTCGACCGCCACACGTGCCCCTACCCACTCGTTTACAGTCGAGCGATACAGCACGGCGAGCGATATTCTTTTCTACTTAAAAGCAAAGATTTTTGTTTAACAGCCAATAGAAACATGGATATTACGTTCCGTTTTCGTTGTGGTAGTTACCAGTTTTCTCTAAATTCTGCATGGAACGGATAAAATCCAACATTTCGTATTATGTTGGCAGCACGGAAACGAACGATTCAAAAATACGGAAAATCGGCGTCATGCGACTTGGAAGACGAGTGTGACTTAAGTCGCATGTGACAACACAATGTCATACGAGCGATTCGAAAATAGGGCCCCTGGCATGCAAAATATAATAGTGATAAATATAATATGTCAACATTAATGTCATTCAAAATTACAAGTCAAACCGGGTTTCATCGAAATAGGCCAACAAATAGCAAAATTGGCCGCCATCTTTGATTTTTTTATAATTTTAACATTGCGTTGTCGTTTTCTTGTCAAAATAGTGCTCTAAACCGAGTTTCATCGACACTGGCCTACAAACAACACAGTTGGCCACCATCTAGGATTTTTATATTTTTAACATTGCATTACTGTTTTCATGTCAAAATAGTGACCCAGACTAAGTTTCGACGAAATTAGATAAAATTATGATTATCTTAATATATAAAATCGTAAACTGAATGACTGACTGACTGACTGACTGATCTATCAACGCACAGCCCAAACCGCTGGACCTAGAGACTTGAAATTTTGCACACAGATACTTTATACAGTGTAGGCATCCACTAAGGAAGAATTTTTGAAAATTCCATCCCTAAGGGGATGAAATAAGGGATGAAAGTTTGTATGAAAGTCCCTCAGTTTTGAAGCTAGAATCTTCAAACTTTGTGTTTAGGCTAACGATTGAAAATAAATAAATACCGGTCTCAGCGTTTTTCAAAATTCTACCCCCGAAGGGGTCAAAAGGGGGATGAAGTTGTGTATTGAAGAAAATCGTTTATTTTCGAAGTAAAAATCGCTAAATTTATAATTTAGGCTTATGGATAAAAATCTAACGCAACGTATATTGTTTTTGTTATTATTTCAACCCCTATGGGGATGAAATGGGGGTGAAAAGGGATAAAAAACCTAAAAATATATATGGATATCGTTATCGGGGTTTTCTGGGATGACGATTGCAAAAATGTCATTTATTTTGAAGTCCAACACGGTGGACATGATTTAAGACCTAAAGGGGTGAAAATGGGGTTCAAATTTTGTATGAAAAAAGAATATAAAATAGATATTACAACTTTAAAATTCCTAGGAGCATGTCTAAAAATAAATAGGCAAACACATATTTTGTTATTTTGAAAATCATCCCTTAGGGATGGGATGGGGTAAGTAAAGATGGAAATCGATGTAGATTTCGTTCTTGAGGTTTCATGGGATGGTGATTGCGAAAATGACATTTATTTTGAAGTCCTACACAGTCCTACACATCCAAGGGACGGGGACAGGAACGGGAACGGGAAGCCTCGCGCGAGGTCCGCCACACGCGGCAAATGTCTTGCCTCACGAGGCAGCGCGCTTGGTGGAGACCCGCCTAATAATCGCGTAAAAATGGCTGGTTGGATCCTGGTTGAAGGTTCCCTAAGGATTTTCTCTAATATCCACGCGGACGAAGTCGCGGGCAGAAGCTAGTCATCTATAATAATTGCAAGAAAAACAATAAAATAATAATAGTAATAAAAAATGAAAGTTTGACGAGTGACGCAATTTTCTTTAATTCGGCCGCTTTTGCCCTGAATTCGAAAATTTATGTCCCTAAATTCGACATAGAATAAAGGAAAATGAAGTCAGAAACTTTTGATGATATTACATAAATTTTAGAGTGCAAAAATTTACGTCTTTATTATTATCAACATGCTTACAAAAATAAGCTTAGCTACAATAAAATATACATTATTATTACGTGGCTGAAAATAGAAAACTTTTTTACTTTTGCTTAGAAATAAGATTTCTATCGGTATTAATTACTAATGTTGTGTTAAAAAAAATCTTTACGTTTAGTAAAATCTATGTCTGGTACCATAACAGGAACAAATAAGTCAGTGTCAATTCCAAATCTAATCGTCAGTTATTTTGTTATGTTTCGAATAAAGGCAGCTGCTAAAATAAGGTCTAGCATTTGCTCATGATTACAATATATTTGACCAAGAAACAGGGTCGATATATTATGAAGAAAAAAGCCACGAGGTGAAAGCGAGCATTATTATTATTTCGCTGTAGTCCATCAAAAATGTTTGCTGACAATCACACAGGGTTCCATTCCATGCGATTATGCGCAAAAAACTTGCTTCCCTACTGCGGCGTCAACAGTGGCAATGGCATCCTGAAGGTGTTTGCATCCAGATTCCAGACCAACTGTCCCATTCAAAGGCAGAGGGCTGAAATAGCGACAGGGCTAAAAAGTAGTTACGATATTGCTTACTAACATAGGTTTAAGAAAAAAAAATAACTAATTTAATGTTGAATTCATTGTAGTAGCATCAGAGATTCAAAGTTGAAAACCCTTGGGGGGCTGGTATTTGGCGTATTCACCCTACCATATACATATACTAACATTGAGTTATTTGTTAACTCGTCTGAACATCCGTGATTGGGAGACTGAATTATACAAGGTGCAATACTAAATAATATAGTAGAAAAAGTTCGACTCGCACTAGATCAATTCTAGGACGGGAATCGAACCCGCGACCTTTGGATATCCGGGACGCTGCTTTGACCGATGAGCTACCGAGTCAGATGATGGTTCGATTCCCGTCCGAGAACTGATCTGATGCGATTCAAATTTTTTCTACTACCTATATTATTTAGTTATTGTATAAAAAACAGCATTGTGAATGCAAAAATCTCAAATTTAAAAAAATACAAGGTGCAGCTGGTTGATGCTCCTCTAGCACCACCCCAGATGGTCCTGGGTCATTGTTGCGTCTATAATACTCGTAAATAATAAACTCTTAGTACCCGTGGCGGCGTAGTGGCACTGAATAAATTATAGTACAAGTGTAGTGGTGAGACTGGTCGGCTTATATGCGAGAGTTGCGCAGTTCGAACCTCTGTCGTACCAAAGATTTTGATGGTTTTTACCATATTTCTAGAAGGTTTACATGCTTATACAATGTTATCTACATTTTTTTTGTGATCCAATCTGCAATCACTTCTCTCAAAGAGTAAAATAATATATTGGGAAAAGAGCGCCCACTCGTGGCAATTTTTTGAAACACTGATTTGAAAGGCCATCTTCGCCTCTGGAGGTTTGAGCGGAACTAATGAAAAGAAATGCGTGAAATTATAATTGATGAAAATGTGTTTTTTCGTATATATTTTGTCATTTTTGTAATATTCTTTATATAAAACAAAAATATTAATAAAAAAAGAGTTAATCGAAACAAAAAACACAAAAGTGATCTTTGCTAGGATCGAACTCGGATTTTGTCGAACGATGACAGTGTCCTGCATACGTTGAATGGAATGAATAGAAACGTTTATTAACAACACACAAAATAAAATAAAACAGTATACAATGAAACAAGGTACAAACAAGAAGAGATAAATACATATTAATTCTACAATATAAAAACAGAAAGTGTGAAGCTAATGGGCCCTGCCTCAGCAAAATTAACTTCTGGGTCATTCTTCGATGTACAGAATGACCAGAAGCACTGATATTCTGACAGGGCCAGAGGAGCGATTGGAACACATATTAAATATACAATGACAAAAACGGATACTTATTTGAGACACCTTTTTGAGATTACAAAAAAAAAAAAACAACGATATCATGCAAGAAATAAAAATGTCTTAGGCACTAGGGAACACAATTCCTATGCACAGGTAAAAAAAAAAATTTGTGGTTTGACATTACGAAACGAAATAAAATGATATTAGCCTGTGAGAGTGACATTGACGGACTTTGTTCTGACATGTATTTTAATTTAAGTATAGTTAACGAGAATGACAAAACGAAAAGGAAATAAAAATTAAATGTTTAATGCGGGTGGGTAATAATAATTTTCAGAAATTAATAATGACACGTGGCGTAGACGTGGCAATCATGTTATGCCACATGGGTGGATGGACCTACCTAGCTAGTGTGTTGTTAAGTGACCAAGAAAGGACGCGGAAAACGTGCTATGTATGTACTTTCCCAAGCGGCAGCACGGCGGTGTAGCGGCGTGTCGACGCGACGGCTGGAACCTCGACAATCTCGTGAAAACCCGGAAGTGAGTACACTAAAATGATCACACGCCTAAATCAAAACACTTTTGTTGTTCGATCAGATAGTATTTTAAGTGTTTTTTAAAAGTATGTTTCGTTTTTAGGTCACGTATTGGTGGTGGAAGGTCATTCCAGCACCGAGACGCCGCAAATCTAAATGATCCGCGAAAGGCCATAGTACGATGCTTGGGAATAGAAAAGGTATGGGTACTTGTTCTTTTTGGATACCTGCTGCGTTCCCATGCCCATACCAGCTTGTCAAAAAGATACTGAGGCTTCCTTGAATGAACAATGTCAAATAACATGGATGCAAGGTGCAGTTTTCTATGGGCCTCCATCTTGAGCAGATTTGCAGTATTTAGAAACGGAGTAACATGTGTACGAGGCGGTATATGAAAGCAGAACCTAGCGCAAGCATTTTGCACACGATGGATGAGTTTTTTGGTTCGGGACAGTAGACATGGTCCATAGACAGTGTCACAATAGTTTAATTTGGACAACACTAGCGACTCGCACAACCGAATCCTTAACTCTTCGCTTAAGTATGGTCGTATTTTGTATAATAACTTAAGGCGATAAAAGCAGTTTCGAGCACATTCAGCAATATGTGGTTCAAAATTTAAGTGGCCATCCAGAACCAGTCCCAGATTTCTTACCTTTTTAACTTGTTCAATGTTTTCCCCATTAAGTGTAATATTGAATGATGGGCATACGTTGCTTGTGTAGATAACCGCTACACTACTCAGACGTTGCTAGAAGTGTCGAATTTACTAATTAGATCCTACTTTAAAATAAATAAAAGAATTATAATAATCACCCTTTGAATTAACTATATTTTTGTTTTTTTTAAAGCTACGCTTCGAAATTATTATTTTTTTCGCTTATTCGGCATTTTTCTTCCTCACAAATAAATCGCAACGCTGCCAGGCAAAAAGTAGTACGTGTTTGCTCGCGACGAGGCTCGGTGGCCGACTGAGGGGACGCGGGCGCCGTGCGACAGACATGCAAGTGCGCAAACCGAACGTAATTTTGTGTTTAGGTATTTTTATTAAATTATGAATGTTATTATTTCAAAAAATGAGCCCAAGCATCCATCACATATTTAATGAACAATAAGAGGACACAAGAAAAAATGAAATTTTGGATAACTATTGAATGGTACAGCTTTTTAGTCTAAGAAACGTGTCAAAATGCGTAATTAGAGCTTACTTTGCGATTTTTTTTTATCGAGGAAAGTTAATCAAATCGTGTTTTCGGTCCCAAGGATTTATAGCAAATACCTTGAAGTATTAGTGAAAAAAAATCCATCTCGTTTTTTGTGGATTTCGAATAACAAAGTTAAAAATTCCGAACACTATCCCACCTTCGCGCGATTGATTTTGGAGTGTATTTCGCCTTAAAAAGCATGCAAGTTTTTACAAATTTAATTCACTAATGGATGTCGTCATAAATTATAGGTATGAATATTATTATTTTGTATATATGTTTTTCCCGTTTTAGTAATAAACATGTTTTTTATTAATTCATATGGTTTTTGTAATACTTGATGTCTTAACATTCGCATTCGCATTCGCACATTCGCATCCTAAATATTCGCATTCGCATTCGCGAATGTGTAAAATTTGACATTCGTAACATCTCTAGTTTTTATTAAACCAGAACATAGGTTCTATCCGAAACCTGTAAAATAGACTATTATGATAGTGAAATTCTAGAGTTAGTATTGAAATATTATTAGAAGGCACTCAGATTCAGCACCTATGTCAAGAATACTGACAAATCAACAAATATGTAGACTTGAAAAAATTATCCCTGTTTTACAAAGTAATGACAATTTCTGTAAAATTCGACACTATGTCAGTGACAAATGTCGATTTGGTGTAATAGGGCCTTTAGCGTAATTTGATTTGGTGTGGTTTGATGTGTTGTGTAGTGATTCGTACCGTATCTTGGTGTAGTTTGGTGTGTTGTGTAGTAATAGTTACCGTCTCGTGTATATTGGCGTAGTTTGGTGTGTTGTGTAGTAATAGTTACCGTCTCGTGTATCTTGGCGTAGTTTGGTGTGTTGTGTACTGATAGTTACCGTCTCGTGTATCTTGGCGTAGTTTGGATTGTTGTGTAGTGATAGTTGCCGTCTCGTGTATCTTGGCGTAATTTGGTGTGTTGTGTAGTGATAGTTACCGTCTCGTGTATCTTGGCGTAGTTTGGATTGTTGTGTAGTGATAGTTACCGTCTCGTGTATCTTGGCGTAGTTTGGTGTGTTGTGAAGTGATAGTTACCGTCTCGTGTATCTTGGCGTAGTTTGGTGTGTTGTGTAGTGATAGTTACCGTCTTGTTTATCTTGGCGTAGTTTGGATTGTTGTGTAGTGATAGTTACCGTCTCGTGTATCTTGGCGTAGTTTGGTGTGTTGTGTAGTGATAGTTACCGTCTCGTGTATCTTGGCGTAGTTTGGATTTTTGTGTAGTGATAGTTACCGTCTCGTGTATCTTGGCGTAGTTTGGATTGTTGTGTAGTGATAGTTACCGTCTCGTGTATCTTGGCGTAGTTTGGTGTGTTGTGTAGTGATAGTTACCGTCTCGTGTATCTTGGCGTAGTTTGGATTGTTGTGTAGTGATAGTTACCGTCTCGTGTATCTTGGCGTAGTTTGGTGTGTTGTGTAGTGATAGTTACCGTCTCGTGTATCTTGGCGTAGTTTGGATTGTTGTGTAGTGATAGTTACCGTCTCGTGTATCTTGGCTTAGTTTGGTGTGTCGTGTAGTGATAGTTACCGTCTCGTGTATCTTGGCTTAGTTTGGTGTGTTGTGTAGTGATAGTTACCGTCTCGTGTATCTTGGCATAGTTTGGTGTGTTGTGTTGTGATAGTTACCGTCTCGTGTATCTTGGCTTAGTTTGGTGTGTTGTGTAGTGATAGTTACCGTCTTGAGTATCATGGCGTAGTTTGATGTGTTGTGTAGTGATAGTTACCGTCTCGTGTATCTTGGCGTAGTTTAGTGTGTTGTGTAGTGATAGTTATCGTCTCGTGTATCTTGGCTTAGTTTGGTGTGTTGTGTAGTGATAGTTACCGTCTCATGTATCTTGGCGTAGTTTGGTGTATTGTGTAGTGATAGTTACCGTCTTGTGTATCATAGCGTAGTTTGATGTGTTGTGTAGTGATAGTTACCGTCTCGTGTATCTTGGCGTAGTTTGGATTGTTGTGTAGTGATAGTTACCGTCTCGTGTATCTTGGCGTAGTTTGGTGTGTTGTGTAGTGATAGTTACCGTCTCGTGTATCTTGGCGTAGTTTGGTGTGTTGTGTAGTGATAGTTACCGTCTCGTGTATCTTGGCGTAGTTTGGTGTGTTGTGTAGTGATAGTTACCGTCTCGTGTATCTTGGCGTAGTTTGGTGTGTTGTGTAGTGATAGTTACCGTCTCGTGTATCTTGGCGTAGTTTGGATTTTTGTGTAGTGATAGTTACCGTCTCGTGTATCTTGGCGTAGTTTGGTGTGTTGTGTAGTGATAGTTACCGTCTCGTGTATCTTGGCGTAGTTTGGATTGTTGTGTAGTGATAGTTACCGTCTTGGGTATCATGGCGTAGTTTGATATGTTGTGTAGTGATAGTTACCGTCTCGTGTATCTTGGCGTAGTTTAGTGTGTTGTGTAGTGATAGTTATCGTCTCGTGTATCTTGGCGTAGTTTGGTGTGTTATGTAGTGATAGTTCCGTCTCGTGTATCATGGCGTAGTTTGATGTGTTGTGTAGTGATAGTTACCGTCTCGTGTATCTTGGCGTAGTTTAGTGAGTTGTGTAGTGATAGTTACCGTCTCGTGTATCTTGGCGTAGTTTAGTGTGTTGTGTAGTGATAGTTACCGTCTCGTGTATCTTGGCGTAGTTTAGTGTGTTGTGTAGTGATAGTTATCGTCTCGTGTATCTTGGCTTAGTTTGGTGTGTTGTGTAGTGATAGTAACCGTCTCGTGTATCTTGGCGTAGTTTGGTGTTATGTGTAGTAATAGTAACCGTTTCGCGTATCTTGGCGTAGTTTGGTGTGTTGTGTAGTGATAGTTACCGTCTCGTGTATCTTGGCGTAGTTTGGTGTATTGTGTAGTAATAGTAACCGTCTCGTGTATCTGGGCGTAGTTTGATGTGTTGTATAGTAATAGTTACCGTCTCGTGTATCTTGGCGTCGAGCCCCTGTATCTCCTGCTGGTTGGCGGTGCTCAGCAGGAAGTTGTTCATCTGTGTCTTCAGCGTATCATCCACCTGCATTGCAACATAACTATTTAGATGTCCGTTATGATACTAAAACTTCGGAGTAAAAATACTAGCACGGTGGTTTGAATTGCCTTGATTGACATTGAAATGAACATTAACATTTCAAATCTATTGTTATTAGACAGCTTTGCATAATTTGATGTGGTTTTCAATATGATCTATAATCTCTATTGTACGATTCACACCATCATCGGCGCGTGTCGGAATGCATTGTACCTTTGCCAAAGGAAATTAAAGCGTATTTACAGTAGTTAAAATTTCATATTGCAGGAGGTTCCGACCGGCTGCCGCGGTATGTTAATTGATCATGCAAATATAGAAAGAAGAAAAGAAACAAAAAAATACATTTATTTTGAAATCACACACCGATACACAACATTACAAAGAGCTAAACACAAACAAGGGCATTACAAAGACAGTACAAAGAGCTAAACACAGGCAACAAACATTGCGCATCGTCGCGTGATGCCAAAACTGTACCACACCCCGGGCACTCCATACAACCGCGCCATTATAAACAGATGACGTCAGATGACGTTGTTGTACAGTCACGAGCAATAATATATATACATGGTCACATTTTCAAAAATATCTTAACTTCTACCATTCAAGAAATAAGTATACGACAATTTGTGCAAAATAAATCTAACCATCAAACTGTGTCAAAACTATGGATACATTAGTTTCACATTAATATACACGATACAAAATCAGAAATAACTTAACACTTCTAATGGCATTTTTAATATCCGTGACAATTTCTATAACATGTATACAAATGTACACATGTAATAGAAATTGTCACGGATACATTAAAATGGCACTGGAAGTGTATATATACTTTTTCCTGTTTTTCAACCAACGTCAAAAATTGAAAAGAAGCAGGTTCTCAATTCGGTTGGTATTTTTATCAGTTTTCGCTTAACTTTGACATTTAAGGCCTGGGCACACCGGATGCGTAGACACGCGCGTGGTCACGCGTGCGTGTACACGCGCGTAGTTACGCACGTAACCCCCTGACACACCGGGTTACGCATACGTCTACGCTTACGCATACGCATACGCAACGCAGCCTGTCCCTTGCGTACCCAACGGGCACACCGGATGCGTAGACACGCGCGTGTACACGCGCGTAGTTACGCACGTAACCCCCTGACACATACCCAGCCGCTGCGGCAGCCATACTTTTTCTGTTTGCAATTCTTGTGCACGATGTCTGATGATGATTGGATGGACGGACCAAGTAGTTCATCAGATGAAGAAGAAGCAATATTACTACTGGTGTGCCAGAATATTCCTCGGCATGCAAAAAAACAATGGGTTCATGCTATAAATGAAAGTAGAGCAACACATAGTGAATATCATAACCTTTGTCGTGAACTTGAATCCCAGATCTTTAAAACTCCGCAACGGATTTTAATGTGGTTTCTTTTAATTGATAGACTGATTCAAGAGAAAGGTTTTTAATTATGTATGTATCGTGTCAAATTCCACACTACACCGAAGCGAAGCGAGGGCGGGTCACAAGTCCTTATTTTATCAAATGCGACCTTTGATTTGATTTCATTTTTTTCTGACATTCCCCATTCCATAATACATTATTTATTTTGTTAGAGCTCAGAAGTTTATGCAGTGCTTTCGATGCTAGGCTTCCCAGGCGGCTTAATTTTTGCCGACATCTTCATATTTCTACATACTTATAACCTCAACTTATAATTCACTTATAGCTTCCTCAGGAATCACTCTATCATTTGGTGAAAATCGCATTAATACACGTTTGGTAGTTTTTGAGTTTATCGCGAAGCGCAGATAGACAGACAGACAGACGCGGTGAGGGACTTTGTTTTATAATATGTATGTAGTGATATCTAGCAATTGATGACTAGTTTAAATTCATAGAAGTGACGAAGTTCTCTATTTGTAGGAAAAAAAGCAATTTCATAGGTGGGGGACCCGAACAAAACAACTGAATGCGTAGTCACGCGCGTGGTCACGCGCGTAGTGACGCGCGTAGTGACGCGCAGGAAAGATACGTGCGTGTTCGTATTTGTTCGGTGTGACGTCCAATAGGGAATGCCATTGAGTACAACGTCATCAATGCGTTCCGCTCTGCGTAAGTACGCAACCTGGTTGTCTCATGAGAGCTGCAATGCGTAGGGTTACGCATCGGTCTACGTGCACGCGTACGTTACGCAAGCGGTGTGCCATGTCTCATAAAGTTTCAGGCATTACAACGTCATGGTACGTCTACGTGCACGCTTACGCATACGCTTACGCATACGCTTACGCATCCGGTGTGCTGGAGCCTTTATGGATATTATTATTCTTTTAACACGTTTTTATTACGTTGCTTTCTCGTTTGTTTGTTTGTCCACAAAGTTTGCGTACGATTTTACACTAGCTTCCAAATGAGCTAGAGACTTGAAACTTTGAACATAGGTCAGAACTAGAAGGCAATGCAATGTTATGATGTCATTGAGTTGATCTGATGATGGAGCCGGAAGAAAGCCACAGGAACTCTATTATGAAACTATACAACCCCATCGTGTTTGGGCTCGTTAAAATCGTCTTGTTGAGTACTCTAATAGGAGATGAGGTCCAGGGTCTGATAATGAAGCTGGAAGGCCATGCCATAGGAACTCTGTATTGAAACCGTTCAACCCCATTGAGTTTGGGCTAGTCTGAATCGTCTTGACGGGAACTTTGTTGGGGAATAGTTTTCAGGGTCTGATGATGGAGCCGGAAGAAGGACACAGGAACTCTTTAATAAAACCACGCTACCCCATCGAGTTTGGCCTCGTTTGAATCGTCTTGGCGAGCACTTTGTTGGGAAATAGTTTCCAGGGTTTGATAATGGAGCCGAAAGAAGGCCACTGGAACTCTGTAATAAAACCATGCAACCCCATCGAGTTTCAGCTCGTTTGAATCGTCTGGACGAGTACTTTGTTGGGAAATAGTTTCCAGGATCGGATGATGGAGCCGGAAGAAGGCCACTGGAACCCTGTGATAAAACCATGCAACCTCATCAAGTTTCGGCTCGTTTTAATCATCTTAACAAGTGTTTCGATAGGAGATGGTGGTTTTTAGTCTTAGCCCGTTAACTAAAAATCAGAAAAAAAAAACTGAAAAAAAATCTTTTTAAAAACACGTTTTAAACCGGATTAAAAAGTATAAATATGGGACTAAAACAAAAAACCGATAAGTAAAAAGAGACCAAAAAGAATAAAATAAATTCTGTAAATATTTATAACCCTATATCTAGAGTTTAAACCGAAAAAGGTTGGGGCGCATGCTAAAGACAATATGGATGATAAATTTTACAAAATGCGCCCCACGTTTTTAGGTTTAAAATTTCTGTAGGATAAAAAATACAACACGTAGGTTATGGCACAGAATACATAATAGTACAAGTGTTATGGACGCTTTAGTGAGGAAGAAATTCTGAGTGCCAAGAACCTTTTTTTCGTGTCAATTCCAAACACAAAGCGTATTGTTCGAAAAAATAAGGGAAAAGGTGGTCGTGATATTGAAGACATCGTCAAACTAACAGAACCAGACTTAATACTAACATTTGTTGCGTGCGATCTTAACAAAGTACCGCTTGTCACCTTTGATCATCTTGACGCAACAAAACTATAAAAAGATATGCTTCTTATGCGGAAAGATATTGAAAGTCTAAAAAATTTATGTGCTAAATCAATTGATTTGATTGACCTAAAATGGAGATTGATAACTTGAAGCGAACATCTGTTGGTAATAGCCCGTTTGAATTTGTAACTGAAAATCGGGTTTCTCAATAGAGAACAGAGACAATGTGGGTATGCAGAAATAATATTTTTTCGCGCAAGATCCAAGCAACGGACTAGAGCGAACTTGTGCCGCCGCTACTGCAGTCAACACTCGTGAACGTAAGTGCGTCGATCCAGTGCAACTCCAAGCTTGTGCCGCCTTGTTATTGAAACAAACCACCGGCACCTCCGCCGCTATTGTTTATTATGTTTCTTTATCTATTACTAGCTTCCGCCCGCGACTTCGTCCGCGTGGATATTAGAGAGAATCCTTAGGTAACCTTCAACCAGGATCCAACCAGCCGTTTTTATGCGATTAGGGGGGTCCCCACCAAGCGCGCTGCCTCGCGAGGCAAGACGTTTACCGCATGTGGCGGGCCTCGCACGAGGCTGCTCGCTTGGTGGGGACCCGCCTAATCGCATAAAAACGGCTGGTTGGATCCTGGTTGAAGGTTACCTAAGGATTCTCTCTAATATCCACGCGGACGAAGTCGCGGGCGGAAGCTAGTTTATTACCATAATCAGAAATGGGTCCAGAGATATTAGTAGGTATCCCGTTCCCGTTACTTTACACTTTTCCGCTCGCGTTCACGTTCGCCTTCCCGTTCCCGTTCGCGTTCCCGTTCCCATTCCCTGGGGCTGAATCATGTCCACCGTGTTGGACTTCAAAATAAATGTCATTTTCGCAATCACCATCCTACAAAACCTCAAAAACGACTTCCACATCGATTTTCATGTTTACTTATTCCATTTACCCCCTAAGGGATGATTTTCAAAACAACAAATTATGTGTTTGCCTTTTTATTTTTAGACGTGCTCCTACGAACTTTAAAGTTGTAATGTCTATTTTATATTCTTTTTCTATACAAAATTTGAGCCTCAATTTAACCCCTTTAGGGGTTAAATCATGTCCACCGTATTGGACTTCAAAATAAATGTCATTTTCGCAATCACCATCCCATAAAACCTCAAGAATGACATCCATATCGATTTTTATGTTTACTTACCCCATTTACGCCCTAAGGGGTTGATTTTCAAAATCACAATATATGTTTGTCTATTTATTTTTAGTCGTGCTCTTTCGAAGTTTAAAGTTGTACTGTCTATTTTATATTCTTTTTCCATACAAAATTTGAGCCCCATTTTCACCTCTTTGGGAATAAAATCATGTCCGCCATGTTGGACTTCAAAATAAATGTAATTTTCGCAATCGTCATCCCAGAAAACTTCAATAACGACATCCATATCTATTTTTAGGTTTATTTACCCCATCGCTCCCCCATTTCATCCCCATAGGGGTTGAAAATCAACCAATAATAATTTACGTTGCGTTAGATTTCCATCCGTAAGCTTAAATTACAAATTTAGCTATTTTTACTTCCAAAATAAAGGATTATCTTCTAAGTACTTTTCACCCCTTCGGGGGTGGAATTTTGAAAAATGCTGAGACACGTATTTATTTATTTTCAATCATTAGCCTAAATATAAAATTTGAAGATCCTAGCTTCAAAACTGAGGGACTTTCAAACAAACTTTCATCCCTTATTTCATCCCCTTAGGGATTGAATTTTCAAAAATCCTTCCTTAGTGGATGCCTAGACTGTATAAAGTATGTGTGTGCAAAATTTCAAGTCTCTAGGTTCAGCGGTTTGGGCTGTGCGTTGATATCTCACTCAGTCAGGACTTTGAATTTTATATATATAGATCGATACTCCAGAGTGGTTCAAAACTAGTGCCGCCTCCAAACAAAAAATGCAAGCGCGTCGCCACCGGTGCCGATTCCGGCATTTTAAATTTGTCTTTTTATTTTAAATGGCCCTGCCAAAAAATATTAATTTCTCCGGATTTGAAAGTCCTACAGTTATAAAAAAATACTTTTCGAAGCTTATAATATTACCTATTAAGAAAAGAATTTAATTATGTAATTTTTTACATTAATACGTCATAAAAAATTAGTAAATTAAAATTTAATCCGAAATTAGTGGGCTTATTTTTAGTTTTTCTCATAGACTAAAAACTAGGACAAAAACATTAATGTGCAATTTTTTGTATGTTTATTATACACAGAAATATTATCTATAAAACGACATTAAAATCATTGCGTTGAGTTGCATATTTCGAGAGTTATTGTTGTTTAAATATTATCCTTACAAGCACTAAATGCTAATTACCGATCATGGACAAAATTAAAAACTCGCAAATACTTGCTTATATGATTCAATGACATTTATTTTTAGATAAAGTTATCATTTTAATTTAAAAACTGATGTTCAGACCATAAAGTTAATATACCTACGGAATAGAGGAACAAACATGAGCTGTCAATCGAAACCGAAATTGATTTACATTTGTGTGTGTATTTTTTTTTATGTATTAGTCTCAGTGATGTAATCTTGTCACTATTGATATAAATATCGATATCGATAGTATTAATTAACAGCCATAGATTCAAAATAAATGGTATAGAATTTTGCACGGGTGTCCTAAAATTACGATTCTGATATGAATTATGACTATTAGAAAAAGTTCAGGAGATATTTAAAATCATTTATTTAACATAAAAAAGATAAGAAGAATGTTTTCAGTTCGTTACAGTTAGAAGTTGATTGAGATAATATCCATAGATTTAGAACGCTCAAGTAGACGGACAGTGGTGCGAGTGAGAAACCGTTTCTTACGGCTTATGCGCTGTGCGAGAAAGAGTTGAAAAAAAAAGACAGCAGAACCTAGTTTGACTTCATTTATCATCTTTTATCATTTTGGTGAAAAGCGTCCACACGATTATTTTGTTATTTTGATTGCGATCGGGTTGATTTGGCTCTTATAACTACATAAATCAATAATGGTGTCGTGTTCTGTGTTGAATTGTTATTTTACTTACGACAATAACCCAAAGAAATACTTATTTCACAGGTAAATATGATTGTACAAGTACCATTTTCATATTTTAGTTGAATATATTCCCAAACACACTGAGTTATATATATATATATATATGAATGGTTCTTTTAAACGCCTATTTCCTAAATAAAGGCTGATTTCTAAACATTATGACTCTATAAACGTAGTGTTGTGGTTATTGCTTGAGGGCCCGAGAGTCCAGTCAGTCAATAAAGAAGACGATGCACCATTAAAATATAATTTTATTAATTCTTCATGAGTTTCATGACTCAGGAAAAAAACCGACAGATAGTAAACAAGAGTTATTACCATGGTTACAGAAACAGTTGTTCCAAATCCAAATACAATACGTAGGATGACACTGTGCGTCTAGGCTTTATATTGACCTGTAACAAAGACAGAAATGAGTGTCTATTGAGTGAGTTAGTGAATATGCTGCTATTAAAATTGAAGCGGAAATTGCAGTTGTAATACTTACTTAGAAATAAAATAGTATTATTATTTTATAGTATCATTTTATTAATGCTTACCGGAACAAACTTAGATGGAACTGCAGATTTTTTCAAAATCCGACAGGTATATTAACTTTATGGTAGGTATATAACACCAACTACGAAAGTAAAATACGTAGTAAGCTTTATGTGTCGTTAGCTTGTTGCTTTCAGCTTTTGCTCTGCAGGGAGAAAATGGCGTCACATCTGGAAATATTTTTCCTCAAAATGCTTACTGCATAGATATGAAGTTTTCTTTGGAGTCCAGTTTGGACTGCCAATTAATGTAAGCCATGCATTTTTTGTATCTAAGTTGGTAGGAAATCTGAAATATAGTTAAATTACTTATGATGGTATTCTAATAGTCAGAAACTGATACATATGGATCGGCTTAAGTATCTTAAATGGGATTACATTCCAAGATTATTATTAACTAAACATCATATAAGTACTTTTACAACAGTGAAACATATTCGTTTACCGCGTGATGCGGCGTGATAGACAATCGACAAAAAATATCGATAACTTTATGCACCCCTACTGTAAAATGAAAATTATTTCTTTACACAAAATATTCGTTAATTTTGCATTTTGTCTAGCCGATCTTTGCTTCTTACAAAAATGAGTGTTTATAGAAGAGAATAATCACGCTCAGTGCTAAAATTTCGAAACGTATTGGCCAAAATAAACACAAAGTTAGGCGGGGTCGATTTGGAATAATTTACCTGTGAAATGAACATTTTTCTGGGTTATTTCGATGTGTTGTACTACAATCAATCACTGAACAGGGCACCATGTTTCCGAAGCATTATTTCGCAAAAATGTCCACGATTTCAAGAAAAATCGGAAATATTTTCAGAACTCAAATTCTCAGCGGGCTGATAAGTGCTGACAAACTGTCAATCAGTTGCGAAAAAGAGTTCTGCACGTCATAATCACGCATTTCTTTTTATCACACATGTTGCTGATTAGTGACATCTCGCTTGCTCAGCCCTTTGTTACTCTATTCCGCTAGGTAATATTAACTTTATGGTTCAGACTGATATAAAATGACTTTATATAATTTCGAAACTGTACTGTATACCTACATGTTTTGAGATTTACTTTGATGGGTTAGCTTCCGAACTCAAGCTGCTTGAAAAACTGCTGCTTTGTTGACATAATTTTGAAACTGTAATGTGTACATGTTTTTGAGATTTACTTGGTGTACATAATTGTGAAACTAAAAGTGAATATATTTTTTTGGTAATCTATTGTTAACAATAATTTGATAAAAATGTATAGTTAATTTTGACACAATTTAACGTTTACATAATTATTGGCCACAGCTTAGCATACTTATTTTTGGAATTTAATGTTGCTCCCATAAATTATGGAACTTTGTATGTATCTATGTTATTGCTCGTGACTGTACACGCGCAACTGTGTGTGTAAGTCTAGGGCTACCGTGCAGTTTGTACTGTATGAGCGGCGTTCAATTCATAATTCGAACTTTTTAGTAAATAAAGTTACGACGCATTGCTTTGAATATCAAAATAAGTTGACAGTTGACAAACACGACAAAAAATTACGACGCATTGCTTTGAATATCAAAATAAGGTGACGTTGACAACAACGACTAAATGAGCACACGATTCGGCACACGAACTCGCGGGGTGGGGTGAGGTAATTGATTGTGGGGCGGGACGGAGAGTTTCCTTTCTGTACGGTAGTACTTATATCTATTCTGTGACTGTACTCAGCGCAGTATAAGCAGTAGGCTAGGCCTGCTGCACTGATAATATGAATGTGATGATGTGACAACTGACAATTAATGATAATATGAAATTATCTAACTGTATAGACGCTTTACTTTTCCCTGGGAGAGGTAAAATGCGTTCCGACGCGCGCCGGTTGGTCTGAATCGTACATATTTTAATATTACATCATCACTATTTAATTCATGCTTTTGTTTGCAGACGGCCGTAAGCATACTTCTACATCTAACAGAGGCTCTATGGCTATCACGTGTTTGATGACAATAGGGTCCCGGGCATGTAGCAGTGCCCCAAGTCTTTCAAGGTACTTCTACGAGCAGACAGTCTGTTTAGTAATGCTGCGTGAACACCGAGCCAACAAATGACATCTTTGTCTCAATAAAAATAATGACGTTGAACGTTCGTTGATTCGCATAACATGAGGAAATTCCATAGCGACCACACGGTTGATGACGATCGGATCGAGGGCATGTAGTGATGCCCCAATTCTCCCAGACACCTCCGCGAGCTTCACGCATCATTGTATTGTATTTGTATGTCGCAGTAAAATAGAAAACCGTGATAGAATTATATTCCCAGAGATATAGTTTTTGTACCTGTACCAGTACATAACTATCTTACTAGACTAATGCCTGGTTTATACGGGGTCAGTAACATGGCAGCATAACACTCTAGCGCTGACTTGCTAGCGTACAGACAGAAGTTGCATTCCGCAAAATCGTTTAAATAAATTGCGACTCTTGCTCCGATACAATATAGTGCAATTCAGGTAGCACAGCGCTCCCTTCGCTCCAAAAGATTCACCTAGTATTTGCCTCTTTTTCTATCGCGTAGGGCTTATTTTTTCTGATGTATAAAATTTGTCCTATCAGAGGACGCTTGTCAAGACATACGGAGCTATAATGTGGACACTCACTGTAGGGTTGATTCACAAATTCAAGCTCGCGCATCGAGCTATGGAAAGGGCTATGCTCGGAATTTCTCTAAGAGATCGGTTCCGGAACGAGGTAATCCGACAGAGAACTAAAGTCATCGACACAGCCCACCGGATTAGCAAGCTGAAGTGGCAGTGGGCCGGCCATATTAGCCGTAGAACCGGTCGATGGCCGCCGGGGCAGACGAGTTCTCGAGTGGAGACCGCGTGTGGGCAAACGTAGTGTGGGACGCCCTCAGGCACGGTGGAGCGACGAGCAAGCAAGGTGGCTGGCATAAACTGGATGAGTATACGCGGATCGTGCTCGGTGGCGTGCACTCGGAGAGGCCTATGTTCAGCAGTAGACGATGATAGGCTGATGATGATGATGAGATGACGCCGATGTATACATACCTCCACGTCTATGTGTGTGTCGTATGGTTGATGACGATGGGGTCGGGGGCATGCAGTAGCGCGCCAAGCCGTATATACACACCTCCACGTCTATGTCGTAGCAGGCGGTCTGCTTGGCGTCGTGCGGCGGCTCCACGGCGATGACGTGGTTGATGACGATGGGGTCGGGGGCGTGCAGTAGCGCGCCAAGCCGTATATACACACCTCCACGTCTATGTCGTAGCAGGCGGTCTGCTTGGCGTCGTGCGGCGGCTCCACGGCGATGACGTGGTTGATGACGATGGGGTCGGGGGCGTGCAGTAGCGCGCCAAGCCGTATATACACACCTCCACGTCTATGTCGTAGCAGGCGGTCTGCTTGGCGTCGTGCGGCGGCTCCACGGCGATGACGTGGTTGATGACGATGGGGTCGGGGGCGTGCAGTAGCGCGCCAAGCCGGCCCGGCACCTCCGCCAGCTTCATGCGCGCGGCGCCGAAGATCTGCTCCAGGTACTTGTCGCACACGATGTACTCGCGCTCGTGCGGGTCCTGTACACGAAACATTTAAATGAAATCAAAAATAATTCTGCAATGAGGGATATTTTGACAAGGAGTCATCCATAAATTACGTCAAACATTAAGGGGGAGAGACGGGGTCGACGAAGTGTGACATTGTGTGACTAGGAGGTGAGAGGGTTTCTAAATTTCGTGAGGACATGTTTCAAAATCATTTAAATTGAAATAAAATAAATTTCTGAACTGCTTTTTAAATCAATAATTTCTTTTTAGATGTAAAATATGTGACGTCACACTAGTGAGGGGGGGTCTCACAAATGTTACTAGCTGTGACAAGGACGGGGGAGGTGGTCAAAAATCATGAAATTTGTGTCGTAATTTATGAATAACCCTCAAGTTTCTAAATCCATGTTGAAAGTAGCTGACAGATGGCGGGCGTTCTACTTGTACTGCACAGTAATACACAGTAGCACACACCTGCAGCTTGTGCACCTTGTACTGCCAGAGCGCGTTGTGACGGGCGCTGGTCCAGCTGTACTGCACACTAGTACACACCTGCAGCTTGTGCGTCTTGACGTACTGCCAGAGCGCGTTGTGACGGGCGCTGGTCCAGCTGTACTGCACACTAGTACACACCTGCAGCTTGTGCGTCTTGACGTACTGCCAGAGCGCGTTGTGACGGGCGCTGGTCCAGCTGTACTGCACACTAGTACACACCTGCAGCTTGTGCGTCTTGACGTACTGCCAGAGCGCGTTGTGACGGGCGCTGGTCCAGCTGTACTGCACACTAGTACACACCTGCAGCTTGTGCGTCTTGACGTACTGCCAGAGCGCGTTGTGACGGGCGCTGGTCCAGCTGTACTGCACACTAGTACACACCTGCAGCTTGTGCGTCTTGACGTACTGCCAGAGCGCGTTGTGACGGGCGCTGGTCCAGCTGTACTGCACACTAGTACACACCTGCAGCTTGTGCACCTTGTACTGCCAGAGCGCGTTGTGACGGGCGCTGGTCCAGCTGTACTGCACACTAGTACACACCTGCAGCTTGTGCGTCTTGACGTACTGCCAGAGCGCGTTGTGACGGGCGCTGGTCCAGCTGTACTGCACACTAGTACACACCTGCAGCTTGTGCGTCTTGACGTACTGCCAGAGCGCGTTGTGACGGGCGCTGGTCCAGCTGTACTGCACACTAGTACACACCTGCAGCTTGTGCACCTTGTACTGCCAGAGCGCGTTGTGACGGGCGCTGGTCCAGCTGTACTGCACACTAGTACACACCTGCAGCTTGTGCGTCTTGACGTACTGCCAGAGCGCGTTGTGACGGGCGCTGGTCCAGCTGTACTGCACACTAGTACACACCTGCAGCTTGTGCGTCTTGACGTACTGCCAGAGCGCGTTGTGACGGGCGCTGGTCCAGCTGTACTGCACACTAGTACACACCTGCAGCTTGTGCGTCTTGACGTACTGCCAGAGCGCGTTGTGACGGGCGCTGGTCCAGCTGTACTGCACACTAGTACACACCTGCAGCTTGTGCGTCTTGACGTACTGCCAGAGCGCGTTGTGACGGGCGCTGGTCCAGCTGTACTGCACACTAGTACACACCTGCAGCTTGTGCGTCTTGACGTACTGCCAGAGCGCGTTGTGACGGGCGCTGGTCCAGCTGTACTGCACACTAGTACACACCTGCAGCTTGTGCGTCTTGACGTACTGCCAGAGCGCGTTGTGACGGGCGCTGGTCCAGCTGTACTGCACACTAGTACACACCTGCAGCTTGTGCGTCTTGACGTACTGCCAGAGCGCGTTGTGACGGGCGCTGGTCCAGCTGTACTGCACACTAGTACACACCTGCAGCTTGTGCGTCTTGACGTACTGCCAGAGCGCGTTGTGACGGGCGCTGGTCCAGCTGTACTGCACACTAGTACACACCTGCAGCTTGTGCACCTTGTACTGCCAGAGCGCGTTGTGACGGGCGCTGGTCCAGCTGTACTGCACACTAGTACACACCTGCAGCTTGTGCGTCTTGACGTACTGCCAGAGCGCGTTGTGACGGGCGCTGGTCCAGCTGTACTGCACACTAGTACACACCTGCAGCTTGTGCGTCTTGACGTACTGCCAGAGCGCGTTGTGACGGGCGCTGGTCCAGCTGTACTGCACACTAGTACACACCTGCAGCTTGTGCGTCTTGACGTACTGCCAGAGCGCGTTGTGACGGGCGCTGGTCCAGCTGTACTGCACACTAGTACACACCTGCAGCTTGTGCACCTTGTACTGCCAGAGCGCGTTGTGACGGGCGCTGGTCCAGCTGTACTGCACACTAGTACACACCTGCAGCTTGTGCGTCTTGACGTACTGCCAGAGCGCGTTGTGACGGGCGCTGGTCCAGCTGTACTGCACACTAGTACACACCTGCAGCTTGTGCGTCTTGACGTACTGCCAGAGCGCGTTGTGACGGGCGCTGGTCCAGCTGTACTGCACACTAGTACACACCTGCAGCTTGTGCGTCTTGACGTACTGCCAGAGCGCGTTGTGACGGGCGCTGGTCCAGCTGTACTGCACACTAGTACACACCTGCAGCTTGTGCGTCTTGACGTACTGCCAGAGCGCGTTGTGACGGGCGCTGGTCCAGCTGTACTGCACACTAGTACACACCTGCAGCTTGTGCACCTTGTACTGCCAGAGCGCGTTGTGACGGGCGCTGGTCCAGCTGTACTGCACACTAGTACACACCTGCAGCTTGTGCGTCTTGACGTACTGCCAGAGCGCGTTGTGACGGGCGCTGGTCCAGCTGTACTGCACACTAGTACACACCTGCAGCTTGTGCGTCTTGACGTACTGCCAGAGCGCGTTGTGACGGGCGCTGGTCCAGCTGTACTGCACACTAGTACACACCTGCAGCTTGTGCACCTTGTACTGCCAGAGCGCGTTGTGACGGGCGCTGGTCCAGCTGTACTGCACACTAGTACACACCTGCAGCTTGTGCACCTTGTACTGCCAGAGCGCGTTGTGACGGGCGCTGGTCCAGCTGTACTGCACACTAGTACACACCTGCAGCTTGTGCGTCTTGACGTACTGCCAGAGCGCGTTGACGATGACGGGGCGCGTCTGCGTGTGCACGCCCAGCAGGCGCGCCAGGCGCTGGTCCAGCTTGTACTGCATGGGCTGGTAGTCCAGCAGCAGCAGGATCGTGCAGCGCACGTTCTTGTACCCGGGCCGCTTCACCTGACACATATCACATACTTAGTTAACATGGATATGGAAAAAAAAAATTTTACTCACCACACTCACAACTATTACATTTTTAAGCAAAAGTAAAAATTAAAATCTGGAAATGGCGCCTATGAAATTAGAAAAATAAATAATGAGATGAGTACATTCCAGAAGACTAATCGCAACGCTAAGGCTGGCCCCAGACCTACCGGTTTCATTTCTTTGCTTTGCTGTTCTACCTTGGACCGCCAGCCAAGAGGCTCATGTTCAATATTTCGCATATTTTGACCAGACCACATTGGGAAGATAGCCACTAGTTTGGTGTTATCAAATATCGTCGTTTGGGTTGCGATGCGAAGTTTGTTTTAGTTTAAAAAAAAACTGCTGTTTCATACAAAAATTATTAACGAAATTATCAAAATGTATGAAACAGGTCATTTTTTTTCGCGATTTCAGATTTGGACCCATAGTAAAAGTTATTCAGTTTTATGGTCCCTATCTACCATATTCAGTTTTATAAGACTTTGCCAAACATCTTGTATAAATAAGCGATCGATTTATTTATAACGATTGGAGTCCATATTCAGGGTGGCATATCTCCTAAAAGCTTCCTACTTCGCAATCCAGGCGATGATATTTGATAACACCAAGCTAATGGCTATCTTGCCAATTTGGTCTAGTCCCAAAATGCGATAGATTGAAAATTACCCTGGTTGGCCGGCGGTCTTTCAAGCAAGGTAGAACAGCAAAGCAAAGAAATGAAACCGGTAGGTCTGGGGCCAGCCTAAGTCATCGATCACCATAGAATACATTTTAATCATGGAAAGTATGTGGGAATATCGTTGTTTCTTTTTAATATCACGGCGCTGCCTTCTTCTTAAATTTACCCTGTATCGTAATCAGAAAAAAAGTTATTTTATAACATTGCTTAGTATAGCGAAGGTATATCATAAAATAACTTTTTCACCTCTCCAGCACGAAAAGGGCGCTTTTGGCGCGTAAAAACTCGCAGCAAAATTGAATTTTGCTGCGAGCGAGAGGCAAAGTGCTTTTTTAATTTCTAACACCAACTTTTAAAATAATAAAAAAAAAGTGACAAGGATGGCACTTGTAAAATTGATATGTGAGAAAAGGATAGAGTGCTTTATGGTGTCATACATGAATTCAAAAGTAAAAAAATAAAATGCACGGCACGGATATACTGACCAAGGAGTTTTAAATAAGGTTTGTTAAAAAGAAGGTTGATAATTCGAAATAAAGAGCATGGACGAAATGAGGTCGCATGTATGAAACAAATATGAAATAAGAAAAATTAATGAAAATTAACAAATTATATATGTTTTATGATTATAAATAAATAAATAAGATGGGACATTAATGAATAAGAGAAAAGCACAACGTAATGTAATCAAAATGACGGGAATCTACTTTACTGATTTTATGAATAAAATTTTTCAGCATATGTTTGAGCGAACTATTTTTGTGATAAATTACAAAAATGAGTGCGTCCAACGATGAAGATAGTTGTCTAACTCCGGGATCCCTTATTTTCATATAATGGTTTTATGCGAAAGGTTCAGAGGACTTGTCCGGTTTCTCTATGACAAGTACGGATAAGCGCCCCCGGACCCTCAGCCTCCGCTGCTGCAACCCCTCAACCCCTCCGCAGCTCTAAAATGGGACGGATCAGGGTACAAAAAGGACACCGTTTCCTTTTTGTACCCTGATCCGTCCCATTCTACACACTCCTATACCCACCTCACGTTCCTATCCTAATCATATTCCTTCCCCTCCGCTAAGCTAAGGTCTGCCGTGCCGATGGCTGCATGGCTAGGGGCGTGCCTAGTCATAAGCGTGCCACCCTGGAAATTGGTGCCCTCCAGGCGTAAATAGCCTTATCACACACGCGAGGCTCTGTCGTGGTGGACAGTTGTCTTTCCCTAGCTAATCGTGGGAACAAAATGGTTTCGAATTTTTTTAATAAACCTGGCGGCGGCGATAGAGCTCGACACTCATCACGCGTTTGTTTCTCTCGGGGCGAAAAGCGGGCATTGGAGACCCGTTTCGCTACGCTGAATGTATGTGGAGCGATGGAGGAGAAAATGGATGAGGTGTGTTTGATTATGGAAGAAAAGAAGTTGGATGTTTTATGCGTGAACGAGACGAAAAGAAAGGGCAAAAGGAGTCTGAGAACATGGCCCGTTTAAGGCTTTGTGGTCGGGCGTTGCCGAAAATGACTACGCGAGTAAGGGCGTGGGTCTCCTGCTGTCGGAAAGGATGATAGAATGCATGACTGAGTATGAGTGCGTTAGTCCCAAACTTCTCTGGGTTAGACTCAAAATAGGGTTACTTTGGATACGCGTCATTGGCGTGTATGCTCCCGATATATCCAAGTCAGCAACGGAAAAGGAGGAGTTCTGGAAAAGTGTGGAAGACATCTTGAATGAATGCAAAGATAATGAAAGGATAGTTATGCTTGGAGATTTTAACGGATGGGTAGGTGTGAGAAGAGAAGGATGTGAGGCAGTTTTAGGAATATATGGAGACAAAAGAGTAAATGATAATGGCAGGAGTTTGATTGAGGTATGTTTAGAGAAGAATCTTGTGGTAACGAACACCATGTTTGACCACAAGGAAATTCATATGTACACTTGGCAGAGAGGGGAAAAGAAGAGTAAGATCGATTTTGTGATTGTGGATGAAAGACTGAAGGGCAGAGTTGTAGACACCAGGGTCTTTAGGGGTAGTAACATTGGAACGGACCACTTTCTTGTAGTGTCTCGGGTTAGTGGTCTGTTCAAAAGCTGGCGTCATCATCCCACAGTATCAACAACGGAGCTGACTAGAGTAAAAGTTGAGAATCTGGATGAAGTGGAAGTGCAAAAGACATATTTGTGCAAATTGAAAGAACGATTGGGAAATGTGGCTGAAGTGAAAGATAGCAAGCTTGAGGAAGTTTGGGAAAAGTTTAAAAGAGGTGTGACTAAAACAGCTGAGGAAATATGTGGAGTGAGTAAAAGGAAGAATGCTCCCCCAATAAACTGGTGGGATAGTGAGGTAAGACAGATAGTGAATGAAAAGAAAAAAGTATGGCAGGATCTGCTGGCCATCAAAGCCAGTAAAAGAGTGAATGCAAGTGTTACAGAAGATGATGTTAATGCAGTTGCAAGGGAGTATAGGAGGATAAAGAAAGTAGTGAAAAAAAAGTAGACGAAAAAAAGAGAAAGATGAAAGAAAAGTGTGACTTCAAACTCTGTGACAACTTCCGAGACAATATAAAATTATTTTGGAAACAAGTGAAAACGTCTCGAAGTGGATCACATAAGTCTAAAATGAATGTGACAAGAGATGAAAAAGGTGATCTAGTGACAGATGAAAAAGGTGTACTACAGGAAAGGATGAAATATTTTGAGAGTTTGTTTGAGGCAGATGGCTCTATGCTAGAAGCCTCGGATAAAAGGGTGGAAGACGAGGAAGAGACAGAAGGGGATGAAAGAGATAAATATATGGATGAGATTATTAGTGCAATGAAAAGCATGAAAAAAGGGAAAGCAGCAGGATATGACAGAATTACTGTTGAAATGCTGAGAGGTGGGAAAGAGCTGGTTGCGTCCTGGCTGTGCCTGATCTTTAATAAATGTTGGAACAGTGGCAAAGTACCGGAAGACTGGCGTAAAGCCGTGGTCGTGCCGCTGTACAAAGGGAAAGGGTCACGGCAGGATGTTAAAAACTACCGCGGGATCAGTCTTCTCAGCATTATCAGTAAATTGTATGCAAAGGTACTGATTGAAAGAGTGATGCAAAAAACTGATCAGAGTATTTGGGATGTGCAAGCGGGATTCAGGAAGGGAATGGGATGCACGGATCAGGTCTTCTCTTTGAGGTGCTTAACCGAAAAACACCTGGCTAAGCACAAAAAGGTTTACTGTGCCTTTGTGGACCTGGAGAAGGCCTACGATCGAGTTGACAGGAATGAGCTATGGAAGGTGTTGCCCGAATACGGATTGGAGAGCAGACTGATTCATGCACTGAAATCTCTCTATGAGGATTCCCGTGCATGCGTCAGGATTGACGGCGTATACACTGATTGGTTTGGCATCTCTAGGGGTGTCAGACAGGGATGTGTTGCGTCACCATGGCTCTTTAATCTGTTTTTGGACAGTTGTATGAAAGATCTGAAAGAACGTGACTGTGGGGTTGTGATGAATAGGACTCAAATCAAGTGCCTCCTCTACGCTGACGACAAAGTTATACTTGCGTCTTCTGCGCAAGAGTTGCAGGAAATGATGTCTGTTATGAATGATGATTTTGTGAGAAAAGGGATGAAAGTGAATGTAACTAGCGATGGTGTTTGAGAGAGATGAAGAAATGACTGACTGTACGGTTATGTTAGGTGGCGAAAAAGTGGAACAAATTCGTGAGGAAGACATAGAAAGACGAGTGAAGAAAGGAAATTCGGTGAGTGGTGCTATACACTCGGTTATGAGTAGCCAAACCATTTCTTCAAAGGCGAGAATGGCTATTCATAACGGAGTGCTGGTACCGACACTGATGTATGGAAGTGAATCTTGGGTATGGCAGAAGAAGAATGAAAGCAGAATAAATGCGGTAGAGATGCGATCGTTGAGGAAAATATGCGGAGTAAAACTGAGTGATAGAGTGAGCAATGAGGTGATTCGTAAAAGGTGTGGTCTGAAAGATGATATAGTGACAAGAATTGAGAAAGGAATGCTCCGGTGGTTTGGTCACTTAGAGAGGATGAATGAAAGGCGAATCACGAAAGAGATATACTGTGCGAATGTGGAAGGAACGATTGCACAAGGGCGTCCCAGAAAAACCTACGCGGACCAAATAGGGGTTATTATAAAAAAGGCTGGTGTACGCAGTGACAAAAACCGCAGGGCATGTATGAAAAGATTGATGGATGTGAATGAAGCGAAAAAAGTGTGCAAGGATCGTAGCAGGTGGCGATCCATAGTCTCTGCCTACCCCCATGGGAAACAGGCGTGAGTGTATGTATGTATGGTTTTATACCTAATTTGATTTGGCATAACGGATTTGGCATATATTTTTTTGTCATAATTGACCGAGCGAGCACGAAGTGCGAGCGAAGCGTCTCTGCTTCAGCTTGGGCAAAAATTCTTTCGTATGTCTGTATGTTCTCTTCTACAGGTCGCATTTCTCAACCGATTGTCGTGAAAGGACATCAGGCACATCAGACCCAAAGGTGTATAAGAATAATTCTGTTACATTTAAGCAATATGTGTTATTAGAATAATAAAACAGTAACAAGTTTATTTTTAAACTCCTTCATTTCGCTTAAATTAATTACTGAAAAATCGGAAGTATTTCGATTAAAAAGACATCTTTGTCATTGATACTCTGTGGCTTCCATGTCATCAATGTAATCTTGAATGACTGACATTGACAGTCAATTGTCAAAACGCGAAAGCCGATTGGTCGGCCTGTGGCGGTCTGTCACTTTTACTGTCAGTTAACTGTCATTGTCAATCAACTATCAAACAGCGTTTTGTTACGACATATGCACACTTCTTCCGTCTTGGTTCTAAAGCAAAAAAACGTGACTTTGTGTATTGATTGATAGATTTTGTTGAATGTTTTCGAAAAAACTGTCGCTGGAGACTTGACTTTATGCTTTTTAGTACATTTCGGTATTTCGGTAGAACACCGATTAATCACTAGCGCAGTTATCAAAACGTTTTGGTCGTGTAACTGGTGTTGCTGTAATAGTGTCGGGGTTACCAAAATTATAAGTTTCAAACACAAATAACTCTCAAAATATAAAGCTTTGTTAAAATCTGAATATTTTTCATGACTTACTAATTACAAGTCTTAATTTTGGAAATAACAAAAATGCTATACATTCTTGGGTTTTTTGTCAAAGGTATTTGCCTGATGTCTTTTGTGAGCAGGTTCAAAAATTACATAGAATTTTTTTGTCGAGCCAGATTTTTAAAACTTTTCAAAATGGTGGAGATGTGTTAAAAAAACAGGTTTTACGGCTTTCCAGCGCTGTCTGTTCTCCTCTACAGGTCGCATTTCTCAACCGATTCTCGTGAAATTTTGTGAGCAGGTTTGAAAATGATATAGAATTTTTTTATCACGCCACTTTTTCGATTTTTTTCAAAATGGCGGAGATATGTAAAAAAAAACATATTGCGGTCCAGCTTTCCGTCTCTGTCTTTTCTCCTCTACAGGTTGCATTTCTCATCCGAATTTCGTGAAATTTTGTGGGCAGGTTCGCAAATCATATAGATTTTTTTAAGTTGAGACAGTTTTTCTAAATTTTTCGTAATGGCGGAGATATGTAAGAAAAATGTATTTCAGTCCGGCTTTCTGGCGCTGGATGTGCTCCTCTACAGGTCGCATTTTTCAACCGATTCTCGTCAAATTTTGTGAGCAGGTTTGAAAATGATATAGATTTTTTTTTGTCACGCCACTTTTTCGATTTTTTTCAAAATGGCGGAGATATGTAAAAAAAAACATATTGCGGTCCAGCTTTCCGTCTCTGTCTTTTCTCCTCTACAGGTTGCATTTCTCATCCGAATTTCGTGAAATTTTGTGGGCAGGTTCGCAAATCATATAGATTTTTTTAAGTTGAGACAGTTTTTCTAAATTTTTCGTAATGGCGGAGATATGTAAGAAAAATGTATTTCAGTCGGGCTTTCTGGCGCTGGATGTTCTCCTCTACAGGTCGCATTTCTCAACCGATTCTCATCAAATTTTGTGAGCAGGTTCGAAAATTACATAGAGTTTTTTTGTCACGCCAGGTTTTTGAAATTTTACATAATGACGGAGAAATGTAAAAAATCATACCTATTTCAGTCCGACTTTCCAGCTGTCCATTTTCCTCTACAGGTAAAACCATTTCTCAACAGATTCTCGTGAAATTTTGTGAGCAGGTTAGATAATTATATAGATTTTTTTAGTTTAGCCAGTTTTTCTAAATTTATCAAAAATCACCATTTCGAAAAATGTTTAAAATTAGAAGCGCCATCTAGCTATATAGCGAATATACCTACCAAATAATACCAAAGAGCACGTACCTACTACGTGCTTTGAAAAGCTCGTGAACAGTGTGGGAAAAAGGGGTGGCGACATCTTTTAGATTATTTTTTAAACAACATACAATTTGAGGTTTTAACGCGAGGTCTACAGCTCACGGAGCCACTAGTAATACTTTGGCATAATTGTTTTTTGGCATACTATTTATGTAAGCATAATAATCATTTAGACTAATTTGTTTTCGCATAATGTTATTAGGCATATTGTCTATTCGCCTAATATTATTTAGACATAAAAATCAAAAACAATCAGAATAAATATTTTTATATGCTTATTTATTTTCTTGCAAAAGGGGTATGTATTAAAATGCCGAAAATTCATAACACATACGACCGAAATATCAACGTATAAAACACCTATTTTCACCGAAAATTCTAAATATCGATATCTGATAGACCGCAACTTAAAAGATCGATTATTAAATGACCCATAGTTTGAAATCCCGAAAGTTAAAATGCCGATAATTCAAAATCCCGAAAGACTGTTTAGGTCTATTAGGTGCGACGACGAGTGAGCGTAGCGAGCGAGGAGGATGTTAAGTTTCATTGCGACCTACAACGCACGAGCCGAGCGAGAGAAGCGAGCGTGCTGCGGCAGCGGCCGGCGAACTGCCAGAACCGACCTCCAGTCCATCAGCCTTGTTTGATGTCCCCACTGCTGGGGCACAGGCCTTCCTTATGGGTGGTAAGGAGGATGGGCCATGCCCATAACCCACCACACGGTCCCAGTGCGGATTGGTGGGTGGCCATGCCAGAACCGACCTGCTGGCATGTAACTCTCAATTAACCTTCAGTTTTTTAAGCTTCGGGATTTAGTATTTTAGTTAAAATGTCCTTTCGTGATTTTCAACGTACGGCCAAACAACCGTTCAACCATTTGATTTTCGGTGTGTCGTCCATGGGTCTTGTAAAATTAGGTCTTTTCAACGTCGGCATTGTAAATACATACCCCTTAGCCATGCATGAGACAAACAATATTTATATTTATTACAAGTCTAAATTTTTTGCAATAGCTTTTAAATGTTAAGTTTCAAAGTGTATTAATTTTTTTTGTTTATAAAAATATGCGTTAATAACATTATGCGACTTTAAATTTATGCTAAAGAATATAATGCTTAAACATAATTATGCCTAAATTAGCTATGCCTAAAAATATTATGCATAAGCTGTTATGACTAAGTAATATTATGCGTAAACATCATTCGTCGAAATCATATTATGCGATGACATATTATGCCTTAAAATTTTATGCAAATATATAGGGAACCTCTAACTCCAAAAGAGTTAAGTGAACACAAGTTTCTAATGCTGAATTAAGCGATTTACCAGGAAAGTCACGTGAAAATTTTCTCGCTGGTAGAGGTGAAAAGTTGTATGTTTTACGCGAGACCAAAATTTTGTTCTGCCTCGTGCCTTTAAATCACTCACTGTGCTCAGTAGCCTATATTAGAATCACTCGCTACGCTCGTGATTCAATTCTAGACTACTTCGCTAGTTAGTTATTTAAAGTCGGCACTCGCAGCACAAATTGATTTTAGTCACTTGTATAACAAATAACTATTTAATTTTTATTTTAGTATTGCGTGTAAAAAGGATGTCAATATAATTTCGACGAAAGGCGAGTTTGGAAATAAATATTTATTACAACTTTGGTACTGGTGTTTAACTTAACTACATAGCAATGCGCTATATTATCTCATTTTATTTTGTGCACGTGCAGTGCACTGTTTATCAAAACATACAAGCTACAAGTATACGTGAAAAGTTTTACAAGTTCATGTAAAATATGTCGTTTTTACAAAAAAAAAAATACAAGACACTTATAAAAATTGTCAGACGGAATGGAGAGTCGCCGTTGTTTCATCTGATAAAACTAAACAAGTTTTTTGGACCCATTTTTCTTGTCAGCTAAAAGACGTCATAATGGGTGGTACGGAAAAAGAATGACGATTTAAAAATGCGTATTGAGCTTATTTGAATAAAGAATTTTTACCATCGCCACTCTAAAAAGTGTGTTTAATTCAACGATAAGAGTGAATAATAAGCAATTTTATTCACCGAGTGAATAAAAATAATTTGAATTTGGAACAAGCGCGCATCATGAATTAGTACAAAAAAGTACTTATACCTACTGGCTGCTATGGAGCTATTTCATAGAGCCACAATAAAATTAAAGAAAAAAAAATATCCCGCCAAATTTAATTAGGTTCTTTTTAGTGTCTTATCTTTGGGTTCTTTTCTATCTATTAGATTTGAATGTTCAGTCTTGCATCAGTTCATTCCAACAGTCTGGTACGATATTCAGTCTGCAAAAATACAAAGTCTATACAGACTGATGAAATGGACTGATGCCAGAATGATCATGTAATCTCTCTCTTAGCGTGGTTATGTTTTGTGTCATTGGAAAACTTCTAATTTCACGCATGGGTCGCATGGGTCGGTCATGGGATGGGTGTCCAAAAATTTATTATCTCGAGCCCCTCCGTGCCTCGGAAGGCACGTAAAGCCGTTGGTCCCGGCTGCATTTGCAGTTGTTAACACCCATCAATCCGCATTGGGCCCGCGTGGTAGCTTATGGCCCATCCTCCCACCCATAAGGAAGGCCTATGCCCCAGCAGTGGGAACATTAAAAATGGCTGATGGTCATCTATAAATACTAAGTATAAAGTACTGGTAGGTACCTACCTACCTATTTGTTTTCTCGCAGTCAATGGTAAAAAGTAGAGTACACAACTCGTGAAAAAAAATTCATCTCTGTCTTTTGTATCCCTCGCTACGCTCAGGATTCTACTTTTGAATGTATAATCTACTATTTTCACTTTCAGTACGCACCTGGAAGCCGTCGGTCTCCTGCGTGGTGAGCGTGCGGTGCCAGGTGGTCGTCGGTATGTATACACTGGCGGCCAGTGCTGGTCGCCAGTGCTGGCCGCCCGTACAGTACCTGGAAGCCGTCGGTCTCCTGCGTGGTGAGCGTGCGGTGCCAGGTGGTCGTCGGTATGTATACACTGGCGGCCAGTGCTGGTCGCCAGTGCTGGCCGCCCGTACAGTACCTGGAAGCCGTCGGTCTCCTGCGTGGTGAGCGTGCGGTGCCAGGTGGTCGTCGGTATGTATACACTGGCGGCCAGTGCTGGTCGCCAGTGCTGGCCGCCCGTACAGTACCTGGAAGCCGTCGGTCTCCTGCGTGGTGAGCGTGCGGTGCCAGGTGGTCGTCGGTATGTATACACTGGCGGCCAGTGCTGGTCGCCAGTGCTGGCCGCCCGTACAGTACCTGGAAGCCGTCGGTCTCCTGCGTGGTGAGCGTGCGGTGCCAGGTGGTCGTCGGTATGTATACACTGGCGGCCAGTGCTGGTCGCCAGTGCTGGCCGCCCGTACAGTACCTGGAAGCCGTCGGTCTCCTGCGTGGTGAGCGTGCGGTGCCAGGTGGTCGTCGGTATGTATACACTGGCGGCCAGTGCTGGTCGCCAGTGCTGGCCGCCCGTACAGTACCTGGAAGCCGTCGGTCTCCTGCGTGGTGAGCGTGCGGTGCCAGGTGGTCGTCGGTATGTATACACTGGCGGCCAGTGCTGGTCGCCAGTGCTGGCCGCCCGTACAGTACCTGGAAGCCGTCGGTCTCCTGCGTGGTGAGCGTGCGGTGCCACTCCACGAGGTGGTTGTCGGGCCCGTAGAGCTCCTTGTCCAGCTCGATCACCAGCGACTTGAAGAACGACGAGAACTTGCGCTTCACCTGCACGCCACACGCCTTGTGTCATACACGTATTATTATAACAATCTACTGAGGAAAACACATTTTATAAACAACATCATGATTTATTATTATGAGCCAATAAGCCATTTTAGTGCCTAATTCTAAGTTTGAGAACGAACCTATTACCTCGCTAGAAAAACATACTCGTTATGACAGTGTGATAAAGCCATAAAATATATTTTTTTGTACGAACTTGTCAAATGTTATATAGTTCTGCAGTAATATTGTGTGATTGATCTTTTTAAGCCAAAGTAAATCAATGTAAAAGATGATGATTGTATGTGCAACAAATACCTTATTGGGGTCGTTCTTGGAGTCGTCGAGCAGGCGGCCCTCGACGCGCAGTTCCCACGACGCCACGGCGTTGTCGCCCTGCCCTGTGCGACAAGCATCTATGTCATGGCAGATTGGTATAGGTCTTAAATAGCTAATGCACTTGTGCTATGGAAATCAGAGACATCAACAATACCAAAAAGACCCAGACCTGATAATTCTGATTCATAGGCCGCTTGAGCGCCTCCTGTATGTTGAGTCGATAGTCTAACATACTGTATGTCGAGCGAGCCGATACTCGACCTCAGGGGTTCCCAAACTATTATGGATTAGAGACCCCTTTTCCAAAATGAACTGATACCTTGTAACGTTGTGTTCTGACAATTCCCAAGTTTAAATTTTGGCGCGGAAGCGCAATGGTAGTTTTCAGTACCTTACAGGAATTGGCACCTCCCCTTTAACGTCATTGGCGGATGTGTGTAGCAGCCGCAACTTTAATAAATGTCTTTTCGAATTTTTTAGTATATGAATAGGGTTTTGAAATTAATAAACATTGGAAAACAGAACAAAGTCTCTCAATATTCGCTTCAGTTTTGCAGATAATTTGACGATAGAAAATGGCGCGTGCGGCGTGTCATGATTTCGACCAATACGAATGTAAGATTCTTGATTTCGACGAATAGCAACAACGCCCAATAGGAAGGCTGATTTTGGAGCCGCGGTGTTGCCATTTCGCGTCACATTCTTCTATCTGACACTTTTAATGAAGTTATGCGCAAACACCTTTTTGCAGATTGAAGCGTCGAGTGACAGTTCTTTGTGTTTTGTCCAAAAGTTTTATAGTCGACAAATGCACAAGTATTCGTTTCTGTAGGTTAAATTTTATTTACAAAAATATTTGGTCAATTTTTAATTTCAATTCATAGTGGGATTGTGGAAAACGAAACGTTTTGGAAGGAGTCTCGAGGCGGGTTCGGGCAACCCCAAACCCAAACTTCAGTTTTTCAGAAAAGAAATGTCAGGTTGATTTGTAAAGGATTCATTTTGGGGAGAGGCATTTACATTTTAGCCAGGAAAGCGACTGAGGTCGCAGTTAAAACCCATGGTGGTTATTTTTTGATATCAGGTGAGTCCATAATCTATTTTTTTGATCCGGCATATCAGAAAATGTCGGAGCGTGTTTTTCATGGAATTTCTCGAATTTCAGGTGAAAGCCGTTCGATTTTATACCTACCTACCTCAGGCATTTGAGTCGTTGAGAAATATCGAATCGGGAGGCGGGAGCAGGTGGTTTAAAGATCAGCTAAACAGGCTTCTGTTCAGCGAAAACCTGGTAAGAACAGCGAGCATACTATCCCACGCCACGCCGCCATGTTGCCTAGCCACAACGTTTGGACTTCTATTTTTCAGTTGGCTAATCCCACACGTTTGTTTCAGCATTGGGAAATTCAATTATAGTGTTCCGTTGATGTTTTCAACGAAATTTGTCACCCTTCTGGGCTGTCCATCCACGGCCACGTCACCGGCCTGAACAAATTGCTGTCCACCGAGTCCTAATTTCATTCAGGACTCACAGGAGCATTAATAACTAGAAGTTGTCATCATATCGGACACATGAGGTCGGTGTAACTTTCAATACAATTTAGCTCTTTTAGTGAACCGTGGTATCTCCATGTAGGGCTCGGTTTCTCGACGTAGAACTGTAACTTTTACCTATTGCGGCCCAACGCACACCAACCAAATCGTACCCATGTAAAGCGACCCCTATCGCTAAGCTAGTATTTAGATTTTTTTTCCTTTTTTTTTGTAAGGTAAAACCAAAATTTCTTTTTTTTCAATATAGACCATTTCAACCCATACCATTTTTTATTTTTCTTCCCTTTACATTTAAATTTAAATTTTCTTTGCTCCGTGGCTCTCATCGGGCAGTATTCTTAGAGAACCACGTGGCAAACCCCCATAGCCAAATTACTTTAAAAACTTGTTTTTTTCCTACTGACAAAAAATACAACCAATTTAAAAATTTTGCGGTTGGTTAAGTGAGTAAACTTGACACCACTTTTAGGGTTCCGTACCCAAAGGGTGAAAACGGGACCCTATTACTAAGACTCCGCTGTCCGTCTGTCTGTCTGTCACTAGGCTGTATCTCATGAACCGTGATAGCTAGACAATTGAAATTTTCACAGATGATGTATTTCTGTTGCCGCTATAACAACAAATACTAAAAAAAATATAGTAAAATACATAATTATTTACGGGGGGCTCCCATACAACAAACGTGATTTTTTTGCTTTATATTAATAACAACAACAGGTAGACAGTTGAAATTTGCACAGATGATGTATTTCTGTTGCCACTATAAGAATAAATACTAAAAACAGAATAAAATAAATATTTAAGGGGGCTCCCACACAACAAACGAGATTTTTTTGCCGTTTTTGGTACGGAACCCTTCGTACGCGAGTCCGACTCGCACTTGTTTCATCAATCATTTAAATAAACATAAAATTTAGTAAATATCAAGTGTAATTAGTAATTATTAGTACAAATTACGTAAAAATACTTAAGTAGGTAATTGTAAATTAATACGGATCGACACGGGCGTAGCCAGGGGGGGGGTTTTGGGGGTTCAAACCCCCCCCGAAATATACAATAGGCATCATCTATTTATTGATCTATAACATTAAAATAAAAATAAAGTCGGGAAAAAAGGTAGATGGGAAAATACCTATCGTAGTTTGCATGCGTTTAATTCCTGTCATTTTACTTAAGTATATCCAAATATTTATACATCGCTCCAAATTTTGGCGACCATACCCGTTTCCACTGCTACCTACGGTTGCCAGATGGTCGGGATTTGCCTGGATTCTCCCGGAATTCCAAGTGGTCTCCCGACTCCCGAAAAATCTAAAAATCTCCCGGAAGAACTGCTGTTCCGAAAGTTCTCTAGAAAACATTAATTTTCGCGTAAGAAACTACAGATCACAAGATTAGCGGATGAATTTAACTAAAAATCGCGACCGTTTTATTCTACTATAGACAGGCAAGAGTACAAGATTAATGGATGAAACGGGTGAAACTAACTAAAAATCGCGCTGCATGGTCGTTTTTTTTTTCAATAGACAGGCAAGATCACAACTTACAAGATTAGTGGATAAAACTGACTAAAAATCACGCTGCGCGGCCGTTTTTTTTTCTCAATAGATAGACAAGATTACAACTTACAAGATTAGCGGATGAAACTAACTAAAAATCGCGCTGCGCGGCCGTTTTTTTTACAGACAAGCAAGATCACAACTTACAAGATTAGTGGATGAAACTGAATAAAAATCGCGCTGCGCGGCCGTTTATTTTCAATAGACAGGCAAGATCATAACTTACAAGATTAGTGGATGAAACTGACTAAAAATCGCGCTGCCCGGCCGTTTTTTTACTGTATACAAGCATTTAAGTTACATTTTTTATTTTAAATATTTATTTCTCCGAGCGGTCCTCTAATGCCCATGGGTTCATTTAATATAAATGTCATTTCATTTACATTGTTGTAGTTTTATTTTCTGAAAACCCCCCCCGATACAGAATTCTGGCTACGCCCGTGCGGATCGATTTATCAGACCTCGCCAACCCCTAAAATTAGTTTTCGGTTATGTCGACCCCTGGGAAACCGATATCGGGGGTCGATATCGACCACTTTGGGAATCTCTGCTAGCTATAGCTAGTATACTGTAGGTCGAGCTGATACTTCAGTACACTGTATGCCGAACCGATACTCTAGTATACTGACCTGGGTAGAAGGTGTTGGAGATGAATATGCGCAGTTTGCGCTTCTGCTTCATGGGCCGCTTGAGCGCCTCCTGTATGTCGAGGCGCTTGCGCATGATGGTGGCGTCCAGCTTGCGCTCGAACGCCAGCAGGTCCATGTACGCCTGCGACTCCGGCACTAAATCACGCACCTACAACACCAATACATGACAACATGGCGTACACTGTTCCGATCCTGGACAAATTACTTAAAACTAGATATAAGGAATCAAAATTAAATTTAGACTCAATTAATTACCGAGAGTTGCGTAAACGTCTCACGGGAACTCACACGCAACATCATGAAAACCGGAATATAAGTCAATTGGTCTGTCATTAGTTACAGAGTAATGTTCCATGTACGCCTGCGCCAGTGCGCCTCTATACTCCGATCCTGTAATAAGTAGCTCAAGACAACAGAGAATAAAGGATTGAATCCACAGATGGCAACACCATGAAAACCGGAATACAAGTCAATCGGTCAGTCATTAGTTACAGAGTGAAGTTCCGCACCCTGATTATCTAAAAAGAAACTATTTAGCGACCGGTTGCATTTGACATCCATTGCTACTTTTCTTTGGTATGTTTTTTTTTTACCCCAAAGAAAAGTAGCAATGTATTACGTTCATCTGTGAACTGCGACCGGTCGCTAGGCGGTTTCTAATTAGATAATCAGCCCGCCGGTTATAGCAATACAAGTCACTCAGTCATCGATATATAGATTAGTTACAGTGAAGTAAGGCACAAGTTATTTTTTTAATAAAGAGACAAAAAAGCTAGGACTATGATGTGTTGAATGTCTTACCTTTTGTGGCAAAATCTTGTCAGCCAGTCGCTTTTTACGCTTGCCGCCTGCGCCCGCGCCGCTGTACACGTCCCTATGAACAACACACATTGCATTTATGTTGGCCCAGGGCGAACAACTTCCTAGAAACAGTTAAAATAAAAGGCAGAGTTTTGTTACCAACCTAGGCCAACAAAAACTATTAATGTGACAATGTAATGTAAACTGATATAAAAATGTATGTAATGGAATACTAAATTGGTTCAAAAGAGCAAAATGTAAAGGCTTATTATGTGTCTCTGCCCTGCCCAGTCTTGTGATGTGGCTGCTTAAAAATAAAAGAAAAAATCTACAGAAAATTACAATATATTAGTTTAAATTAAAGTACATAAAGTCTAAACATTAATTCACTGGAGTAATCTGACCTTTACGGTTGTAACCATGAACGTTTGACGCTCGTTTAAAAAATGTCCCAGTTGTAACCATGACTGCTACTGACTTTATGTGAGTGAACTGAAACGCAACACTATTACAATAAATATGGTAACACTATTTGACAATGTGACATTAGCATCTGTCAGTTTACTCCAGTGAATTAATATTAAGTAGATGCATAAGTATCGGTGTACTGACAGGGCTCTGTCACTCTGCGCGCGAGTATGAAGCGCTCGGCGTCCTCTGTGAGGACAAATTCCATACGTCAGAAAAGATAAGGCCTACGCGATAGAATGAGAGGCAACTACTAGGTGAAAGTTTTGGAGCGAAGAGAACGCTGTGCGACCTGAATTGCACTTTATTGTGTTGGAGCAAGAATCGCAATTTATTTAAACGATTTTGTGGAGTGCAACTTCTGTATGCTAGTACTATTATCTATTCTGTGGTACTGACTGAGAGTTGTACATGTTGGGCTTGTGCTGCGGCGGCATGGGGCTGCGCGCGTCGGCGGCGCGCTTCTGGGGCTGCGGGGGCGGCGGGCGCGCGCCGGGCGGCGGCCCCCCCGGTCCCCCGGGGCCCGGCGCGGGCGCGCTCCCCCCAGCGCCCCCGCCGCCGTACGCACCGCCCGCCACCGGCGCGCGCCCCCCCGCGCCCACCCCGCCCGGCCCCACTCCTGGGCCCACGCCGCCACCCGGCGAAGGGAACCCACTGCGTGCTTGCTGTCAAGAGAAGAACAGAGTGTACTCAATATAAAAAACTATAGCTTTTCTCTCTTTTACTTGAACTTTTACTTACACTGAATAAGAGCAGTACCTAACTATCTATATCTCTAAATTTTCAATGTCGAGAACAGTTAGCATAAACTCAGCACTCAAGCGGCACCTTGAATAATGCAATTGGGAATAGAATGTTTTCCATTATTTAATTCATAATCAAATAGATAATGACACTAGTTTTTTGTTATTTATTTCATAGCAGTTGACTAGTGAGCAACTTTGATGCACTACATCTGCAACTATCAGGGGCCGTAAGCCTAACACATTGAATATCGAAAAGTCTGCTGGGTTTCAAATTAAAATTGATAAATCGAGTCCCATTCGGACCAAAATGGCGAACCCCAATTCATGATGTCACACGAACATTGATAACTTCCGAATTAATTATGTCAACAAATAGTACAAAACGAAATTCCTTACTTTGATTTCTCTGTTTTAAGTTAAAACTGAGCAGACCCGCCGAAATTCGAAAAGTTGGCCGATACGGCCCTACATGGTTAAACATTGATTATCCTCTATGCTTCTTCTGAAACACACAGCACATTAAGTCTCACCAATTGGAAAGTCAGGTTCGGGGACCACATTGAAGTTGTTTAACAGCCACTAATCTAGAGCTCACATAATGGGTTATGTATGGCCCATTATTTTCATCTACCCATAAATAGAACCTGTGCCTCCATAGCAACTATTGAATAATGAGGAATTAGTGCCACATTATTTACAGTTTAACCCATCAACGCCTGGAAAATGTAGGTACTGGCCATTAATGTTGCCAGGAGTTCCATAGCACGGGGTTTACCTAGTTTGGACTCCTGTACCCCATCACTTATAAAGTTGTATGAAACCTTTATTGTACTTACCTATGTAATGGGGAGTTTTTTTTTTAATTATTATTATTAAGTTTGATGCCGAGTCCTTTTCAGTCTAAGAGTTTAAAGATGTCCTACAAGGCAGCCATGAACAGTTTCAGAGAAATATTATCTCCCTGTCTTACACCTTGCTGCAGTTGGATAGGATTTGTGCTCTGATTCTGTACTCGGACGACATGGTGGCATTTTTGTATAAATATCTCAACACCTCAATATACCTGTAGTCCACTTAGCACCTTTGGAGAGACTGCAGCACTGCCCAGTTTTCAAGAATCAAAGGCTTTCTCATAATTAGGGCATGGAACCGATTATAACCGATTCCAAAATAACTGGGAAAAACCGATTCTTTTTTGTCCTATGAGAGAAAAATTCAGATCCATTCTATGAGAGAAATGAATTTTTTTTAAGTCGCATTTCTCAACCGATTCTAGTGAAATTTTGTGAGCAGGTTCAATAATTTATCTAAAATTGTTTAGTCAAGCCAGTTTTTCCTAATTTATCTAAAAAAATATTCACCCATTTCGAAAATTTTTCTAAATTAGAAGCACCATCTAGCTGCAAATAATAAACCTAACAGCACTTAATGTGTTCTTTGGAAACCTCATGGAAACATTTTATTTTTGACCAATTTGAGCCACTTTTTACAGCTCACGGAGCCACTAGTTTATTGTAAGAGAAGACTAGAAGAAATGAAACAGTAATACACGGTAGGAGTCCTACTCCTACCTATCCTAGTATAGACCCTGTGAGAATTAAGTAGCTGTTTCTTTATGTTTTCGTGTTTTATTTTAAGTAAATAATTGGTTTCGTGTTTTATTTTAAGTAAATAATAGTCCTACTCCTACCTATTCTACTAGAGACCCTGTGAGAATTAAGTAGCTGTTTCTTTAAGTTTTTGTGTTTTATTTTAAGTAAATAAATTCGATTTTAATAAAAAAATAAGTAAATAAACGCGTTTTTTCTTTACTTAACATGAAACAAAATTGTAAACAAAAAAAAACAAAAAAGAATCGAAAAAACCGGGTACCCCATTTTGACCAAAGAATCGGAATCAAAATTTTCAATTCTTCAAAGAGATTCTGCATGTCCTACTCATAATCCACGAACACCAAGCAAAATGGCAGATTATACTCCTCGGTCTTCTGCCACAGCGTATGGATGTGGTCTATGGTGCTAAAGCCTTTTCGGAACCCGGCTTGTTTGGGAGGTTGGAAGTCGTCGAACTTGCGAGCGAGACGATTCATAAGAACTCTCGAAAACAGTTTAGCTCATAGAAATAGAATGTCAAAGAACAACAATGTCAATAAACAGGTGATCCGAAAACTATACATACATTTTATATGAGATACGTAAAATATGACTTAGATACATAAAATATGACTATATATGGCAAAGGAAATTAATTAATTATGTTCCATATTGTTATCTTCGTCGATAAACGAATAAATGTAGCGAAATATGGTTTTAGAGAAATGTGTGGCAATATCTTATTTACCTGTTAAAAGTGTGATTACTTGGATTGTTTCTTTTTGTCACATCACAATTACTTAGAGCACAAGACACCATGGCTCCACGATACCTTTATTTCAAATTCTAATTAAGATTAACAAATATTTTAAACAAACTGTGATTGCTTATTTGCTAGGTGGGACGCTAGGGGCTCTTACTGTAAAAAATGTTGGCACATGTCACTTGATCCTTTGTCTCTTTTTTATATAGACCGTGTCCGTATGATGTTAACTTCTCTTTTCCACGCTTTGTTGGTCTTCTTGGCGAAATTTTTCTATGTCTATGGTTTAGCTTTTCCTCATAATCACTACAATTTAGAATCTAAGTTCAGATCAAAATCTTTTCCACTAATTGCCTATCAGATAAAAAAGTGGGTACATTCTTACTGGGAAATTAGGTCCTGGGTAGGGTCGCGGTGGCATCGGAGATCCCGGGGGCTGCGCGGGGCCCGCGTACCGCTGCTGCTGCTGCATGGGGCTCGGCGGGGGCGCGGGGCTTGCTCCACCACTGGGGAATCTTTGTGCCATTGTTATTTAATACTAAAAACCCGTGCACGTAAAACTAAGTGACACTTCACTGATGCTGAACTATTTACTTATTTATCTAAAACATTACTGCTTAATTATCGATTCGAAGTATTATATCACTTTAAACGATTATATGAAATGCGGTTTGGAGTTTCATTGCAATTAAAATGCTCAAATTATTATTTTAATTAGATTTTCTTTCACAAACAATCGGCTTCACTTTTTAGCTTGGTTCACAGATTAGATTAATTAATACAGACAGAATGACAATGACAATGACAGTGACAGCAGGTACTTTCTGGCAGAATAATCGCTAAGTCATCGGTCGCCACAGAATACCTTTCAATTTTATTTACAACCCACGTGGTGGATTATGAGCTCTCAGCAAATGAAGAAGTTATTTGTTATCAGAAGTTACTACTGCGCATACCCCTTCCACACTACCGAGAGCTCATAGGCAACGACGGCTAAAGTAAATACTGTGATCCATCGGTATTTTAACAGGGGCCTATTTCATAAAATACTGAAAAAGTACAGTAATTTATCATACAGTAGTAGTTTACTGGGGTAGAGTAGAATTATGTTTTATAATTAATAAGATACCCCAATATCAACAGTGGTAAATTATTGTAGTTTTACTATTCTTTTATGAAATAGGCCACTGATTATATACTGATGGATCACAGTATTATTTACCATGCGTGTAGCCGTCGCCATAATCCACTACGCGAGGTATTCATACTTTCCCTGGTTAAAATCCACTGGAGTTTTTGGCGCCATTTTGTCTAGTACGGTTTGGTGTCTATTTTAATTATTTGAAAATTGATTCATAGTGGATATTGTGTCTTAAAATTGGTGCAGTTTTGTGGTACAAGTGTCTACACAACAGTAGGTATATTATCTGTGACACAACTGAACAATATGTGGGATAATTGAAATAGGCGCGATCTTGCTTGTGTGAAGCTGAGACTTTTATTGTAGTGGTAGCTACCTCGGCAGAACTATCCGAGTAAACTGTCTTGATATACTTGTTGCCAAATGCTCCAATCAGCATTAGAATGCAATGCACCCGCATTCTAATGTAAACATAAACTGAAACAATACCTACCACTGAACTATTAACCACTTGACACTGGCAAAAATTACTTCCAAGAGGAAAGTAGATTGCCAAAATAAAAATAGAAGAAGAAGTAAAATCCACTCTATGGCGATCGATGACCCTACCGCCTAACTCAAAGCTTTAGCCAGAGCGATAGCTAGACTATATCCATCCTTGTCATATCATAACACGATGACAAGGATGGACAGTGCACTGACGTCATAAACCAAAGCCAGAGTCAAAGCGAGAGAGTTAGGCGGTTCGGGGGCAGCAGCGTAGCCTGCTGGAATGCACCCATCATTGACATGTTGACAGTTGTTGAGTTGACAGAGATTGACAAAATAGCCCTACAGGCTCCCATTGAAGGTCCAAACAAATTATCGGACGCGGCTTACTGCCGCGGCTGATCTGAGGTGTGCAAACTATCGGATGTAGTAGGTCGCGGACGAAACCATAGACTAATATGACGTCATCGGACGTCCGATAGCTATCTGGCACGCAGGATGTTATGAGAGCGTGCACACTTATCAGCCGCGGCAGTAAGCCGCGTCCATAAGCCGCGTCCGATAATTTGTTCGGACCTTTATCGTTCTCCTGTCTTAAGGCCGAAACAAATTATCGGACGCGGCTTACTGCCGCGGCTGATCTGAGGTGTGCAAACTATCGGATGTAGTAGGTCGCGGACGAAACCATAGACTAATATGACGTCATCGGACGTCCGATAGCTATCTGGCACGCAGGATGTTATGAGAGCGTGCACACTTATCAGCCGCGGCAGTAAGCCGCGTCCATAAGCCGCGTCCGATAATTTGTTCGGACCTTTACCGTTATTTAAAATTAGTTTAGAGTCTCTGCTCTTGGAACCTAACATTTGTTATAACGTAGGTGTTAATAAAGATGACATAGAAGCAAACACTCTTTTTAATCATAATACAGATGAACAGTTTAGAAAAGCCAACTTCATTTTCACAGATGCTTCAAAATTGTCTCCATCTGAAAACGTAGGAGTACTTAGGTGTTTTCCATTTACAGTACAATATAGTTCAAAAAATTAAATTACCTCCTGAAGCTTCGGTATTTACAGGGGAATGTTTAGGTATCTACAAAGCTTTAGAGTACCTACCTATAATATTATTTTAATGAAACTTAAAAACTCAGTGATATTTACTGATTCTAAAAGTACATTACAGGCTATACAGAAATTTCCTTTTAAAATGAAACCATGTTATCCAATTATATGTGATGTGAGGTAAAAGCTTTAAAAAGTATTTTTTTAAATTATTCAGTTAGTTACTTTAGCTTGGATTCCTAGTCATCAAGGTATAAGTGGGAACGAAAGAGCCGATGAATTAGCCAAAGACGCGGTGAAATGTGGTGACCTACATCCGCATGATTTGACTAACTTGCCTAAAACTTGTTTATTACATTCCTGGAGACAAATTGTCGCAAAAACTTCTCTTGTTAAAGGCAAAATTTATTAGGGAATATGCATAAGTCACCGATTTTGATGAAATTGAGCTTGATCGCTGCGGACACTTATAAAAACATGATGGATCAGGAAAAAAAATAAAAAAAATGTATTTTTTTTTTTATCACACGATGAAATCAGGGGAAAATAACGATATTTTTTTTTCATTTTCGGATATAATGCACTTTACAGTCAGATAGAATATGGAATAAGAAATAATATTTTGTATGACACATATGTACTTAAACGCAAAATTTAGGGAGATAATTGAAGGTTATTGGCTAACTCCATATTAAACGCGTCGAAACACACCTGAAACGTGATGTGTGACGTCACCGTTTTGCATGGAGCGTTTTCGGCGGGTGCTGCTGCGCGCTAACTTCAAGTAACTATATCACGAGAACAAAACGCAAGAGAAAAGTTTTAATATTACAGTTAATTTTCTCACGCATTATACTTTTGATTAAGATTAAAAAAAAAATTGATGCATATTCCCTATTGTGGAACTGATGTTGGAGACCTCGACCACTTATTCTTTTCTTGCCCCCGTCATGATCATTCCGTTTTTTTCAACTCCCTTGCAGCACTAGATGTACCATTACCTACCCGCATGTCCTGCTTATTAATGGATCCTTGTAAATATTATAATATCTTATCATCATTTATTAATCTTAATAATATTAAAATATGATTTTTATATGCTCATACATTTACTATTTCATATTTAACTATTACCAATAACATTTTATCATCCCAAACCCAAACCAACTCCTCTGATCCTTTTCTTCCAAATTCCGGTATATTTACCTTCTTATTTCCCTGTTTCCCTACCTTTTATATAACTTTGACATTGGCAAATTAAGTAGTAACACTGTATTGCCACAAAAAAAAAATAAAAAAAAAACACAGAGTAGCAGCGCAGACGACAAAATGATTTTAATAAGGTACCAAGGGCGGATCCAGGATTTAAATTTGGGGGGCGCCCTCGGAGACTCGGGTCTAGGGCAGGGTCTATGTTAGGGATCCCTGTCAAGGATGCACAAAATGCCTGATTTAGGAAAAATTACGATTTTTAGAAACTAATTTTGTGGTGTTGTCTATAGTAAAAAAACTGCCGCGCAGTGCGATTTTTTGTCAGTTTAGTCAATAGGGAATATGCATCAATTTTTTTTAAAATCTTAATCAAAAGTATAATGCGTGAGAAAATTAACTGTACTATAAAACTTTTCTCTTGCGTTTTTTTCTCGTGATATAGTTACTTGAAGTTAGCGCGCAGCAGCACCCGTCGAAAACGCTCCATACAAAACGGTGACGTCACACATCACGTTTCAGGTGTGTTTCGGCGCGTTTAATATGGAGTTAGCCAATAATCTTCAATTATCTCCCTAAATTTTGCGTTTAAGTACATATGTGTCATACAAAATATTATTTCTTATTCGATATTCTATCTGACTGTAAAGTGCATTATATCCGAAAATGAAAAAAAAATATCGTTATTTTCCCCTGATTTCATCGTGTGATAAAACTAAAATAATATTTTTTTTTTATTTGTTTTTCCTGTTCCATCATGTTTTTATAAGTGTCCGCAGCGATCAAGCTCAATTTCATCAAAATCGGTGACTTATGCATATTCCCTATTGTATGTACTCTTTTTTTTTTTTTTTTTTATTTATTTATAATCAGGCAACAAGGCCCATAGATATATACCTTAAAACTAAACATATATAAAAATATAAAACAATTGTGTTAGTTAATAACTTAATGGTAATGTTAGTAAAGAATTAATTTGACACTATTTTCTGTGTCGAATCGGGGGCACAGGGCAATGTCCCTCGGAAGCGCCTGTACACCACGCCCTGCGGCCAGAAGTCCTCCTTCATGAAAAGGTCCAGCCTTGTTGTCGGGATGCGCACCACAAATGCCTTGAAATTGGTGTTATGGCGCGACTCCAGAGGCTGAACCCTCAAGCAAAAGTTGCTTTTCTTCTTGATGTACTCTATCACGTCCTGCACGGTGGTGGTGTGGTGCAGGCGGGACAGGTACACGGCCGTGGTCGGTATGGCAGCTCGCAGCAGGAAGTTGGGCCCTGTCGGTGCGGTGCCATGGTGATTCTGCCTCGTTCGCTGACGCTGTCGCTTTTTATTCCGAACCTCGAGGAAGCCGTCTTCATCTTGGACCGGTCGGACGACATCATGCGAAGGAGCTTTTCCACTGACGGGAGCTGGCTGCTGCGACTGCGGCCTTGAGTTCTTGGCGGCAGCAACGGCAGCAAAATTCCGTTGACAGCTGCTTACGGGCGCACGCGTCTAAGGCGCGCGCGGCGCCACCGCGGTAGGCGGCGGCGGCGGCGGGGCGCGGGCGGGGGGCGCGCAGCTCGCGGGGTCGGCGTTCGCGGCCGGCGGCGGCGGTGGCGGCGGCAACGCTCGGGCTCGATCGGGCCTTGGCGGAGACGGAGTCGAAACTGCTGACTTGCAACTCGACGACGATGTATCGAGGCAGGCCCCACGTCGCATGTTGACATTTGTGCCTGCACTAACTGACCTACTTACGGCGAGTGATTCACGTAAATCGTCAACTTCTTTACGCAACTCACTCACCGTATTTTCGGATGCTTGGAATTTCAGCATCACTTCAGCCAAACTCGCCTTTAGGGACACGATGTCCTTCAGGAGGCAGGTCACATCGACGTGATCGAAGGTGACGGGGGGCAGCTTGTTGAGGTCCCTCGCCACGAACGTCGGCACGTCATCGGGATCGGTTTCCTTGAACAGGGTGATGATCTCCTGCAGGCTCTTCTGTGTCCCATCACGCCTCCGGGACACCATCTGGTCACTTTTGCCGAGAGACTCGTACAGCAGTTTCTTTGCCAAGGCCACGTCGTCCTCGCTGAAGCTGGTCTTGCAAATTTGCAGAGCGCTCACCTCATCCATGACGTCCAGTTTTTGTTGCAGGAACGCCAGGAGTTCGTTTGCCACAAGTTTATCACTGGTATCATGGTTCTTGCGAAACAGCGGCACTTGGCCGCGTTACGCGAAATGCAATAAAATATTTAGCATGCGTCTGCACCGATCCGCATCGCACACACGACTGATGTATTTTTACGATTTATGTACTTATAGGGACGATTTCACGACTTATGTACTTATAGGGAAAAAACGGCCGCGCAGCGCGATTTTTTGTCAGTTTCATCCACAAATCTTGTACTCTTGTCTACAAGAAACGGCCGCGCAGCGCGATTTTTTGTCAGTTTTAGCCACTAATTTTGTAGTGTTGTCTATAGAAGAAAAAGTACCGCGCAGCACGATTTTTTGTCAGTTTAACCACTTGTATGTACTCTTATTTATAGTAAAAAACGGCTGCGCAGCCCGATTTTTTGTCAGTTTCATCCGCTAATCTTGCAGGTACTTTTGTCTACCTATAGTAAAAGAAATGGCGGCGCAACCAAAGGCGAATCCAGATTTTAAATTCGTGGATTTTTTTAATCTTAAAACTAAACGTTTTCAGATTTTTATAGAGGAAGAGTATTATAGGACGTAGGTGATCTCCGCATTTTACACACAGCCTTTAATTAAGTGAACGGAAAATAATAATTTTAATAATATCTCAATAAATAAATTTTAACGTAATAAATAATAACTGTTCCGAATTCGAGCGATAGTCAGCAGGATAGCACGAGAGCTCCATTATTCAGCCTCAAAATTCAATGCAATCCGCAAAGGTAACCAACCTCGTGGGGGGGGGGGGGGGGGGGGGGCCCCCATGCCCCCCCCCCCCTGGATCCGCCAATGATAGGCACTCCCATTTTAGAGAAGGCAGAGGAATCTATTTCTATACTGCCAGGTCTTCACGGCGCAGCGGAGTCGTCCTTCCTTCTCGATAATTTCTACGTGGTTTTACTAGTTCTACTGAGGTCACTACATTGAGTGATTGACAGACCAACGCCCAGCTCTGACCACTGGACGTAGATACTTGAAATTTTGCTTATAGATACCTACTTTATATAGTGTAAGCAGAAAGGATTTTTGGAAATTCTACCCAGAGGGGTGCCCCGAGGAAAGCCCCAAAGCCGAGTTGTGTTTGAGCTAGGACCCATTCCAGGTTAAAATGAAATCATGTCTATAATTTAATTTTAAAGTAGAAACCAAAGTTTGTCGGATAACTTTCTAATACTTCCGGGAATAAATTTTGTTGGGCCACTTGACGAAAATTTTGGCGCCTCACCTTCGGTAGGTAGTTGGGGCCCAAATTGAAGATTCCAAAGGATCGGCGGGCTGATTATCTAATTAAAAACCACCTAGCGACTGGTTGCAGTTCACAGATGATCGTGATCCATTGCTACTTCTTTTTGGGTTAAAAAAAAACATACCAAAGAAAAGTGGCAATGTATGTCAAATGCAACCGGTCGCTAAATAGTTTCTTATTAGATAATCAGGGTGCCGAACCTATAGCAATGAATGTGGATGATCTTGTGGATTCAGAAACTGTCGAGGTTGACAAATCTAAGGCACATGGTAGAAAATATCTTCTGTGAAGACCCTGAGTTTGGCGAAATATCAGTCAATAGTCAATAGCAGGAGAATTAAAGGAACATCGCTTGAAGGATTGCTCAGCTGAAGTGGCAATAGGCGGGACACATAGCGAGAAGAACCGATGGCCGTTGGGGCGGGGCGGTTCTGTTATGGCAACCGCGTACTGGACGATGCTCCGTGGGTAGGCCCTTGAGAAGGTGGACCGACGATCTGGTTAAGGTTGCGGGAAGCCACCGGATGCAGGCAGCGCAGGACCGATCATTGTGGAGTTCCTTGGGGGAGGCCTATACCCAGCAGTGGGTGTCGTGCGGCTGATATGATGATGATGAATGGAGGCGTCCGTCGTCGTCGGCTGTTGGTGGATTAAGCGAGCTAAATACTGTGGAAAAAATGACGCATGTAAAGCACGCTGATTGATATTTCACAATCATTTATTCGTTGGAGAGCATGTTAATAGGTACACAAAATTAAATTTTTAAAGCGGAATGATAAAAGAAACAGTCCGCCGTTACCGCGCGAAAGTCGTCCTTCTTGCTTTTGCTAGAACGCGATGAGCGTTGATGTTGATAAAACACTTATGGAAGAGTTCACTGTTTGAAAACCCCTTTGTGTCCCGCTACCTGCAACATGGACCATCTGATGGAAGCAACCACAGAACAAAGCTATGTTCTGTGGAAGCAACAGACAATGCTATTCGGGTTTTTTAGACACACTAACTAGAGGAATCATCGACATGATGGAGAAGACCATCAGCCAGCCCTCAGATGAGTGTTACCTACTGTTCTGGTTCTATAAGAAGAACAGTGGGTCTATTGTTGGTCTATTGCCCAAGTGTCTCGACTTCGCCGTCGGCTTCATTTGACAAATGGAAAAACTTAGCAAAGAAAAGTAGAAATGTATTACAACCATCTGAATGGCCCAGTTCAAGAAATCACAAAGTCCATTTTTACAGTTTTTGAACTAGTAACACAGAAATTTTTACTTTTTTTTCTCTCTATCGACTGGCCTTTTTTTAACACGTTTTTTTCTTAACATATCCCTGAGTGAGATTTTGCCATTTACTTATACGCTAAGTCCACCATTTCCAATTCAAGAAATCACTAATCACTATGTGAATTTACTATCCTAAAACTTCCTTAGTCCTATCGATTGAGTCAAAGAAATCCCTAAATCCATTTTCTTTTTCATAAGTCCTTGCAACACTGCTTTATGTTGTCAAACCCATTGTCGAGAGTTAACGGTTTTGCAGAAAATAATTATTAGTTTCGACTTATTCCTAGTGAAAAACTATTAAAATTGAGTGGAAACGAGGATAAGATAAGAAGGTAAACTTCTTTCCTAGGTAACTGATTATGAAACGTTGTAATTGAGTCACTCAATTGCTTGTTTTCAACTGTTGCATTGATGGCGTTACTTGCTTAATTTTCATAACTTTTATTTCTTTACATTAATGAAACAATCAGGATTATTCGATCCTGATTTTGTAGAGCCAAGCTTAACTCTACGAGCCCTAACTCTACAAGCCTTAACTTCAAAAACTCTACACCTTAGTCAAAATATGTGGCTTGGCCGTTTCGCTACATGGAAAAATATATTCACTGTTCAATGTTCATACTTTTCTGATAAACAGTTCTTGTAGTAACGAAATGGCCAAGCCACATATTTTGTTTGACTAAGGTGTAGAGTTTTTGAAGTTAAGGCTTGTAGAATTAGGGCTCAAGCTTGGCTCTACATGAGGTCTGATAACTTTTTGACAGTGCGAGCCTTGGCAGCAACATTTACATGAAAATGTTTTTGGTGGGATTTCACTTCTTTTTGTAAGTAACTCTCCATATACCAGAAAAGCAAGCTGGGGTCAGAATTGTGGTCTTAAATCGTACAAAATACGATCACTATTAATCAGCGTGCATTGTACCATTATTTATTCTGGTGATAGAACTAAATCATTTATGCTGTTTATATATTAAACTAGCGGCCTATCCCTCGGGAACAATACTTGTTTTCGGGATGAAAGGTACCCTATGTCCTTCTCTGAAATCCTGACAACGTGTATGTAAAATTTCATGATGATCGGTTCAGTAGTTAAGACGTAAAGGCGTAAAAAACAAACAAACAAACGGACTTTCGCATTTATAATATTATACTAGCGGCCGCCCGCGACTTCGTCTGCGTGGACAGTTTTTTTGCTATCCCTCGGGAACTGTACGTTTTTTCTGGATGAAAGGTACCCTATGTCCTTTTCTGTACCCCTAGCAACGTCTATGCAAAATTTCATGATGATCGGTTCAGTAGTTAAGACATGAAGGCGTAACAAACAAACAAATAAACAAACAAACAAACGGACTTTCGCATTTATAATATTAGTAAGTAAGGATAGTAAGGATTAACTAGCGGCCTCCCGTGACTTCGTCTGCGTGGAAAGTTTTTTGACTATCCCTCGGGAACAATACTTGTTTTCGGGATGAAAGGTACCCTATGTCCTTCTCTGAACTCCTGACAACGTGTATGATATGTAAAATTTCACGATGATCGGTTCAGTAGTTAAGACGTAAAGGCGTAACAAACGAACAAACAAACAGACTTTCGCATTTATAATATTAGTAAGGATAAGGATTACTAGCGGCCGCCCGCGGTTTTACCCGCGTGGTTCCCGTTCCCGTGGGAATATCGGAATAAAAAGTATCCTATGTTTTAACCTAGGCTATCTACTATCTGTGTGCCAAATTCCAACTAAATCCGTTCAGTAGTTTTTGCGTGATTGAGGAACAAACATCCAAACATCTAAACATCCAAACATCCAAACCCACAAACTTTCACATTTATAATATTAGTAAGATAGTAAGATGATATCATGTGGTCTATTATACTTCAGATTCGTCCTCGATATTAGTATATTAACACATGTAGTACCGCTTGCGTACGTATCACCACTTAGCACGTTATTTTACAGTAATAACCTTAAAAACCTAAAAAGAAAAGGTTTTCGACTTAAAATTGACATTTATTTTGACATTTCCGGTCCAAGTTTGCCCCGTCACTACTACACGCCAACCACTTCATTCGCTTTTCGTGCTTCGCCACGGACGCACGTATACAGTCTCAAAGTGAGACTTCTTTAGAATTATATTTTTACAGTGAAAATTAAATTTTATTTAAGCATTTACTTCGTGAAGAAAGGAAAAAGTTTTCAAGACGGATTAGGACAAGAAGAAGAAGTCAAAACGGAGGAACACTTTTAAATGCCGTTCACTTGGTTAAACAGCATAATTGTCTGCTATTTATCTGATGCGAACTTACCATACTGGGTACTTTTTGTCAGTTTATTTATTTGTCTGATGCGAATTTACCATACTGGGTACTTTCTGTCAAAGCATTGTGTTTAAGACACAATTAAATATCTATTGCACTCGAGATAGTCATACTGGACTATTTGACCGCATAGATAGGTCAAACAATGCTACTGCAACAACTACAGCAACTCAAAGTGCCGTTAACGACGTGACATTGTAAAAAGCAGACTGACCTCAAAGGTTGCCACGTTGGAACCGCTGCCGAGCACCAATCGGGTGACTCCGTCATCCGCTGATTCCGCCGCCATCCGCCTTCCAGGTAGGCGGCTGTTGTGCTGGAGCTGCAAGAGCGGCCCTAACAACAGCGTTGCTACTCAGGTATGAGTGTTGACATCATGATATCCTTGGTGTTGAGTTAATCTCTACGGTATTATCAGTATACCATCGGTACTAAGATAAATTTATAGTTTACAAAACTGACAGAGCTAGCTGTAAACGCTAAAACTTAACAACTTACTGGAACCAGATATTGAGTTATAGAGCAGCTAGCTCATACCTGATACTTCACACCTTTTATGTGAAATAGCTAGCTGCTGGAATGCTGATAGAAATTTCAACTAAAATGGAATAACAGAATCCTTACATTTTATTATCTATAATCATATCATAATTGCAATGCAATTATCCTACTAATATACGTAGTGTCTTCTTATTCGTCTGTGCTACTAATATTATAAATGTGAAAGTTTGTGGGTTTGGATGTTTGTTCCTCAATCAGGCAAAAGCTACTTAACGGATTTGGTTGTAATGTAATCTGGCACACAGATAGTAAATAGCCTAGATTAATACATAGAATACTTTTATCCCGATAATCCCACGGGAACGGAAACCACACGGGTGAAACCGCGGGTGGCCGCTAGTAAATCATAAATGCAATTTATGTTTGTTGGTATACAGTAAAAAAATTAATCATTTGCCTTCACTAGGAAACCTTGTATTTCAGGCGGGTAGACCTAACATGTTGAAGAACTTGTTAATCACTAACTATTTAGTATGTTTCTTTCTAAGCTATGCCCTTGTACAAATTATCTCCATTACTTTTCAAATTTAATTTGTGTGAGTGTGTACAAAATAATGTTTCTGATGTGAAAAAAAAATATTAGCTACAAGTATAAGTAAAGTTTTAGGCAGCTTTCCGATACAAAACTATACACCTTTTTTGTGACAGTATTTCGCATTTTTTACATTATGTCGGGCATTACGACGTTTAATTATACCGTACATGATCAACATCCAGTGTACCTGAGACTGATCACTTAAAAAGCCACTGACAGTTCAGTCAAATATGAATGATGCATTGGCCACACACAGGCTTGATGTGAACGATATGCATCAACGAAAAACTGTAAGTAAATCAGGCGCAGTACTCAATAAAACATTTTTAAAACTGATTTATATATTTATTTCCCTTAAAAGCGACAAACAAAAGACGTAGGCAGGTATGCCACATGCTTCATCTCCGACGGCAAACGAACAGCAAGACGCGGCGAGGAAGCCCCATCAGCGATTTGTTTCGTCAGACACAGCAGACTCGCAGACGGGCATTACGGCCCGTCCAAGTTGCCGATGATGTATCATCAATTTTCGGCTTCGATCATCGTACGTGGGGTAAGGACACTCATTAGGATAATGTAAGTGAGGGTGCGTGCTGGTGTGGCATTTGTATGTATTCAGCAAATACAGGCAATGGTCCCCAACTACAGACGCAAAGGTCCACTCAATCGTTTGCGCCAGTAATCGTCTATGTGTGGAAGTACCATCTAGCCGCACTACGCAGGTCACCTTGATTATTAGTATATTTTTTCTATTATATAAATGTATCTGTTTAATGATTCACTTTGTACACTCTCCAGAGATATTATAGTCTACCATTAACATGACTAAAATTCTAGCAGAATGCATAACAGTTACAGTACGTAAAAATGATTATATCACAATTATAAAAATGCTTTTTGTTTTGAAATCACAGTCTAGACATCCCATCACCTTTAAGGTTTTAATATTGATAAGGAAAGTGATAGAAATATACGAGCCTAAAATATTAACTCTTGGGCATTGTGGTACCCATATTTTTATTACAAAATTACCGCCGCCGGCTATAACATTTTTTAAACAGCATGATTTCCCTGTTATTGGACAGTATTTACTATTTATAAGGGTCTCAGAACATTTTTTAAAGAATGAAGTTCATCTTTTTATATACATTTTTTTATACAGCTACCGTCGCATTTTTCCATTATATTACAAATGTACTAGCAATTATGGTCTTTACAAGACAAACGTTCACAAAACTGCAAAAATCACTTTGTTGAATGTCATCGATACTTAAAAGAAATTCAGTGTAAGTCTAATTAGAGACGATATAATTGTAGACATATTTTCTTTTGGGCCTTTTAACAATGGGGTGGACTAGGAGACACTAGTGGTCACATCAGGAATCACATATTGCAAAATATTTGCATATCAATTATCTAGAACATGCAGCTCATTATGCTTTCATTGCAATTTTTCTTATTGTATTCAGTGCGAGGTGTTAAGTATTCTAGATATTATTATTCTGATGCTAAATAGAAATTATTCAATTCATAAATTCAAACCCTAATCACCAGTTTTGGTTTTTTTTTCAGATTAAGATTGAGTAAATTCGAATGCAATGCAAGTCGAATTAAGCAGTGGAAATAAAATGTAGTAGATTTCAAATAGAATCCAAATACATTATTATATTACAAAATAGATTCCAAATACATTTATTTTCTTATTTGTGATTTTAGCATTCACACTGCTTTTGGTTTTTTGGCTTAGCTTTTTTGGTTTTACAATGCTTTTTTGGTTTAGTATTGTACAAAGACTATTCTGAAACTAAGCTACCTATTATTTTAATTCTATTCTACCAGTTTCTGAAACTAGAGGTATAACGATTGTGCCTTCATGATCGTCACAATCTTGAGCCTTGGTTGAGTACCTCTTATTCACATGTAAGCTACTTCTTCGTATATCTTATTCTAATATAAAGTATTAACATCCTATAACTTTTACTTTCAGGGACGGAAATTAATCGCACAAATAAATTGGTTTTCACAACATTATCAAGGTGGTTTATTTAACAGTTATATTATTTATGATATTATTGAAGCTGCTGTCTGTTAATACTATCAGGAAGTATAGAGTTTGGTAACAGAAATGGTTTGATTATTTAACAAATAATAATATAGACAGATTAAACACACTTTTTTTTACAAAAGTGAATAACACAATTTTCAGAATTACATAATATTGCGTTTATTATTGAATGGACAAAATTTAGCTTATCTCAATTGCGTAGACTTCATTGTTTAAATACAATGGATATCTTAGATTACTATGAACATCTACATGTGTTAATATACTAATATCGAGGACGAATCTGAAGTATAATTAATGATTAAATGAACTTACCTGTAAGTGAAGTTCTATCATAATTATACGAAGGATTCGTCCGAAGATATTAGTATAGAGTCCCACCCTCCCTACACATTATTGTAAATTACAATAACTGTTTACCCACTGAAGAAAATGAGGAAATATCATAGGATTTGGACTTTAAACGAAATGAAGTGGTTGGCGTGTAGTAGTGACGGGGCAAACTTGGACCGGAAATGTCAAAATAAATGTCAATTTTAAGTCGAAAACCTTTTCTTTTTAGGTTTTTAAGGTTATTACTGTAAAATAACGTGCTAAGTGGTGATACGTACGCAAGCGGTACTACATGTGTTAATATACTAATATCTTCGGACGAATCCTTCGTATAATTATGATAGAACTTCACTTACAGGTAAGTTCGTTTAATCATTAAAAATATTTATCTGTGGTCTAAAATCGTGTAAAATGAAATCAAAATCAACTACATAGCGTACTAGTACTATTATTTATTCTGTCTATGATATTAGTTTACTCTTTAACGCAGAAAGTGATAGTGCAAAGAGCAAATTTACTGAAAAAAAATCTTTTTTAAAAACACGTTTTTAAAACGGACTAAATTATTATAACAAAAAATCGGACTAAAAAAATTAAAACGGTCTAGTAAAAACAGACTAAAAAGTAAAAAATAAATTCTTCTGTAAATATTTATAACACTAATATATTATTTATACCTACAGAAAATTTAAACCTAAAAACGTGGGGCGCATTTTATAAAATTTATCATCCATGTAGTCTTTAGCATGCGCCCCACGTTTTTAGGTTCAAATTTTCTGTAGGTATAAATATTATCTAAAATAATATATAAAATCGTTAAACCAGAACGAGACAAAAAGCGAGATGGCGCTCTACGAAACTTTTTTGACACGTTTCTCTTAAACGGCACAATATTTCTCGGGAATTTGTGTGTAATTTTATTCCTTGATGCCGGGAATCGCGAAAAACCCAAGAAAATATGACATTGGGTGTTAAAATTTTGAATTATAAGCAATATAAAATCGCAAATTTTCGTAATAATATAAGTAATATTATTTTCGCAGGGTTGCTTAGTTACCACTGACTGACTTATAACCTGTTGATTTTATCTGATTGTCATCACAATTGTCATGTGATTGTCATTAGAGCATGCAAAATTATGAGAGGGAAATCACGTTTTTATTTCGTCGATTACATATTGCCATCAGTGTCAATTAAAATTTAATAATTTACGCGAGTTTCTGCGTCCAAATGGTTCGCTCAGAATTTATACCAAAGAAGCTGCAAGGAAGTCTGTGCTGTGCTACGCTGCAGCCGTATGGTATAGGTACATATGCTCCTCAGTTTTTATTGTAAAGAGAGCTTAGCTCAGTAGTCTCAGTACCCAGAGAATGGTGCTTATTTTATTGACGAAAGCTTATAGGACGCGTAGTTCCACAGCGTTACCTGTGCTTGCTAAAGTTTTCCTTGCTGAACTTGAGATTTTTCGGGCGGGACCATTTGCGGAGGAAGGGAGCCTCCTGGCTCCCAGGGAGTGCCAAGGACTAAGAAGAGCCATTAAAAAGGAAACCGTCGCTATTTGGCAGGAACGATGGGACTAGAGCGAAGGCGGATGCGAACTCTATAGATTCATTCTTGATATCGCAGTGAGCCTCTCCGGAGATTGAACTAGATTCCATCGTCTCTCAACTACTGACCGGACATGGGTGTATCAGGCAGCGACTATATTAAGAAATAATAATAATTATTATTATTTTAATAATATAAAATATGAGATGTCGATTAAATATTGCCATCAGTGTTAATTAAAATTTAATAATTTCAACTGTGTATAAATACGATAAGAAGTTACGATGCGCAAATTATCGGCGAAAGCACTATGAACTGTTTCGGCAAGGTTTCGTGAATATCTGCGTCCAAATGGAGAATTTGATTCCGTTCGCTCAGAATTTATACCAAGGAAGCTGCTTAGATTATGGAGACATATTAATAATCTAAGGGAAGCTGCAAGGAAGTCTGTGCTACGCTGCAACCGTATGGTACCGATACTCTCCTCAGTTTTTATTGTAATGAGAGCTTAGCTCAGTACACAGAGAACGGCGCTTATTTTATTGACGAAAGCTTATAGGACGTGTAGTTCCACGGCGTTACCTGTGCTTGAGAGTTTTCCTTGCTGAACTTGAGATTTTTCGCGCGGGACCATTTGCGGAGGAGGGGAGCCTCCTGGCTCCCAGGGAGTGCCGAGGACTAAGAAGAACCATTAGAGAGGAAACCGTCGCTTTTTGGCAGGAACGATGGGACTAGAGCGAAGGCGGATGCGAACTCTATAGATTCATTCTCGATATCGCAGTGAGGCTCTCCGGAGATTGAACTAGATTCCATCGTCTCTCAACTACTGACCGGACATGGGTGTATCAGGCAACGATTTCGGAAGTGTGACACCGGAATAACCAAGCTAGCCAAGATCACGCACTGTGAGATTGTTTGCTATACGACGAAGCTAGACGCATTATGCTGAATTAGACCAAGACCCAGAAACTGGACCCGTTAATAACCAGAACCCCATCTGTTGCCGTGAAAACTGAGAAGCACTGCACGAGTTTGCGCGCATCTGGCACACCATCAGAATCGTATGAATAGGTCTGAATTATTTTAGAGATTAGCGCGGTGCGAAGTACCGTTTTGTGGAGCCTAGATCCAGATGGGGGAGAGTTAACAGATAGCCAAAAAGAAAGGACGGAAACAGAATTTGTGGGGAGTTATAAAAGCGCAAACGGGGAAAGCACTCTCCCAAGATTTAGTCCGTATACACCGAGAAGGTAGGAAGGACGAAGGCTTGGTGGAGAATTGCGTCTATGGTAGAGGTCATGTACTGTAGGTCCTAAACTGTTAATTTTCTGTAAATTAATTGTTACTTATTTGTAAATAATCTCTAAATACTATGTTACTATTCTGTAACTAACCTGTATATTATTTATTATGTAAATAACAATTTATGCATTAAAATATTTTCAGAGCATTAACAGTTTAACTATTTAGTGTTATCACTGCGGTTTTTTTTTATTTGCATGTCGGGCATCCGGCGAAATATGTGTACCTACACTACCTACCTGTTAAATATTTTTGTCATCTTTAAAGAACCATGTTTCATGCAATAAATATCTTTATCTTTATCTTTGAAAGAATAAATTGTCTGTCATAGTATAGTTTCGTCCCTTAGAGAAATACTTACTTCCCTCCTCTAAGTTTCGTCCACGCGGGCGGAGCCGCGGGCAGACTCTAGTATTGTTATAAATATTTACAGAAGAATTTATTTTTTACTTTTTAGTCTGTTTTTACTAGACCGTTTTAATTTTTTTAGTCCGATTTTTTGTTATAATAATTTAGTCTGTTTATTATTTAAAATATGTTATATTATGTAAAAACAAATGCTAAGAAATGCTAAGTTACTGTCAAACGACTTGGTAATTTTTTTATCGGTATATGTTAAATCGAAACATGATTTTCGAACCTCCAACAATGCTGTCCGTCCGCCAAGCCACATAGGGCCAATGCATTCACGTTAGCAAGATGGTTTGGAGACAACACTAAGTGTCTCATTTGTGGCAAATTTGGTCACAAGAAGTGGCATTGCCCTAAGAAGTCTTAATCTGATACGACTAGTACTCAAGCTACCTCCTCTTCATCTAAAACAACTCCCTTCCCATCCAATGACCATAATAGGTCAACCAAATTTTGTACTTTTTGTAAACGTAACGGTCATTTGATTGATTCATGTTTTCTTAAGCAACGTTCTGACAGTGAAAACAAAAATTCAAGTGAAGTAAATTATTGCTCCAACCCGAATCCAGACAAAGCAATGTGATGTCAACTCTTATTAAAAAGATGCCCGTTGATATTTTGATTGACAGCGGCTCCGTTATTTCCCTTATCAAACAATCAGTTTTGAAGCATTTTAATTTTAATAGAATTCCAACCTATCGTTTAATGCGTGGCATAGGAAGCCAGGAGATTGAGGCAACCTCTTATGTCACTGCTATTTTAGAGTTCTCCGAAGTTTCCTTAGAAGTTGATTTATATGTTGTACCTGATGAATGTATAAGTGCGCCAATTTTAATTGGCACTGATGTTTTGAGCCGAAAGGGACTGACGTACATACGGACTAACAATGAACAACGGTTAGTAAGAACGGGTGATCCTGCCATAGTGCAGCACGTGAACACCGTGGAAGTTGAATCTGTTAAGACGCCTTTAGCTGGGCATGAAAAAGACCGCCTTTTAGAAATAATTAAAACTTTTTGTAGTTCATTTATTACTGGCACAGCCACCTCCACGGTGAACACGGGCAGCATGGAAATAAAACTGTCATCCAACTCTCCAATCTGTCATCGTCCCTATAAGCTCTCCGTTGATGAGAAAAACAGAGTTCGCGGTATAGTTAATGACTTGCTTACTAAGGGCATTATCAGAGAGTCCCAGTCAGACTACGCAAGTCCTATCATTCTCGTCAAAAAAAAGGACGGGAGTGATAGGATGTGCGTCGACTACCGTGCACTTAATGCTATTACCGTAAAAGAAAGATTCCCTTTGCCGCTTATTGATGACCACATCGATAAACTTGGTAAGTTTAGGTACTTTACCAGCCTAGACATGGCTACTGGTTTTTACCAAGTCCCAATGAAAGATGATGATTCTATCAGCAAAACGGCCTTCGTGACACCCGAGGGGCACTATGAGTACCTCAAAACGCCCTACGGGTTAGCGAATGCGCCGATTGTGTACCAAAGAATCATCTCTAGAACTCTTAAGGCACTTATAGACGCTGGTAAGGTCCTAACTCACATAGATGATGTACTTATGTTATGTTGCTTATGTTATTCTGGCAAATACTATTGAAGAAGGGTTGCAAAATTTAGTGGATGTCCTTAAAATTTTAACTGCTTCTGGTTTCTCAATAAATTTGAAAAAGTGCACATTTTTAGATACCGAAATTGAATATTTAGGTCGTCTCATAGGTAACGGTCAGGTACGGCCGAGCCCTGTGAAAATAGAAGCCCTAGTAAAATCGAAAAAATCTACTAACGTTAGAGAGGTCCGCCAATCTCTAGGACTTGCAGGTTACTTCAGGCGTTACATTGCCAGCTACTCCTCTAAGACTGTGCTCGTGAATACATTATCCATTGCCTTACTAACGAGCCTGTTTTGGCTATTTTTGACCCCCAACTACCCACCGAGCTTCACACCGATGCCAGTGCTATCGGCCTTGATGCTGTGTTGCTACAGGAACATCGTAATAAAAGAAAGAGGGTAGTAGGCTACTTTAGCAAGTCCACCCAGGGTGCTGAAGCTAAATACCACGGTTACGAACTGGAAACCTTGGCCATAGTTCGAGCTCTTCAGCACTTCCGCCACTACCTTATTGGTATCAACTTTAAGATAGTGACGGACTGCAACTCCTTAAAAATTACTGAGCATAAAAAAGATTTGTTGCCAAGGGTTGCACGCTGGTGGGTTTACCTTCAAGATTTCACGTTCATCCTCGAGTATAGGAAAGGTTGTATGATGCAACTTGCTGATTATTTGAGTAGGAATCCTCCCGCACAAGTCTCCCACATACGCAGTCCAGTCAATTGGGCAAAAATTGCTCAGACTGCTGATGTGGAGACGCAAGAGTTGATGATTAAACTAAGGGAAGGGCAGTTAGATCAAAACAGGTATTTTATTAAAAATAAACATTATTTTATAAACATACACCTACTGGTGAAGAGCCGCGTCTCTTGTGCTTCATCGCTAAAGGTCACCGGTTGAGCTTGCTTCGACTTGCTTGAGCCACGACCATATTGGCGTCGATAAAACCACTGATCTTATTTCACGACATTTTTGGTTTCCAAATTCAAGGTCTTTTGTTCGGAAATATGTTAATCATTGCCTTATTTGTTTATGTCATAAAAGGGTACCTAGAGCGTCAGGACGCCTACGTCAATGCAGATCGCCGACAGCCAGGCAGTTTCGCTGTGGGTGATCAAGTGTTCGTGAGCAATGCCACACAAAGTACCGGCAAGCTGGACTCCGGTATGCGCGGGCCTTACAAGGTTCTGCATGCGCTGCCCCATCAGCGCTACGAGCTCGAGCTGCTGGCCGGCTCGTACGGCAGAAAACTCAAGCTGCTGCTGAACACATGGTTCTGTGGCGCGGCGAGTGGACGCCGGAAACTTGCTCCGCTTTGGTGGTGGACGACAAGCAAACGTGGGGCCTCTGACATCTGTACATGTCTTTGTCATGCAAACATGGGGCCTCTGGCATCGTACATGCTTTTGTACTTCATGAACCCATATACGCAAACATGGGGCCTATGTATGCGTTCATGAGGGTGACATGCAAACTTGGGGCCTCTGTCATACCAGACTATGAAGTGTATAAGTTAATTATACTCTTCATACGATTATTTTCTTTAATTTTACGGGTGTTCGACTGATGGAAGTCCGGAATCCCATCATTCGAATCTACTCGATTACTTTTCTTATTTTTTTTGTTTACTTTTAATTTATTTGCTTAGTTCTAACTTGCTACCAGTTACATATTTGTAGTAAACAGTTTCCCTAGCTTTCTCAAATTGCTTATGATTCTTTGCTTGTGGACGCTTGAGTGCACGCTTGCGTCTATAGACAAGGGATCAGTTAAAGTAAAAATTTTGGAATTTTCCATAGCTGTGACCTTCAACTTATTTGCTTTTAACCTTGCTTTTCATATAAATTTATAACTGAAGGTCAAATTAAACCTTGTTGGTTACGAACCACTTTTAACGTGTTGTGCCTTTCCACATGCAGAAAGTGACGAAACCAATGATGACCAGGACATGGCTGGTATGTCGAGTGGAACAACAAGTGCGGTCGAGGACGCCTCGCTATCAGGAACGGCCGTTTTAGCAAGTTCCCCCACTTACGAGCCCGGGCCGAGCGGTGCTGTATAAAAGGCGGCGTCAACCTGCGCACGTCACGATCACTTCTGACCCCTCTGGTCTCACCCGACCCCTCAGGTCACCCCGTCTCTGCGACTGACCGCCCCTCAGGTAATCAGTCGTGTTAAAATATAATAAAATATTATTTCAATTGTAAAACGGCCGTTGACCCCTCAGGTTGGCGGTCGTCCTCTAAGCGTATGCTCACCTAGGTGAATGACGCGCTGCGCCACCCTTCCCTCGGGGGGTCGGTCGCTTTCGATGAAGGTTTCTATGGCTTACAATAGCTGCGGGTCGAAACCAATTTGCGGCGGTTTTAGTCAGTACGAGTCTGACATAACCAGCTTAGCACGGCGGCTAAGTGGTATCCAATGAGGATTTCCGCCCCCTTCCCCTCGGTGCCCGGGAAGGTTGCTCCGAGCCCCTCAGGCTGAGAGTGAAAAAAAAAAAAAAAAAAAATGCGCACGGCCTCACTCTGCGCGCGGCGTTTGGATGCGACGGACGTTTCTTTGTGGCGTTATAGTGCTCCTCCTTATTTTATTTTGCGTTAAATATTGTCGAGTTGATTAAAGTTAGTTTCTGTTTAAAATTAGTTCGCGGTTAAAGTTATTTTGAATTAAATAATAGTGTAAGGTTGTTGTAGACCGTTCTTTTTCTTATCATTTTCACTTCTGGTTTGTAAAAATATATATTCTGTGATCTCGGAAACGGCTCTAACGATTTCGTTGAAATTTGGTATATGGGGGTTTTCGGGGGTAAACAATCGATCTAGATTGGTTTTACGTTTGGGAAAATGCGCGTTTTCACGTTTTTATGCGTTTTTCTTTCGACGCAGAATATGGTCGCTAATTTCGTCCGCGGCCGGCCAATGTCCGTTTGGTTCAGCGGGTTAGGACGTGGGCCACAAGAAACGAGTGTTTAGAGTTCGAATCCCGCTCGGTGACTTACTTTTTTATGTTCGAGTTTAAATATATATTTTTTATTGTTTTTAGACAAGTTTAAAAAAATGTAGTTAATGTTGCTTTCGAGTTTTTATTTTATTGAGACTTATGAAGCAATAGTGCAAAACGAAAATTTACCGATACGAATTTTAAACAGTTTTCGGGTACGTTTTCTGACGCCATCTCTCGGATAATGCCATAAAAACTAACTACTACGCCTCGCGGAATTATTATGTATTAACTACATCTTATTCCATAGCTATGTAATAAGAGAAATTGACAATAGATGGCGTTACTCTGTGACAAGACAAGTAATGTAAGATTGAGATTACCATAATCGAAAAAACATCACATACATTGCTCTGATCCGAAAGTAAGTAGCTAAAGCACTTTTTTATCACCTAAACACCACCATATTACAATAAATACTAATAACCGAGCTTACTCGGTTCACCCAGGTACTCTATTTTTAATTAAGAATTTCTTAAAAACTTTGTGTAATATTCATTATTCTATGAGGTTTAGCCTAGTCATTATAGTCGAAAATGTAGGGCCCTCAGTCCAAATATTTTAAGAAATTTCGAGTTTCGCTTACTATTGAACCAATAACATTATAACGAATATTTCTTTTTTAGAAATTCACTGAAGTGTTAAACTTTATAATAAAAACGTATTTTTATTGTATTTCTTCAGTAAACTCATGTTCTGAAGATTCTATCTTGGGCTCTCAGTTCAGATATGTTTGAACTGAGGGCCCAAGTTAAACAGCCATTAATCTGTTATGCCATCTCCTAGCGAGTTGAAAATTTCTAAAACGATGTTCGAAATTCCTTACTAAATTCTAAAATGAAAACTATTAACACAGAGATGGTACTTTCTGAGATCTATGCTATGCCTCTCATTGCAACCGTCTGGATTGAGGGCCCAACAAATTCGGTTATAAAAGCTATAATTCACGTTTTAGAAATTTTTGAAGTATTGCTTGAGGTTTTTAGAATTTTTTATTAATTCCCCTATAAGTTTTGATTTGATTCGCAATGATTTAAAATTTGGGCTCTCAGTTCAGATCCACACTAGTTTTATTGGTATAGTATAAACACATATTGATAGCTTTAGCTATGAAACTTAGTAAAAGATTTTTATAAAACCGTTTAGAAATGGTTGAGTTATGAGGTTTTTGAAGGAAATGCCAAGTTCAATGCAATATGTGGTTTATCACATACGACATAAGGTTCGCGTTCGTCTCGATGACGTCATAGGGACCCCCAACATAACAGTGTTTTAGCACGTTTTAGCTCGTATATCTTCTTAGGTTTAAGAGATATCGTAAAAATTTCTTCATAGATAATCATGTGGTGGCATAAGCTTTCTGATAAGCCACTAAACAAAAATCGTTACTGATCCTCATTAAGTCGAACAAATACTTATTTACTATTATCAAATTATTCATAATTCACATTTTTTTTATAGAATATTAAAATATTTACATTTTATCACTTAAAATTAAAATTTTGAAATAAGCTGTATGCTTAATCTCCCCTTTGTTCGTAAAATATTCTTGCATTGGGCGTGTGAAAAAAAACCTGCGCGCCTTTTCCCATAATTTTCATAATTTGTTTTTGTCGTATTTGTTGCTGTGTGGTACCTATATTATTTTGTTTTTTTCCTCGCAAATGTGTTGAAAAACGTCCTATGAAACTCGTGAGCTCTTGCTTATTGCACACTTGGCTGAGTTACGCCCTCGCCTGCGGCTCGGAATGCAATCCACAGCCTCGTGTACAATGAGCAACCTATGCTAACTTGTCTCATAATGTACTATTTAGTTCGTTTTTGGCAGGACAGTCCTGTTTTTTTTTTTAATTATTTATTTTTATTTCATACATATTTGTTTTGGAATCTAATCTAATCATCAGGGTCTTTCATTTAACATAGATATAATTGAAAAAAAAAATGTTTTTCTCACATTACAAAAACTAAAACTTGTCAATATACAAGGTGTTTGGTAAAGCCTTATAAAGTCGAATATGGTAGATAGGGACCATCAAATTGAACAACTTTTACTATGGGACCAACTCCGAAATCGCGAAAAAAAAATCAGCTGTTCCATACATTTTGATATTTTCGTTATTATTTTTGTATGAAACAGCTGATTTTTTTTTCGCGATTTCAGAGTTGGTCCCATAGTAAAAGTTGTTCAGTTTGATGGTCCCTATCTACCATATTCGGCTTTATAAGGCTTTTACCAAACACCTTGTATACTCAATAGCAGTGGTCTCGCATGCATTATTTAATTTAATGATAAGTTTGCGATATTTAAACTTCGAAAAGTTTCTCAAGTTCTAAAAGTTGCTTATCAAATTTAATGAAGGTGGTCAACTTAATATTTTTCGTGAAAAACTGTGTTAAAAAGTCAGAGTTGAGAATATTATTTAAGTACTTATCTTGTTTTATAATATGAAGCATATTGGTATAATACGCGACACGAGGAGCTATGATATTATAATGACGTGATTTCAAATCGGGTATACGGTAAGGTATGATATGCAACTCTGTTCAACTATGAATGGTGCCACGTGTAGCGTTGAATGTGGAGTAGCAATGCTGAATTCTCGGGAGTGCTTAATGAGTTCTTGAGCGGTTTCAGCGGCGGCGGTAGGGTCAGAGGTTTAGTGGTGCGGGGCGCAGGGCTCGGGAGGCGGCGCGGGCGGGGCGTGCGGAGACGCAGCGCCGCCTCCGCCGCACCCAGCGGGCCGCGGGCCGCGGGCCCGGCGGTGGCGGTGGCGGCAGGCGGCGGCGGCTCCCCGTCGGCCCAGTCTGTGCCGCGCGCCGCCACGTACGCACGCGCTTACTCCGCGCGCACTCAACCCGCGTCGCGCTTCCGATGAACCCGTCAGCCACGGAGTTGCGGTTCGCATCTTACCGGGCAGCATTAGAGTGGTTTCGTTATTTTCTAATACTGTCAGGTAAAGATGTCGTCCGCGCTCCACGTTCGTCGAGGAATTCAGCACAGCCGGTGGAACCGGTCGAACGACGTCGGTTTATATTTACCGGACGGAGCGGTGTGGGACGAGCCCGGGAAGCGAGTGTCCAGGTAACGAGGACATCCGGAGCGGCGGCTGCCGAGGATCGGGAGCCATGGAACAGCTCCGGCACCAGTTCGTGGCATGGGAGCTCGTCGACGGTTGGTAACGCTGGTTACGTCACGTGTGTGGACCGGTCGCGCCGCTTTCCAACGGCCCGCGCCTGGCGGTGGAACTTGATTTTCGTGGTGGCGGCGCGGGCGCAGGTGCCTACGCCATTCCGTCATGTCATGTCGATTTTTCGTGCCATGTGCTACAAGTTTTGTTTCTTGTCATATTAAGTTGCCATCCAAGCAGTATGCGCGTTAAGTGATAAATTTAATTGTAAATTATGTACTCTATTATCAAAAACGATTACCGTAACTGCCAGATAAATATTGCGCTAACGAATGTTTGTGATAATTGTGATATCATATCAGCTATCCGTCGATAGTAAATGATTTGCCGATGTTATTTGACTTTGTAAACGCAGCAAGCAGTAAACACATTAGTTAATGAAAACGGTTGCTCTTTAACCTCTTACATATTATTATTGTCTGTCTTCGCAAGAATATTTGTTTTCAGTCATTACAAATAGGTATGCTAATAATTTGTATGACGTTAGTCGTAAAAGTTTGTCACAAAAAAGATAACACTTGATAGAAGACATTACAAAAAGTGGTGGAAAGTTGTTTTCACGTAAATATGAGTTACACAACCCTAGGATTTTAACAACACTTATGTGTGTATCGTGTGGCGGCGGGCGTGTTGATTGCGCCTGCGTTGCTTACACACACGTATGACCCGCGGCCACGCGACAATATCGTCTTGTCAAATCCACTCCACCAAAACGCCTGTGGATTCACAAAATTCATCAATGTATCTGCCAGGTATAAAGTATCTGAGAGTTTGATCGTTTTTCCCGCTTAGTTTTCCATTTTATCTAACCTAAAGAAGTTAGACCAGCTTGGAAGACTGAAGACCTAAACAGATATTTATTATGTACATTTATCGTAGTCAAATAATATAAGAATTAGAGCCAGGTACGACGGATGTGAGATAAACAATGCTAATCAATTGAGGAATCGGCTTCTGCCAGTCTTTCCATCATAAGTTTGGGAAATTGTGGTCTTTTGGAGAACTTGTACTTTTGTCTTGTCCGTAAATATGAGCTGGCAGGGCAGTTTCTGCCAAACGTCTCGGAGGTGTAACGCCGGCGCACGCTCACGTAACCCACTTAACTAATTAAAATTCCTCGCGCAGGCAATGAGCACGCGTTTTCGACTCATTAACTCCGCACACGGCAGTTGCGGCCGACCGCTCACTCGCGCACTGCTGATGCTTAACCGCAGTACGCTCAGGATTATTGTGCTGTACTGTTTTTAAAATGCCACATTTGGACATTTCTTTCACAACATCAGATAGATACATCAATGAATCATTATTTATGATGTCCATCTCTGGCTTCTCTAGAACATGTCACATTTGTAAAAGTGATGACACGCGATAACGACCTTCGCAAACGAACGATGTATGGATCTGATGTCTTTAAACGCTACTGTTAGCAAAAGCTAATGTAAATCCCATCCATATATTATTTCATTACAAAAACGTTACATTGTCTGCAGTCTCTGTTTCGTCGTTCGGCGACGATTCTGAAATATCTTGTTTGTTTGTTATGGTGTGGGACAAGAACTTAATAACATAAAAAATGAATACAAAAAAACATAATTATCATATTTTCCAAAGAGTCTCTGTATGTTTTACAAATCCAATATTGGACTGAAAAATTACAGCAGTTTAAAAAGTAATAATTAAGTGGATGAAATAAGTCGTTCATTACAAGAACCAATTCACGAAATAAAGACGAATTAATTAGTAGGTAGTTCTCCAAAGAGTATCATATTAACGTCTGCTGGTTAATTGAGAGTTAGGTATCTAACAAATGAGATAAAATAAAGTCCACGTTGCCACGTGATCACGTGACAGCTGCGGAAATTTCAAGAGTGGAACAGTAAACAAGTGATGGTCTCATTAGGGTTTCGAATGTTTGTAGGAGTAATGTGATGATGCTTTGGTTCAAAAGTGCATGTCTGCGTGTTAGTTCAGGTGACGACCGGCCAGCGGTGCCGGGTTGTGAGGAGCAGGGCGCGGGCGCCCGCCATTGCGTTGCATTATTCAACAGCGGCTTCTGGTGGAAAGTTTCGGCTTTCCGAATATTAAGATGTGGGTCAAGGTCCGAGCGGGCGACGCGATCTTCTCGGTCTTAGGCCATTTAGATGCAACCTCGATTCTTCGCTTTTTAATTAGCCATTATCTCTTCCGCCTCTAGCGGGCTCTCAGTTTTGAATTATGTTAGAAATCATCGCCCGACACGTCTAATTTAAATTTATAATTCGCTTAGCAGAGAAAACTTTGAGAGGTCTTGATACAGTTAGGTTTTAGTAAAACGGCAGCCGTTAGAAACAAGGCGGAAAGGTCGAAGTGCAGCGAGATCGTGATGACATTGGACAATGTCGAAGCGATCGTTATGGCATCGAGGCGTCCGCGCGTATCTGCGGGCCGGGGTCGCGCGATAGCCGGCGCGGCGCTATCGCGGGTTATCGCGGCCGCCGCACATCCGGACGCACGCGGAGGCGGCGTGCGCACCGACCGGACAGCCGGCACCGGCACTACCGCCGACGACCGGACTCGATAAACGTCGGTGAAAGCCGCAGTCGATTAATCGCTCAGGTGATTCCGCTTTCGAATTGAATTTTTATCGGCATGAGAGTGTCGCCGTCGGGACCGGTTCTTAATTTCCTATAGGTGCGCGCGTTGTGCATCTATTTCGGGAGTCGTTGACCGCGAGTTTGGCACTGACGACGGCCGGTTTTATTCTGTGCGTGTCGGAGCGTCGTTCCGGGAGCGGCGCTTGTATTTCAGGCGCTGACGTCACGCGGCCGGGTCGCCCGTGGACATGCCTAATCGAGTATAATGTTATTAATAAGCCGGGGGCGGGCCGCGGCTCGCCCTCGCATAAAAAGATGTTTATTGCCCATCGGGCGCATGCGATCCCCATACGAATGTCATGCAGCGCCGCTGCGCCGCGCGCCGCACGCATCACTGTCGCTTCTCCATCTATTAATAATTGTCCAATTCTAAAACGAGCAGCGGGCTTGTTACCTCTGAGCGATTGTTGAAATCGCCGTATCACGGTGTTGTGCGGCAATCGGTAGCGGCCGCGTGGCGATGCTACATGATGTAACGGGTGGTTGCGAACGCCGAGCCGCGATAACACTCGTGTTATCTGGTGCTGGCCGCGGGGCGGGGCGGCGCGGGCGGCGGGGCGCGGGCAGTTGTTATCGTGGCCCGATGACCCCCGAAAGCAAGTTTTCCAACTTCAGGATCTATTTTAATATGTCCCGATAAATCGATGGGTTATCACTTCTCAATCACGCTTGCTTGTTGCTTGTTCTAAATGTTGAATAGTATGAGTCGAGTATAAGTTTAACAGGTCTTGAAAATAGTAATGACATATTTTAGTAATACAGTCAGCAGCACATGAGGTTAAACAAAACTATCAAAAATCTGTTATTTATTTCGAACCTTACTAGCTTTGCATTTAAGTATAAAATTGATTGAATAACATTACACTGTCCTGGACATGATGCTGTTGACCGTTTATAATATATTTGTCTCGAGTGTTGAAATATGCTTTCTTCATATAGTTTTTTCAAGTACCTTGACGGAATCGAAATTTTTGAGTGACCCTAAAATCACAATACTTACTGAAGAATAATTAAGGAAAATCCAAAGTATTTGAATACACTTACTTGTTCAGGAAATACACCCTGAAATTTTAATCATTTGGTTCCCGCCGTGGGGTGGTTCCACTCATGATTACAAGCAACTTTTACTATGGGGCCAACTTTCCTACTCGTAAAAAAAAATCAGCTGTTCCATACATTAAGGTCGTATAGGTATTGCACTTTTGTATGGAACAGCTGATTTTTTTTTACGAGTAGGAAAGTTGGCCCCATAGTAAAAGTTGCTTGTAATCATGAGTGGAACCACCCCACGGCGGGAACCAAATGATTAAAATTTCAGGGTGTATACAAATTTCTAGTAAAATTAGTTATTCAAATAAAAGTAAAAATCAGTAAAAAATATGTATTCTAAATTGTAAATAATTTTAATTTTTAAAATTGCATTGCATTTCAGCACAGCCTGTTTATAACTTTAACACACAGACATCTATGTAATAACATAATAATAAAACTACAATAATTTTCGTACAAATACTAATTATTTTAAACACACTTGGATCACACCAATCTGTTGGGTCACTATTGACCGGTCTGTCCTTACATATTCAAAGAAATACAACTATTTATCTGAGCCTGTAAGCTTTTTAGCTCGTATCGTTGACGTTTTTTAGCCAGCCTCCTTTCCTTGGCAGCTTCGCATTAAGTTACGTCCAAATGCGCGGAACTTGTTCGGACGGGCCGCGGCCGTAACACGCGACTGCGCATTTCTCTCGGAGCCTGTTTTAATTTGCGCCTTTCACCTCTAACAGCTCCAAATATTAATAAAAATTCGCATAATTGACCGAGCGAGCGCGAAGCGCGAGCGAATCGTCTCTGTTTCAGCTTGGGCAACAATTCTTTCGTATGTCCATCCTTCCGTCCTTCCGGCTTTCCGTTTCTTCTCTAGGTAGGCATATCTCAACTGATTCTCCTAAAATTTTTAGAGCAGCTTCGATTTCGAAATGTATCTAAAAATTAATAATTCAGACATTTCGAAAAAATTTCAAACATCTATGTGTTGGGTTAGAGCATTGTTTTCGTTGACTTCAAGAAGACTGAAAGATATTTTAGTCGTGTTACTTAATATGTTGCCCAGCATTTGATGGCGTGAAATTATTTTGTAGCTGTAAGTCACAGGCACTGAACAACCAATTAGATATCAACAAAATAATCAAAATGAAGCAAACAATTTCAGTTTAAATAAATAGTTACAATATCTATAACAAAGCTAGACTATTTATTTCATGAAATTAAAATACCTACCTAATATGAAGAGAACTTGCTTAACACTTAAGTTATTGCTAATAACATAAAACAAGTTTTATTTGCTTACTTTGTTAAGTACCTAGGCAATTAATAGTACATTATGAGACGAGTTAGCTTAGGTTGCTCATTACACACGAGGCTGTGGGTTGCAGCCCGAGCCGCATGCGAGGGCATGTGCAAGAAGCAACCAAGTGTGCAATAAGCAAGAGCTCACGAGTTTCATACGACGCGTGACGTTTTTCGACACATTTGCGAGGAAAAAACAAAGTAATTTACCACACAGCAATAAATACGACAAAAACAAAATATGAAAATTATGGGAAAAGGAGCGCAGGTTTTTTTGGATGCCCAATGCAAGAATATTTTGCGAACAAAGGGGCAAGTGAGCATACAGCCTACTTCAATATTGTAATTTTAAATGATAAAATGCAAATATTTTAATATTTTATACCAAAATATTGTGAATTATGAATAATTTGATAATAATAAATATTTTTTTGAGTTAATTAGGGACTTACACATTTATTTATTCCACAAACGTATTTGAATTTTTAGCGGCATAAAACCTCTTTCTTTGTTGTTTCTAAAAAAAATAACTGTATTACTCGGTTAAATTGGGAATGCTCTGTTTATTCGTCGCATAGAACTTGGAGTAAGGTACTGATTTAACTTTGTAGGGATAATTCTATAACCAACTAGTGTTTTATATATTATTGCACGGTGTTTGTTATAGCTCGGTTTATGGCCCTAAAAGATATGTATTAGGGCTCACTTTACGAGCAAGTCTGTTGAAAATGTAAGTTTTAACATTGTTTCTAAAATATAATACCAAGATGGGTGTTTCGTTTAATTTGTAAATAGCTATAATACCACTTGTATATTTTTGAAAATGTTACATTATTACTTAATAAGCACAGAATAAAAACTAAATAAAATATATTATTTTGTCAGTGTAGTGCGTTGATGTCTTATGTAAAGAAAAGTAAGTGAGCCCTCTAAATTCGGAGGTCCGAGCAAAAGACATCGACGAAGGTAAATTTGTAATACCTGTAATATCTTAGATTTTTTTACCGTAAATGGTAAAATTTAAATATATTATATTGTTTAGAACTATAAGAACTATTAATAACACTGTACAAAGGGCCTTTGAAAATTGTTAACAAATGTAAGATTGTTAATCTTTAAATGGTTTTGATTGAAATTGACTTTACAAAAGGGATGCTTGGAAATATTTCATGGCAGTATTGATAAAGTTATTATAGCAACTTCACGGCATTTCGTAGCTTCGATCGAATATGAATAATATTATAAATTTTATGCGTGTGCCTGAGTAATAAAATATGGCGACTTTTTGGTAGTAACTCACGTTTGCCGCGGCCGGGCGCGATGTGAGTCTCATCAATTTCGTGGCTCTAATATCAATAAGTCAGTCTTTTACTCATGAATAATGCAAGATGAACGGGAATGCAGTGAAATTGCTTGATGATTTATTTTAGTGTTCGCCACTTAATTTGTTTACAGGTTTTTTAAGTCGTAACTTAATTTTAAAGTTGTATTAAACTATTTTGTAGACTTCAGTCAAAATATAATGATGTCTGCTACACTTTTGATAAATATCTTGTAATTTGAGATAGCCAGTCGTGGCACTTTAAGTTGGTTTTAGCTCAGTCATTAAAAAAATCGTTTCATTAATTGATTAATGCGAATGCAAATTATAACCTGCTATAAACTGCTGACTTTGTATGAAAATGTGTTACTATACGTATGAACTAAGTTTCCATTTTAGGAATGTAATTTTAAATTATCTCTTTAATTTTAATGGAGAAAACTGAAATGTTTCTGAAATCGATGAGCTGTGCGTTGTGTTTAAACAGCTGTTAGGTGAAGGTTGCGCTTTGTTTGTCGATGGCAGCGCGCTATTGGAGCACCGCAAGCGAACAAGCTATCATCGACTGGCAAACCAAGTAATACACGTTTACTAGTATTTAGTCTGTGATAATACTACAGGCTACCATCTTGGCGAGCAAGCGCGAAGACTGCAAACCATTACACGTGTGTTCGCTTCCACCTGCGCTGCGCCTACGCGGTTTCATTCCGCGCTCATTCACCCGTGTTATTTTCCCTTTGCACATGTCGATGTGCATCCTTCTCTCACCCTTAACGCCACCGAGTAAAGTCCACTGTGGCAAGTAGTTGCGTGCAAACGTAAATAGCCACAGAAATCTGACAGTTTCAATGTCTGAGATGCTCCGGTGAGAAGATTATTAGTTAGTGTGTTATTTTTGGACAACAATGTTGTCGCGGCGCCCCGCGTCGTCGGTCTCGCGTCGTCCGAGCTGTGGTAATCGAGCGATGTTTGCGCTGGTCCGGCGGCAACACGTCGATTAAATATGTAAACCGTTTGTTTATGTATATACGCAAGTAAAGAGGTTCGTATTGAACGCTGTGCCGGTTTGTCAGCTTCGTATGTCGTACGCATAATATTAGTCGGGAGCCGTCGCCGGCCGCCGCGTGCTAAGTTCAAGGTGATCGCTTGGTATGCGCCGCCGGTGCCGCTCAGGGCTCGACTTGTGGCGCGAACAATAGAGACAACTTTCAAGCTGACGACCTGTCAACTTTGCCCAACACTTTCATGATTTTACATACAAACACCGTGCGTTGCGTAGCCGCGAGCGTCGCTGCTACGGCGGGCAATGCGCGACAGGCTAAGTTAAAGTCTATAAATGCAGCCGTAGACCAGCATAAATTTCAATAATAATGTAGTATTTTATAATTTTAACGCAGTCTTATGAGAAATTTTAATAACTTTTGAAGAAGAAAGAATAAACATCAAGTGAATAAACCTTAAACATCACTCACTGCATTGTAGAAGCAAAATTGAAATGTCTAATTTTAGCGATTTCAGTTACTCATTAGGATTTCAGATTATCGGCAGCAATGTTTCCTCCTCGAGGCACGATGTAGGTACCTGCTCATTAGAGTGCAGGAAATCAATAGTCTTTACGGTCTTACTCAACTTTTACGTTGCTATTACGTTACCCAATTCCAAATACCATTTCTGAGAAAATATGTTTTTTGATTAAAGTCGTGTCTGTTGTGTGTTGTGATAGTTATATGACCATAAAATAACTATAATACTACGTAGGTATGTATAGATAAACAGGTACCGGTCGAAAGTGCATTTTCGCTGAAGGCTGAAATATTGTGCTTAGTTTATTACCCAGGTTTGTCTTTTACTATTTGTGGCGAGCTCGCTGTTAAATTTTATGTCCTTGCGCGGGCGCAAGGCAAGACAACGTCACACAGACATGCTAGAACAACATCTGAAAACATCGAGAATATACAGAACATTGCCAGACCCCATTTAATCTTGTATCAAAATGAAGGCAAATTAAGTACTTATTTAAAACTTAACTAATGCATTTTTTACCAACGCGCCGTTGAATTGCCATTTTTTGTTTCATACTGCTATTAGACAATTTTTTCAATAAAAGTCGTTGGGAAAGAAAGTATTTAACCATGAAACCCACAACACAGTCCACACTACTATAATTTCTTACTTCTAGTCTAGGACAAACTTGCCGATTTGTAGAGGTTTGACAAGAGATGCCGGAAACTCGGTATGTAAATGGGTATGGGCACAAATATATGGACTCTGGTCTTTGACCCAATACATATAAATTATATCGTTAGAAAGGTATATTCTCATAGAGCACGAATAGGTATGGCGCTTGTCCTGAAATGTTGTCCTGATATTATATGGACCCACTGCCGTTAAGCGACTTTCATTGCTGACTGTACTAGTTATCCGAGATACTGAAAACACATATTTTATAAGCCGATATCTCGAATCGGACAGCAAATCGTAATCCCATAATAACTTTATTCCTCGTGAAAAGACAAGGACCAAAGTGCCCGAACCCCTTTTCCTTTGAAAAAAAAATCCTTACACCGTGTCATCCTCGCTTGTAAGCGAAATTATAATTAGTTGTAACGAGCGGAGGCTTCGAGAGAACGGGACTGGAGGGCGGCGCGGGCGCAGGCGGGGGCGGGGGCGCGGGGCAGGTGCAGGGCTGGTGCGGGGCGGGTGTGGGGCGGCTCGCAAAGGTCACTGCAGGCACCTGCGCGCATTGTTGCACAATTTATCACCGCGGAGTTCCCGCGCCAAGGCCTGCAAGGTCGCGCGGACCTAGGCCAGATCTAGCACGACAATCAATTTTTATGCTACTGGAATGTTTCGCTGTGTATGTTGCATTTGGAATCCTAATTAAATATTTTTACGAAAATTTTAATTGTTTCTATGTTTCAGGATTAATGTTTGTATCATTTTGAAAATACCTCAAGTCTAATAGTACAAGTTGCATAACTTAATATATGCACTTTCATTGACAGATCATCAAACAAAACACTGCTACGCACCGGTGTCACGTGGAAAAGTGTTGACTCATTGTAATACGAGCCGCTCAACGTAATGTAATATGCGTGCAGTTACGCGATTGCCAACTAATTGAATAGTATGGCACATAAACAGTTAATAAATGTACAGTCGACGGCACATCAGACTATACTTGTTGATCTTAAGACCGCGTTTATGCCGCAGCGCCGTATGTAATAACAGTTGCTTTCGCAGATCAACTGTTTAACTTGGCATGCTGGCGTGTGCACATGGATTTAAAACTAGTTGCAAGTATTTATTCTAGTGCAGTGGGAATGTTAATTCAACCTAATTTCCGGTTTAAGGAGTCGTAATACGTAACATGAAACTGTGCGCACAAAACAGGTTAACAATTTATTGTATAACGAGCGAGGAAGAAATAAAAAACTTGCTATCAGAGTGCCCTTGCGCACATATCGCCGCTGCCGGGCAACGATACATGGAACTATATTATTTATTGTTCTGACTTTATGCTTCATTTTACTTTGTCGTGGGTATATTCGCAATAATTATCCGTAGTAGGAAGTTTTGAATACCTATATGTAGACCCAAAAATTGTATAAGTCCTAAATTTTAAAGCTACAACATCAAACATGTAAGTTTTTTTCTGGTTTGCGAGGATTTTGGTAAAGATGAATAGAAATTGATTACCAAAGCCGTTACTATTAGGAACCAGTATATTGGTTCCAGTTATTTTGAAGCGATAAGAGCAGAGCTAAAGCGCGAGAGCTATAAGTCAGTTGGAGTTAGAATGCTGAGAATGATGCGTTATCGGTTTTCGGACTTTGTAGAAGGGAACTTCTGTTTCCAATGTCATTTTTTACATTTTGGCATTTATTTTTTGCGAAGAATTAAATCAACGAACATTTTTCCTTGTTATCCATGTTTTGTAAATAGGCAATCCTATAGAATCAGCCAGTTTGATGGCCGAGCTAAACAACTGCCACGGTGTGTGGTGGCATTTTGAATATTTGTTTATCACCCGCCAGGCGCAGCGGTACGCGTGCAAGCTGATAAGATAACGCGATTCCAACTTTATGCGACTGTTCATTTTCAAACAGCAATGGTCGTTGTAAACAATGAATAATATCGGGTGTAACAAGACACTCAACGAAGCCGAGGTCTACGTATTCTGCCCATCATCAGGACCATTTCTGTTCAAAATTATTGATTTTCATTTTTGATGCTAAAAAAGCATTGCATACATTACCAACGCAATGAGACGCCTGCGAGTAAATTCTACACAGCTGCGTGCTGAGTTAAAGGCAACGTGCGTGCTCATGAAATACATTGAGTGATGACGTTTTGAAGCCATTGTTTGTTACGAATTACATACAATTTTGATAATGTTTCTTTAGACAAAAAATAGGAATTAAAGAATAAAATAAGATTTCATAATTTTTATTTTTTTTTATTTTGACCTTCAATAACTTCGTAGATTGGTTCCCAGCCTAAAAGACAAAAATAATCCTGATGATGGGCGGAATACGTGGACTTCGGCTTCGTCGAGTGTCTTGTTTAATGTATGTTATAAGGTGGTTTTTAATTAAGATGATATACAGTGCTTTTTTCTGAGTTTGTAGGTTGGTCGTCGAGTGGTGGCATGCTTCCCGAGTCCTGTTGCGCGGGCGGTGACAGTCGCGCCGGCCGCGGTGTCCAGCGCGGAGGGTCGGTCGCTGACCCCGCGCCCCCGCTACCCCCCCGCCTCCCCGCGCCGATAAACTTTATACATACATTTATCCACATGCGCATACGCGCCCATAAGCCGCGTCTCCTCACTGGTTGTCCGATACCGTTACAATACTTGCTTATAGATCTCGTTCGATGGCCGCTACATGTTTCAAAATGCGGCTGCGCTCCGGCCAGGGTCTTATAATTATAGGAAGGTAATTTACTAATTACTGCTATCACCAAACACAGAAAATAAAATTTAGCAAAGAAAAAGATAACAACGTCCCCATCAACATTGACAGTTTTAATGAAAGTTTATATTTTTACATACATTTTAGTATTTTAGTTTTATCCGTGGGACAGCATTGCCATTCGAAGGTGAAGCTAGTGGAAAAAATATGAAATGCATTATGTGTCATAAACTCAAAAATTTGTTTGTGAAACATTCAATAAACATTACCTAGCTAAACAGTAGGCAAAGGCACTGCTGCTTTGTGACGAGACAGACACCAAATGAACAGATAGCAACTCTGATTCCATTCTCCTGGCCCTTTAAATCAAATAAGTAAAAGAAGATAGGTATGTTATTTTTGATATGATTTTTGCATTATTAAAGATTATTTTAATAACTATTGAAGTTCCGGCTTCTTTTGCGGGGAAACTGTCACTGATCTCTTTACGAAAACTTATTTTAGGGACAGTATAATTATGTATACTGTGTCAAAAGCCTTAGCACATCCAACCATTTCTGATGAAGATTATATTTACTCCTCATCTAAGTGAGTTCGTTGATATCTTTTACTAGAAAAAAAGGTATTGATCGAAAATATATTATGGAGAAGTTTTTATATCATAATTTAGCTGATTATTTTAAAAAGAAGGTTAAATACCGATTTCCTGTTTTGTTAAAAGAAGTAAGTAATGTGGTATTTACATGGGCGACTAAAGCCATATAACTTTCGCCGCACGGCAAAAAACGACCGTGGAAATGGCAATTCGGATCTGATCCGGTAGCCAAAACTGGAACTACGTTATTACATATTGATACCTAGGTTACGCCCAAGGAGGTGTTTATACCGAAGGAATTTGCTACGTCTATGGTTACGCCATCAAATACATAGACGACAGCGACGCCATCATCCTCGATTCAATTTTGGAAGCGACTTGCTAGGTGACTAGACTACAGTTGACCGCCACGGTGACTAAAATCGACTCATATAAATAGCCCATAATATTATTTTGAATTGTTTAATTTTCTAAAAAAATATGTCATTAATGGACTTAAAAATACTATTAACACTCGTAATGTTCATTAAATGAATGTTCTATTGTCTCAACCATTAGTCAGTCAAACAATCCCAAACGACTTTCCTTATCACGTCATCACTTTATGAGACCAATCAATTGGTTTTGTTAACATTGTGCAATCAAAACGAATAAATAACGTTAGATTTATATGTTATTATTATATTACATTTAAGACGCAGCACACAATATGTACCCCTTACAATAGTAATCCCTTGGAACAGTTTTCAACGAGGGAACAGTTTAGCTTTCGGAAAATTTGCTCAACCACGCTTCCCTACTACCATCTTATTAATTCACCAATGCCCGCGCGGATGCCGGTTTTATCTAGAAGCGCCTCTTATTTCTTTTTCTCATAGACGGGGATGAAAAGTAGAGTGTATCATTCGGCCACAAAATTATTTTCACCTCGGGCGACGTGTATTGAATTCAAGATTCTACTTTAGAATCCCTCGCATCCTTCACTGCGCTCTGGATTCAAAATAGCGCCCTCGCCGTAAAAATATTACTGTGCTCCCTTGTAATACAATCTACTATTGTGTCTCATTTTCCAGACGTTGGTGGTTAAAGAAGCGGCTCAAAACCTAAACGATAGAATGTCTATACCCTTGCTATTTTTCAAGATCTGAGCAAAGCTTTCGATTTTGTTCCTCATACGCTATTAATAGCGAAGCTTGAAAAGTAGGTATGGCATAAGGGGAAAAGCCTTGTTAGAAAGCTACCTGTTTGACAGACAATAGGGAATATGCATCAAAAATTTTTTTAATCAAAATCAATAGTATAATGCGTGAGAAAATCAACTGTAATATTGAAACTTTTCTCTTGCGTTTTTTTCTCGTAATATAGTTACTTGAAGTTAGCACGCATCAGCTCCCGCCGAAAACGCTCTATACAAAACGGTGACGTCACATATCACGTTTCGGTGTGTTTCGGGCGCGTTTAATATGGAGTTAGCCAATAATCTTTAATTATCTCCCTAAATTTTGCGTTTAAATACATATGTGTCATACAAAATATTATTTCTTTTTCGATATTCTATCTGACTGTAAAGTGCATTATATCCGAAAATGAAAAAAAAATATCGTTATTTTCCCCTGATTTCATCGTGTGATAAAACGAAAATAAACCATTTTTTTTTATTTTTCTTTCTCTTCCATCATGTTTTTACAAGTGTCCGCAGCGATCAAGCTCAATTTTATGAAAATCGGTGACTTATGCATATTCCCTATTGTGTAGAGATATCGAAAACTTTTTGTAACATCAGAAAATCTTATATAACTACGTATGAGTACACAATTGTTGTGGTGTTCCACAAGGAAGCGTCCTGGGACCTTTACTGTTTTTACTGTTCAATAACGGTCTACCAAATGTTATAGACCATAAATACATATTATTTGCGGATGATACAATAATTTTAGTAAAGAGTAGAAGTGAAGAAGAACTAGAATGCCAATGAAAACAGAAAAAAAAAATAATTGGCTGAAAAATAATAAATAACGAAAAAGAGAAAAAAAGAAAAATAATCTCAAAAAATTTCTTTAAAACACAATAGAAAATAAATAAATATTAGTAATAAAGTTGACAATGTGAAACAAGCTAAATTCTTAAGTAAAACAATTGACGACGTGATGAATTGGAAAGCTCACGTTGATAATTGGTAAATAAGTTAGACAGGTATACATATGTACTAAATATTAATGTTTAAAGAACGGCTACGAATTGTCGTTACTAAGATAATTGGACTTATACAAAATAAATTGTGTTCAATCCATCTGTGGAGCAGATAGGTTAGATAGTTGTAAGCGGTCGTTGAAAGCTCTAAACTAGTTTACCGCTTCTCCGTCTCTACATATTTCAGATGGCACTTTTTGCTATAAAATATATATAATAGTCTATTTAATAACAGCAATTATTTACACAGAGGAAGAAAAGGTGAAAATTATTGTTTCCATAAATACTACAGTAGCCCGTAATACATTTAAATTATCAAAAAGGTTACCGCTCGCCGTTGTGATATAGTTATTTATTACGAAATTATAGATCCTTTAACCCAAGTTTTACAGATCGCAACCCGCCGTAACCTATATTTGTATATCATAGTCTTACTATTATCAGTGGCAATCAAACAAAGCTGTAGAACACGACAATAGCTAAACCATGTGGTAAACCTCGAAAAATAAAAAAATATCATTTTTGGAGATATACAAATATAGGTTACGGCGGGTTGCGATCTGTAAAACTTGGGTTAAAGGATCTATAATTTCGTAATAAATAACTATATCACAACGGCGAGCGGTAACCTTTTTGGTAATTTAAATGTATTACGGGCTACTGTACTAAAATGTCCACTGTTGTATGGCGATTCGCATATGTAATAAGCTACCGAATAACCTAATACATTAATTTATTAACGGACAAATTATATTATATAATTTAAATTGTCATCTTTGCTAAATGATCCGCTTTTCTTGGCATTTTAACGATGAATAATTGCAATTGAATGATTATTATTATGATATTGAAGTATAGAATAATTATTGTTTAATTTTATTGTAATAATGGAATTATTTCAACTACATATTAACTTTGTCCTAATTTTAATTATATCATTAAATTTTTGCACGATAGAATACGATGGTAATTAGTAATTTAAGAACACAATGTACCATACTACAGACTATAACTTAGTTACTTACTTAATTTTTAAGTATATTTAAAATGAAATGGAGCTTTCAGACCATTTTACCGAATAATGTATGTGTATTAAATTAAAAACCAGTAGACTGAAAATATCGGAAAAAATCTTGATTAATCGGTAAACTCACAAACTAGTTCTGCAATAGCCGTATTCATCGTTTTTTGTCATGTAGAGACAAACACTATAGGTAAGTATACATTATTTTTGTATAAATGTCACCGGCAATGTATGAAACGCAGGCATTGTATACAATGCCTAGGCATTGTATACAATGCCTGGCCCTTTTAGGCAATGTATGAAATAGAATAAATATTATTGAATAAATAATGAAAAATATTAGAAAAAATCGGCTCACCCGTAGCAACTTAGACGGGATGTTGAAACTACGGGTGAGCCGATTTTTTCTAATATTTTTCATTTTTTATTCATCTTAATATAAAAATAGCATTGTGAATGCATAAATCTAAAAGTTTATAAATATTATTGTCTATTTCACACATTACCTAGGCATTGTATACAATGCCTGCTGGTCCACCGGCAATGTGTAAAATAAAAAGATTTTGATCGAGGGGGGCTCTAGGAGAGGGCTCGAGGGGGGCTCGGGGGGCTCGAGGGGGTCTTGAGGGGGGTTGGGGGGGCCACGAGGGGGACGAGGGGGGGCTCGGGGGGGCTCGGGGGGCTCGAGGTAGGTTCGTTGGGCTCGAGGGGGGCTCGAGGGGGGCTCGAGGGGGGCTCGAGGGGGGCTTGTCGACCGACTTGTCGTATGGTTAAATAATATAGTAGAATATAGTCTATTTTATTATTTTATTATTAACACGTTTTTATTAGGTTGCTTTCTCGTTTGTTTGTTTGTCCGCAAAGTTTGCGAACGATTTTAAACTAGCTTCCCGATGAGCTAGAGACTTGAAACTTTGAACATAGGTCTAAACTGGAATACAATGCAATATTATGATGTCATTGAGCTAATCTGATGATGGAACTGGAAGAAGGCCACAGGAACTTAATGATGAAACCATACAACCCCAATGTGATTAGGCTTGTTAGAATCGTCTTGACGAGTACTCTGATGGGAAATAAGGTCCATGGTCTGATGATGAAGCTGGAAGGCCATGCCAAAGGAACTCAATATTGGAACCGTGCAATCCCATCGAATTTGAGCTCATTTGAGTCGTCTTGACGAGTACTTTGTTGGGAAATAGTGTCCGAGGATCTGATGATGGAGCCGGAAGAAGGCCATAGGAACTCTATGATAAAACCACGCTACCCCGTCGAGTTTGAGCTTGTTTGAATCGTCTTAACGAGTACTTTGTTGGGAAATAGTGTCCGAGGATCTGATGATGGAGCCGGAAGAAGGCCATGGGAACTCTGTAATAAAACCACGCTACCCCATCGAGTTTGGGCTCGTTTGAATCGTCTTGACGAGTTCTTTGTTGGGAAATAGTGTCCGAGGATCTGATGATGGAGCCGGAAGAAAGCCATAGGCACTCCTTGATAAAACCACGCTTCCCCATCGAGTTTGGGCTCGTTTGAATCGCCTTGACGAGGACTTTGTTGGGAAATAGTGTCCAGGGTATGATGATGGAGCCGGAAGAAGGCCAATGAAACTCTATAATAAAACCATGCAATCCCATCGAGTTTGGGCTCGTTTGAATCGTCTTGACGAGTTCTTTGTTGGGAAATAGTTTCCAGGGTCTGATGATGGAGCAGGAAGAAGGACACTGGGATTCTGTAATAAAACCATGCATCTCCATCGAGTTTGGGCTCGTTTGAATCGTATTGACGAGTTCTTTGTTGGGAAATAGTTTCCAGGGTCTGATGATGGAGCCGGAAGAAGGGCACTGGGACTCTGTAATAAAACCATGCAACCCCATCGAGTTTGGGCGCGTTTGAATCGTTTTGACGAGTGCTCCGATAGGAGATGGTATATTTTTAGTCTTAGCTCGTTAACTAAAAAGCATAAAATAATAATTTACTGATTTGTTTTTTTAAATACACGTTTTTAAAACGGACTAAATTATTACAAAAAAATCGGCCTAAAAATATTAAAACGGACAAGTAAAAACAAACTAAAAAGAAAAAAAAATTCTTCTGTAAATATTAATAACCCTAATAACCTATACCTACAGAAATTTTAAACCTAAAAACGTGGGGCGCGTTTTGTGTATCATCCATATTGTCTATAGCATGCGCTCCACGTTTTTTGGTTTAAAATTTCTGTAGGTATAGGTTTTTAGGGTTATTAATATTTACAGAAGATTTTTTTTTCTTTTTAGTTTGTTTTTACTTGTCCGTTTTAATATTTTTAGTCCGATATTTTTGTAATAATTTTTAGGTTACAGTGAGTAGCAATGCTGACATAATAAAAAAATGTAAAAGTAAAAGGTAAATAGACAATATGTAAACCACCTACTATGGTAAACATTATTATGTTTATTATTGTATACAATTAGTTTAATTAAGTTGACATTGTACCAAAATATAAAATTATTTACCAATAAAAGTTAAAAACAAGTTTTTATGTATTTGATTGAATCAGGCAGGCGTCATTTGGCGGAAGTCCCAAACCATTTTGAAAAAAGAAATATATGTAGCTTACTTCCGCAAACAATATACGCAAGATGCAAATGATTCGGAAGTAAGCTACATATACTCCTTTTTTCAAAAAAGTTTTTATGTTTTTAAATTTATTTTTCATAGTCAGGGAATCATATAAGTAGGGTTATACACACACAACTATAAATTTTTCACTGTTCGGTGACAAAAACATGTAGTACAAGATAGAGTTGTTAAACTTCTGGTTATTATTTTGCAATTTTTTGTAGTATTTTAGAAAATCTAATAAAAAAAGACCAACTTACATTCATAAAAATATAGTTTTTATGCTGTAAATACGTTTATTGTTTACATATTTTTTTCATTTGATTATATGTTCTTCCATTTCAAATGATAATCTTGTTCAAACCCGCAGAACCTTTAGATCCACAAAATTCTATTTTTGGACAGGACTATCGAAAAAAGCAACCCAATTTTTTTAAGGTCATTCCAACAGGATAGAGAATTAAATATGAAACCCACATATGATTGATTTGGTGGACAATAAATTCTTAAATTTTCGTTAGTCCAGCAAAGACACTGTGTTCCAATCCAACTTACATAACTAGAGATTGCATTACTCTTAATAAAATTTTAAAGGGGAATTAATTAATTGGGTTACTGGAAATAATTAAAGGCGACTGTTGTGAATGGGATACGCAGCAGTAAATTTTTTTGGCGACAAAATAACCAAAAGGGCCACAAACTGTGAACTACAAAAATACTTAAAACGAGCGATGTGGGAGATAAATAAATTAAGTACTCGTAGCAGTGAAAATTTTAAGTGAATGACAAAAATACTGGATGGGCAACTATTATACCAAGTAGGACAACATGGTATTTTTGTCATCTCGATTAGGATAATAGTCACCTTTTTTAATAAAAAATATGCCAAATTTTAAATGTTTTGTGTGCCATAAGGTTGTCGCTAAAATAGTAATTTGGTCGCCCGTTCTGAATAAATGTTACTCAATTTGTATTTTAAAGTCACCCATTTTCAACATTTGTAGTCGCCCACAGTCCGTCGCCCACTTAGTATTTCAGTACCCTATATTCAGTATTCTTGATATCCAAAATGAGAATTTATTGTTACGATTAAATACTACCCCTTTTAAAGTAGTCAATTAAATCGAGCAAATGCAGTAATATCAAAGTGGTGTAGGTACGCTGCGTTTAGCCGATGCACCTATTCACCGCAATGAAACATCTTTCAGGCTCTCCGCTGCCTTGAGCGGGATCCCGGCGCGGGTACACGGCGAGGGAATGTAGATTGCTGGTTTTTTAACGGACAGATGCTTGCAGTGCATGCGTAGGCTCTAATCTATGTCGCCCTGCGCGCGTGTCCCGCTTAACGCAGCGGAGAGCCTCAAAGTCAAAGCTCAAGGAAAGGCCCGGGCATCACGTAGATCTCAAATGTAATCTTCTGCGATAATATCTGTAGTTGTCGCTACCGGTGTTGCTACTGTATTGCGGAATTAGGTACTTTAGAAGTAACACTTATGGCGTTTATATGATTTTTAATTTTATGATAGAGAATTTTACGAAAATTTGTGTTTGAATAAAAATAATGAATATTTTGAACTATAAGTATGTTTAATCTTATTTTAATGTTGTCTTCAATAGTTTTCGTAGTTTAAAAGATCAAAAGTCACTTTTACTGTTGATCATTAGAGATGTACTCTACAGCTAATACTGATAATATTGAACAAGACCGATGTTCACTTCGTCCATCAGACATTTTTAACGTCCCACTGCTGGGGCACAGGCCTTCCTTATAGGGGGATAAGAAGGATAGGCCATAACCCACCACGCGGGCCCAATGCGGATTGGTGGGTGTTAACGACTGCACTCGGTACCAACGGCTTAACGTGCCTTCCGAAGCACGGAGGAGTTCGATATAATACATTTTTGGTCACCCATCCCATAACCGACCCTTACGAAAGTTGATTACCTATCCTTCGCAATCGCTGGGCCAGAGGCTAAACCACTGCCCCATCGAGCTCTTATCTACTTACTTATATTTACTTACTACTTAATACTTTGTTAAGGCAATTATTTTTAACGTCCAAGGTTTAAGTTACAATAAAAAAAAGGAAAATGATATTGACAGATGTTGTCAAAATTGTATTGCTTTTCCCGCGTTGAATTGATGTCAGACCTGCGTTTTTATTGGATTGCTTTTATAGAAATAAAAACACATTTAGTTACAGTCTACGATGTTTTAATTGAGACCTTTACATACTTACTTCAACAACCTTATAGGGTTCGATGCCAATGATGAAATATCTTGTAAAGTTAAGTTGTGGTTGTGAAGCAGGCAAGCGCAGGCGCGGTGCGTAGCGCGGTAGCGAAACAAGTAATGGCTTGGTTACTTGCGCCGGCGCCGGACGGAGCACGGGCCTGCCACGACCGCAGGCAGCCAACAGCCGGCGAGAGATATTGTAGAATTCCTTTTTTGTACTAGGGAAATGCTTATACATAATAATATTCGCTATAGTTGGATGACTCTTCTGTCCACTGAAAATTTTACTTTTTAGTAAAGGAAAATGCATGCTGCTGTACCAATACACCATCACTGGAGACTCGTCTCTCCACATAATGGACTAAGAGCTAGCTCCGGAAATAGGTGGACAATTTACAGAGCGACGAAATCCCTCTTGTTAGTGTGCCATACTATCATTATTAACAAATCCGGTCACCTGGCAGATTTTCAGTGGTGGGAGTGGTTGAGCAACAAAGAGTCCGAAAAAAGCGATTGAAGGTACCTATACAATTTACAGAGCTCTGGATTCGGTGTGGTATAATAGCAAACCAATCATGTATCTAAATCGAATATAACATTGCATTAGAATAATAACACCTAGAACGATAGTTCTCTACAAAGCGCACTGTCAAAAGTGAGGCAACTAAAACTGCCAAAATGGCTCCGTTTTCAGATTCTTATTCTCCATTATTACCTAATCATACCGAATAAGTACAAAACAGTTTCAATTTTAATACATTTGGGAGATTTAGTTACTATATTATTGGATTTTAGTTACGATTAGGTAACGTATGAAGGATATAAATCTGAAAACTAAGCCATTTTGGCTTAGTATTAGTGCCTCAATTTGCATACGAGGACACGGCTTCTAGGTGCCAGGCATTTTGACCGGTGGAAAAGTAGTGCCCAGGCGGCATCAAAGGTGCGCGAAAAAGTAGTAAAGTTTGATGCTGCCTGGCACGACTTTTCTGGGGCCAGCTCTTAGTATATAAATTCTAGTATCACTAGACGTCAACACCAATAGAATGCGAAAAATGTTCTAAGTCTATGGTAATAAGTAAAAAGCTTTTAAAAAAAAAAGAAAAACCGCCTTTGAAAATATTATAATATAAAGTAAAAAAATATTTACACGCTGCGCTTACATACCTACCACTAAAAAGTTGAAAATAAAAAAGCTTTTTAAAAAAAAAGAAAAACCGCCTTCAAAAAACTGAAAACAAAAACAGCTTAAAAATTAAATACCTGTAAAAAGCAAGAAATAATATTCGAATCATTCGTTACACATATCAATATTAATAAAACACGTCTATTGAAGTCGGGTGGGGCTGGAGGACAACTTCATTTTTTCTTAAAGCCCCACCCGACTTCATTAGACGTGTTTTATTAATATTGATATGTGTAACGAATGATTCGAATATTATTTCTTGCTTTTTACAGGTATTAAATTTTTAAGCTGTTTTTGTTTTCAGTTTTTTGAAGGCGGTTTTTCTTTTTTTTTAAAAAGCTTTTTTATTTTCAACTTTTTAGTGGTAGGTATGTAAGCGCAGCGTGTAAATATTTTTTTACTTTATATTATAATATTTTCAATGGTAAAATGCCCAGAACTTAATTTCCAAATTTACGCTGTTTGTTTTTGAGGAGTTCCGTTGTGTCATCGTAGTCCAAGTCTAGTCCAGAACGTTGCATCGCAAACCATGATTTGGTTTGTTTTGGATTGCCATAAACTTACCAAAACCTAAATCACTTTACTTATACTATTTGATTTTGAAGAGTTCCTTTATGTATCTTCGAAGTTCGAAGTCCAATAACAATGAAATTAAATTGTAACCACTCTTGAAGTATACCCTTTCAAATAAAAAAAGAATCATCTAAATCGGTTCATAAACAAAGAAGTTATGTCCGAAATTCCATAAAAACTCGTGCGATGGCGAGCTAAATAATTGATATTTTTCAGGATTATGAAAAAACTACTGGCCAGATCTCTGTAAAAAATTTATGGGACCACACACAAACTATGTTCTTTGAGTTAAAAAAAGAATTGTACAAATCGGGTAACAACTGACGAAGCTATGTTAAAACATACATAAAAAAAAATAAAAAAAAAAATACCGTCGACTTGAGAACCTCCTCCTTTTTTTGAAGTCGGTTAAAAATGATCGAGTATCGAGTGAATCACACTTGCTCTTCATTTAGATGTTATACCCGTAGAAAGAGACTTTTAAAAATCTGCAAAGTACTAAAACCACAGAACAAATAGTAGTACTAGCGTACTAAAACTCAGGTCACCAACACGCTTATATTGTCGGCGGCCCACTGGCCTTCTTATGATGTAACTAGATGCGAGTCCGCTAACACAGGTGTTAACACCAACAAACAGTAATTAATTCATACATTTTAATATTTTCACTTTGCGATGTGACGCGGTAGATGGTGTAATGAGTGGTGATGCTCACATAAGTTCAAATAGTACATAGATTTTAAAATATGTGTAATGTGGGAAACATACAGATTAAATTAAATACTCGTCAATGTCGCGAGTTGAATAAGTTTGTGTGATAGCTATCGCTAGCTAGCTTATGTACATTTTGTACACTCTTGATAGATGGTCTTGATCATACTTACACTATGTACGAAAAGAGCGTGACCGGCAAATTTTAATAAAAACCTTAGAAATATCAAGCGGTAAATTTATAATCAATTGCGAATTTTATTGCTGTTTGATGCTCTAATATTAATACGGCGTCTAATCTCCATTATTGTCCATAATCACTTGGCAACTTTGCGGCAAACTTTTCGCCAATTTTTCAGTAAAGACGTCCAGGAGGATTTCAGTTCACGAGTAAGGTCAGCAACGGTTACTGCATTAGTTGCCCTTAGTTTAGGCTTCATCCACGATCAAATATTTTCAATTGGATTGGCATCAGTGGTTTTTGAGGACCAATCCAACACTTCAATACCACGTTCCGCTTTCCAAGTAGTTCAGAGCCGACTTCGGTATTTAGGGTCATTATCCTCTTGCAAAATCCAGAAATCATGGGAAAACTTATGTTTTTTTACAAAGCATTTTAGAAAATGATTGTTCTATTCAGCCTAATATTTATTTTTATAAACTGCAAACTAATATTAAAAATATGGCGGTCACGTTCTAGTCGAACACACTGTAAATTGCCTTCATAGGTCATGGTAAATTTAATATTCACTATTTTCTGTTTTTTGACTGAGCGAGCACGAAGTGCGAGCGAAGCGTCTCTGCTTCAGCTTGGGCAAAAATTCTTTCGTATGTCTGTATGTTCTCTTCTACAGGTCGCATTTCTCAACCGATTCTCGTGAAAATTTGTAAGCAGGTTCGAAAATTATATGGATTTTTTTTGTCGAGCCAGATTTTTTTAATTTTTCAAAATGGCGGAGATATGTTAAAAAAACAGGTTTTTCGGCTTTCCAGCGCTGTCTGTTCTCCTCTACAGGTCGCATTTCTCAAGCGATTCTCGTGAAATTGTATGAGCAAGTTTGAAAATGATATAGAATTTTTGTGTCACGCCACTTTTTCGATTTTTTCGAAATGGCGGAGATATGTAAAAAAAACCTATTGCAGTCCAGCTTTCCGGCTCTGTCTTTTCTCCTCTACAGGTCTCATCTCTTAACCAAATTTCGTGAAATTTTGTGGGCAGGTTCGAAAATCATATAGATTTTTTCAAGTTGAGACAGTTTTTCTAAATTTTTCATAACGGCGGAGATATGTAAGAAAAATGTATTTCAGTCCGGCTTTCTGACGCTGGATGTTCTCCTCTACAGGTCGTATTTCTCAACCGATTCTCGTGAAATTTTGTGAGCCGGTTTGAAAATAATATAGTTTTTTTTGTCACGCCAGTTTTTGGAAAATTTTCAAAATGACGGAGAAATGTTAAAAATACATATTTCAGTCCGGCTTTCCAGGGCTGTCTGTTTTCCTCTACAGGTAGCATTTCTCAACCGATTCTCGTAAAATTTCTTATGTCAAGCCAGTTTTTCATTTTTTTTTCTAAATGGCGGAGATAATGTAAAAAAATCAAATTTCAGTCCGTATTTCCAGTGCTGGCTGTTCTCCTCTACAGGTCGCATTTTTCAACCGATCTCGGTGAAATTTTGTGAGAAAGCTCTATAAATATATAAAAAAAATTGTCGAGACATTTTTTCGAAATTTGTGAAAATGACGGAGATATGTAAAAAACCATATTTCATTCCATCTTTCCGGCTATTTGATCTCCTCTACAAGTCGCATTTCTCAACAGATTCTGGTGAAATTTTGTGAGTAGGTTCGATAATTATATATAAAATGTTCAGTCATGCCAATTTTTCCAAATTTATAAAAAAAATACTCACCCATTTTGAAAAATTATCAAAATTAGAACCATCACCATCTAGCTGCAATACTCACGTACCTACTGTGTGCTTTAAAAAATTCATGGCGACATTTTATTTTATTTTTTCGAGGTCTGCAGCTCACGGATCCACTAGTCATAACTTTACAGTTAAAACGGTTGGAGTAAACTAAAAGGAGAACTTATTTTCACAAGAATAAAATAAATATAATTTGTTGTACAGGCACAAATAATATTTTACCTTAATATAGATAAAACTTATCTATAGGCGTAAATCTGTGAACAACCTGTACCATTGTTTCAGATAAATTAGCGTTAAGACTAATAATTATCATGTGGTCGTAACATGGTGGACTCTTACCACAGGTTGTGGTTTTACTGCTAATAGATACTTTGTTATGTTTCATATATGTACCTATACGTTTTATTCTCCTTAATATAACAGCCAGTGGGTAAACAATTAAGTCTGCCTCCATTAACAAGCTTGTGGCGTCGGAATGCCGTTGGTCTTTACTGGCGGAATTGATTTGCAAGCGGCTGCAGCAGCAAATGCAGGTATTCAGAGCATTTGCCTTGTTTTGCGATTGCTGCAGTAAACACGACGAGCTCTAGACCACAAAACAGAGAGAGGACAGAAGTAAAGCTTAGTACAGCTCGCGCAAAATAACTTGACCCATTTTATAGTACCACGTGACCTGCGCAGGAGCAATTTTAGGTACAAATATTTAGTGCGCAAGCCTCTTATGGTTTGGTTCAAGTAAAAACTCCTACTGTACTCATGATTCAATTTCTTTTTCAATTTGCTGACCCAATCTGCTGAGAGTTGACAGATTGAATAGTCAGTAGTCGAGTTGGGGTCGCAACGCAACGTGAGTAGAGCACAGCCAACCGCGACTTCAACAAATTGTATCAGCAGATGGTGGTTGAGTTGAATTGTGAGTAGCCGCCTTTATATTGCGCGAGCTACGCAGATCCGAGCAAAAAATACACACAGACACCTCTCACCAATATACCACACTGACACGGAATCTCTGCTACGCTCAAAACAGTTCGAGTGTGTCACGCATGTCGGCGCTGTCTACGAGTCTGTGTGCGATGCTCGAGCACTAGCGAGCTTGCCACCTCTCCCGGAAACGTGCCTTTAAAACAAAAATCTCCCGTCTCCCGGAATAATTTCAAGATAATCCATAATATCCCGGAATTTCAAATTTGTCAATATTCGAATGGAATGTAGAGATTTTTTGATTTTTGAGTTCCTTGCTAACGCATTTTTAGTATCATCTTCTCGATATATGGACAAAGAAAATAAAAAGTTAAATGAAGGACATGTCAAGGCAGAAGTCCAGACATTCGTCAATTTTCGAATGGAATGTAGAGATTTTTTATTTGAATTGTTAATAAATTATTAATCAGAAATTTAGAATCTGTAGGTACAAGCTAATGGAAAATAAAAGTTCAAAAAAAGATAAATGTGTTTAAAATTACTCGTTTTGTTTTGAAGTTTTCTATCTCCCGGATTCAAACAGTCACGAGGTGGCAACCCTATCGAGCACGCGTAGTATCTACTAAGCTTACCTTCTGTCCTCTCTCCATTTTGTGTTTAGCTAGACCTTCAGATGATTGCTCCACGTAGTAATTCCATTGATTCTTGGGATAAACAATTTCCTCATTCATTGCACTGAATGAAAAAAATGTAGCGAGATTTGTCAACATCAGTTATAAATTTAACGTGTTTCCGATTTCCTTTATTAGTAGTAGCACTCGTCAATTGGTAATGGAGATAAAATGGGAAAAACAAGCTATTTTTATCCGACTATAGGTATACTATTGTTGAATACATTTCACAACAGTGTGATAAATTGAATAAATAAATATGAGACAAAGTTAATAGAAAAAAACCGGCCAATTGCGAGTCGGACTCGCGCACTAAGTGTTCCGTACCAAAAAACGGCAAAGAAATCACGTTTGTTGTTTCGTAGCTACAGGGACACACAGACCCAAAGAAAACGCCTCACCCCAAATTCGAGATTCACGTTTCTTCGTGTCTATGTGTAGCAGTCTGCTACCAGGTTGCTTGCCACAACCAAAACTTATTATATTAACTTATAATTAATAGTGAATTGACTCACAGTTCAGGGTCCATTTCCTCCACGCGGTCACAAGACAGTTTTCTCGTGGTTTTTTCTTAAAAAATATAGTAGTGATTGACACCGTGTTCAAACCAACACTAAGAGCAAAGAAGTGAGGCTCACTCATTTGAATGTTGACACATTTCGGTGAGCTCATACTATGTTAGGAGCACATTCTAACGATCTAGACTAGATCTTGACTAGATCTATGAATTTCTCAGGTAAACTGACTTTTTAGACAGACTCTAAGAAGTAACTCAAAAACAATCATAAAACAGATATTAGATTTTTCAACTAATAAGTATCTAAACTGTGCAAAGTTAAATAATATAGTTCTGTCACACCACTTTATATGCCAATAATATTTTGATTAATGAACTTATAGTCTTTTAAAAAAAAATGCTTTGCACACCGCTAAAAAAAAGTTTTCTTTTTTGATATTTTTTCCAAACGGTTGAAATATTCCGCTGTTTTTTTACATAACTCCGCCATTTTGAAAAACTGGCTCGAAAAAAAATTTCCATATAATTATAGAACCTGCTTACGAAATTTTACTAGAATCGGTCGAGAAATGTGACCTGTAGAGGAGAAAATAAACGGACATACCTACGAAAGATTTTGTGCCCAAGCTGAAGCACTCTCTCGGTGTACTAACTGAAAGTATAAGATTTATTTAGTATAATTGTTTTTTTTTATATTATGTAATCTGACTTTGATAACATTAGGTAATTCAAAATTTGTATATAATTTATACTAAACTTGCTCTTCAACTTTTGAATACGTAGAAGAAAACGCGGACCGGACCCAATTAAAAATTCGTGATTAAAGCCTTTTAGACTTTTGTGGTCGAGCCTGCCGACCGCCAACTTGCACTAATATATAAATATTTATATGTCTTAGTCTATGTAGCTGTACCTGTGTATAAGATACGAGAAACCAGGAAAAAAACCGCCAATACAGACATCTTATTTATTGCCATTGGAATCAACGCGATCTCATTCCGGTTCTAGAATATTATGTTAAAAGTATAAATTAAACTTCGCTTGGTTTTAGATAGTTGATTTAAAATTAATTTTCTAATGTGTGTATCTTTAATTTGGCTAAAAGAAAGAGGGACGAACCTCTTAAAACTTTAACGTTGTATTCAGATACATATAAAATTCTCAGAACGAAGAACATCATCAATTTAAGTACTTACTCATTTTGAGTTTCAAAAATTGGCATGAGTTGTCCGGAAATTATTAGTATTTTTTAATAGAAAAAATCGAATGTTATTTAATTTTTATTTTATGAATACAATTTTTTTCACTCTTGTGATGATTAAATATAATCATCTAAACTTAAGTATATTGGCTATAATAATAGAAATAAAAATGTAGGTACACTTTCTTTCTTTTATTTTCGGCGAACACTTTTCTTCATGATTTTTCAAAAGTTAATCCTGATCCTGACTGACCTAAAATTAAACATTTAATTTGCAAAATGTAACTCATTGATTCTAACAAAAGTTTCTTCTTCAGGAGTTCAGATTCAGATGCTACGACCGCTCAACCAGAGTGACAGCCAACATGGCGCCGGCCGCCGCCTGAATAAAGCGCTTCTGCAGCCATCATTCTAATCATCAGTGAAATTAAAAAAGCTGGTTTGAATACTTGAACTTCTCTTAGTACCAACATGCAAATGTATACAATGGATGTCTTATGTGTACATTTTAAAATATGAATTTTATGGTGGTTTGGGTTGAGTGCATGCATAGTTACAAATCTTATTAACTTTTATGGAGGCCCCGCGCGGCCGGCAGATGGCGCTGGCGCGGCGGCCGTGCATTAAAATTCAAATTTATGCCGCCATTACGATTCGGTAAACAGCGCTTTTGTCGAATCACTGTCTGTCGGTCTGCGCGCACGCAGCGCCAAACCAAACAGTCTTGTTTGCGGAGTGTGCTTAAGGCGCTAAGCTAGTCAACTCTGTGTGTTCTAGAGTACGGATGACCAGCTTTCTGAATGGATATCTTAATTCTAAATCTTAAAGACTTCGTGTTAAAAAGGTTGGAGTTCGACAAACGTAGATGAATTTATAATAAAATTTCCTGCCCTAGGAAACATCATAAGTAAAGGTAGTAAGAAAATGTCAGAAGTGTTTTATATAGGTACAGTCACGAGCAATAAGATAGACACACCATAGAATTTTGTCACATTACGTTTTGAATAACCTAGGTATAATATTATCACACTGAGATATATTGTTTGAATGTGACATAGTTCTAAAGTGTGTACATTTTATTGCTCGTGACTTAACCTAGTATTGGAGCATGATTTGAAAAAAAAAACTCTTTACATTCGGCAATAAAATCGAGACAATGGCTGTGAAACTATTGATAGAGAAAATAGCGAAAACTCAGTTTGTTCTAATCATAAACAATTGACAGTGTGAATAACTGACGAGTGAAAAACGTTGAATTTCCAAAGTCCGGGGTTTTTATGCTTCCGGTCCTGGGCGGCAGGTTTTAGAGATGGCAGCTCTAGATATAACTCCAAGGTAGAGACCAACCCCAGACTTTGGAACCTTGACACCGGACAATTGATTTTTTTTATATTAACTTTTAGCTTGGTTAAAAAATACATTTTACCCAATACTTGACTGAAAAAAATGCAATTTAAAGCTTTTTTTCACATAAAGTAGTGTGTTTTACTAGTTATGATGTAGAGCCGGGGTGTCAAACAAAAGTTAACGCACATACAAGGTTTTTTTGATTTATTTAAAAATTGCTCGCAATGATTCCTATCTATTTGAATAAACTCTGTTAGTTTTGCTGCAATTGTATTAAAGAATAAATTAAAAGCATTTGCAATTTCTTTTTCCCCTTTTACCAAATTACCACTGATATCAGTGACGGCATCTTTACTGAGTTTTTTTGCTTTCTATTTGTCTGCTCATATATCCAAGTAATCTAGCGAGAACCGGGCCTATAAAATATGTGACATATCGGCCGTTGAGCAGGTCCGCGCGGGCACAGGCAGGTGTCACTCGTGGTACATTGCCGTACTATACTACGAACATTGCTCACCGAATAATATTTTTAGGGCTGTTTTTGCAGGTTTCACTTCACAAAACTCTGTTCTGTTTCTCTGTGAAAGTTCTGTTCTGATTTTTCTCGCTTTGGATACATAAAGTGAAAATTTTACGAAATAATAAAAAAAATCAAGAATGAACTATTTTTGTATTTAATTTCCTGAAAATAGTTTAATTCCTTTTTTAATGGAGTTGCTATTAAGGTAACTCCATGGTATTGTATTGACTCTATCTATGAATAACAATTGATATAATCATTATTATACGACGCCCACTTCTGGGTACTATTGATATACCTATAATTGCTATTAGTACAGTCTGTTTCCATGTTAAGGCTCGCTTATGCGGAAACATTTGTCTCTCTTTTTCTTTACGTGTAAAGAGTATGAAAAATAACCTCACTTCTGCACTTTGAATGATTTTTTTTCATCATTATCTTTAGCACAATTATCTTTCTTGAAAAAAAGTTATTGGTGCAACTTCACAGAACGTTAAAGTGTATTTTGATGTAGATCTCTTTAGCTTGTCGTATGTGTTTTTTAACCGACTTCATCAAAAGGAGGAGGTTCTCAATTCGATTGTATACTTTTTTTATCGTTGTTCGCGCGTATCTTCGTCATTTATGGACCGATTTTGATGATTCTTTTTTTGTTCGATTGAGTATTCTTGCGAGATGGTCCCATTTTTTTTCAAATCGTTTCAGTAGTTTTTAAGTAATCCTGAAAATACTATGATTTTGCATTACCTACCTTGACGACTTTGTTATTTATGAACCGAATTAAATTAATATTTTTTGTGTTGGAAAAGGGATTCCCGACTTCGATAGACGTTATTATAATGATGATAATGCGTATCTAATGATTTGAATATTATTTATTGCTCTTTAGAAGCAGGTTTTTGAAGTCGGTTTATTTGTTTTCTGAAAAAAAATTTTGTGGCTCGAACTTTACGTTTTCTGTATAAAAATATGGCCCGCGCGAACCATGTTTTCCTATCATGGACCCTTAATAATAATCGTCCGTGGTCCTAGATTGGGCCTGCCCGCTGGTGCACCGTTACTGCACCTGCGCGCGCTATTAATAGCGCAGGCTCTACCCGCACCGGCATTCTTCACACGGAATCTACGCGCATCGCAAAACAACGACAACACCCACCGTGTGACGTTCTACCTATGGCATTAGTTCAATAACGGCAAAAAGTTTGACAACACCGTTGCAAGATTGTTTGCGATTGAGAAAAAACTTCATGGAGTTAATGCTGATAAACCCATCGCCTAAATGTAGAGTCGTTTTGAAAGTCGAGTATTTGCAAAGGGATTTTTCTCATAATTCCATATTAAAATTTATGAAGATAACAAAAATTCTGTATTTTCTTTAGAGTAGGTATGTGACAGTGTTTTGTAAATCTATTCTTCAACTTCTATTTGTAAAACATATACAACCTCGCAGGAGAAGATTACTAACATCTTAAACAACAACATTTTTACTACGACGTTTCCGAAAACAGACAAAAAATATTCGACTTTTCATACAAAACTCGATCAGCTGATTGGACATTTGTATGGAAATTCGATTTTTTGTCTGTTTTCGGTCGTAGAACAAAACGTTGTTGTTTATGATGTTAGTGCGAGGTTGTTGGTGTTTTACAAATAACCCCGTATAATAAAATTGGAACTAACCGGTGGCATGAAACTAGGCGACGGCTATCTTTTCTACCCATTCTGTTTCGTAGAGAGTTAGTTGAATGGTTTCGAGATAAATATTGGCAAATATTTAAAAAAAGAAGCTAAAACACTGGGTCTGTCAGAAGGTACGCTGGTTTCAGTGCGAGGTGCGCAGACGCAGATCGGATCAGGCGGCAGGTGCACCAAAACTGGACTCTGAAACGACGCCGCCGCTCTACATTAATTATCACCCGAGATATAGGCGATTAATGAAACGGTATTTATTTCATCAATTCGATATGTTTATGTTTAAACATACTTACTGCAAATTGTTGAGCAATGTGTCTGACTGAAGTTAAAATGCTTCTTCAATGGGATAAATTGTCTCAACATGTATTTTGGTCCTTCGAGCCGGAACAGAAGACACGCTGCGGGCGGTGTCCTTTATGAGCTGGTTTTTCTGTTCTTCACTTTTAATACATAGAATCTTTGTTTTAATCCATAGATACGCCCGAGATCAGGCTTAAGGATCAAAACACAAGTAGAAACTATTTATTCCATTGAAGAAGCATTTTAATAAGTACATTGTCTCAACACAAATCAAATAGTTTTCTTTTTCAGTTAAAATTTTTTGTTGTTATTTATCCTTTTTATCCTAAAGGTGCGTCCAGATATGTTCTTTTGATCGTACCGTACCTCCGTTCCGTACCAGCGTTCCGATCAAATAAGTCTGGACGCTATTTTGCCCGTTCCGTACCTCCGTTCCGTACCACCGTTCCGATCAAACCGCCGAACGTCACCCCGATCACGTCCAGACTAGCGCCGTACCGTACCTCCGTTCCGTATCAACGTTCCGATCCAATAGTATAGCAGCCCGTAGTAAATTTAAATTACGAAAAAGGTTACCGTTTGCCGTTGTGATATAGTTATTTATTATAAAATTATAGATACTTTAACAGATCGCAACCCGCCGTAACCTATATTTGTATATCTCCAAAAATTATTATTTTTTATTTTTCGAGGTTAATCACATGATTTAGCTATTGTCGTGTTCTACAGCGCTATGTTTGATTGCCACTGATAATATTAAGACTATGAAAAGTAGCCATACACACATTAAGACCAGATAAAGTCCATCCATTTCATCTCACAGATTTAAGACCAGATAAAGTCCATCCATTTCATCTGGTCTTAAATCTGTGTATGGCTACTTTTGGTCACTGCTAGTCTAACTATTATCAGTGGCAATCAAACATAGCGCTGTAGAACACGACAATAGCTAAACCATGTGATTAACCTCGAAAAATATAAATCTCACTTTTGGAGATATACAAATATAGGTTACGGCGAGTTGCGATCTGTAAAACTTGGGTTAAAGTATCTATAATTTCATAATAAATAACTATATCACAACGGCAAATGGTACCTAACCTTTTTCGTAATTTAAATGTACTACGGGCTACTGTACTACAACCTCCGAACGTCGGCGTCGCCGCGATCACGTCCAGACTAGCGCCGTACCGTTCCTCCGTTCCGTTTTTCCTTTGAATGGGGCGAAAAAACCGACTCGCGATGGATCGGAGCGTACCTGTCGGCGATCGAGACGGCGTACCTCCGCACCGTTCCGAACATGCGTCCAGACTAGCGTTCTTTGTTCGCGACGCTCAAGAGCGAGAGATACGGGTACGGGCAAAAGAGCGAGAGATTCGAGGTGGATCGGGGCGTACCTGTTCGGCGAACGGAACGGCGTACCTCCGTACCGTTCCGAACATGCGTCCAGACTAGCGTTCTTTGATCGCGACGCTGATCGGAACGGAGGTACGGTACGGGCAAAAGAACATATCTGGACGCACCTTAATAAGTCTCTTACACTTTGAAAGGCTATTTTGTATGCAGAGTCAAAAAAATGTAAAGTGCAGACATAAGGCTCAATTTATTATTATTGTGCCGACAAAGAAGCTTTAATGATCGTGTAGGTGTACTGCATGTTATTGGTGACAACTTGTAGCAAATCCGTTGCAATTTCGTTTTCACAACATTGTATCGTATTGAGTTTAAATCGCGTTAACGCACTTATGTTTGGACATTGTACAGTAAATAAATTGAAAAGTGGACTTTGCGGATCGTTCTTGTAGCCTGTGCTCTGTACTCAATGATGTTATTCTCAATTCACTATTGAGCATCAAACTCTTCCATCGACAATTGGCAACATTTCAAAATTTTTGTCCTTAGTTTTTGTTTGTTATTTAGAAATTATGTGATGAAAACAAGAGACACGTATTTTTTCCTTTTCCATAATTATTATTTTTGTCTTCATAATATTAATTTGAAAACTTATTCATTCTAAAAGAGCGTAAGTGCAGTTTAAAGGATTTCTGGCGCACTTTCCTTTGCCCATATGAATAAAAAATACACTTTGACGTCAACCTGTCAACCTAATCTAATGACGTTTGTTTTTTTATGTTTTGCTCGAGGTTGTTTTCTTTTATTATCGCTATTTTTAACTTATTTTCAACAATAATAGATAAAGATATTCGTAAATTAGATTCCATAATCTCATGTGTAGTTCCTGCCTGCAAAAATACTGTGATAAAATGCCCAAACAAACACTGTTTTACGTGCCAAACCAAAGTATACATTTACAGTGGTGTGTTGCTTTAAAGTTTTATGGAAATTAATTACTAATGCACTTCAAATCAAACTGTATTTATTAAACCAATTGAAACGTAAACAAAATCTTTTTTCATAAAAATAAATATTTCGCAGAAGACTTCAGCTTCAGCAGCATGATGAAGTCCACTTTGGTAAGGTTGCAACTGTCTGCCATTAAAAATTCTTCAGAAAACTTGATATTATTTTATTTCGAGAGATGTTAAAATTAACTAATTAAAACATTCAAAACAAAACGAGCAAAAGTGAAAAATATTTTGACAGACCATACCTACATTGTAACCTTGACAGCGACAGTTTTTATGGTTTTTTTTTTAAGATAAAATCACACAAATTTTGTTACGGAAAGGAGTGTAATTTTTAATATTCCTGCATCTTAATGATTCAGGGTTTTTTTTCACATATTTCTTTAAATAATTGATCAAAAACCCCGAAAAAATATGTCCGGTGTCAACAATTGAAAAACCTCGAAATGGTTTTCGTTTTAAGATACCTTGTAAAAAATGAAAACATTTCAATTGTAATCAAATCAAAAAACATGAACCTTGTCTAGTTTATTGGAGCATAAATAATAGTTATTAGAATTATTAAACAAGAAGCTAATAAGTAGTAAATAGATAAATAATAAAAATTAACCTTGTGAATGAACTAAATGAGTGTCTAGATAGTCCAGTGACCAGTGTAACCAGATGAAGCGACGCGACGGAAAGGCCGACCGGTCTGCGAGGAAAGTTTATAATTTATTCATTTATGGGACGCTGCTTTAAATGGTATGGCAGCAAGATATACAACCTGCTATATAAAACACATTTCAATATTTATATAATACGTGTTTTATTAATGAGAATTTTTGACACGTGTGTCTTTATGTTAAATAGAACATAGTTTATGTTTTGCCTGATTTAGGCTGCCTACGCACCGACAGGTACCTAGATTAGTCTAGGCCTAGAGCCTAGATGTAACCAAGTAAAACCAACGTTTACGAATGTTCGTAACCGGCTGCACGTGCGTTAGGTACTTCAATACATCCAGACGACTACTTAGAATGTATCGTGGGTGCGAGGCGTATAACTAAAGACCATGAGACCAAGGCGACTATCATAGCGACTTACCTACCAGTGCGGTCACCAAACGCATCGACAGGTGGCCTAGATTAGTGCCTAGAGCCTAGTTAATGTAAACAAGTAAAACTAACGTTCACGAATGTTTGTAACCGGCCGCACTGTGCGCTAGGTGCCTAGATACATTCAGGCGACCTAGAATGTATCGTAGGCGCGAGGCTTACAACCAAAGACTATGAGACCAAGGCAACTATCCTAACGACTCACCTACCAGTGCGGTCACCAAACGCACCGACAGGTGGCCTAGATTAGTGCCTAGAGCCTAGTTAATGTAAACAAGTAAAACGAACGTTCACGAATGTTTGTAACCGGCCGCACTGTGCGCTAGATGCCTAGATACATTCAGGCGACCTAGAATGTATCGTAGGCGCGAGGCTTACAACCAAAGACTATGAGACCAAGGCAACTATCCTAACGACTCACCTACCAGTGCGGTCACCAAACGCACCGACAGGTGGCCTAGATTAGTGCCTAGAGCCTAGTTAATGTAAACAAGTAAAACGAACGTTCACGAATGTTTGTAACCAGCCGCACTGCGCTCTAGGTGCCTAGATACATTCAGGCGACCTAGAATGTATTGTAGGCGCGAGGCTTACAACCAAAGACTATGAGACTATGGCAACTATCCTAGCGACTCACCTACCAGTGCGGTCACCAAACGCACCGACAGGTGGCCTAGATTAGTGCCTAGATCCTATATTATGTAAACGAGTAAAACGAACGTTCACGAATGATCGTAACCGGCCGCACTGCGCGTTAGGTGTCTCGATACATCCAGGTGACCACCTAGAATGTATCGTAGGCGCGAAGCTTACAACCAAAGACTATGAGACCAAGGCGACTATTAAAGCGACTCACCTTCCAGTGCGGTCACCAAGTAACATGGATATATCCAGGCACCTGTCGGTGCGTATTGTTGTGTTCCGGCAGTAAGAGGTAAGATAGCCAGTTCCTCAGTGATGAGGATTCCGGGAGTAGTGAGCTTCCACCTTCGGCCTTATCGTCACTTAGCATAAAGTGAGATGAAGGCTCTATCCGTCGTGCATAAAAAAAATCCTAGCGATTCACCTACCAGTGCAGTCACCAAGTAACCTGGATATAACTAGGCACACATTAACTGCACACTCTTTATTTACTTTAATCTCATATTTTTTGCAACGTGTTAATTTATTGTATATTACTTTCTTTTCTTAACCCTACTATACCTATGTGTGTTGTTAATTAATGTTTTTCTTTCTTTCTTTCTTTAGGCACTTTCTGTCAGTGCGTTCGCAGCCTTAGAGAATACTAAAGGTGGCGAATGTTTTTCGTAAAATTGCGAAAAATAAATCCTTATCTATTAAAAATGTTTTTTACTAAGGACCGTGAAATGGATCAATTTACCGTGCCACCTGTTGTAATGCACCGTAGACAGTCATGTAGCAACAAGCTTCTCGTTTTCAGAATCTGGGTTAGTGGAGTTTCGGTGGTGGCGGGAAATCGGCTTGGCGAACCGTAGCGGCCGTCAGAAACCGGACCGACCGATCATATGCACTCCATACCGGTAACCAAAAAATTAACAACCCGACTTATTTCCAAATAATACGTGCCCCTTTTAGAGCTTTTCGTTGTTGCATAAGCTTAAGCATATTATTTAAGCTCTGGTATTTTAAAGAAATAGACTAGTGGCTGAATGATATGTAGACCTCTCGTTAAAAAGTAGCTCAAACGGTATGTTTGAAAAAAACACAGAATAGATATATTTTTTCCAAATTATAGTATAGATCTATAGTGTGCAAATAACATACGCAGTCCTAGGTTCTATCACAAAGTCACGAACTTTTTTATTTCCAAATTTCGAATACAGAAAAAATTTTTTATTGATGAACTTTTGAATATTCAAAAATAAAAAACAAAATTTACTTTACACCGCTAACAAAAAATTTTGTTACATTTTTGTTCATTTTCAAATATGTCTTTTTTCACATACCTACCTATCTCCGCCATTTCGAAAAATTTCGAAAAACTGACCCGATTAAAAATCTATATAATTATTAAACCTACTCACAAAATCTCACGAGAATCGGTTGAGAAATGCGACCTGTAGAGGAAAACAAACAGCGCCGGAAAGCCGAACTGAAACATGTTTTTTTACATATCTCCGCCATATTGAAAAATTTCGAAAAACTGGATCTATAAAAAGAAAATATATAATTTTCAAACCTGCTCACAAAATTTTACGAGAATCGGTTGAAGTTGGACAGCCAGCCGCCGGAAGGACATACATACGAAAGAACTTTTGCCCAAGCTTAAGCAGAGACGCGTCGCTCGCGCTTCGCGCGCGCTCGGTCAATATATCAAACAGTAATTACAAATTGAGACAACACCATATCATGTTTATCTACTATGGAAACATAATACCAGAGAAATATACGAAGATAAAATAATTGAAAATTTTCTACTGAATTGAACAGTCAGAAAAAAGTACAACACAGCGTAAAGACGAATTAATTACACAATAAGTTATTTTTTTCGTCATTATTTCCGTTCTCATGGAACTCTCGGAAAATTCATGATCGTTTATGTACAATTTATTCCAACTGTTGAATTCATTATTGTTTATGTATAGAAATTTTCAATAATTTTCGCCAATTTCTCGTATTATTTATGACGTATCCACAGGAGTTAAACCAAAGTTATGGTAATGATGTTGTCTCGATTTGTAATTATAATTTCTTCGGAATACCAGATAAATTAACTTAAGTATGAAAGAAATAAATTTTAATACAACATTGTTGTATTATTAGGCCGAGCGTTGTGTAGAAAGTGCTGACCGTATAGGCGACCGGTTCGATTCCGTTCTGACCCTCGATACTTTCACACGATCGTTTATTTCGTTGACGCTACTTTTGAGCTTCCATCTCAGAGTAATATAGATAATAATTGCGGTGCAATAAATATTGACGTCTTGTTACTTCAGGTGATTATTATATAGTTTTAGTGAAAAATGTTATCAAAATGCTAAGTATTTTGTGATACTCGATAAAAGTTGCAACTCACGAAACTAAAATCGACTGTATTGTTTTTTTATTTACTTGAACGTAAAAAATAGATTTAATTTTTTTTATTACAATGTAATGAGAAAGTTTTAAAGTTTATAATTTATTAAAATTTAATTTAAGAACTAAGAAAAATATTTAAATTATTTTGCTTTAGTTAAATTATCTAAATTGCATGTATCTGCCATCTGCTAATAGATTTTCAGATGCCTGTAGGTACAAGCAGGGCCGTTTTTAACCTTACAGAGGCCCTGGGCACTTTCCATTTTGGGGCCTTCTGCTTCAAGAAAGTCGGTCATTATGTTAAAAAAAAGCTTTTTAAAAAAAATCAAAACCTCCTTCAAAAATCTTAAAAAAAACAGCTCTATAAAAAGCAAGAAATAATGTTCAAATCGATTAATTAAAACACGTCTATTGAAGTCGGGAGTAATTTTTTTACTTATTGTATTGTTTATATTCTAAAAGCCGTTTTATTAAGATTTTTGAAGGAGGTTTGCAAAACTTTTTTTTAAAGCTTTTTTATTTCAATCTTTTTTGTGGTAGGTATGTAAGCGATGATTTTATAAAATATAACGTTATATTGTTTCACATTTTTCAATGGTATACCCCGAGTAACTCAATTTCCACAAGAGTTCCGTTGGGCCTTCGCAGTTCAACTCTAGTCCAGAACGTTTTTGACAATAGATAGGTACTTAACTTGTTTTTGATTGTCATAATCATAAACCTACCAATATTCCAATCACTGTACAGTTCCTATTTGATTTTGAGGAGTTCCCTCGTGTATCCTCAAAATCCAAAGTCCAATACCAATGAAATTAATATGGTATCATTCTTAAGATATCTTCTTTTAAACGAAAAAAGAATCATCTAAATCGGTTCCTAAACAAAAAAGTAATGGTTGAAAATCCGTCAGAATTCATATAAAATGGTAACGAAAACGACAGTATTTTCAAGATTACTTGAAAACTATAGAACCGATTTCAAAATTTTAAAAATTGGACCAACTTGGGAACAAACCTCATATTATGACGTTTGAATCATTTCAAGTAATCGGTGTAGTGTACATACATATAAAAAAAATATACGCGACGAATAGATAACCTTCTCCTTTTCAAATTTTTGAAGTCGGTTAAAAAAATTTTAAAATTATAGCTTACCTACGAAGAGAGATATTGCATGATTGCAGAGACATCATACAAAAATTAGTTTATTTATACAAGTTACTAGCAACCGCTCGCGACTTCGTCTGAGTGGAAAGTTTTTTTTGTTATCTCTCGGGAACATTTTTTTTTTCGGGATGAAAGGTACTCTTACTTACTATTCGTTGGCGCTGGCGGAGATAGGTACAATCGCCCAACGAGTCGAGAGAGTGTTTGTTTGAATGTATTCGTTTTCTTAATTTTATGACTTTTGGGCACCACCCGACCCAACTAACCGTTATTTGCATTGCAACTTATTGCATTACTTGCAAGCCTTATAAAATATATTAAGTAGGTACCTATTATTACTTTACTTTTATTCGTACATTGTCAATTTTTATAATTGTAAATTGTGATAACAAAAATTAAATGAATTGTTGGCTCGTTTGCCTAAATGAGAAAAGTCATTGAAATTTCCATAGCATAAACATAACGCTAGACTACCAAGTGACAAACAATAACGTAATGTAATGTAATAACGTAAAGTCTATGCGTAAAGCGGACAGTTAGACGGACAAATGACCTTTTGTTAAAAAAAAACATTTGTATTAACATAGCGGTCTAGAACCGGCCATCTGGCGAGCAAAACAGACCATGCAACTGTTACTTGACGTGAATGAAATGGTTTCTCCATTGGTAATATTTTGTCATAGTAGCTAGGTAGAAGCACAGTGACCTCTTAGTAAAAAAAACTTTAAAAAAAGAACCATTTGTATTAAGTTAGGCCCATCCCATATGCCCATCTGGCACACAAAGACAGACTACTGAAACTAAAAATGAACCTTAGGAGGCGCAAGTAATTACTTAAAAAATTATAACTAAATAGCACCTAATAATTTACCACTATAGCGTATAAACTTTGTTAAATAAATCTAGATGAAGGTCGGGGCCCCCTAGGACACGGGGCCCGGGGCCAGGGCCCCCCTGGCCCCTGCGTAAAAACGGCCCTGGGTACAAGAGGACATTATTATCACTTTCATCATTAGAACCACCTATTTATTATGCAAAAGTCAGAAGATTTGCAGATTACGTATATCACTTTAAATATTTGCTCTCAGCATAGCTGGAAATGGGGTCTTATGTAGACGACAGGCATAAAGCTTTAAAATCGTCCAGAGCTGCAAGTCTTCAGAGCTAATGTGACAGCTCTTCATCAGGTGTGTCGTTTACTTGTTGGCATTGCTTTTGCTTCGCTTGTTATTTAAAAAAAGTTTGATTAAGACTCGTTCAAGTGACAGTTCAAACAGTAATCGGCATTAAACGAAGGCAAGCGTTTTTTAAGTAGCAATGTGTAGGCTGCGCGAGTTGTCTAGCGGAACGGTTTTTTTGCGTGCGTGTCTGGTGCGCGGCACAGTTGCCTACTTGCGCGCGCGCCGCGTAAGGGAGGTGAGCAGAGCACCGTGCATGCGCGTGAAGGCTCAAGACACGTGGAATAGGCCGGCGCGTCGCCATGGCAACATAAACGATTACATAAAATTGCAGTTTGATTAAAAAAGTAGTGCTTTGTCTGTCCTTTTAATAAAAAAAGCAACCAAATAAAAACGTGTTAAAATCAGCTTCTTTGCGTTTGTATTCGCCAAACTAGAAAAGTAGTCAATGGATTGAAAATATTATTTTTTACGCATCGTGTAAGTTTTTAATATACTTATTTGAACACTGAAATCTCACGGGAACGGGAAATTCCCAGCGTTTTACGAGGTTTACATGAAAATATTTTTTTCTCTGACAAAAGAATCACTTGTCATTTCCACATCTTATACAAAAAAAATAGCTGCTTCCTTAATGCTTTGGCAAACGCATCACTTGAGGACAGTTAAACCATTTTGTCATTTTTCGTTTTAAAATGTTCATAATTAGTGCGAATTTCATATTATTAAGGCAAAACTGAAAGTCTTCTGATTGTGGAATGCAATAAATTGAAATTCTTTTTTCTTTTCAGGGTTCCGTACCCAAAGGGTAACATTGGCTTTTGGCATTTGCCTCTATTGCAGCCGAGTTATATTCAGAACCTGAGGCAAAAGGTAAAGACGGGACCCTATTACCATAGACTTAGAAAATTTTTCGCTACGCTCAAGTAGACGGACTATGGTGCGAGTGAGAAACTGATTCTTACGGCTTATGCGATGTGCGAGAAAGAGTTAAAAGAAAATGACAGCAGAACCTGGTTTGACTTCATTTAGCGTCTTTTATCATCTTGGTGAAAAGTGTCCACTTGATTATTTTGTGATTTTGATCGCGATCGGGCCGATTTGGCTCTTATAAATCAATAATAGTATCGTGTTCTGTGTTGAATTGTAATGTTCTTACGATGATAACCCAAATAAACACTCATTTCACAGGTAAATCTGATTGTACAAGTACATACATACACTCACGCCTGTTTCCCATGGGGGTAGGCAGAGACTATGGATCGCCACCTGCTACGATCCTTGCACACTTCTTTCGCTTCATTCATATCCATCAATCTTTTCATACATGCCCTGCGGTTTTTGTCACTGCGTACACCAGCCTCTTTTATAATAACCTCTATTTACAAGTACCATTTTCATATTTCATATTTTAGTTGAATATATTCCCAAAAACATTAAGTGATTGTTCAAAATCTTGTTTGTGTTTTATTTATTAGAACAATTATACATTTTGGTTATCGACAACCTAAAATGGACTTCAGTGCATCTCTGAAATTCACGCACACATTCACAAATTTAGAAACACTACTGGCTCATGTCACTTTTGGTTTCGCAGCCAAGCGAAATCTGTTCGTCTATTCCAGTAGAATATTAAGTTTATGCTTATTACAAAGACTCCAAAAAATATAAAATAATAAAATAGGTGAAAATTTTGTAAGGCCACAATCTTAGCCACAGCGAAACATGGTAAGGTTATAGCTATGTAGTTCAGCAAAAAATATTACAAACGTCATAATATTTAATTGAACCACTGGTATCGGTGTAAATATTGAAGTCGCATTCCTGTGATCACTTTAGTAGTGTAGTTCTAAGCACTTTTAATCCATCAAGGCCCGGAAAATGAGGCGATAGATTTCTTATTGTTGTCCGGACGCCGCCGGAGGCCGCGCGGGTATTGATGAATTAAGAGAAAATCTTAGATGAAACATGTTGAAATTCATTAAGATCTTCCAATTTCCAAAGTAACGTATGGTATGAGGGTCATCTCGTGCGATTGCGAGCAGCAGCCGCGCCGCGCCGCCCGGTGGCCGGTGCCCGGCCCGGTACGCGGTGGTGGCGCGGCACGAACAGGTTCCGAGGAGCAGGTCCTCTTTATGACTTTTACTCTAATTGCCTTACTTAATTCGTCTGGCTTTAGCGGTCCGATGGGTATTGCAACCATCTAGCAAGTACGCTTGAAAGAAACAAAACAGGCTAATTGTACAGATTTAAAGACGTTGATACAAAATGCAATTGATTAATTTGATTGGACAAACATTTGATTGCCGCAGTTGTCTACTAAGTATGAAAATTAACGTTGAAAATGAAAAGAAATTGAAACTAATTTTATTTAAATTTACTATAAGTACTCTCCTAAGTCCAGTTTTTTCCCTACCTAACACTAACTAATAAACACTCCGAAACCAACTTCAACGTCAGTTTGTATAATGTGATTGGGATCGTCTACGAACCCCGTAGGTCATAGTCGAGCAACATAATATACAGGGTTATTTGTAAAACACCAACAACCTTGTAGGAGTAGATTACTCTAACATCATAAACAACAACATTTGTTCTACGACTTTTCCGAAAAAGCCAAAAAAGTTTGACCTTTTTTGGTTATTCATCAACTGGACACACAAGACTGGACACACGTGTGTCCAGTTAGTGAAACTCAAAATTATTATCACTTATTATTTCGTCATCTGGACACTTCAAGATTTCGACACGTGTCCAGACAGTGAAATTTTGATTAAATCACTTTTATGTTTTCGCCAACTGGACACACGTTCGCATTTTACCCAAATCCATTACAAAGTACAGTCAGCAGATAAATGTTTTGTGTTATATTTTTTTTGCAAAAAATGTACAGTCAAGTTGATAAGTGATTTTATGAAGAAGCTGCCTCACTTTATTGCTTAAAGAGCCTTATTAGCTTAAAATTTTTAATTTAACAAATATAGTACAATTTAATAATTTGATGATTTGTACTTGATGATTACTTATAGGTACTTTTATTACATAAGCGAGAAAATATTCAATATATAAAAGTAATGATATTTATAATCTAAATATCACTACATTTCATAAAAAATAGTCCCTCGCCGAGTTGTCTGTCGCCTGTCTGTCTATCTATCTATCTGTTTTCGATAAACTCAAACTTCTGAATGGCTTTCATGCGGTTTTCACCAATTGATAGAATAATTCCTGAGGATGGTTTAGGTGTATAATAAATTGAGGTTTTATCTAAATTGATAGAAATGATAATTGTTGAAGAGGCCAGTAAAAATTAAGCCGACTAGGAGCTTGCATCGAAAACGCTGCCTAAACGTTTTGAGCTATAACAAAATAATTGTTTCTCTGTTATAGGTCTACAAAAAATCCGCGACGGCATATCTATATTTTAAGAATAGCTTCTATAGCCATTTTAACTTTATTTAAATGGTCACAAATAATGTGATATTTGGAAAGCTATTAATCCTTATCAAATTAAATACGTTCGTTAGCATAAGCGTTTCATCCACATAATTTTGGCTCTTTACACTATATAGTTTAAATAAATATCTTAGGTGTTATAGCAAAAAGTTTACGGGCGCGAAAATAAATTCAAGCACATTTTTCATACCGATGAAGGGAAGTCGAACGGGACGGGTACAGAATTTTGGAGCAAAATGGAGGAGACAACAGTCTGGAAGGGAGTTGATTTCTTTTTGGATGTTGTTTGAAGGTCACAATTTGCAAAAAAAAGGAAGGAACCGAAGCGAAGCGAGGGCGGGTCGCCAGTACTTAATAATTTAAGTCATCACTTCGAGTATCACAGAAAAATCAAATAAGGACATACATAATTGAATTCAACAAAATGTATTTTTCGTCGTCGTCGTCGAGTCATTTAATCTTGAGTAGCTATAAGTGGCATAAACGAACAAAATAAAATATCAAAATAATCATCAATAGAGTCTAATTTCTTTTGACATAACATTACTAAAATGGGTTATTTTAAAAATAAAAATCATTCTACATAACTCTGCAACAGCAATACTATATACTTTGGAAATAGAATATCAGTTATAATTAAGTATCACAATCAATTTACTAAGACTAAGATAATATAGAGATCAATAAAATCAACAGTAAAATATAGAATATTATTTTAAGACAGTTCGGAGTGTTTGGTAGTCTATATAGCAGTCTTATAAAGCCGAATATGGTAGATAGGGACCATCGAACTGAACAACTTTCTCTTTCTAACTTCTGTAGTCTCTCTATTTTGTGGTGTCAAAAATATACAGGGTGTTAGTGGCACCCTTGCAAAGACTTTAAGGGATGATTTTACCCTTAGAGTTAAGCAACTTTCTCTATGAAACCACTCGTCGCAAATGCATAGTTAAGATTTTTATTTTTTGTTGAGAAGCAATGTATGCGTAACAACTCGATAATACCGCGGGCGGGCACACGCGAGCTCTCGACACAGCTTGCCCCGCCCCCTTGCCGTTGCCGCCGGCCGCACCGAATGCGTTTGTACAGATGAAATGTAAAACAATACGCACGGTTTTTATTGAGTACGTATTAATTCTTTTTAACACTTTTAATTTAGTAAGGGCTTAAAGATAAACACGCAAGATCAAAAGTATCAAAAATTTCGGTAAAAAAAAGTAAGCACTAGTAACTAATCTTACCTTTAAACATTTTGCCTCCGGATTAAGTACGGTTCAAAGTGGCCTCCACCAAGCCGCTCACACACACGTGCCCGACGGAGGGTCTCGGCGTGAAGACGCGGCATCAATGTGGGGTCTTCCGATATGTCGTTCCTCAGCCGATCAAACACATCACTGATGCGACGTCGCATTTCCTCAGCGGTGTCACACGCTAACACAAACACACGCTCTTTCACATACCCCCACAAAAAGGAAGTCCAAGGGCGTTAAGTCTGGGGAGCGAGCCGGCCACGCCTGCGGCCCAAACCTGCCAATCCACCGATGGGAGAACGTTTCATTTAAGTGCTGGCGCACACCTAGCACGACGTGGGGTGGAGCTCCATCATGCTGGAAACAAAATGTGCGGTAACCGGTCCAGCGGCACGTCCTCCATCGCCTCCCATTCTTCGTCTAGTTCCACGTTCAAGATGGCCAGCGCCTCACTAAACTCCCCGCGTAAAAAGTCTAAATAGCGCGGTCCATTCATACGTTCGGGTAGGAAAATAGGTCCAATTATTTTGTCTCTGTAAACTCCTGCCCAAACATTTACGGACCAGCGCGTTTGGTGACTCGTTTCTTGGAACGCAAATGGATTTGTCTGGGACCAGATGTGGGTATTGCGCCTGTTCCACATTCCGTTGCGAGTGAAGGTCGACTCATCTGTCCAGATGACTCGCGAAACAAAGTCCGGGCTCCGCTGCTGCTGAGCCACCAACCACCTGCAGTATGCCACCCGACGAAGCCGATCTGCAGGCAATAAAGCCTGCACCTTGTGGACATGATATGCACGCTGTCGGTCACGTCGCAGCACTTTCCATACTCTCCAGTGGGATACCGTTGCTCTTCGCCTAAGCCTTAATAACTTGGCAGCAGTACGTGTACCAAAGTCTGGATTTTGGTGCATCAAGTCTAAAATTTGCTCCTCGCTTTGCACACTGATTGCTCGGCTAGCACCTTCGATCTGTGGCACTATTGGCTGGTTATTCAGTATTCGCTGGTAGGCCTGTGTTATGGTTCGGCTGTCTGGACGTCGCGAATTTGGATATCGCTCGGCATAAATACGCGATGCTCGAGATGCATTTCCACGAGCTTCCCCGTAACACATCAACATCCGCCCGTACTCTTGTGCTGTAAATCGCACGAAGTTCATGTTTATGCACTCACAATCACACACTCACTGAAGTCACACAACACAAAAAACACTTATAAACTAATTAACAAATAAAATGCAACAAAAACAATTAACTAAAAACAACAATAACAACATAAACAAATAATAAAACTCAAATACGTCGTCAACGTCGTAGGTACGCGCGCGGTTCGTCTACAGATTCGCAGTCGACTACAGATCGTCAAAGCCGCGCCGCTCAAGCGGCGCGCACTGTCAAATCCTTTTGAAAATGCCGACTAGAGATGGGGCAAATCAAACATGAATAGATCAAAAGATCACTCAAACAGATCGAATGGAATAATAACAAATCCACTTTTAAATCTTACACTATTTCACTTTTTTTTTCAAACATAGCACAATTCTTAAAACTCTCTCCCTCTCTGCCCCTTCTCTCTCTCTAATGCTAATTGGTACATACGCTGGAGTATGCTTCAAATAGGAAATAAGAAGTAAAATTAATAGAAATAAATTAATAATCATAAAAAATCATTTCACCAATAACTAGGACGGGTGAAATTGCTAAGCACAAATAAGACTATCAGACATTCTATCGTATTGGAATTATCGAATTGTTTTTTCCTGTTAGCCTTAGAAATAAAACTTTTGAAAATTCCCGACGGGTTCCTTTTACGAAACACATTCTTATTGCGAGTTACTTGCAGTTGCACACATCTTTCACAATTAGGTACGTTCGTCCTAGTAACATACGACTTTAATCGTAAATAATCACTTAATTAATTTTGGTATTTTCAATACAAATGGGGCTTATTAATTTCTTCAGAACGATGATTCGATAAATTACGTAGATCACTCGAAGAGTTCGATTGTTGTAATTTCCCATTCGCCCATCTCTAATCTACACAAAGCGACCGCCAACTTCTGCCGAAAGATTCGGTACGTGCTGTACAGTACAGTACACCGGCAGTGTAATGCGGGCTCCAGACTCCTGCGTGATTCACGGCGTGAATGCACGCCGTAATTTTGCCGTGAAGTCGGCGTGAATAGCATGACCCTCCACACTCGCTATCGTTCACAGTTTAGTTCGCGCGCTCGTCGAGAATGGACGCCGAATTATGGCACTGCTATCTTTGAATTTAGCATCCCACAAAATGGGTTCGGCATGATAACACTCAATCAACACAGGTTCCTGCTCGTTCGTCCAAGTGACGGTCATTTTGACGCACCGTACTCCGCAAATAAATTAAAATCCTCAAGGCACGGTACTGTTTTCACGCGCGAGTGTGGATGCGTTCGCGTTCACGGGAGGTTCGCGCTCCGCGAACCCTTTGACGCGAGTGCAAATACCGACACGGAACGGGGAACAAGGCGTGAACGGGCGCGAAAACCATCCACATTCGCGCTTCACGCCTTTCACGGGTGTTCACGGCGCGAATGTGGAGCCCGCTTTAAGTGGGCATGTGGATGGTTTTCGCGCCCGTTCGCGCCTAGTTCCCGTTCCGTGTTGGTATTTGCGCCCGCGTCAAAGGGTTCGCTGTGCGCGAACCTCCCGTGAACGCGAACGCATCCGCACTCACACGTGAAAACAGTACCACGCCTTGAGGTTTTATTTATTTGCGGAGTACGGTGCGTCAAAATGACCGTCACTTGGACGAACAAGCAGGAACTTGTGTTGATTGAGAATTGCCGAACCCATTTTATGGGATGCTAAATTCAAAGATAGCAGTGCCATAATTCGGCGTCCATTCTCGACGAGCGCGCGAACTAAACTGTGAACGATAGCGAGTGTGGAGGGTCATGCTATTCACGCTGACTTCACGGCAAAATTACGGCGTGAATTCACGCCGTGAATCACGCAGGAGTCTGGAGCCCGCATAAGCAAATTCTTTTCATCAGTATTGCTTGAAATCAATTTATGAATTGTAAATTACTTTGGTACACAAACGTAATTGGTATGTAATAATTAATGAATGAGGCACTAAATAATTATTAATAAAAATAATGTTTTTAGATCAGTTCATATGAACAGATCTAATAAATCAACCATTGTAATTTGTACCTTATTTCAATGCCAGTAGTACTAAATTTGTATGGTGCGAAAATTATGCACCCGCTTTGTACTACGAACGACTAAAGAGGTATGTGCAACAGAGACAGAAATGTAACAGAGATGTATGCCGTCGCGCGTCGGCCGACTCGGCCGGCAGCAGCGGGCCGCCGACCGAGCAGTGTCAGCGACCTTAACGAACGATAGCAAACAGCTGTTGTTGTACATTGCGGGTTAACTAAATTTTGATATTTTAATTTTTTTTCTGTAAATTTAGGTTCTATGCAAGTAAGACAGTATCTGTGTGATGGAAAAAAATAAAAAAAACACACAATTTTTCATGAATTTTGCGACGGAAAATTCCACTTCAGATGGACTCAGAATCATGAGTTGATTATGCCCTGAAAGTTTTCGCAAGGGTGCCACTAACACCCTGTATAGGTACTTTATAAATTCAATGGTAAATATTTTTTATAATGACATACAAAAGTACCCGTGCCCAGCAGTGGGACGTTTAGTGGCCGATGATGATTGTGAAACAAAACATTTATCTGCTGACTGTACTTTGTCATGAATTCTAGGTAAAATGTGAACGTGTGTCCAGTTGGCGAAAACATAAAAGTGATTTAATCTAAGTTTCACTATCTGGACATGCGTCGAAATCTTGGCGTGTCCAGATGCCGAAATAATAAGTTATAATCATTTTGAGTTGAACCAACTGGTGTGAACACACGTGTGTCCAGTATTGTGTGTCCAATTGGTGAATAACCCCCATTAATACAAAACTCGATCAGCTGTTTAGAAAGTTGTTTTTTTTTTGTCTGTTTTCGGAAAAGTTGTAGAACCAATGTTGTTGTTTATGATATTAGGAATCTACTCCTGCGAGGTTGTTAGTGTTTTACAAATAACCCTGTATATTGTAATAATTAGTCCTTCGGCATCGGATGTTGTGAGCCTCCACTTGCGTGCGCGCAAGCGCAGCGCGAGCTTTAGCGACCGGTTTCAGGAGTCAGGCCGCCCGCCGCCGCCGCATCGCCGCTTGCGACCGGCGCCGGTGCACCTCTACGCTGCTGTATGCTGTATTGACTGCATTACAGATGGCGGCACGCTCACGTATATTACTTACGAGTTTCCAATTTTTATTGTCACTTGTGCTTGAGACGCTATTAAATAGATCATGCACTTACTCATAATGTTGAAATATAGAAAGATAAACTTTGGGTATCAACCACAACCCCTTAGACGTGATGTGTAGTATTAGGTCTTTACCTATTAAATTGCGACATTTTGTCACATACAGAGAAAATAATAACTTCTATGATTTGAAATATTTAACAACATCTTGATATTCTATAGAGTTATGACCATGATAGTCAACTATGAGCAAAAATAAAGTCCTTATTTTAGCTTTCATAGATTAAAAAAAGATTTTGAAATTGACTTTTTTGTGAGCAAAAAAGGGTAACCGGAGGGGTTGTGACTTAGCCAAAACTAAGCGTAAATGGAATAAGTTAGCAATAATGTTCAAACATTAGTACATAAAAGTTTTATGGTTGTTATTTTTTTATTATTTTATTAAATTAGTTAAACGAACAAAGAAAATGCTAGTATGAAAATTGCAACTTCTTGACAATTCTCCATACAAATTGGCTATTTCATAAGTAAAGACCTATTATTACCAAGACAAAAACTTGCTTAATGTCTAAGAGCCATCCCAGCGCCCTAGCTAGTAGTACGAGTATGTAGTGGCTTCTTTGATCACGTGGAATTTTCACTGTTATAATTCATACCTATATAAAAAGATTATAGGAAAATTCGTAAGTTTTATTCCAGCTGAGGCTTATAGACGAAGTCGTGATTAACCAATAAAATCATTTTGATGACACTTGTCAAAGCAGTACTTACGCAATGTCGTCAACCGCTTCTCGCATGTGCCGTAATGGCGGAGGATCGGCCCTCCATTAATTAGCTCTGACAAATGGATGAACTTGCCAAAAAATTTATAAACAGTCTGATAAAGGTAATGGGCATAGTGTGGCAGGAGTGGCCGCGGGCAGGGGCGCGGGGTGTCATTTCACTAATTAACTCGTTGGGTGCGCCGCCACTCCATTACCGAGTGTTTATTGTGACAATTATTCCGCCCCCCTTGCCGCGCCCGCCCCGCAACCGCCCGCCCGCCGCGATATTGCCGAACTAGGACTAGCCACGATCGAATTAATAAACGTCCCTTAGCACTACAGCATTATAACGATGCATGCTAAAACAATAATTACTTACCAATTTTTTTCATAGAAGTCGTTAAACACAATAAACTTTTAAACAAAAGACTGAAGATCGAAATAGTCACTCTGCAGTAACAAAACCATAGTTGAAGACTTAGAAAGAGTTGAAGAACGGACGATGTTATTTGTAAAGAAATAGTTAGCAAAAAGAAAAGACAACTTTGAGTTCAAAAAGAAGATGTAAGTACTTACTCGTATATACGTTGTGGTTGAATTATATCTTGTTTTTGGTTCCTTTAATCGTAAACGATTACAACGACTTCAGCAGTACAAGCAGAGAGTATTTAATTGGTAGAGATATTGTAAATTGGTTGGTATAGTCCGTAAGCCCGCGACAGCTTTGCCTATGTCATATGACATCACGATGAAATGCATGGCAACGGTCGGAAAACTTGTGCTGAGCGAGGATCCGGTGACCATCTTTGGCACCGTCTTTCAAGTACTTTCGGCCATTTCAGAACTTACAGACTTGTTTGAGAATAAATAAGTCTGCCAAGCCATATCTGGCCGGAATTCCTTCAAAAGTGATTTTTAACCGAAAGTGAAGGATTTTCTCAAGCTTCCGGCCAATTTTTTTTGGGATTATCTTCTGATCCTCGTTCAGCACAACCTTTCCAACCGTATGCCATGCATTCCATCGTGATGTCATATGACGTAGGCAAAACTGTCGCGGGCTCACGGACCAGTAGAGGACTAGATCTTCGTTTGTTGATGAAATCACAGCATTCAAATTTTTACACAAGTAAGCAGAGATTGAAGGCGGTGGGTAAGTAATAATAAAATAAATAATAAGTTACGCGGATAAAAAACATGCACCGCCAGCTTTCTGCGATGTCATAATATATCGAATTAATTGTGACATTGGATTGGAGTGGCCGACACTCGCGGGTCGTGGGGCGTTGAACCGAGTGTTTGCGGCTCGTATTAACGACACCTCGCGACTTAGGCTGTGTATGCATGGATAGGTCCTAGCTGTTAGTCAAGACTCATGTAGCCACGTGTCTGAAGTAGTCAAAAAAATTCTCAAGGTTAGATTTTGTCGGAAAAACTAGAGAAGGAGGATTTATCAAGTATAAATCTACCTTCTCTAGTTTTTCCGACTAATGGTGAAGAATAATGGTGATTGATTCATGTTCATTTCCATGGTTTGGCTTTATTGTGGTACCACAAAATAATATCTCAATAGAGGTAGCCGATGGTTCCTTAATCAGTTTTGTCATATTCACTTCTCAAGCTTACGCGCTCACTAGACATGAAATATAACACTTTTTAACGGATACTTACTAGCGCGGTTTTATTGAGAGTACTCTGGTAATTATTTGGTTTGGTTTTTTATTTTTCCGACGTTTTGGCACCTTTGCAGCTGCCTTGGTCACGTGTCAGTTTTGTCATGAATGTCATTATTAATGCAACAAGTGTCGTATACTCGTACTCTCACTTGTTAAATTTATTTTTACTCGTAACTTGTGAAATGTATGATTTGTAATCTAATGAATCATTATTTGTAACATGCTATGGTTTTATAAATAAAATATAAAATTACCATATTAACACGTCTTTTCTAGCTAACAGTTAATGACCACTCGACATTAGCATTGGCGTCCTGTGTCGAACCTGTGTATACAAGTAGCGCTTACTTCGACATTCAAGTCAGTTCTACTTTGGTAACGTTTTCCCATCAAATGAATATGATTAGCGATGTATGATAGCTTTAGCGATGGCTGTTGAATGATGGTAGAGTTGGCATCGCCACATGTGGTGGCTCCTTGCAAGGACGAGATAATGAGCGTGATAAATATAGGACACACATTTAAGGGAACCCGATGTAGTCGTGAAGCGATCATTGTTCAACCTATTGACAAGATACGCTTTTTTATTGTATATTCGCAGATATCGTTGACATTACAAATGACGAAGTACTTATTCCACAATCCACAAACCACTAAACGGACTGCTGTCAGTGATCAAACGGACAGAGGACCCCATCTGTCCGCAATGCAAAGAAAGAGAAGAAACAAGCTACCACTTCATGGGAGAATGCCCGATGTACGCATCACTGCGCTGGGAGCTCTTTGGAGCGGAAAAGCTTAAGGAAGAGGATCTAAAGCAGTTAACGATAAGTCAACTCAGCAGGTACTGTAAGCTTACATGTAGTAGGTTCGATGGTCCGAAGCCGGTGGGGTAAATGATATAACCCGCCTCACCCTGCTTTCAGCTTCAGGGGATTTGGGGAACTGGGTGAAATGGTTCCGACCAAGGACACTGATCACCCGTCCGGCTTCGCTGGCGTCCCCCCATCTAAATAATAATAAAAATAATAAAATTCACAATCTAATTATCATAATCATAAGAAATATAAATTCCGTGCAACTTTAGCTAGTGATTTGATTGCCGCCTAGCTAGGAAGTAGGTACATAAAATAACAATGACACTGACAAACACACACACAAACATTTGCTTCTTACACTTCTAGCAGGATTTGAATCATCGGTTATGAGTTTTGCGTAATCATTACAATTGAATTCATAAAACTTATTTGACTTTCATGTCTTCAAAGTATCTTCTTGCATAAGTAGTACCTACATAGTTAAATTGTAAGTTATTTCTTCACTATTCAAGTTCTAACTTGACACTCACACTTTAATATCTATATTAAAGTGTGTACTTAGATAATTTGTATCCATTCATTCAGCTGAAAGGTGTCCCGCGTATCGAGAGTGTCGTCCATCTGTTGTAGTGACGCAACAAGTGTCGCCCCCATGCGCCGGCGCCGGTCCGCTTAGATAAACCGCTCATTGGCCCACATATCCACACGATCGCCAATACAAATCACGCAACCGTTTACTTATCCATTAAAGATGTCCCCGTTGACTTTAGAACGTTCCCGATACAAATCAATGCTACACAACAAACTGAAATACGATGAGATAGCGAGAGAACGATGGACCGATAAGCTCGGGGGCTCTCAATTAACACTAAACAGGGGGTCAAGTCTGTTATGTTAACGTCAAAATCGCGGTTCAATGGTGTTTGAATGGTAATGCTTTTTGACACTGTTCTTGTTTCTTAAACCCAAAAATCGAGACACAATGTGTTTTCGTTTTGGGTTTAAGAAACACAATATGTTTCGGTTTTGCGTTTAAGAAACAAGAACTGTGCCAAAATCGAGACACAATGTGTTTCCGTTTTGGGTTTAAGAAACACAATGTATTTTAAACTTTTAGATTTTTGCATTCACAATGCTATTTTTTTTTATCTATATTAAGATGAATAAATATTAGAAAAAATCGACTCACCCGTAGCCGTCACATCCCGTCTGAGTTGCTACGGGTGAGTCGATTTTTTCTAATATTTTTTCATTATTTATTCATCTTAATAACACAATGTATTTCAGCAAACCCAAAAGCGTTTAAGAAACAAGAACTGTGTCGAAAAGCATTACCTTTCAAACACCATTGAATCATGATTTCGACGTTAACATTAGCAAAATTGACCCCCGTTCCTTGCTCTAATTACAGCGCGTACGCGACCCACATCGCGCGTGTGTGCACGCATGCGCGCGTGTGCGGCGGACGCGTGATAAGGGGTCGCGCGATAAACCGCGACACTTGGATACGACCCGCTCGCCGTTGGAAACAATGTCTTACAAACCAAATACAAAGTCGCATATCCATCGACCGGCTCGATCGGTATCACAGTTGTCAAGTGCATATCAGGCGTGTGTAGAGACGGCTCTTCGCGTTATTTTTAACCCGCTCCTTGATATGCTCCTCGTGGCGGCATCCAGCGGACCGACCCGACTTTGTATGCACTCGTTAATTGATCTAACATTTATAGATACTGCCATCGTAAACATTTTATTTGTCGATGATAATTATTATAACGATATGTGGAAATTATTCCGATAGAAGTATAAGGAAAAGATAGGAAGTCTGTTGAGTTGCAAAAATTATACAATAATTAAATCTTCGATTCGACAAAAGACGTGTTATGTAAGTAAGTAGGTAAACATTTGCAATATCTACAGAGTATTGTATGGGTGTGAGGTTAGCATGACCACGTGCGCGCGCGCCACGTGGGTACGGCATTCAAAGCGCTTACGTAGAGAATATTCAACTTTTCGAAATGAAGTTCTGTAGATTGTTTTCAACGGTCATTAAGCTGCGGGTGACGTCACAGCCGACTGCGGAAAACAGCCGACGATCATGAATGGGCGAGTCTACCGCACTTACATATTCACTCGTTACGCTTCGAGTGTCTCCGTTTTGATATCCTTCAGCTATTTTTGGTTACTTTTTTGTGACCAGATGTTGGCATTTTTAATGTGCTGCTCAATACGGTAACAATAATAAAGGATTATCCGGCGTCTGATTGTCGAGGGAAACGTTTCCTCTTGAAACCTATAGGTCTTCAAATTAATTTGAAAGTAAGTTCATGAAGAAATTAACACTCGCGATAGGTCAGCAAAGACGGACAGTGTCACGAGTTGATTGAGTGGTGCTCGGCAGATTTATCTGTTTTTGCCATATAAAGCGAATGACTCAAATGTTATTCTTATTTTTAGAACGTAAATAGGTATAATATTATTATAAAAAATCTAAAGGATCAATGTTTCATACAGCCGGCGAAAAGACAAAAGTGCTTTATTCTGATAGATTTTGTCCATATAAGCATTTGTTATTATGGCACCGAAGCCGTAGCACCGCTTCACATTTTGTGTCAAAATGTATGAAAAGATAGACTTTTTCAACTCAATTAAAATCAAGTACAGCGGTGCTAGCTTCGGTGCCATAATAAAAAAAAATGCTTAGGTGGACAAAATCTATCAGAATTTGCTTTTTGGCAGACTTTTTTTACATTTGTGCCAAAATGTCTACTCATACATACTTTTTGAACTTATTTAAATTCAAGTATAGCGGGGATACAGCTTCGGTGCCACAATAAGAAATGCTTAAGTGCACAAAATCTATCAGAATAAAGCACTTTTGCTTTTTGGCCGGCACTTTCACATTTGGACCAAAATAGATGATGTCCTTTCTTGCAATCGTAGTCAGTTAGGGGACGCCTTACTGTAATTGTTAGGTAAGCGGTTTCGAATATGATTAAGATAATGAGAGTGGTAATGAGGCTGTTGCCGAGCAGATAGTCGCCTGTAGCTGCGACATGTTTGTGTAGCGTTATCGCCAACCTTCGATTGTCCCGTGAACTGTTTGACCAAATCGAGTCTAAAGAAGCGAAAGAAGTAACGTCTTATTTATAAAATAGCAACTTTGAGCAGTCTGCTAATGTGTAATCAGCTTTATTGTTTGACTTAATAAGTTTGCAGCAAAAATTGTAACATCTTATACAGGGTCACTCTAAACTTACCATCCAAATTTCAAGGATGTGTCCAGTCTTCCTCTAAGAAACATGGTGTCGAATTTGGTTCCCTATGTATTTGTAAAAATTTTAAGGCATAATATGACATAGCATAATATGATTTCGCCGAATGATGTTTACGCATAATATTACTTAGTCATTACAACTTGTGCATATTTTTTTAGGCATAACTAATTTAGGCATAATCATGTTTAAGCATAATATTCTTTAGCATAAATTTAAACACGCATAATGTTATTAACGCATATTTTTATAAACAAAAAATGAATACACTCCAAAACTTGCAGATTTAAAAGCTATTGCAAAAAAATGTACACTTGAAATAAATATAAATATTGTTTGTATCAAGCATGGCTAGGGGTATTTATTTACAATGCCGAAGTTGAAAAGACCGAATTTTACAAGACCCATGGACGAAACACCGAGAACCAAATGTTTGAACGGTTGTTTGGCCGTACGTTTAAAATCACGAAAGTACATTTTAACTACAATACTAAATGCCGAAGCTAAAAAACTGAAGGTTAATTGAGAGTTACATGCCAGCAGGTCGGTTCCGGCACTTCGCCGGCTGCTACCGCGGCACGCTCGCTTCGCTCGCTCGATTTGATTTTTATGTCTAAATAATGTAGGATGGGTGGAATGGATCGCAAGGAAGAGTAGCGGAGAGGGAAGGAAGATTAGACAGATGGATGAACGACGTATACCAAAAGACGCAAGACGTTTACGAGTTTACTGTTATTTATTTTTTGTGCACGAAAATACAGCATTCCCGAGAAGATATATCTTTTATTGATACCACAATAATATTAGGCAAATAGACAATATGCCTAATAACATTATGCCTAAAAACAAATTAGTCTAAATGATTATTATGCTTACATAAACAGTATGCCAAAAACAATCATGCCAAAGTATTATTATGACAAACAAAATCATACCAAATCCGTTATGCCAAATCAAATTTAGTATAAAACCATTATGCGAAAACAAGGGATCCCGTCGAATTTCGCCGCAAAATGTTAGTCATTCCATATTAAATTGATCGTGAGCTCTTTGATTTGTATAGAAAGTTGATTTTTTTGACATATTTGGCCATGTGTTCCTAAGAGAAATTTGTTCAGTTTCATGGACTGCACACATCCTCAAAATTTTGATGGTGAATACAAAATGACCCTGTATAATATCACCATAATAATAGATTTGCAGCAAAAACAGTAATATCCCATAGTAACTGCACTGCTTCGAACACAAAAACATAATTTTCCGCCTTTTGGAAAAACGTGATTAAGTTAGCTTTGCTTCTATATGACTCCATTATGTGTTTTTACTTTTAGCTTTGCTTTGTCTCTTTTATAACTTTATGTTAGTATGTTATATTAATGTGTATGAATGGCATTTTATGTGTTTGGTACCTTCATATCGCTTTATTTTGCGTATGATATAGGCGTCAGCAGAATTCTATCTTGCTGACGACGCGGAGAAGGCGCCATACGATGCCCGCGCGAACCACAGAGCTATTTCACATTTGAGATATATTTTAGTCTAAAATAGTACATTATGAGACAAGTTAGCTTAGGTTACTCATTGCATAACATTAGTTACTCAGAGCCATAGGCACAGAATACAAATAATAGTACCGAGGGGGCAACTCAGCTGAGTGAGCAATAAACTAAGGCTCACGAGTTTCATACGACATTTTTCAACACATTTGCGAGGAAAAAACAGTGTAATTTACCACACAGCAACAAATACGACAAAAACAAAGTATAAAAAATATGGGAAAAGGCGCGCAGGTTTTTTTTCACACGCCCAATGCAAGAATATTTTGCGAACAAAGGGGTGAGTGAGCATACATCCTACTTCAAAATTATAATTTTAAGTGATAAAATGCAAATATTTTAATATTTTATAACAAACAAAATATTGTATATTATGAATTATTTGATAATAATAAATTTTTGTTTGATTTAATAAGGAATTTCACATTTCTACTTTCAAATAACTAAACTATTCAATATCTCTCGTTATCACGGTGCTATCATATACTTAAGTACCTACACGTGAGAAATGAAATTTCATTCACCGATCAAGAAGGAAGCATTTTATAAGACAGTTTATATTGAATATTGGTATAACACCAAAAATATCGATCGAGTTTGATGCACCCCCAAAATTTTAGTTAATTTTCCATTGATTGTTGTTGGGCAGTTTACGAGCGGGCGAGGGCCGGCTAATGGCGCCATTCGTCAGTGGCAACGGGCGCGCGCCACGCAAGCCGCACCCGCGCCGCACCGCACCGCACCCGCGCCGCACCACCGCTGCCGCCGCGCCATCGATCATACGCACCCCGGAATACAACGCGACACCTCCGTTGTCAACTCATAATCCAATATAGGCATTTCAAACATTTTTGTTTCTATTAAGAATATTCATACGGAGCTCGGTGGCGCAGTGGCTTAGCGCCTGGCCCTGTGATTGTGGAGGTTAAGCAACTTTCGCAAGGGTCAGTCGGATGGGTGATCAAAAATTTATTATCTCGAGCTCCTCCGTGCTTCGGAAGGCATTCGGTCCCGGGTGCATTTGCACTCGTCAACACCCACTAATCCGCATTGGGCCCTGGTAGTGGATAATTGCCCATCCAAATTATCTACCATTGAGGAAGGCCTGTGCCCCAGCAGTGGGGACATTAAAAATGGTTGTAGGTATGCCTTACTAATATTATAAATGCGAAAGTCCGTTTGTTTGTTTGTTACGCCTTCACGTCTTAACTACTGAACCGATCATCATGAAATTTTGCATACACGTTGTCAGGGATACAGAGAAAGACAAAGGGTAGCTTTCATCCCGAAAAAAAGTAATGTTCCCGAGGGATAGCAAAAAACCTTTCCACGCAGACAAAGTCGTGGGCGGCCGCTAGTCATTAATATGAGACAGATTTACATGACTACATGGTTGTCGTCAAAATTAAAGTGTGATTGGTGTGTAAAATACTTAATAAACATCGACCTAACGAAAGCCCTTACATCGATTCACACTTGTTGTAAGTAGTCATCTATTCCAGTGCCATTAGCATGAAAAACCTATCGAATTACAAATTCAATTCATATTGAGGACAAAATGAATGTCTTTTGTATTGGACATCTTAGTTTTCCAAGAGATGCTGAATGAATTTCTGTACATTTTGACATATTTGTGCTCGATACAAATTTGATGCGCTCTTGATAGTTTTTCGTGCTACGTATACTGTATCAAATAATCTTGCAATTCAGTCCGTGAAATATAGCTGGATGAGCGCGTTGGTGACTTTTCCATCAGATAAATAAAGAAAGGATTAACTTTAGTTTAAGTACAATGAAAACATACCAAAGCCAATGTACTTATTTAGGTACAGGAAAATTTAAAACTTCATGGAAATTCAACCTTTTTTTACTTATCTACGTACCTAAGTTGCCAAAACCTCTTAATTCTAATAATATATTGAAGAAATAGATATGGATCGATCACGAATATTTAACTGTTTAGTGATGTTTACACGTAATCATACTCAACAGCAACACTCCATCTTCATCCAACTTTTGAAATATTGACACAGAGCTTGTTAAAGTTGACAGTGCACTAGTGAGGAGTATGGTGAGGGGTATGTGGGTCACCGCGTGACAGGCTCGCGGCAAACAGGGCGCGCCACAGGTGAGCCACAGGTGGGCACGGGGCGGGGGCCGGGGCGCCGTGCCCTGCGAGGGAATCCCACACACCCCGGGGTCAACGCTCACCGACGTCAATGGGTGGTGCTAATCTATGACGTCATGCTGGAATTGCTCTGAGGAGTTGCTGAATGGTTGTGTCTATGAAAATTATTTGATTGAATCAGGCGTCACTTGGCGGAAAACCCAAGCCATTGTGAAATAAGTAATATTGTAGCTTACTTCCGCAAACAATATGCAAGACGCACCGCACCGCCCGCCCGCCCACATAAAATGCCAACACCGAATCAATTCTGTGTTCGTTTACGCACGATCTAACTCCTGAGGATGTTCCGGGTTGGGGCGAAACACGTGTAGAGTGGCCTAATTGGTGAAGACGCAAGGTGTGTTGCTGTTTTTTGTGCACTGATATTTTGTAGTGTGCATGTGCATTTTTTTGCGCGGGCGGGTGGGTGGTTCATCTTGCATATATTGTTTGCGAAACTAAGCTACATATTTTTCTTTTTTCACAATCTATGAAAATTATTAGGGTCAGATTCACAGGTCCCAGTTAAGATCCAATTCATTTTGTCAGTTTTTTTTTATAATTACTCAGTTCCATATCCATCGTGAACTGTGAAACAATTGAAGGGGCGAGTGGACAAAGGTATTAACTAACAAAAAGTTCAAAATGAGTTATGAGCGTTTGAAAATTCTGTTAAACCTGAAATGTATGCATTTTTGTCAGTTGATACCTTTGCTAGGAGTCTGTATTTGCGTGTTTGAGCTCATCAGCCAATTTATCATCTCTTAAACCCTATGTTCATTCAAAAATGACGATTTTGTCAGTTTTGTCAGAAAACACCTTTGTCCACTCACCCCTTCAATTACTTAATGTCACAGTGGGGAAGAAACTTTGACCACCATGTCATATCAATTTCTCAATAAGCGTTGCAGATTATCTAATGGTTGTTCAGCACGAGCTGAAGAATCCCCGACCCATCCATCAGGTAGATAAGATGTCACTTGAACCGCAACCTTAACACCGAGTCAGAAGAACCCCACGATAATAAGGTGCGCTGCCACACCGGGATACCATGGTGACGTCGACAATTTTTTTATGACATAACATAGGTACTTTAGTAACGTATCATGCTTTGATGTCACCAAGCGTTCTAGTGAGGTATACCACTAACAAGACATTGTAAATAGGTTTTAGTCGGTAGATTTGTTTGAGGTAAATTGATCGCTTCTGCGTTTCGAGATACTGTTCCCGTCCAGCAACTTAGAACACTTTAGGACTTTGAAGACGTTATCGCCATTATATGGCTCAGCTGGAACTGCTATCATAAGTTATGGTGAATGTTTGCAAGAATGCGGTCTAACACTACCGAACAATGATTTTCATACGCAGTATATCGTGAAATGAAACGTGTTTTGATTCTAAATTGATTTAATATTGTGTAACTTAGTATTATTAAGAGGTAGAACATATTCTGTTGTAAACCTTTGTTCTCTGTATGTCTAAAACGTAATAAAAGTAATTGGGAACCACTGCCCTAAAGGGTTGAGTTTCGGATAAGGGGTTGATTTTTAGAAATTCACGAAATACGTATTAACTTTTTTGTTTATGGAATTACTCCAACGAAGTTTCAAGACGAAATGTCTATTTTATCTTATTCTATATTTTTTCCATACAAAATTAGGTCCCCATTGCATCCGTTTAGGGGTTACATAATTTTTACCGTATTGATCTTCAAAATAATTGTCATTTTCAGAATCAACATCCCATAAAATCTCAATAACGACATCCATATCGATTTTTTCGGTTTATTTAACCCACTTATTCCCATAAATGGATCCAAAGGTCTGCTGGGCGTTGATTGGTCAGTCACTCTTAATTTTTATATAGAGCAGAAAATAATCTGAAAAAAAAATATCACAAAAAGTTAATTTATTGCTAGTTATTTTAAATTGAAATTAATAATCCACTTAATAGGTAAGACTTGGTTCATTGAGGCCTGCTAATGATGTATGACTTTTTAAGATCGCTTAAAAAGTCATACCTTTAGCAGGCTTTCGTAGTACACTTGTACTATTATTTATTCTGTGGTAGTACTAATATCTATTCTGTGCTTTCATTAAAATTCTTTGATATTTTACAGTATAACAATACGACGTGTGTGGTCAACGCATCTAATAGTCGGAGCTGGAGTGCAGTAAGTGCTGGATCGACTCCTGCGCAACCCGCCGGACCGGTCGCCGGCGCCGACGCGCGACATAATGGGGCCGGTGCCACGCGGACACCCATCAAAACTTTATGACGTTACATCCTAGATGTCTAATTAACTTGATTTATTGGAAAGTGCGGCTTGTATAATGACCAAAAGAGCCACATAAACTTTTTGTAAGCACTGAACGTGAATTTCAGATCTTAGATTCCAAAATAAGCAGCTACAATATCATCATGGTCATTGTTAGCTGCCCGAGGTTGTCTGCTGGGTTTTCGCCGACTGCTTGCACTTGCGTGACCTTTACCAAATCGACTGTCCACCTATAGCCAAGAGCATAGTGTAGTATGGACATGTGTAAAACCACGGATACCGAGATACAAAACATTACAAAATACTGGGTCGACACCGATACAAAGGAAAAAGTTTATTTCGCCAAATATTTTAGAGGCATTCCTCACTGAAAATGGCAGGATAATTTAGCTGATTCACAAATCGTGCGCTGTGTGGATGTAGACCTGTCATTTTGTTGTTTGCTATAAATTTTTGGATGTTGGAAGCGAATTTTCGTAAAAATCAATTTCCTTCCAACACATTTTGTCTTTTTTTCAATTTTATCTTTAGTACGTCTAATGTCGTGCTATTTGGTTTCATTTCAAGTTTTATGATGTGCATGTGGTATCTGGCAGACACTTGAACTCTCAGCGACACGCGCCCGCGTCCCACTTACCCGCAGTTGGTGTAATAGTACCTCTGACGACATATTTCACAGCTCGAACAATGGGTCCTTGCGCTCGCGCCGACCTCGGCTTGTCGAAAAATCAAATTTGAATTTTCGTATGTCACAATTTTCAAAAGAAATACATAAAATGGGAACCTTAACCTTTCTGTCCAAACACGCATCAAGCAGAGACCCCAGTTTAATTACAGTAATTGTAGTAATAGCTTGTAGTTGTAGCCGTAACTGCCTATCATCACGAAAGCTTGTTTGTCATCCAAAGACAATATCGCGAAAACGCTCTTTTATTCGAGTTAAGTTATGTTTGATATCCTCACGGTTTCAGAGTTGTCTTTTTTTCCGAATTTCAATGAAATGAGTGATTTAAATCATGAAATAATAAATTATGAGATTTTCCATTCCCAGTTCAAGCATAAAGTTCTTTGCCGCTTATTCGCGTGTGTGTGAATTAAAAAAAAATATGGGTTGTATTTACTCATTTTCGTAGATTAGTACGGAAGATAAGCTAGATAAATAACCTATCTAAAACGATTAAATTGTAAAAAAATAGTTATCTAAAGACACTTGACCTCTAGTATTAAGTTACCATGTCTCGTTATCTTTGTTTTCGCTGATATTACTTATAGCCTAGGAATATTAGGCAAAATTTGAGCAAAAAAGTGAAATGCAACATAACCAGCTGAAATTTGGTATGCTGATTATATAAGTAGAGATAAATCATTATTGAAAACTCCCCACCCCTCCCCTGCGTGCGTCCTGAGATATGCAGGATGTAAAGGTTTGTAAAGGATTTTTGAAAAAAAATGGTAGAGAATATTCCGCCGCGCCACAGAATTTTTTTTTTTAATACAGTTACTTGACAAAACTGTTTAACCAGTTTATTATCCTATATAGTGGAATAACTGGACTATTTACCAGTATTTTTTTTCTGGGGAAAATCCTCATAGTTTTAATTCAGTAGAAGATTTTCGAAAATAAAATGGTAGAGAAAATTTGCCCTGCGACACAAATATTTTTTTTAAACACAGTTACTAGACAAAAATGTTATACAAGTTTATTATTTTATATAGTGAAATAACTGGCTATTTACCAGTATTTTTTTCTGTGGCAAATCTTTATTGTTTTAATTCTGTATTAAGATTCTTAGAAAAATAATGGTAGAGAAAATTCCGTCGCGCGATACGAAACATTTTTTTAACACAGTTACTAGACAAAAATGTTCAACAATTTTATTATTTTATATAGCAAAATAACTGTGCTATTAACTAATATTTTTTTCTGGAGCAAATATTCATAGTTTTAATTCTCTAGAAGATTTTCGAGAAAAATAATGGTAGAGAAAATTCCGCCGCGCAACACAAAACATTTTTTTAACACAATTACTAGACAAAAAAGTTTAACAAGTTTATTTTTCTATATAATGTAATGATTGAGCTATTCACCAGTATTTTTTTTTGGAGCAAAGCTTTATTGTCTTAATTCTGTAGAATATTTTCGAGAAAAATTATGATAGAGAAAATTCCGCCGCGCGACACAAAACATTTTTTTAACACAGTTACTAGACAAAAATGTTCAACAATTTTATTATTTTATATAGCAAAATAACTGTGCTATTAACCAATATTTTTTTCTGGAGCAAATATTCATAGTTTTAATTCTCTAGAAGATTTTCGAGAAAAATAATGGTAGAGAAAATTCCGCCGCGCAACACAAAACATTTTTTTAACACAATTACTAGACAAAAAAGTTTAACAAGTTTATTTTTCTATATAATGTAATGATTGAGCTATTCACCAGTATTTTTTTTTGGAGCAAATCCTCATAGTTTTATTTCTGCAGAATAGTTCAGGAAATGAACGCTCAAAAAAGGGTATAGAGGGAAAGGCGTGGAACACAATTTTTGACTTCGTAACTTTGTTTGGACCTGTTAGGAGGTGAACATATCAAAAGTCCCCGCCCGTAGCCCCTATGCCGGGGGGGAGGGGGAGTTCTGAAGGTCCCATTTTTCTGTTTTTCACATATATCTCGAAAACTATACATTCCAGCGACATGAGTTTTTTCACAAAATGAAAGCTGGTTAAATTTGCTACATGTTTAATTCAGTAAATTTTTTTGATATCTATAAACTATACAAGTTTTCGAGATATTCACTATTAAAAGTCTGTAATTTTATCTTTTAATATCTAAAAAAAGAAACTAATTGGTGACTGACGTATCAACGCACAGCCCAAACCGCTGGGTCTAGAGACTCCAAATTTGGCACATAGGTTCCTAATGAGGTCTAAGGATGCACTAAGAAAGGATTTTTCAAAACTCACCCCCTCAAGGGTGAAACGGGGGTCCAAAGTTTGTATGAAAGTCTGTCAGTTTCGAAGCTAGGATCTTCAAATTTTGTGTTTAGGCTGACGATAAAAAATTATTATATACGTGTCCCAGCGTTTTTGAAATTTTACTCCCGAAGGGGTGAAAAGGGGGATGAAGTTGTGTATAGAAAATCCTTCATTTTCGAAGTAAAAATAGCTAAATTTATAATTTTGGCATATCGATGCAAATCTAACTCGACGTATATCGTTATTGTTAGTATTTCAGCCATTATGGGGATGAAATGGGGGCGAATCATCATCAATCAAAAAATATATTTTTCCTTAATTACAGATATTCAGGAGCGGATATTTCAAAAACTATACAAGATATCGAAACATTTTCCATAATAAATCTTGTTTCAAATTTAATCAACTTTTATTTTGTTAAAGAACTCATGTCACTGGAATGCATAGTTTTCGAGATATATCTGAAAAACCGAAAAATGGGACCTTCAAACCCCCCCCTCCCCTCCGGCATATGGGCTACGGGCGGGGACTTTTGATATGTTCTCCTCCTAACTGGTTTAAACAAAGTTACGAAATCAAAAATTGTGTTCCCATCATTTCCCTCTACACCTTTTCATTTACTGGGCTAAGAAGATTTTCGAAAAAAGAATAGCAGAGAAAATTCCGCCGCGCGACAGAAACAATTTTTTTTACACAGTTACTAGAAAAAAATGTTTAACAAGTTTATTATTCTATAATAATAAACTTGTTTAACAAGTTTATTATTATAATAAACTTGTTAAACAAGTTTATTATTATAGAATAATAAACTTGTTTATAGAATTATTATAGAATAATAAACTTGTTTAACTAGTTTATTATTATAATAAACTTGTTAACTTCTAGTTTAATATTATAATAAACTTGTTAAACAAGTTTATTATTATAGAATAATAAACTTGTTAAACATTTTTTTCTAGTAACTGTGTAAAAAAAATTGTTTCTGTAGCCCAATTATCCCACTATATAGATAGTGGGATAATTGGGCTATTGATCAGTATTTTTTTCTGGGGCAAATTCTCTTAGTTTTTAATTCTGTAGAATACACACTTTTCTCCCCTTTCCTCTGCCCACCTGCTGGAGAGAACCTCGTGGCAACCGGGGTAAATCAGCTCAGATCACCCCCAAGAACATCTGTTCCAAGTGGTTTTACTTTGTCTCAAAAATACAAGGTGGTGCACTTAGATCTCCCGCTAATAAATCATGAAGCATAGTGAGCGGATGCAAGGGAGGGGGTGGGCGGGGGTGTATCTCAAGACGCACGCATCGGAGGGGCGGGGAGTTTTAGCTCGTCATTTTGATCAGTATTCTGAGTATGTGTGCAAAATTTCAGCTAGTTATGACGGATTTCACTTTTAAACCTAATATTCCTAGGCTATTAGTTGGATTCGCTGCATTGGTTATTATATTAAATTCACATGCTGTACTCGTATTTGTAAGCGTATCTATTAAAATGAGACTGCTTTATGTTTGTAAAAATACAGTCGCATTGCTACTATTATAATTATAGATAAGTATTCCACTGCTATCCTAGCAACAAAAGCAAGTCAAGGTTTTTGAATAATGCAGGCGATGTAAATACTTTAAATTTTTTATCCGTGAAATATTGTAAGTTGACATTGAACTTGATTTGGGGAGTGCGACATTTGAAATTCAAACAATCCGAGTCCGACGTGCGCGCCCGCCGCCGGCGATATGATCGCTTGTTAGGTACTTAACTGTGACCTGTAACTTTGGTTTTATCGTTTCCTTTATAATTCAAAGTTATTTGTAACCTAAACTTTTATTCGAGCAAAAAGTCTTTGAAGGTGCCCTTTAAGATGCATAATTTCGTCTCCCGTTGACATCTTTTGCTATAAGACGGTTCTCTGACTGAAAGTGGCGCCGCGGTGAATTTTATTTTAATATTGTATTCATAATACATAATTTTAATAAAAGGCGTGGAATTTTTAGAACCGATAGTTTAGTATTTTTAGAAGCTACCATCATAAATTATATAGCTATTTCAACTTTATCAGTTGTCAAAATATCTAAAAAGATATTACAATTCAATGTAGGTAGAGGTAATTCCTCACATTGGTGAAATAAAGCTGGCTTACAGCGTAAGAGCAGAATATACTAGAATAAATTCGACGATGCCACTAGTGACTCGGTAGCTCAACGGTCAAAGCATTGGACCGGATATCCAAAGGTTCGATTCCCGTCCGAGAATTGATCTGATGTGAGTCGTATTTTTTCTAGTATATTATTTAGTATTGTAAAAAACTAGCATTTTGAATGCGAAAATCTCAAATTAAAAAAGCTATCATCGTATTTCCTCATTTCTAGAAGTAGATAGCAAAACTGCTAAAAGTGGCCGTTTTGACACATTTGATATCTACTTCTACGAATGACTACGTGGGAATGTAATGATACCTTCTAATAAAAATACTAGACGGACCTTAAAAATTCCACGTGAAGTTTTATTAAAATTATGTATTAAGATTACAATCCTTACTAATATCATAAATGCGAAAGTCCGTTTGTTTGTTTGTTTGTTATGCCTTTACGTCCTAACTACTGAACCGACCGTCATGAAATTTTGCATACACGTTGTCAGGGGTGCAGCAGAAATGGACATAGGGTACCTTTCATCCAGAAAAAACGTACAGTTCCCGAGGGATAGCAAAAAAACTGTCCACGCAGACGAAGTTGCGAGCGGCCGCTAGAATTAAATAAAATCACCGCGGTGCTACTTTTGGTCAAGAAACCGTCTTAAGACATTTTTGCTGTGTTTTTCTCATTGATATTCTATTTATTAATTAGTTGTGTAGCTTCAATTTAAAAAGAGAAATGGTAAATAAAATAATTTATGAGAAAAACAAAATACCTACTTATATGTTTGCAAGAAACCATTTTCTATGTAGAATACGCTAATAAAACGCACACGAGGAAATTTAACCTTTAGTTACGTTCAATTGTCATGAAGTTAGTTTAAAACTAAAGCATAATTTAAATTTCTTGTGGAAATCAAAGGAAGGTGAGTACGTGGGTGCCCCGTATGACAATAGGCGGGGACAGATGGTAATGGCCATTACAATTTAAAATTTTCAACGCCATTTTAAAGTCAAATCGACCGATAAATATGTATCAAACACACCCGTTACCATCTATAAGACAAGTAATCGCAAACCTGAAGACAATGAAAAGATTCCAGACGATATTATATCATTTTCAAAATTCCATTTGAAAAGTAGCTCAAAACACAGAACGGTGAAAGCACGGACTTTTTTCAAGTCCGTGGGTGAAAAGTATTTCTTTACGAAACTCAAACTCACAACTACCAGAAAGGATATCATCCACGTTTCATACATTTTTGGCCCAAATATGAAAGTGCCGGTCAAAAGAAAAAAGTGCTTTATTCTGATAGATTGTGTCGATCTATGCATTTTTTATTATAGCACCGAAGCTGTAACACCGCTTCACATTTGTGTCAAAATGTATGAAAAGACAGACTTTTTGAACTCAATTCAAATCAAGTACAGCGGTGCTACAGCTTCGGTGCCATAATAACAAATGCTTAGGCGGACAAAATCTATCAGAATTTACTTTTTGGCCAACTTTTTTACATTTGTGGCAAAATGTATGATGTATGAAAAAACAGACTTTTTGAACTTATTTAAAATCGAGTATAGCGGTGCTACGGCTTCGTTGCCATAATAAGAATTCCGTGGACAAAATCTATCAGAATTAAGCACTTTTGCTTTTTGGCCGGCACTTTCACATTTGGACCAAAATGGATGATGTCCTTTGAGTCGATTTTTTCAACATGAAATAAACTCTGAAAACGCTAAAAATACCTAATGATCAATTATGTGATATTTATAGCATTATGGGACTAGTTGATCGGTTTAGTTGATCGGAATGGAATAAGGGAAAAATCATATTATATAGAATATTTTAATATTTATGTTAGTTAGATGGTAAATTATGAAGAACGGTGATTTTTCAGAGTCAAACAAATCTATCGCTCTATATTGATCACTTTTGCAAAGTTTCTAAGTTTGTATGTAGGGAAAAAATCTGAAACTCTAATCATCCGTTTGAATTCTATTCTTTTACTAGTGGACGAAGGCGCGGGCGCAAGCTAGTATATTACACAATTTACTTGATAGTATTTTATTACACCTTGTTTAAATAATGCACACTAACATAATAAAACAGTAACCTATACGGGACGGAACTGAATCAAATTGCGTAATGAATAAACATTAATGAGTCTGATTTGAATTTCCAGTCTTTTTTTTTTATTTGGAAGTGCCCGCGTGTGCGTTGACGGTAGTTAAAAAAAGCTAAGAACCAGATAATGTATTCGCGCATCGGCGCAGGATCGTTAAGATAACAATCTGAGCAGCCAACAATATGACAGGGCTGTCAATTTTGTGTTTTTTAATAACTTGGTATAAGGCTGTAGACACGCATCACGTTCCATTTTTGAATTTTCAATAAAAATTACCAAAACAACTCTGCACGAGCCGTAATGATGAGAGCGAACTTTGAAAATTCCTATTAAATTATTAAATAGATATAAGTATATACAAAACAAGCAATACAATAGACAAATACCTCATTACTCCTAAGAAAAATAAAAAAATTACTTTAGAATCTGTAAATACCAGTAAAAATACCATTTGAGCATTTTTTAATATTTAATTTCTCGGTGATTAATTTTTTTTTAATTTTCTCTCTATATAGCACTCCTTGACAATACAAACAATAAGTGAAAAAATAAATATGAGTCGTATTCACATTTGTTACAGCTGAAACGTTTGTGAAAAATACCTCTGACAAGCAAATTTGAAATTCCACCGTCTCCGTTTTAAATACTTACCTGATTATTATGTTTTTCTCTCTATATGGCTTTAAAAAAATTTACATAAATAATAATGCTTTTATTTTTTTGATAACTTCATTGGAAAAACGCTAATTTGTTTGAAATGCGTATATACAGCCTTAATTTTGTGAATGTCAAGTCACAATAATCTGAAACGTGTTGTAACGTAGGGGAATGTATCACCCGTATTTACAAACAACAACTCAAACGACCATTGACTACGCCGAAAACAGAAATAGAGTTCAGCGAATGGTTCGTTTGTTTTACGTATATAATTACGTGTGATTGGTAGTTAATAGTACTATAGATATTCTAAATAGAATGTATTATATAGGTACAATTAAATACACATTGTAATAAATAAAAATTAAAAATAAAGATACAGATATATCAGATTTAAATCTTTCTATTCTAGCTCCGAAATTATGAGTAACAATGCACCAGACAAAAACACACGCGCATAATGTCCTAAAAATTATAATAATTTGGATATAAATCTCACCTTTGAATATAAACACTGGAAGAGCTTTAATTTAGTTACTATTTGTGTATAAATAGTTATAATTCTTTGTAAACATGATGATAATATTCAAATTAACATTCCGAGCAGTCCAACTGATACCATCTGTGTGGTGCGTGACAAGATTGTCACTGTATGCAATGTGTTTGTCGACATCCCTAGTGCAATACACTGAACTGAATACTGACCGCTATATCGGACTAAATTAGATAATATATTTCTAACATACAGTGAAATGTGATCAATTCGGGTGAAAAACATGTACAAACTTATTGTAGAATTTATGTACAAACTTATTTTAAGTCGGTTAAAGAACTACACAGATATCCCTCTTCCAACATAACTTATTCAGTTCATAAACAAAGAAGAAATACGACCATTATCATTGAAGTAATTCACACAAAATCATACTATTTTCGTGCTTTTTTTAAGATTACTTGAAATGTACTGAACCGATTTCCAAATTTAAAAAATGGGACCAACTTGAGAGTCTACCTAATGTAATAACGTTTGAATTATTTCAATCGGTCCAGCTGTTTTTAAGTAATCGGTGGACATACACAAAAAATAATAATACACAGACGAACATAGAACCTCCTCCTTTTTGGAAGTCGGTTAAAAATCAAATAGGCACGACCTTGATTAAGCGGTTCTGAGTTATTCATCCTTCTAGTTACAACCTCTACGGAACCAAGCAGCTGAATATATGGCAGTTTCTTACTAACGGACGAAAAAAAAAAAAAAAATAAAAATAGTTATGTAAGGGCAGTGCTAAACGCCCAATTACAATAATACCCTGTTTGATAATTTTTAATAAATAGTAGAAGGTGTGAGAAGATTTCGTCAAGATTTTCGATGCAGAATTTTCTGGAAGAAAGAGAAACTGACTGGAGCATAAATTAAATGTATCTTAATATATGTTTAATCGCAGTTTATTTAAAGAACGACCTTATTACTCCGCTGTTCGTGATAGCCAATCGTGGTTATCGAGGCTTCCGAATGTTATCGCTCGATAAACGACACATCGCTATCGCTAATCCATGGGCTCCACTACCCCAGATCCTTGACTTCATTGGAGTTCCTTATTCAATTCCCGATCGGGTTTTATCTAGAAATCTTAACCGACTTCAAAAAAAGGAGGAGGTTATCAAGTCGATGGTATTTTTATGCATATTTTTTGTACTATTCTATTTATCTACTAATAGCTCTTATTCTAGCAGGCAAAATTTGACTTTTTTATATTGTATTTTCTTTACATTTTTTTGTTAAGAAAAATTATACCTCTAACTTACTTTAGAAGCTTAACTTTATTCGTTATCGAAAACAAGATATTCCTCTGTCTCTTTTCTCATTTACTAGCATCGACTGTTTTACTGACACGTATTATCCGAGTACAGCATACCTAAGTATACGATAATACTACGTAAACTCTAGCACGTCGAAATCTATAATAAGGAGTAGGTATTGTCAAGTAAATAGGTCAATAGAATCGGGACCAGTTTGCGTTCACGTAATATGTAGGTTCAGCCGACAATCGGGTACGCTGGCCGAATTTCAGGTGTTTCGTTACACAAGTGCGGAAAATGGAGTAACGATGTGTGCTGGCGCGATCTGTTTGGTCAAGTGCACGTACCTACGTCATGTTACCCCAACACCCTACCCCCCTTCTCGATTCCCTGGAGTGTCACTTCACCCCCTCCCTATTAAGTTATTAAAAATTCTAGGTAACCAACCCACCACACAAAGCTCTATCTGTGACAAAAAAGTTATCAACTTTACGTATCTTTAAGGTTATTGAGATACTAACCATAAAGTTTAAAATAATTATTTTTCTAGAGATAAGATAATAGTTGCTATGTTTTAATTAAAGTATGTTAAGTAAATACCGTTTTATATTTGTGAAACAGAAAGACAAAGACCAACTGAAAATACGTTACCAAAGCTATAAACATTTTATTGGGTTAGTAAATTCGGCAGACAAATACGCCGTCCAAACATTTAATTTTCCAATTTAATTAAATGCACCGAACTGCATCTAAAAGAATTACAATTTATTTTTTAACTTCTTTATGTAAATTTATTCTTCAAATAGAAAAAAAAACGTAAACTTAAGTTGTGATTAATTAATCAAATTGAGTATGTTTTTATTAGTTGTCGTTAACAAAATTACAGCTATTAATCTATCTTGACAAAACAACAGCATATTTTTTTAACGATCCTTTTTAGAGGTAGAGATACATCAGATCACTGATTTATAGTTCTTTAGATCTATTTTTCGCTTTTATAGGTTTATCTACTTACGAGTATTATAATTATAATAGTAACGATATTTTTTGTTTGCCATCTGGTAACTTAGGTACTTATGTGTAATTTTACTTAACTGAAAAGTTGCGATGCGATTCGTATTTTGTATTTGGACTAGTTGTTATTTAGAGCTCGCAATGGCTGAAATATGACGTTTCCGCCTTTTTTAAATCAATTTGAAATCAATCAATTTTGAAATGCTGAATCGAAAAAAGTCCTTATAATTATAAAACCTGCTCACAAAATTTCATGAGTATCGGTTGCGAAATGCGACCTGTAGAGCAGAACAGACGGACAGCCGGGCAGTGGGACAGCCAAGCAAACAAGCTGAAACGGAGACGCTACGCTCGCGCTTCGCCCTAGCTCGGTCAAAAAATCCTTATTACCTAAAGATAAATTTAATATCTCATACATCTCTTCCTTCAGTTTCATATTTTTTTGTGTCAATCTTTTCCTGGTTTCAATGTGTTTGTGTAGTTACAATCAGAATTATCGCCTAAAGTGGCCACTTTGGGTATTAATCCAGTTTTTAGTTACGCGAACACATTTAAACTAAGAATTAACACATACAAAAATAGTTGATAGCTAGTACTAAGTTTTTATACAGGTATATTTTTTTTTTCACATAGTTATTTCGTTGAAATGATTTTTTCTTGACGCTGTTGCCCCTAGTGCGTACAATAAATGCGAGGGGGCAAGTAAAGTTTACACTTCAATTTCATATTTCATTTCAGTAAGTACTCTGATCTAAATAGTTTTTGGAGTACCTATTGTGTTTTCGTGCTTTTAGTTTATCTACATAATTTGAAGTCAAATTTAAAAATAGAACAGCATTTCTATTAGCATTGTAAAAATGCTAATGATTAGAAATAAAGTATTAGCTGTACTTATTTGGGAAGTTACACGTTTGTTTCAATATGTTGCTCATAATAATTGAGAAGTGTTGCGTTATCCGAAAAGTTTCCATTGAATTGGGATTGTCCTGCTGCGGCCCAGTTGCCGACCCGGAGTCGTCGCCGATACGGCGTCATTGACGAGATAACTCCGAGAGACGAGTTCAGGGGGCAAGCCTTATCATATAGAGAGCAAGAACCCGCCATGAAAGAAAACTTACTTTAGATTATAGACTTTAAAGTGGTTTGTCGTGTGGCAGTGGTATGAAGACGCCTCGTGTTATCTATTGACTTCGTTATTTTCCGATTAGTGATGGTGTATAAATATTGGTGGTGCTAGTGGGGCGATAAGGGCGCTGCCGATAAGCGCCGATATCGGCGCCCGCGGGATAGCGGCCTCCTTAAAATGACATAGTTATGACAGCTTTATGACTGCTCGAGCTACACTGAAAAATAAATCGATTTTGTGTCAAAGTTGTCTAGCTAGAAAAGTTGAAATAAACTCCTACCGCAGACCCATAAAGTTAATATACCTACGGAATAGAGGAACAAACATGAGCTGTCAATCGAAACCCAAATTGATTTACATTTGTGCTTAGAGTAAGACGGGCTTCTACAGAAAGAGAAGCCATACGAAGCGTTTCCCCTCTGCCGAAGTACAAGCCCAAATGGGCATACGCGTTAGTAAAACCAGTTGCGCCCGGATTTCTTTCTAGACCGAGTCCAGTCGCGCATGTAAACGCTGCTCTGTTTAAAATGTCGAATTGAAGAGTTTTTTGCTGTTAAAAGAGATCTTGAACATCAAGTATACAAAAAGACGGTTTTACATTTCACATAAAAGTAATTTTTTATCGTATTATTGCTATTTGTTTACATTTAAACATTAAATTCGTATATTTTATTCTTGATTAGTTGTCAAATTTGTTCAGTGACATCGGGTCTGCTAGTCCATGGCTCGTCCGTACAAATTTCAGATCTGTCGCTAGATAAATCCGAGTTCTCGCCGATGGGCAACTTAGTGATGTTACCGTTAAATAATGTTTGTCGATAAAGTGTTGGTCAATCTGGCCCTGATTCTGCGCCAAATTCATTTGCGAGATTTTTGCATGATTTGCTCTGCACTGATGTGATCGCGACAGATATCGCGAAATAAATGTCGAAATAGTAGATTATACAACAAGTGAATAAAAAGAGAATTTAGTTCGAGGGACTAACGGCCGTCTCTCGAGCAAGATAATTAGGCGCATGATAGCTGCATGACAGCTAAGTTCATGACACCGTTTTAATTTGGTCGAGTTGTAGTTAGGAAAGACTTATGCGATTCTTATTCAAGCTGAATACTGACCGTAAGTAGTACTGTTAAATAAACTATATTCAAATTAAAGCAAATAACACTGCTAAGAGCTGAATAGTAGCCGAAGATTCAGCATCGCTCTGTATAACTTAAAATCACTTATTATTCACTCTTATGGTTGAATTAAACGCACTTTTTAGAGTGGCGATGGTAAAAAAGCAATTATTCAATGATGTAACTGTGATCAACGTTAAGACGGGGAGCGATCACCGATTGTTGTAAATTCAAATTGTTGGGTGTGCAGATGGCAGTACTGTCATGGAGCGGTGTTCAGTGTCAGCAGCCTGAGCCCAACTTCCCTGGGTACACATTAGTCCCAACCCAATCACCTACACTCTCGAGCTTTTTGTATAAAGCTCGAGCGTATAAAAATGACCTCTTTGTTGTTATTCACCCCATCGTAAAATGATTGAGTTTGTAACCTTTATTCCTTTTTCCGTATCGATATTGCTGCATCGACAGTTGAGCCCAGCCCTTTATGTCAAAAACCTGTCATATTTTGATGTGTGACTCATCCGTACACAAATTTTTGCTGTTTTGTTTTATTTTTTATGTGTGAGTGTCGTCATTACAGTGTAGTTTTTGTATGTGGGTATGCGGAACTGCACTTGTGTGCATTTTCCCCCCCCGCAAAAAATGCCAGAATAATTTGAATAGAGTAATATCGCTAAGGCTTCTCCCTTCGTGACAAACGAAGCCTTTTGTTGCTCGAAGCATTTGTGTGTGTATTTTTTTTATGTATAAGTCTCAGTGATGTAATCTTGTCACTATTGATATAAATATCGATATCGATGGTATTAATTAACAGCCATAGATTCAAAATAAATGGGATAGAATTTTGCACGGGTGTACTAAAATTACGATTTTGAAATGAACTATGACTATTAGAAAAAGATCAGAAGATATTTAGAATCATTTATATTAACACATGTTGAAATGAAACTTTGTAGGAATACTTCTAAAAACAAATAAACACGTATTTCATGTAACGTGAATAAACAAACAAATAAACTCAACCCCTTAGGGGATAAATTAACCGAAAAAATCATCAATCAATCAATCATGTATGTCATTATTGAGGTTTTATAGAATGTTGATTGCGAAAATGGCATTTATTTTTGGGCTTCTTTTTCCTTGGCGTCAATTCTGGTCGGAAAGAAAGCGATGGTGGTGACTGTTGCAATAGCGGAGGTGTAGATCTAGAATTCGATGAGGTTGGTACATATGTGAATGCCTCTGGTACAATATCTCTATAAACGTAGGACGACACTGTGCGTATAGGCACAGATAATATAATACTATACTAGTACAGATGTCGCAGGCGTAGGTATTGTATATTTAGCTGTATTACATAGCAACTAGCTGTTTTATAAAACGGTGCCTCATTCTAATGCGGCGGATTAAAGATACGGCGTATTCAAAACGGCTGATCAAAAGTACGCCGCATTGAATAGAGCGCTTTGCGATTTTCAATACGGCTAACCGTAATGTAATTGGGCGGTTCATAAGCCGCTTTTCCGTCAGTTTTTAGTTCTAATTATCAACACTCGCGGCGCTGCCTACCATAACAATAAAAATGGCGTCAAGTGCGGATTTTGCATCAAAAATAAGTTGGTAGGAAATCTGACTGAAATATAGTTAAATCACTTATGATGGTATTCTAATAGTCAGAAACTGATACCTATGGATCGGCTTAAGTAAAAAAGTCTGGAACGGGTGGTAGGAAAATATAGACGATTCAAAAGTACTTAATAATTAAGTTTATTTGAATAAAGCTTATTTGACTTTGACTATCTTAAATGGGATTACATTCCAAGATGAATAATAACTAAACACCATATAAGTACTTTTACAACAGTGAAACATATTCGTTTACCGTGTGATGCGGCGTGATAGACAATCGAAAAAAAAATCGATAACTTTATGCAGCCCTACTGTAAAATGAAAATTATTTCTTTACACAAAATATTCGTTAATTTTGCATTTTGTCTAGCCGATCTTTGCTTCTTACAAAAATGAGTGTTTACAGAAGAGAATTATCACGCTCAGTGTTAAAATTTCGAAACGTATTGGCAAAAATAAACACAAAGTTAGGCGTGGTCGATTTGGAGTAATTTACCTGTGAAATGAACATTTTTCTGGGTTATTTCGATGTGTTGTACAACAATCAATCACTGAACAGGACACCATGTTTCCGAAGCATTATTTCGCAAAAATGTCCACGATTTCAAGAAATATCGGAAATATTTTCAGAACTCAAATTCTCAGCGTGCTGATAAGTGCTGACAAACTGTCAATCAGTTGCGAAAAAGAGTTCTGCACGTCATAATCACGCATCTCTTTTTATCACACATTGTTGCTGTTTAGTGACATCTCGCTTGCTCAGCCCTTTGTTACTCTATTCCGCTAGGTAATATTAACTTTATGCGCAGACCACAGGTACAACAAGAAACATCACGTCATGTACAAATTAATTACCATTATATAATTTCATTAAGTATTTAATTTTTCGACTTATTAAGTTTATTTGAATAAAGCCACTTTGACTTTGACTATAGGTTTGTTGTACAAAAACGTGTTGTGTGCAAAATTTTGCAATACTTGTTTAATTGACAAAGATTTAGTATTTTAGTAATATTTTTATAAAATTAAAGATTTTTCAGTATCTTTCTTCATGATGATTTGCTAGACTTTTAACTATTTTTTCAGATATCTCACGTACAAATGTAGGTCCAAAATACGTAGTAGTGCCTAAATGAAAGACGTTATCCAGTAACCACATGATTGATTATGATTACCCATAATACATCTAAAACTATCCCAAATCATCAAAAATTATGATCTAAGATCTAAGTTAAATACATTTCATTTAACTGTATCTAAAAGTTTTCATTTAAAAATCTTTTAATGAGTTATGCCACGTGGCTGCTAGTTTTTTAGGGTTCCGTACCCAAAAGGTAAAAACGGGACCCTATTACCTACCTATTACTACGACTCTGCTGTCCGTCTGTTTGACAGTCACCAGTATCTCATGAACCGTGATGGTTAGACAGTTGAAATTTTCACAGACAAGTATTTCTGTTGCCGCTATAGCAACAAATACTAAAAACAGAATAAAATACATATATTATTATTTGAGTGGGGCCCCTATACAACAAACGTGATTTTATTGCCGTTTTTTGGAACGGAACCCTTCGTGCGCGAGTCCGACTCGCTCTTGACCGGTTTTTTTAGTATCTATCCATGCCTATCACACATCTATGGCATTTCTTTACCAACTTTATGCAGTAGGCCACAAATATCATTCCAAATTTTGCAGTAAACAGCAAGAAATGGCCCGTTGTGATACGTTCGGTGCGCGGGGTCAAGGCCTCGCTGCGTACGAATAGATATGCGACTACACGACACCTATCGGTTAGCCAGCTGTTGCTACGTTATGGCAAACACATCACGCCCGCTCCCCGCCCGCCCTTCCCCCGCCAACACATAAGCAAGACATACAAACCCTAGGTTCCCACCAAAACTCAACCCTGATTCGACAAGTGACAAACTTATTAGTTTTAAAAGTTTTAACAATATGCGAATAGTTCTCGCAAACCTATTTTTACACTCGCATGTGGAGGGTGAGAGTGAGAGAGAGGTCACGGGAAGCCACTGGATGTGGGCAGCGCAGGACCGATCGTCGTGGAGATCCTTGAGGTCCTATACCGAGCAGTGGGTGTTGTGCGGCTAATATGATGATGATGTCGAGTGTACAGGGAAGGAAATATTGAAAAGAGGTACAAAACAAGGGTGTCTATATGGTTTTAGAACTTTATTTTCTCATAAAGAATTACATCGTCGACTAACAAGATTAACAAGCAAACCGCTTGCCACTTCAACGGTCGCGATAAGATCAGTTGTCACCACTCACACGTTGCCAACCCTAACTTAATTCGGGTTGACTAAAGTAAATATATTGGATTAAGATTGATTACAAATAATATTTTTGACATTTTCGGGAAGAAAATGCCAACATTACAAATAATATTTTTGACATTTTCAGGAAAAAAATAATGGGGTATAAGTGAGGCTTAAGTTGAAACCCAGCAGACTTTTATGAAAATCGATTCGTTAGCCGGTACGGCCCCAGGTCAGTGGGCTTTTTGTCAGTTCTGTTAAACTAAAATTCTTAACTTGTTACTGTTATGGGTGGCAAGGGGTAACATTATGGCAAAGGTAAGCTGTTCTACAAAAAGTTTATATTTTTTTATGATCTGCATAGTGAATCGGTGGGGTGGGGTTTCTAAAAGGAAAGCCGATGGAAATCGGCTTGTATGGACCCTTCACCACTAACTTATCTTTTGAAAAATGAGAAGCTTATTTTCTTAACTTATAGCTCAAAGTCCAAGTCTTTCAAAGTACCTAGGTAATTTTCATTTTGAAATGTATTTTTATTCCTATTTTTTTCTTAGAATCCTAGAGATGTTCTCATATAAGTGGGTATGGAGCTGCAAGTCTAACTAAACCAATACGTAAGTACTTACCACTTCGTAAGTACAATACTTACTGCGGCGTAAGTATAATACTTAGTATGAGTTCGAGGAGCAATTTTCATTTGATTGGAACAAGAAGCTTATACCTCCCTCCAATGGAGATTGCACGGCCAGTGTCATAGTGAAGATAGAAAAAATGTCCTTGAGTGACGTGACGGCTTATTGCAACCTCTTTCTTTAGTGTTACAATACGTGTTCGTTGTTCGTTCGTTCGTGAGAAACAAAAACGTATTGTAAAACGAAAAGAAAGAGATAGCAATAAGCCGTGACGTCACTAAAGAGTCTTTTTTCAATCTTCACTATGATACTAGGCGTGCAATCTCCATTGTGGGTATAAGCTTCTTGGATTGGACCCCACCACCGTTGTAGGCGTAGTATTATGAATTTACGCTTACTTTACTCGTTAGCAAAAGTTGTCATACATGTCAACTGCAATTATTGCAGTTGACATTTGTATGACAACTTTTAGTTTAGTTTAGTGTGGTAAGCGCCAGGGGCAATGTGCCAAATTGCATACAAAATTGCTTACTACAGACGCTATCGATTATACAACGTTTTACAAAAATACCCCTAATGCGGAATAGGGTAGTATAGGGACCATCAAACTGAACAACTTTTACTATAAGACCAACTCTGAAATCACGAAAAAAATTCTGCTGTTTCATAAAAAAATATAGAAAACAACAAAATGTATGAGACAGCTGATTTTTAGGGTTCCGTACCCAAAGGGTAAAAACGGGACCCTATTACTAAGACTCCGCTGTCCGTCTGTCTGTCTGTCTGTCTGTCACCAGGCTGTATCTCATGAACCGTGATAGCCAGAAAGTTGAAATTTTCACAGATGATGTATAATTGTTGCCGCTATAATAACAAATACTAAAAACAGAACAAAATAAATATCTAAGGGGGGCTCCCATACAACAAACGTGATTTTTTTGCCGTTTTTTGCTCGATATTAATAACGACAGTAGACAGTTGAAAACTTTCACAGATGATGTATTATTGTCGCCGCTATAACAAAAAATACTAAAAACAGAATAAAATAAATGTTTAAGGGGGGCTCCCGTACAACAAACGTGATTATTTGCCGTTTTTTGGTACGGAACCCATCGTGCGCGAGTCCGACTCGCACTTGGCCGGTTTTTTTGCTTTACATTAATAAAGACAACAGGTAGACAGTTGAAGTTTTCACAGATAATGTATTTCTGTTGCCGCTATAACAACAATGAATAAAAACCGAATAAAATAAATATTTAAGGGGGCTCCCATACAACAAACGTGAGTTTTTTTTGCCGTTTTTTGGTACGGAACCCTTCGTGCGCGAGTCCGACTCGCACAGTCTCATAAAGGTTGTTCAGTTAGATGGCCCTATCTACCATGTTCGGTATTTTTGTAACACGTTGTATATGTAACTATATTAAACTCGTAATACAGATACAGTACAGAAAATGGAAAATATGAAATAAATGTTTGAATCAATTTGTTTTTTTTTCATTTCTTCGGAATTTCGTAGTGGTTAAATATTATATTTATCTACATCATTACATTAAAATCCCTAATTGTATATTTTATTACATTTTAACTTTTTAAATCCTCATTAGGTACAAGAAATGATCTTTAAACTCTTTAAGTGGGTCACATCGCGTAGATCTGTGAGTATCGTCGCCCTAATTAACTTATTGGGTCTAATCATTTACAAACTACTAAATTGTCGTAAACTAAAGTCACCGACATTGCTTGAAGGATTGCTCAGCTGAAGTGGCAGTGGGCTGGATACATAGCGAGAAGGACCGATGGCCGTTCGGGCAGAAAGGTTCTGGAATGGTGACCGCGCACCGGACGACGCTCCGTGGGTAGGCCCCCGACAAGGTGGACCGACGTGAGGGTGAAGGTCGCGGGAAGCCGCTGGATGCGGGCAGCGCAGGACCGATCGTCGTGGGGATCCTTGGGGAAGGCCTATACCCAGCAGTGGGTGTCGAGCGGCTGATATGATGATGATGATGATGAAATTTGTCGGAGTCGTTTGTAACTGCTGACACAAAATAAGAAGCTCTAATTCTTTGAAGTAGCTACCTAATATTTTTAAGGTGACCTCCTAGATGTTATGAATTGATGGTTCAAAAGGAAAGGCCAAACACAATTCTTGCTAAAATCAGCTGGTTGTGCTGTCGGCTGGCAAATGTTTGACAATAGATACATAACCAAACAACCCATCACCTACTCATACTTATTTTTGATAGGTCATCGAGAGACACTGAATGTGAAAACTATATCTACAATTTTAAATAAGGTACTGGCACCCTATAAGGCCCGCCTAATTTCAAAACCTTGTGAAATCGTCAATTTGGATATTATAAAGAAAAAACATCGATATAAAACTAGGGTGTTTAATTGAAAAACACAATTTATAAAAAAATGCGATGTTATTTCGATGTTAATAGAAAAAAACCACCATTTTCAAAAAGTATGTGTTGGGCCATCTTAGGAAGGTGGTGACCTAAAAAGGCCCGTAATTTATTAATGTAAATCTATGCTTAACCAATATCTAATTTTCTTTTTCTTTTAATACTGATCGAGAAATATAGTTTTCATATAAAACTAGTAACAAAAGTCTAAAATATCATCCAAATTTTGGCTATGGGCCATCTTAAATCTATTAAAAATTAAAGTTATTATAAAACGACAAGACCTATCTAAAATTGAATATATCACACATACAGAAATTTATCAGAATAATAGTTAACAAAAAATAATCAATAAGTTCTTTATTCTGTAATTAATTTTCGACGCCTTTGGTACGTGGGCCAAGTTAGGGGTATTGAAAAATTTACTTAAATCAACTTTATTAAATCAAAAACTAATACATGAATCTACCTAAATAAAAGTAATTTAATCGATTATTTTGATTATAATTACTTATACTATACTTGATAATTGCATTTAATGCAAAAAAACAAGCTTTAGAAAATCATAATTTAGTAACACTAAAAAAAAACATTCTATTCAACACCAAATTCTTAACTAACCAATTTTATATTTATGTTATATGATATAAATAGTTTCTGTAATACTTATAACACTTTTAATCAGAAATTAAAAAGTGGGCTATCTTTTGGATCAATATGGTGGGCTTTCATAGGCAACCTTACCCCAGTTCAATATAAATTGCTATAAAAAGCAAGAAAAATAAGAAAGTAAGAAAACTTTCCGATAATTTAATGACAATCAGATTATGTATGTAGTTTAACTTATTAAAATAAAGAAACTCCACTTAAATTTACAAATTTTTAATAAAGACTTACTCTTCTGAAATTAGAACACGTGTGCTAGTTAGACGCAACACAGCAAACTGTTTGCTATCCTAAAAATGGCAGCTTGCTGGCAGTCGAATGAAGTTGCAATATTGTTTATGGCTGCAGTCGCATACATCCACGGATTTTTAATTAGTTTGGACAGTCAGAACTGTTATTTTTTAAAGGTGGGCTATGATAAGAGCCGGGCCATCTTTGGTCACAGTACCTTATTGTGGAACCTTTGTGGAACTACATGCATGTTTTATGCAGAAAGGCGCACCCGATTTTTTGTGCAGAATCTTTAAGTTTTTGACATTGGATTATTCTTGTGAAACTGTTTCTGTAAATAATAATATGCCTGACGAAAGTTTCACTTTACTTAGGTACCTAAGTAATTTAAAGTTTTATTGCTTTTCCACCAATTTCATCATTTTGTAGGATTCCAAAGAACAACGGTGTAAATAATGTAACAAAGGATACCTTGAAGATACTAGTTACTATTCTATAATATCTTAATTTAGTGCGAACTTTTTCAATAAAATTATTAATGATTTTACTAGGTGCTATCTGCACTTTTCATGTATACGTGCGACCTCTAGCGGACTTTTCTGAAACTATATGGCAATCTGCTCGTAGCAACGCACGCTCGACCTTGTGAAGCTACACGGCAGCGGCAGCGTAAACCGCTACTATGTAAATGAAAAGTGTCGATAGATGGCTCTTACGTCTTTAAATTTAATTTTTAAAAACATTTATGGCGCCCTACGCCCTACTACTCACTACTAGCGCCGCCAATACATTTATTTTTATAACTCGTGAAGGTAACTCTTCAACAGTTTTCATTCTTTTTATTTTAAAATCCATTTTAGCTCAAAGTGTCCGCTTTTGGCTTAGATACTGGTACTGGCTTGATATGTTTAATTCATTAATTATTGTAATACTTTTATTTTTCTGATCCCTATCAAGTTAAATGTCAAAAATAGAAACTTGAATATTTTATATGGCATTATACATAAAAAACCGCCTCTAAAAACCTAAAAATAAAAACATAAACAGCTTAAAACTAAATAGCACTAAAAAGCAATAAATAATATTCATATCACCAATACGCATATCAATTTTAATATATATAATAGGTTTTTGGAGGCAGATTTTTTTGAAAAAGCTTTTTTTTTTTTTTGGCTTTTTTGTGGTAAGCGTGAAATATTCTTTAACTTTAAATATTTTCAAAATGCCCAAACTCAATTTTCAAAAGAGTCCCGTTGTGCCTTTATAGTCCAAGTCTAGTCCAGAACGTCGCAGACAGACCGTAGCTCCTTTTTTTTATTGGATTTTCATAAGACCAATATATCAATCACCATACATATCCTATGAATTTGAGTTTGAGGAGTTCCCTTGAATATTTTTGAGGTCCAAGGTTCAATGGCAATGAAATTAAAAGAACTACACTTACGGTACCTACTTACCTATCCCTTTTTAGGGTTCCGTAGCCTAAATGGCAAAAAACGGAACCCTTATAGATTCGTCATGTCTGTCTGTCTGTCTGTCCGTCCGTATGTCACAGCCACTTTACTCCGAAAGTATTAGGATTACACAGTTGAAACTTGGTAGGTAGATGTATTCTGCTAACCGCTTAACGAATTTTACACAAAAATAAAATGCTCACAACTCAACTTTAAATTTTACGCTGTTTGTTTTTAAGGAGTTCCGTTGTGTTTTCGTAGTCCAAGTCTAGTCCAGAATGTTGCATCGCAGATCATGGTTTGTTTTGGATTGTCATAAACCTACCAAAATCTAAATCACTCACTTACATTATACTATTTGACTTTGAGGAGTTCCCTTGTGTATCTTCGAAGTTCAAAGTCCAATACCGATGAAATTGAAATGTGACTACTCTTGAAGTATACCCTTTCAAACAAAAAAAGAATTATTTAAATCGGTTCCTAGACAAAGATGTTATGTCCGAAAATCCGTAATAACTCGTGCGATGGAAGTCTAAATTATTTATATTTTTCAGGATTATGAAAAAACTACTAGTCAGATCTCTGTAAAAATTATATGGGACCACACACGAACTATTTTCTTTGAAATAAAAAAAAAACCGGAATATATCGGTTAACAACTGACGAAGTTATGTTAAAACATATAGTTCAGGAAAAGAACTCTCAAAAAAGGGTATAGAGGGAAAGGCGTGGAACACAATTTTTGACTTCGTAACTTCGTTTGGACCTGTTAGGAGGAGAACATATGAAAAGTCCCCGCCCGTAGCCCCTATGCCGGGGGGGAGGGGGAGCTTTGAAGGTCCCATTTTTCGGTTTTTCACATATATCTCGAAAACCATACATTCCAGCGACATGAGTTTTTTCACAAAATGAAAGCTGGTTAAATTGTCTACATTTTTAATTCAGTATTTTTTTTGATATCTTGTATAGTTTTCGAGATGTTCACTATTAAAAGTCTGTAATTTTATATTTTTTTAATATATAAAAGAAGAAACTGATTGGTGACTGACATATCAACGCACAGTTCAAACCGCTGAGTCTAGAGACTCCAAATTTGGCACATAGGTTCCTAATGAGGTCTAGGGATGCACTAAGAAAGGATTTTTCAAAACTCGCCCCCTAAAGGGTGAATCTGTAATTTAGGAAAAATATATTTTTTCCTAAATTACAGATATTCAGGAGCGGATATCTCAAAAACTATACAAGATATCTAAAAAATTTCCATAATAAATCTTGTCTCAAATTTAATCAGCATTTATTTGCATAGTTTTCGAGATAATCTGAAAAACCGAAAAATGGGACCTTCAAACCCCCCCTCCCCCCCGGCATAGGGGCTACGGGCGGGGACTTTTGATATGTTCTCCTCCTAACGGTTCCAAACAAAGTTACGAAGTCAAAAATTGTGTTCCAATCATTTCCCTCTACACCTTTAGTCAACCGTTTGAAAGATAAACACTGCCAAAGTGGTATAATGTATGTATAAACCCCCCCCCCTCTAACTTTTGAAATAAGAGAGTGAAAAATCTAAAAAAAATATATGCTGTAGATCATTTAAGCACTTTCAACGAAAATTGGTTTGAACGAGATTTAATAATTAGTTTTTGAGGTATAGCACATTTTCCAAAACCGCAAATATAACTTTGTCATTCATACCAACACTGTGATTAGAACAAAGTTATTTTTGCAGACGAAAAATAATAGTAGTATTAAATATCGTATGGTATAAGGTAACTACGGAACCCTACGGCGCATGGCCCGACACGCACTTGGCCGGTTTTTTTCAACAAAAAAATCATCTAATTTTATTCGTAAATAGAATCATCAAGGTAGTTAACCCAAAATCATTGTATTTTTAGGATTACTTAAAAACTACTGAACCGATCTGAAAAAAAATGGGACCACCATGGGGAAAATTTAATCAAACAAAAAAATAATCATCAAAATGGGTTCATAAATGCGCGAACATCGATAAAAAAAACATACAATCGAATTAAGAACCTCCTCCTTTTTTTGAAAGTAGGTTAAAAATAAAGTTTAACTGCCTATGCTTGCCCGCATGTTTGCTAAGTGTACAAGACAAGTAAAAGTAACTCTATTTAAGGCTTATTGTCAGAGTCTTTACACTTGCAGCCTGTAGTGTGACTATACGCAAAAGACTGTCAATGCACTCCGTGTTCAGTATAATAATGCCTTCAGGATGCTGATGGGGCTCCCCAGATACTGCAGTGCGTCTGCCATGTTAGCAGAAGCAGGTGTGGATGATTTTCACTGCATCCTGAGGAAGCGAACAGCCTCGATTTTAAGAAGAGTTCGGGGGAGTACCAACAGCATCCTGACAGTTGTAAAGGACAGGCCTGATTGTCAGTTGTTCAGGCACTGGATCCAACTGCATATGAACGGATCCCAAAAATATTTAAATTAATAATTTGTTATAATATGATGTAGGTAGTAATGTTAATTTTATTTTAAATCTAATGTGCCCATACCACTAACATAGTTAGTTAAGTGTATGTACTAACAAATGGATCTATGGTCTGAAATAAAACGATTATTATTATTATTATGAGAGCAGGTTAATAACCAGCTCTGACATCCTTTCTCTTTAGCAGGATTTTGATCAGCGGAAGTGGCCATCAGTCAAGTGGCTAATCCTTGAGGCAGCATGAATATGAAGTTTCCAGACTCCTAAATATTCGTTACGCTGATTTACTTCCTTGGACCCATGCTGAATACGATTTGAATCACGCATTCTCATACTGTGACGAATAAAATATTATCTTATGTTTTACTAACTTTTGTGTGCGCTATTTCAAAGAAGTGGCTTTATTTGAAGTATGATAGGCAAGGTACTACCTACTTACTTAAATTCTAGTATTCAGTAACGTTAGTTTTATATTTATTAAATTCAAGAAATCTTACGATGGCTACCGGTAGCCGGACAACAACGAAATAAATATCTATTGTGTCCTAATTTCCTGAAACTATAATAAAGTATTACCTAAGTATTTGCCGAATACAACTTAAGTGTATATTTCACTTATTTGTACACACTAAATTGGTATTCGGCAAATACTAAAAACATATTGCATTTAATTACGTAATTTTGTTTTTTAACATAGTTCATAGTGAACAATTGCAGTTCGTTGTCGGAAAACGCTAAAATATATTGTGTAAAGGCTAAAATCCTGAGAAACCACGTTATGTGCCTTTAGATAATACTTAACGATTCACGTGCTTATGTTTAATCTTAACAAACAGCTACTTATGCGTTCTAGTCTAACGTTTCATGTTTCATTAGAAGAAAACGTAAATCACAACGTTTTATTTTCATACTCAATAACATTTATGTTGCTTAGTTCACCCACTTGATGAGTAGAATATTCTTTTTCTTTGGTGGAAATTGATCTGAAGAAAAAACTTATTAGCGTAATTGTATGTATTATTGTATTTTCTACATTTGTTTCCTCTTTTATTGGTTTGGATAGAGGCCGCTATAGACCTACATAGTATATTTTAGTTCCATTAAAAATAAATTCCTAAAATTTATAATAAAATACCAAAAAAACTGAAAGAGGCTAACTTAACAACTTTTCGCAGGGAATTGTTATCTTTATTAATTAGAAAAGCTTATTATACCCTGACAGAATTTTTGAATGATAAGATATAGTGCCTTTTTTATGTTTATAACTACATTAATTTTGATTGATTACTGACTTCTAATTGTTTTCTTTTTATAATTTTAATATTGTTGACATTTTTATTGATATCATTTTTTTTTATTTGTATAGTTTTTTGACATGTTTTTTTTTAAATATTTTACTGACATAACTGTTCTATTTTTTTAATGACAATTTCTAAAACTAAAATTTGTACGCCCATTGATGGCCGAACATAGTGGTACATTATAGTTTTTCACACCAGCTGTTTAACTTTTTACCTATGTTTACAAATAAATGATTTGATGATGATGATTAAATCCCGTGAGACTTGTTTCGTGGGGTGGACTCTGGTATCCATAGTTTGAGAATCGGTGCCCTGTGCCAGTCACACATACATAATATTGTGACGTGTATCGCGTCGCGCCGCCTGACGTATGGGGCGCCTCCACATAAGCCTGCTCCTGCTAATGCGATGCGGGGTTGAGGAAGTATGTTACAGTTTGTCACCTTACAAGGGTGGAAATTAAGTTGTCCTTATGACAATTGTGTGACCTTTTGACCTTGGAAATAAGTTATCGAAATTAAGAAAAATTTAAGTACGAGTATATTCATCATCATCATTATCATCATCATATCAGCCGCACGACACCCACTGCTGGCTACAGGCCTCCCCTAAGGATCTCCACGACGATCGGTCCTGCGCTGCCCGCATCCAGTGGCTTCCCGCAACCTTCACCAGATCGTCGGTCCACCTTGTCGGGGGCCTACCCACGGAGCGTCGTCCGGTGCGCGGTTGTGAATATTAGTAGCATTTATCTTTGAAGCCTGAGTAAAAAATATTTAAAAAAAATTGCTTTAAACAACATAGGGGAATGATTAGTAGTAAATTGCAGACTTTCGGCTAGATACATAATCATTCAATCTTTACATTGAATGTGGGTCGAGTCAATAGAATAGTGTATTAATGAGTGAAGTATCAGCGTATCGGGTCGGTACAGGCCGGGCCCAGTGAGGATGTCTGGCGATATCGGCCGATGACGAGGGTCGGCCCGTCGGCCCTCGGATAACTAATTGTTAATCATTATTTGGGCTGCAGTTAGTTGAATGGTTTCACTGTGTTAAATATCCTATCCTATCTTAAGAACTTACACTCGCCATTATGTCAGTGGTAGGTACGCCGCACGGCATTAAGTCATACCTAGAAACGTGAGATTGGTACTTTAGGTATTTGATTTAATCAGGCGTCACTTGGCGGAAGTCCCAAACCATTTTGAAAAAATAAATATATGTAGCTTACTTCCGCAAACAATATATGCAAGATGCACTGCCCGCCCGCCCTCAAAAATTTGCATATTTTTGCGGGCGGGCGGGCGGTGATTCTTGCATATATGTATTGTTTGCGGAAGTAAGCTACATATATTTCTTTCTTCAAAAAAAAAAGTATCATAATAATTACGTATTCCTCATTCTTTACTCCATAGTTTCTTAATTAGTGACAAGCAATTTTTTTTTTTTTTTTTTTTTTCATTTATTATTGTATAAAATATCATTACATTAATTGTTATTAACAGCGTAAAGAAATCCACAGAGGTTTATAACAACGCTGTTGAATGCTCGCGTTGGGGTTTAATTTAATATACTTAGTTTACTTAAAAGGAAAAATGATATAAATTATACTTAAAAAGAAAACTGATACAATAATATATAATTATTATTTAGCAAGGAGCAAACTAGGTGCATTCCAAGGTCTCGAACAAAAAATTCTTTATTTTAGCCTTTAAGTTGGATTGTGATAAACTATCAACGAAATCCGCAGGTAGTTGATTAATTAACCGCGGTACTAAGTAAGCAGTAGTTCTTCTACCGTACACATTATTCGCCCTAATAGTAACAAGTTTTTTTTGAGCGATTCCACGAGTGAATGTAGGGTGATTCATTTTTTTAAAGTTATTATTAAAGAATTTTTCGTTTAAAATATTGTTTTTAAATTGGATATGGATCGGCAATACTTTACAAAGTTGAAATAATTTTGTTTCATCAGTAGAATATTGTTTTTTAATGTTTTTACTTACTATTGTTTTAATTATTTTTAATTGGAGATTGTAAATTAGGTTAGTGTATGTTTTGTAAGTTCGTCCGTAGCTGCTCAATCCATATCGGATATACGAGCCCGCAAGTGCATTATATAACATAACTTTAACCTTAAACGGAATTCGTGCATTCAGTATTGTCATGTTTGCAAGAAACTGTCTAAGTTTATTGCAGACATGAGAAATGTGGAGGCTCCAGTGAAATTTTTTATCGATTTTTAAACCTAGATATGTATGAGATTCCACGTTTTCTATAACTGGGCAGCTACAGGAACTGACACTAGACTCACTAGATACATGGGAACAAGAGTTGTGATGGGCTATTAGATTTTCAATAGGTGCTGTTCGAATATAAGGGGATGTTATACGTAGTAGTTTCGTTTTATTAGAGTTTATTACTAATCCAGAATCATGACACCATTTGGTTATGGCGTTAAAATCACATTGTAGTTGATAAAGAGCCTTTTTCGGATCCCTATCCGCCGCTATGAGACAGGTGTCGTCAGCAAACTGGAAACACTTGCAATTTTTTATACAAGAGCTCATATCATTAACGTAGGTTAAAAAGTGGAGAGGACCCAAAACCGATCCTTGAGCAGTGCCGTGCGTTACTTGGACTGGGTCACTGAGTTGATTATCAATTTTAACAGCAAGCGTTCGGTTACTCATGTAGTTTTCACACCATTTTAATAATGGCCCTCTTATTCCACAGTGATCCAGCTTCTTTATCAACAGATTATGGTTCAGGGTATCGAACGCGCGCGAAAAATCGATGAACAGTGCTAATACCTGTCGTTTGTGATTAAGATGTTCGTTAACTTCATCAGTAAAACACGATAATAGCCCATCAGCACCCTTCCCTCTTTGGAATCCGTACTGATATTCATAGATCACGTCATGCTTCCTATAAAAGTTATAGATTTGTTCACTCACATATTTTTCCACTATCTTGTCCACAGAGGAAAGAAGCGTTATTGGTCGATAATTAGAAAAGTCGTTTAATTTCCCCTTTTTATGAACGGGCCTTACGTGTCCATGCTTTAGTTGATCTGGATATGTGCCTGTTTTTATACTACTGTTAATTAAATTAGCTAATGCAGTTGATATATCCTTGCCTATCATCTTTAGAGTAGATACTCTGATATTATCAGCCCCTGGAGCCTTTTTTGAGTTTAATCTTGTTAATATTTTGTAAACTTTGTTATTTGTGGCTTTTTGAAAGAGTATACTCGAATTATTCGCTTCATTACATATATCACTATCCATTGAATCGGTACCACTTTTAGGGATAATATTCTGTACTGCCTTTTGGAATTCTTGCGAAAAGTTTTGAGCTATAGTTTTAACAGTAAGCCCCTGAGCATCGAATGCGTCAAGTATCACTGCGTCAATAGAGCGGGTGACACGACCAATCATTTGGTTAAGTATTTGATAAACCTTCCTTGAGTTTTTGAAGTTGTTTTTTATTTGCTTAGTATAATAACAATTTTTTTTCTTTTCTAAAACTTTATGTAAAATATTCCTAGTTTTATTATACTGTAACCTTACCATAGGATCGTTTTCACTATTCCTCCATTGGCGGAAGAGCATCCCACACTTTTCACGCAGCTTGATAACATTGTCATCGATCCAAGGCAGTTTCAATAGATATTTGTTTTTTCTTTTAATGGTTTTCGTGAATGAAGCCTTTTTTGTTTTATCTAAAATAGATTTTTTAATAAATGTATAAATATCGCCACTACATTTCATGTCATTAGTCTCCGACCAACTCACAGATTTTAATTCTTTGTATAATAAATCGTGATCAATTATTGTTTGAGAATCACCCTGCTGCTCACACTCGGAATCGGAACCAGTATCGCTGACGCCACAAAATATCACAGCTCGGTGGTCAGCCAGTACTAAGTCGAGCGCCGCCGAGTAGGGACGTGATGTTGAATACCGGGCAAATATATGGTCTATGCACGATTTTGTGACTTTACCTTTTCTTGTTTCGATTCTGGTGTAATCCGTGATTCCACACATCAGTCCCAACTCGCTAAGCGCTTCTAAGTATGAGTGCGTGTATGTCGTAGATAATTTTAAATCAATATTTGTGTCACCAATTAATAAGAGATTTTGCCTAACATCGAATTGCGAAATGCACCTAACCAACTCCTTGGCAAATATAGATTTGTTGGTGGACGGTGGTCGGTATAAAGCAAACAAAGTTATTTCTTGATTGGAACTTAGTTTTAACAAACCTATCAGGCATTCAAATGTAAATGATTTGCTTTTTAAGATAGTGAATTTTAAGTGGTTTTTTATATAAATTATAATACCGCCACCTTTTTTATTCGTTCTTAGTTCGTAATACATGTTGTAACCGGGAATTTTATACAAATTGGCTAAGTTGTTTGATATTCCAGCCTCAGTTACTATAATTACATCTAGGGGAAATTTACAATTATGTAATGTTAGTAGTAAATCATTGAAGTTTTTTATTAAGGACCTGATATTTACGTGTATACACGAGATATTTAAATGCGTTTTAATAGGTAGCTGATTAAAAAATTCATTAGTTGTAACACAGTTAAATAATTCAGTTATCTGACTATCCATAGTAATTAAGATAAAAAAAAATATAATTTATAATTTATTCTTATTTAATACCAAAAGCAGAGTTAAGGGCTTTTAGTAGTTTTTTCAATCTCAGATAAGTCTTGCAATGAGCGGATAAGGAAGATTTTACTAGTATCAGATTTTCTTGCAAAAACTTTACCATTTTTACACCAAATATATTTGAAAGTTTTACTTAACTGGCTTTTGGTATTAAACAAGAGTGATTTTGTATTTTTAGTTAAGGCTTCCCTGACATAGACTCGTTCATCAGCTTTTTCTTTAGGAACTTCGGTAATGATGGATCCCACAGTAAGATGCTTCTCCCTGCCACTAGCTATCCACTGGGTCTGGGATTCTTTGGTCTTCATTTCCACAAGTATAGGTCCTGGTTTAGCTTTTGATCCTGATAAACGCTGGAATGATTGAATGTCTTGCTTATCCACCTCTAGCTTTGATGCCACCTTTTCCACTACGCTTCCTATGTTTTTGGCAGGCATCTCTGGTATTCCTGCTATTTCAATCGAGGATGAAAGGGATTTTTGCTCGTGCTGGTGGATTGCCTGCTCGAGGACTTTGACCCGGAGGTCAAGGTTCTTGTTTTTGTTTTGCAAATCTTGATTTTTGCGTTCAAGATCCATTATTTTGTTGTCTTGGTTTTTTAAGGATTGTTCCATAGTGCTGATTTGGTCGCTGAGAAATTCCAAAGAGGTTTCCAAAGCCTTGACTTCTTCTTTAAAGGTCTTCTTTAGCTCACGGCTGATATCTCGAACTAATTTTTGGGTGTCAAATGCTTGGGAGCCCAGAATGAATCCACTCTCAGATTCGTCATCGTCCCCAGTATCTTCCGGTACGATGAAAGATGAACGCCTTGAAAGGTTTCCCAAACAATCTTCGCAACTCCACTCAATACCCTGGGAGTTGCGAAGGGTGTTAAGCTGCTTGTTGGAAAGCTTGGAACACGTAGGGTCTGCATGAACCACCTTCTCACATCGGCTACATTCCAAACCTGGAGTTTTTTTGGTAACATTTTTCTTGCACTTAAAGCACTTTTTGTTAACCATAGCGGGTAGATATGAATACACGGGTCGATTGTGCGCAAGCTTTTGTCACAACGTCCCGACGCGAACTGAGTTAATATAGTGCATTAAAATAGTGCTTCAACCTAAAGTGGTTTGTTTGTAGATTAGTTTAAATTACTCAATTAGCGCGTGGACACGCACGTACAGATGCGTGCGGAGTGACGCCGTGCGGCTGCCGTTCGGTCACCGTGCGGCGCCGTTAATTCGATTACCTCCTCCCGCCCGCTGCTGCGTCGCAAGGGGCGTCAGGAAGGTTCCGCTCTGTCAGAGAACGTAATTAGCAACTGCTTGACATCGATATGAGTTAACACGAGATTATTCCGATGTGTTGCGAAGCGGAGCATTGAAATTGATGTCTCGAAGCTACAAAACATTCACACTATGACATAGAGATTATAACGCTCTTGTATTCCACTATGTGACCAAAACAAAGACCAGTTCCAGTTGTTTTGATAAAATACTTCACTTTATTTCTGTTTTCATGATTTTTCGTTACATTCGTTAACTTATATATTTTAGAAGCTGCTGCGTAATGTTGCAAGTCTTACAAGTTTGCAAACCTATCTTGTAGATGTTCTTGCATATGTGTATTGTTTACGGAAGTAAGCTACATATATTTCTTTCTTCAAAAAAAAGTATCATAATAATTACGTATTCGTCATTCTTAACTCGATAGTTTCTTAATTAGTGACAAGCAATTAAAATAGTGCTTCAACCTAAAGTGGTTTGTTTGTAGATTAGTTTAAATTACTCAATTAGCGCGTGGACACGCACGTACTATGGGCAACAGCGACGCTTAACCAGTTTGCAACAAAATTCGTGTGCGCGCGTATCGCCCCTACACGAACTAAACGTATGGTTGTGACGGCGCGGCGTGCAAGCGATTTTGACCTTAGCAGTGGTTAAGCGTCGCTGTTGCCCATGGTACAGATGCGTGCGGAGTGACGCCGTGCGGCTGCCGTTCAGTCACCGTTCGGTCACCGTGCGGCGCCGTTAATTCGATTACCGCCTCCCGCCCGCTGCTGCGTCGCAAGGGGCGTCAGGAAGGTTCCGCTCTGTCAGAGAACGTAATTAGCAACTGCTTGACATCGATATGAGTTAACACGAGATTATTCCGATGTGTTGCGAAGCGGAGCATTGAAATTGATGTCTCGAAGCTACAAAACATTCACACTATGACATAGAGATTATAACGCTCTTGTATTCCACTATGTGACCAAAACAAAGACCAGTTCCAGTTGTTTCGATAAAATACTTCACTTTATTTCTTTTTTCGTTACATTCGTTAACTTATATATCTTAGAAGCTGCTGCGTAATGTTGCAAGTCTTACAAGTTTGCAAACCCATCTTGTAGATGTTCTTGCATATATGTATTGTTTGCGGAAGTAAGCTACATATATTTCTTTCTTCAAAAAAAAGTATCATAATAATTACGTATTCGTCATTCTTTACTCGATAGTTTCTTAATTAGTGACAAGCAATTAAAATAGTGCTTCAACCTAAAGTGGTTTCTTTGTAGATTAGTTTAAATTACTCAATTAGCGCATGGACACGCACGAACTGATGCGTACGGAGTGACGCCGTGCGGTTACCGTCCAGTCTCCGTCCGGTTACCGTGCGGCGCCGTTCGATTACCGCCTCCCGCCCGCTGCTGCGTCGCAAGGGGCGTCAGGAAGGTTCCGCTCTTTCAGAGAACGTAATTAGCAATTGTTTGACATCGATGTGAGTTAACACGAGATTATTCCGATGTGTTGCGAAGCAGAGCATGAAAATTGATGACTTTTGAAGCTATAAAACATTCACAAAATGACATAGAGATTATAACGCTCTTGTATTCAACTATCTATGGTGACTTAAAAAAAGACCGATTTCCAGTTTTTTCGATTCCATAGACTTAGAACATTTTTCGCTATTCGATTCTAAAGTAGGTACTTCCCTTGTTTCACTTTTCATTATTTTTCGTTACTTTCATGTGGACTTATAGCATAGTTTTCTTTCCACTATGCTTAGAAGCACAAGTTTCAAACCCATCTTGTAGGAATATTGATCAGTATTGTCAATCCCTCGATACCTATGACTATCAGCCATTTTTGATGTCCTCACTGCTGGGGCACAGGCGTTCCTTATGGCTGGATAAGGAGGATGGCCCATTATAACCCACCTCGCGGGCCCAATGCGGATTGGTGGGTGTTAACGACTGCAAATGATCCCGGGACCAACGGCTTAACGTGCCTTACGAAGCACGGAGAAGCTCGAGATTATACATTTTTGGTCACCCATCCCATGACCGACTCTTGCGAAAGTTGCATAACCTCCGCAATCGCTGGGCCAGGCGCTAAACCACTACGCCATCGAACGAAACCTATATTAACTACGAGAATGTAAATGTGAGCGTCATTTTTATCAATTTTGTTGTTTAAACTTTGTTTGATTTTAGTGAAACTCTGCTGAAGATGTTACATTTACATTTAATTTGAACAATGTTTATCCATGAGGTAGTATCTGCTAATATAATTCGTACAGGAGATAAAACATTAGACAAAGCGAATTCACTTGAAAAGCATAGGCAATGGACCTAAATATCACTTTCTTTGTTTGTATGTAAGTGAAGCTAAAGTGTCTTTTCATATCTGTTTTGTAGTTGTTTGTTTTAAAGAGTTTTCGGTTCCTTCATAATCAGTAGCGAACAAAAAGTTCTTGTATAGTTTCGAATGTAGCCATCTCCCGCGTCGCTCCAGCAAGTTTTTATTTATTCCTAAAGTTGCTTAAGTTGCTGCTGAAGTCGGTATCGTCTCAACCCTATCGCTCAAAGTGGCTCAACTGTAGGGACTTGTAACTTTTGCCGGAACTCCCGGGGATAACTTGACGACGAGATTTCTTGAGTTATTTGTGGCGTCCAATAAATACTTACGTAGATATTTTAAATATACTGTTTTATAACCATAAATCAAAAGGACTGAATATTGAAACTTATATGGTGGTAGTGAGGCAAGAATAAGTAGGTACTTTTCACACACATAATTTACTAGAGTACCTTGTACCTATAGGTGGTACCTAAAGCGAATTTCAAGGAAGTTTCAGTTAAGTTTAGGGAAGTTATTTTTATTTGTTCGGAAACTCAACAGCTTAAAGCACAACTTTATTCTTTTTTAATTCCTAACATCTTGAGCTCATTATTAAAGCTGCAGAAATCAACCAATGACGTGTGGATATAAGCTTTAGCTGTACTTTCTACTGTTATAACAGTATTACTGGGGACTAATTGTAAAATTTCAAAATTTATCGCAAACGCCTTCAATGATCGAAGGCAAACGCTTTCATTTGGCAGATGGATGTGACCAACGAGATCTTTAGTTCGTTGGATGTGACACATTGCGCATTTCTTTTAGTAAGTTTTTATTTGTTCCAAAAATAGATTTTAAAATTAGAAAATTTGTGAGTTCACAGACTGCACGAAAGCTTCAGATAATCCGTTAGAGCTTCAGATAATCCGTTAGTTACATATGTTGTTAGTATCCTGCCTGTGTCGCTCCGTGACGGGGATATATCCGATGTTTGCGGTGAATTTCGGTCCAACAGGTGCGACGACACGAAGCGAACACGGGCCGCGACCGAATCCATCACGCAGGTTGGAGCCAGAAATAACGACCACGCCACAGACTAATCCAGAGGAATAAGGATTTTATTTAATTTATATATTTAATAATCTTTTCAACACACTTGCTCGTAAAGTGAGCCCTAACACATCGCTTTTAGGGCCATAAACCGAGCTATAACAAACGCGTGCAATAATATATAAAACACTAGTTGGTTACAGAATTATCCCTACAAAGTTTAATAGGTATCTTACTGCAAGTTATATAATAATATAAATAATAATAAAATGTTTTTATTCGTCACTTCACAAACTTAATACATGGATGGATGTGTAGGTACATAGATCAAAGCATTTATAACCTAAATAGAAGGACTGGTGCCCGAAATAGGTTTCGCAGAAACCTGTACCACAGGTCACCAGCCTCCTCCCGCAGAAAGGATTACAAAAGCTAGATAACACTGAGCAAGCTGATGAGCTATGAAATCAATAACTTTAAATAGAAAAAAGAAAAACAAAAAAAGGTTTAACTAAGGTAATGATAATTATAAATTAATTAATCTCTAGTAGCAAATAGATAAGTTATAGAGAACCAAGTATGAGTATGAGTGATATTAAAACTGTGAATGTTGGTGTGATTGTGTTAGAGTTGTGTGTGTATTATGATTGTGTGTTTGAGTGACTGAGTGTTAGTTTAAGTGGGAGGTGTGTGTATGTTAATAATAGCCTAGGAAGTAGTGGCAAAAGGTCAAAATTTTTCATTAGATGAATTCACTTGGCACATATTTAGCTTAGGTAAAACTGAGCTGATTTAGCCCGGTAGCCATCCTCCCCCCCTTGGCAGGTAGTGGGGGGTGATATTCAAAGTTTCACGCCGCCGCACTTCAGACAAAAAATCATATCTCCTTCAATATACCTATCACCTCGACTGTGGTATCATTTTATGATAAATTAGGGATAGGGGACTCATTTTTGAGACATTTCATGTACAGTTTCATAGAAAAAAGGTAAAATATAACGGATAGTATCAAAATCTCTTTGCTATTTTTTTTATTTAAGAGCCGGTATCTTCGAAAATACTAATTTTGTGCAAAGAAAAAAAATATTATATTAAAGCAAATTTATCCAGCTTTTAAAAAATATATACTTTATATATAAGTATCATACAATGTCTATCTGAAAAAAAATCGAACATGGTATGCGACGGTGTTTCCCAACGTTTCCAAGAGCCAGTATTAGATGTTTTATTTCGTGCAAAATGTATAGAACACAAACTTAACTCTGTAGCAAGCATAAAGAAATTAATTTTTGAGTCATTTAATTTTATAGACATTGAAAAAAAAATATATTGCTAAAAGTATCAAAAAAATGTTTTGCTATTATTTTTATTCAACAGTCAGTATCTTTGAAAATACTAATTTTGTGCAGAGAAAAAAAATTTTGACTTAAAGTACACTTATTCAGCTTTAAAAATATGTATACTTTAAATATAGTTATCTTACAATGTCTCTCTGAAAAAAATCGAACACAGTATGTGACAGTGTTGCCAAGAATTTCCAACTGCAAATATAAGTTGGTTTTTTCATACAAAATGTATAGAATACAAACTTAACTTTGGTATATTTTGTCGCTTATGTTCTTACGGTCTTATAATCTCTCTCAACTATCCTACGGTCTAATACATACTTAGATCTTTTTGTGGAAGTCATAACGACTATAGAAAAAATTAGACATACGTGTTTTCAGTACGAGCAAGTCATAAAACGACGACGCGACGTGGCGTCAAAAGATTAGATCTCAAAACGACCCAGGTAGGAAAATATTCTACCAAATTAAGTCTAAAGTGCAAATAATGTTTAAATTATAATTATTAGGTACCCCAAGGACCTAGGCATATAAATATATCGTAAAAATGAAGCTATTGTTGCATTAAGTATTTTTATACACTTTTGAGCTGAAAAAAATTATTAACAGGCCTATTTTCATACAAACGAGGTAACTTTAAAGCTTTGGTTCTCCGCTCAGGATTAAACGAGATGTTATCTGATGATGGCAGTTTAAAGAATGGATGGCGGAGACTTATAATGCTAAAGAAATCGAACGGATTAGATAAGTCATTTAGCTCAGGGTTGAACTTAAAAAAATATCAAGCGAAAATTTTTAAGTATGGAAAATGTAACACTCAACACTCTAGACGGTCTCTGGTGTAAACGACTCTTCTGATCCGTTGGGTTTCTTTTGCGATCTGTGCCTTCTCCATTCACTCTTTAAATTGCCATCATCACATAATACCCCGTTTAATCTTGGTCGGAGAACCAAAGCTTTAAAATTACCTTGTTTGTATGAAATAGGGCTGTTGTTCCATTTTTCTGCTCACGAGTGTATAAAAATACTCAATGCAACAGTAGTTTTATCTTTACGATATATTTGTATACCTAGGTTCTTAGGGTACCTACCTATTATGATTTAAACACTTTTTGAACTGTAAACTTAATATGGTAGGATAGGACGTTTTCCTACCTGATCGTTTTGAGCTGATCTTTTGACGCCACGTCGCGTCGACGTTTTGTGACTTCCTCATTCTGAGATCAAGTCTGTCTATTTTTTTCAATTGTCGTTATGACTTCCACAAAAAAATTTAAGTATAAATTAGACTGTACGATAGCTGAGAGAGACTATAAGACCGTAGAAACATAAACATCAATTGGCCGCAAAGTTAAGTTTGTACTCTATACAATTTGTATGAAAAACCAACTTAACTTGAAATTAAAGACGTTTGGAAACACCTTCGCATACAATGTTCGATTTTTGTCAGATAGATATTGTATGATAACTATATATAAGTTTGCATGTATTTAAAGCTGAATAAATGTACTTTAAGATAGTATTTTTTTCCTTTGCATAAAATTTGAATTTTCAAAGATACCAACTGTTGAATAAAAAAAATAGCAAACTGATTTTGATAATGTCGGCAATATAGTAAAATATATTACTTTTTTTCTATGAAACTGTACATTAAATGTCTCAAAAATGGCTTCCTCATCCTTGATTTATCACATTATGATACCACACTCAAGGTGGTAGGTATATTGAAGGAGATATGATTTTTTTTCTGAAGTGCGGCGGCGCGAAACTTTGAATGCCACCCCCCCTTACCTGCCAAGGGGGGGCGGATGGCTACCGGGCTAAATCAGATCAGTTTTACCTAAGCTACATATGTGCCAAGTGAATTCATCTAATGACAAATTTTGACCTCGCCATACGCGGTGTCGTCTTCTCGCGCGCCACAGGCGCGCGGGGAGATGGCTTCAGGTCGAAACCTATGGCCATGGTAGCGGGTTCGCGGGCCGTTAACAAACAGCCCGGTCGTTGGAGTCACCCCTCCACGCTTCTTCAGGCACCGTCGCGCGGTCTGCCCTACCAGGTGAGACCCCGTAGGGAGGCCCAGCAGAGGCGACCAGCGAGCGACAGCGGACTTTAGCGTGGGAGGGGAGAACTATTTGTAGTTAGGTAATAATAAATTAAATGTGGGTAATTGCGAAATTTTCCGAGTGGTGGGGGCCCCTCCGCGGTGGCGGAGGGGGCCGGTGTCAGTCCGGTGGAGGGGGGGCTACGACCGCTCGCGGATGTTGCGAGCGGGAGCCCTCCGTTGCGTCCGTGGTTGCTGCGGCGGCCGTGGCGGCTGCCGCGGGCTGCGTGGGTGGTAGCAGCTCCCTTGGCAGGGGTCTGCCGCGCTGCGGGCGGTCGTAGGCCGGGGCGATGTTTGCTAGGTGCGCGTGCGATGAAGCATCGCTGCGCGCAAACATTCCTGCGGACAAGCGTGAGATGAAAGTATCAAGTTTTTCGACTTTGAGGTCGCGCTCTATAGTAGAGTTCCTGACGTAGCGGGGGGCCTGTGCAATGATGCGGAGGGTCCGGTTTTGCTGGGCACGGAGTCGGGGTTTGCTGCTCTCCGCGACGAATGCGTACCAGGCCGGTGCCGCGTACGTCAGGATGGGGCGGATGTATGTCTTGTAGATGTTTAGTTTGACTTTTGTAGGAAGGCGGCTGCTAAGTACTGGGCGCAGTTTCGTGCGTGCGACGGCGGTGCTCGCGACGACATTCGTCACGTGCTTGCGCATGGTGAGACGGCTGTCAATGGTGACGCCGAGGTACTTGGCCGACGTCAGCCATGGTAGTTGCTGTCCCGCGATAGTAAGCGGGGGCGGGATCAAGTGCTGGCGGCCGATTATCATGGCCTGGGTCTTGCCGATGTTGAGTGACATCCGCCACTTGTTTAGCCATTCTGGCAGTGCGTCCAAGGTGGGCTGGAGCTTCTGTGCCGCGTGTTGGGCCCGAATAGATGCCGTGTAATAGGCCGTGTCGTCCGCGTACAGTGCCAACTTCGCCTGGCCCACTACCGGGATGTCGTCGGTGTAGGCCTGGTAGAGTACGGGCGAGAGGCAACTGCCCTGCGGGACGCCGGCCTTGACGGGGCGCGGGGAGGAGAGGTGGCCCTCTACCACCACCTGCACGCTGCGGTCACGTAGAAAAGATGCAATCACTTGGACGAGTCGGAGTGGAGCGTTCGACTGCAGGAGCTTATATAGCAGGCCATCATGCCATACCCGGTCGAACGCTTTTTCCATATCTAGGAAAACGACTGCGCTGAATTCGCGCTTGTTCGCGCAGGTGGCGAAGTCGTGAAGCACCCGTGTGAGTTGCAGCGCTGTCGAGTGCTCTGGCCGGAAACCAAACTGCTCTGCGCGGGGGGTGAAGTACTGCGTAAGGTAAGGTAGTAATAGTCGCTCAAAGACTTTGGATAGACAAGATAGGAGTGTGATGGGCCTGTGGCTCTCTGGTTTGGCCGGATTTTTCCCCGGTTTGGGGATCATTACTACCTTACCTTCCTTCCATGCGGCGGGGTAGTGGCCAGTGCGCAAAATGCCGTTGTAGAGCCGGGTTACGGCAGCTATGGTTTTCGGCGGCAGTCGGCGTAGAGCGGAGTTTGTAATCGAGTCTAATCCCGGGGCTTTCCGGGGCTTTACCCGGGACATCGCTATGGTAACTTGCTTCGGCGTCAACACGATGGGATCTATTGCGGGGGCAGGTTTGATGCTTAAGTAGCTGGCAACATACGACTCTACCTGCGTGTTATGGTCTCTATCGACTATCGGGTTTGGAGTGAATTGCCCGACTAGGTGCTCTACCAGTAATTCGGCTCGGTCTTGTGCTTTGTATCTCGGCGCTCCATTGTTGTCGAGCAGAGGGCGCTGCGTCTGTGGGGCCTGGGAGAGCTTTTTGCATAGACGGTGAACCGATGGCATGTCCCCGTCTATGGCTACAGCATCGATGTGTCTCTCCCAGGTGGCTGCTGAGTGGTTATCTAATGCCCGCTTTACCTGCTCTACTAATTGGTTTAGGCGGCTCTTTGCGGTGGGGCAGCGCGTCTGTTGCCACAGGCGTCGGGTGCTGCGCTTTTCTGCGATGAGATCTGCCACCCAGCGCGGTAGAGCGGATTTCCGCTCGTTGCTTGGGTGGGTGTGCAAGGATGATTTATTTAGCGCAGCCCTTATTACCTTTGTTAAGTCAGTGGCCGCTGCTTCGACATCTGCGGGGCTATTAATAGGGCGTGTGGTGGTAGAGTCCTCCAGCTCGTTGACAAACGCCTCCCAGTTCACGCGCGTCCGCGGGGTAGGGGGGGCGACTCGTGCGGGCAACTCACCAAAGGTACAAATCACCGGGCGGTGGTCAGAGGGTAGCTCCGGGGACACCTGCTGCGTGATGGTAGTGGAGATGTCTCTGTGGACGATGACGTCCAGCACCTCTCCGTTGCCATCGGCGTCGTAGCGCGTCGGCTCGTCTGGGGCCTCGACTGCGTAATCGTTTTGTACCGAGTCGATGTAGAGTGACCGGCCTGCCTGGTTTTCTTTGGTGGAATTCCACTGCGGGTGTTTAGAATTAAGGTCGCCCGCCACAACGGTGGGCAGCGGGTAAAGCAGGCCCCTTAACTCTGTGAAGTCTAACGGGGTGCCGGGTGGCTTGTATGCAGCGTACAAGCGGACGTCAGTGTCGCCCAGGCGGAGATCAATGCCCAGTGCGTAGAAAGAAGTGGCCGCGCTGGGCGGGGCCGGCTGATGTAGGATGCGACGATGGACTAAGATGAGCAGTCCGCGGTACGGTTGCCCACTGGTGGGCGAGATCTCATCCCTGCGATAAGCCGTGTAATTTGGAATACGGAAAGAGGCGCTCGGTTGAAGGCGCGTCTCGCTGACAAGGGCTACATCGATGTCGTGCTCACGGAGAAAGTGCTCTAGCATGCGACGTTTCCCCGTGAGCGTTTGTGCGTTCCAGTGTGCTATCTTTAGTGGGTTGAATTTTGAGCTAGAAAGGATACGCAGCAAGCTTGTAATTGGTCCGCCAGGGATTTCGCTAGCCCGGCGAACATCTGTTGCATGCCCGGTGGTAATTGCGTGCCCGGGAGGGCGGGTGCATTGGCCACAAAGCCGGTGGTGGGTGGCGCTTGAGTCGCGCCGGTATTTCCGCCGGGTGGCGGGGGTGCGGGGCGAGGGCCTCGCTTTTTCTTGCGTCGGTGGCTAAACGCAGGTACTGCGCCGCGCTGGGTCGGCGGGTTCGCCGGGGCCATTAGCGAGGCGGGCGCTGTCTCGCTTACTTCGGGAACGGGCACTGATGCCCGGGTGGTAGGGCCAGACTTGTTTGGGGGGCCAGATTTGGCTAGAGGCCCGGCTGCTTTGTTGCGAAACTCTTTTTTCTTAGATGGGCAACTGGGGTGATTGGCCGGGTGCGGGCCCCCGCAGTTCGCGCAGGTAGCGGGTTCCGTGCGTGGTCTAGGGCAGTCTGCGGCAGCGTGTGGGCCCCCACATCGCACGCAGGCGAGCGCTCGGTGACACCCTTTCGACGAGTGTCGGAAGCCCTGGCAACGGTGGCACTGGGCCGGGCCTTTCCTGCCCCGCCAGGCTTCGATAAGTATGCCCGGAAGGCAGAGTAACTCATTTACCTCAAATATTTTTGAAGTGGCGGTGACGTCAGCGGGTTTGGTGATGGCCACGAAGAAAATACAGCCGGGACGGACGGCGCGCGCTCTGATCTGCTTTACGTGCTCGACCGTATATCCGAGCTCGCCCAGCGCTGCCTTGATGTCCTCCGGTTCTGTATTAAATGGGAGGCCGCGGATTGCGACCTTCATGCTGCGCTCTTCTGGCAGGGCATATGAGTACCAGCTCAGGCCCTCTTTGGCTTCTAAATCAGTGAGGTATGATTGTATGAGCCGGTACTCATTGCCGTCTATCGGCGAAAAGCGAACGCCCTGTCCGTAGGGCCGCGCGCTGGGTGGTCGGCCGAGCAAATTGCGAATCGCTTTAATGTGCGTGGGCCAATTTTGCAGTGATTCAACAATTAAGGGCGGGTACCTTAGTTCCTTTGATGCCGTTGCGGGGGTAGGTGCGGAATTCCCCGTGTGGGTAGTTGTAGAAGTCCCCGTAGTGGGGATGGCGGTCATCGTGGTGGGGATTTTTTGCTGGCGGGTAGCCGCAGAAAAATCCATGGAGGGGATGGCAGCCGATGTGGAGGGGATGGCGGTCGACGGTTTCGCAGCCGCAGCTTGTGCGAAAGATGTTGTGGGAGGAGAGGTCTTACTCAGATCCTGGATCACCCGGCGCGGCCGTTGTTCACGCTGCGGGAGCGCGGCCGGGGTCTGCAAAGTCTGCGGCTGCGGAGTTGGGGCTGAAGTCACCTCTGGATCGGTAGTCGCATCCGGGGTGGCTGGTTGGTCGCCGCTGCTACGGGACCGGTTGAGGCGGCGCGGGTCGCGAGGGTGGAGGGGGTGCGGCGTGGCGCACACGCGTTTTCCTCCTACGGCTGGCGAACGGCGCTTGCGTTTGCTGCAGGCGGGCGGTAGAGTCAGCGGCAGGTCGTCCATTGCGGACAGTGCCTGAAGAGCCAGCTCATCGGATGGTGTGATGGCTGGTACGTCCCCCAGCTCGTATTCGGCCAACCGTATGTACGTAGCCAGCCAGCGGGTCATCCGGGCAGACAAGTACCCGGAGCTGATAAGCCGCGACACCATCACTGAGTCCGATTCATATCGGACTCTTGGCGATGTTGCGTTGGCGATCAGGCGTAACCGGCTGGCTGGGTCCGCCACAGGGCTGGGAGTCGGCGTCACTGGGGTCGTCGTCGCTGCGGCGACGTTCGCGGCTGCGGGCGAGGGCGCAGGTTGCGCGGCGGTTCGTGGCGCGGTTCGCGGCGGTGGCGGGTCGTCTGCCATGGCTCGCGTTCGCGCGGGGCGCGGATGGTTGCGTTACCCCAGGGCAGGTTTGCGCCTGCCCTGCTGCCGTGTGGTAAAAGTGCGCGACGCTGGTCCGACGGGTCCAGGTGGTGTGTTTCCGCGGCTAATGTCAGGATTAGCGGGAAAGACACCGAAACGAAAGAGAGAGCGGGTACCGAACGCTGAAAAACATGGAAAGTCATCCGTACTGAACAGTCCGACCTCGCCATACATGAGTGCCACTACTGACCTAACTATAAGGGAGAAACGCAAGTAGTGAGCGAACGTAAAGGACGAAGTGGACAATCCATAGTGGCTAAGCACCGAGACTGGGACATCAGACAAAAACAAAAAAAAACAAAAAAAAAAACATGGGATGAAAATATAAAAAATAAATAAATATAAAAAATTAAAATAAAATAAAAATAAAAAACACCTAATAGCGAGCAAATAGTTTCCTGTTTACGAGAGGGGTAATAGTAAACACTCAGTGGCCTCATAATCCAGTGTCTTCAGGTGTTGTTTTAAGGAGCTTTTACAGCTGACTGTAAGTAGTGGGTAGATGTTGAGGGTGGTGTTGAATTTATTGTACAGATAGGATCCTAGATGGCAGTAGAAGCTTTTAGCGAAGGAAGTTCTTAGACTTAGAGAAGTGCAGACATCACCTTTTCTACGTTTACCTTTCATCTTTTCAGGGTCGTATGGGGTTTGCACATGCTTTCTTAAGACTATTTTGAGAATGAACGTTTGACGGACCGTAAGCATGTCCCATTCTCTATAGAGGGCAGTAGTTGGGTGACGATATGGGAGTCCCGCAGCAACCTTGAGAATAAGGCGTTGAGCCCTCTCCAGACCCAACATGTGGGTTTTGGCAGCTCCGCCCCAAGCTGTGATACAATACTCGAGAAGGGAGTGACATAAGGCATAGTAAACTGTTCTTATGACATTACGATCAGCGACATGCTTGAGGTTTCTAAAGATGTACGTAAGTTTCCTCAACCTTGAAATCGTAGTGTCAATATGAGGCTTGAAGGTAAGGTTGTGGTCCAATATGATGCCTAGATACTTTATGCACTCCGTTCTTTCGAGGGAAGGGCAGTCACATGTAGTTAAGGGTGATTGGGAGAAGCAATTGTGGGCAGTAATACCATATGATTGGGATGGAAGCTGGTCCGATCTGATCGCAAAAGGGAGATATTTGGTCTTTGTAACATTGAGAGTTAACATGTTGCTACTCAGCCATTGGTTGACCTCGTCGAAACCCTTCTGCGCATTGCCGAAGGCTTCATCCCAGTTGTCTCCACTAAAGAAAAGGGCGGTATCGTCCGCAAATGTGAAGACCTTACCGCCAGTGAGGACAGTTTGGCAGAGGCCATTTATGTATAGCAGGAACAATGTAGGGCCAATAATGCTGCCTTGAGGTACACCATAGGTGACGGTGGCTTCATCACTGATCCAGCAATCAATTTTAGTCCTTTGAGTTCGGTTGCTCAAATAGTCTTGGAAGAGTTGAAGGGGCAGTCCTCTGATTCCGGCCCTTTCCAGGCTAGACAGAAGGCGGGGGATCGAAACCGTGTCGAAAGCCTTTGCTAGATCTAGAAATACAACCACACACTTCCTTTTAGCGTCCAATGTGGTGACGATTGAATCAACTAGGTCTTGTACGGCGTCACTCGTAGACCTGCCCGCTCGGAAACCGTACTGTGAGGGTGATAGGAGATTGCTAGTCTCTAGGTATTTTACTAATCTCTCATTTATCAGGCGTTCGAGAATCTTAGAAAGGGTTGGAAGTATGGAGATGGGCCTGTAGTTGTCCACACGATCTCGATCACCCCCCTTATGAATGGGTTTAATTAGACCAATCTTGAAAATGGTTGGAAAAACTCCACTAGAGATCGACAGGTTGCAAATGTGTGTGATCGGAATGACCAAGAATGACGCATACCTTTTTACAATTTCACTGGATATTTGGTCTATTCCTACAGCACACTTTTCTTTCAGTCCAGCCATTATGCGAAATACTTCGGACTCATCTGTTGAAGTCATCACGAAGGAACTCAAAGGTGATGTATTTAGGGGAGAGTTGGTAGAGGAATCAATGTCAACAGTGGGCTTAATCCTGTCCGCAAGTTTCTTGCCGATGGTCGCAAAAAAATTGTTTGCCTCATTTACACTACATTGTGGATTTTGCAAAGAAATAAGTGATGGAGACTTATCAGAGGACCGATTGGAGCCACTTATAGTCCTAATTACCTCCCATAGCCTCTTCTTGTTGTTACCTGCACTGGCGATTTCCTGCTTCTCGTATGCACGCCTAGCCTTTTTAATTGCCGAAGAACAAAAGTTATATGCGAGTAAACAGAGCGTTTTTATTATCAACAAAGAGGTTTTATGCCGCTGAAAATTCATATGCATTTTTGAAATAAATAAATCTGTAAGTCCTTAATTAAGTCAAACAAATATTTTTTATTATCAAATTATTCATAATTTACAATATTTTGTTATAAAATATTTAAATACTTGCATTTTATCACTTAAATTTATAATTTTGAAGTAGGCTGTATGCTTACTAACCCCTTTGTTCGCAAAATGTTCTTGCATTGGGCGAGTGAAAAAAACAAAAAAAAACCTGCGCGCCTTTTCCCATCATGATTATCATATTTTGTTTTTGTCGTATTTGTTGCTGTGTGGTAAATTACTTTGTTTTTTCCTCGCAAAAGTGTTGAAAAACGTCGTATGAAACTCGTGAGCTCTTACTTATTGCACACTCGGCTGAGTCGCCCTCGCCTGCGGCTCGGGCTGCAACCCACAGCCTTGTGTGCAATGAGCAACCTAAGCTAACTTGTATCATAATGTACTATTATTGCACAACAATACACGAAGTATGGTACAAAGGCGGACTTAACGCTAAGAGCATTAGGTTTGTACTAGTCAATCATCAGTAAAAAGACAATGTAAGTGTATTTAAATTATGCCAACGATGATTTACATTGTAGGTAATCAACTTCAAATTACGATATACGATACTCCTATTATAAAGGTAAATTATTATTTTTAAGAAAAGTCAATGAGGGCTTTTCAAAGTGACTTTATCAACGCCATCTGTCGAGCCTACAGTTTTTTGTCATTTCCCTCATTAAAATCATTAAGGGCGACTGACATTGACTATGACGGCCTGAAATTTAATAAATAATTAGATGTACTGCGCATACAAAAATACATGCATTTGCAGTGAGTCATCTGTAGTTAAATATGCTATGAGGAGGGCTGTCAGCGCGGTCACAAAATACACACATCAGTGACTGATAGGCTCGTACGTCATACACACACCACTTCATTTGTCGCTTACCTGGCCCTTCTGGTCCACAAAATTCACATTACTACCTAAATCGATAAAATATCTAAGAAATTAGCAGAAAAAATATCTAAGAAATTAAAGAAGAATATCTAAGAAGCTATTATTAAACTAAGACTACAATACTAAAATTTATTGTTTAATAGCGAATTTGGTCTTTAGAAACCATATTATAATACCTACATAAGGTAGTATATCCTTACTAATATTATAAATGCGAAAGTCCGTTTGTTTGTTACGCCTTCACGTCTTAACTGCTGACCCGATCATCATGAAATTTTGCACACACGTTCTTAGGGGTACAAAGAAGGACATAGGTTACCTTTCACCCAGAAAAATAATTACAATTTTACTATAAATTGAAATGTTTATGTTAATTTAAAATATAATTAAAAATTTAATTTTAATTGAATTACCTATTTGTTTTAATTAATTTTAATTTGCCTATTAATAATAACCTATTTGTTTGATTTATTTTAATTTGCCATATCTTGTACAAGGTGTCTAAGTTGAAAGTACTATTTATAATTTAAGAACTATGTAACACTTAGTCTGCAAATAAAAGTTTGAAGTTTGAAAAACGGACTGTTCTCGAGGGATAGCAAAAAAACTTTCCACGCGGACGAAGTCGCAGGCGGTCGCTAGTATTTTATAAGCGATACGGATTCTAAGAGCATTGTTCCTTCCCAAAGCGTTCATAATAATCGCCCATTACTCAAGAGACCGCTTACAAATAATTTCCTTTTGACACAGCCATTTGAGCTGCGTTCACAAATCGGTGCGCTGTTTAGCGTCGGTCGTTCGGGAATACTCAAAGAGTCAAAGGCGCTTTTGTAACAAAACGAAACAACAATTACTGTAGCTGAGGGCACTTGCCCGGATTCAGGCAAAGTCGGAGTTGAACAGTTGTGCGCCTGGAATGCCTTCAAGTATACTCATATCTTAGAATAACAACACCTAGAAGCCGTGTCCTCGTATGCAAAGTGAGGCAACTAATACTAAACCAAAATGGCTTAGTTTTCAGATTTATATCCTTCATACGTTACGTAATCGTAACTAAAATCCAATAATATAGTAACTTTATCTTCTTAATGTAGGAAAATTGAAACTTTTTTGTACTTATTCGGTATGATTAGGTAATAATGGAGAATAAAAATCTGAAAACGGCGCCATAATGGCTGTTTTAGTTGCCTCACTTTTGACAGTGCGCTTTGTAGGGAACTATCGTTCTAGGTGTTCTTATTCTAAGACTCATATCTGGTTTTGGAAAAACACATTTCTGAATTTACTTACAAGAAAAAAAAACATTACGTAATTTTACTAAATATTTGATTACGGTTTATATAGGTACAAGTACTTTGCAAAAAATCTCCTTCTATTTAAAACTAGCAAAAGTTATAAAACTTAAAATAGGTTTTTGTGGAAAATATTTTGAAGGAGTTATGTTAGACTCGTACGTCTCCAAATATCAAACAATTTATGTAATTGGTGTATTAGCAATTTCGAAAATTAAGATAAATAAAAATTATTTTGTGGAGCACATATCTTTACAATTCATACTAAGATAGGTACTAATCACTGCTAATTGAGAGGGAGAGGACTAAAGGGGCACCACACTTGGTGGGGACCCGCCTAATAACGTAAAAACGGCTGACCTGATTTCGATGAAATAAAAAAAATGAATATATTTATCCTGGTTAAAGGCTCCCTAAGAAATTTCTCAAATATCCACGCGGGCGAAGTCGCAGACAGAAGCTATTAGGAGATGATCGAAGCTATTAGGTGAATAAACGAGTGCTCAGAAAGCAAACCAATGAGGAAGGTATTGCAGTGTACATGTTCCATTACAGAAAATTACTAAAGAATTTCACATTATAGTAATAAAAAAACGGTATTGGATGCGGCGCGCTGTTCAGTTATTGGCGTGGCGATCGAATTAATTGGCTGTGATGTGAGAGTTCTAAGGCTTAGCACGCACTACGATAAAACGCAAACCTTTAATCGTAGGTCTGAAACCGCCAAAAATGTAGCACATAAGTTTACTGTACAAGCGCTTAGCGCAAGCATTTGCGACTATTTTCAGTGACTGATTTAAAAATCGTAACTTGCTACGTTCAGACCGCGGTTTGTTAACGCGCGATATTTTTGTGTCCCATAGACTTGTACTATTAGTTATTCTGTTCCCATAGTAATAAATAACACTACTTAACGACTACACTGTATATTTATATATATATTTTTCTGTTTAATATTATCAATATGTACGGCACTTCTTACTCATAACATAAAATTAATAACTAAACCTTGTTTTGATTTCTATTTTTTTTTTAAATTGCAATCTTTTTGCTTTCTATAGTCAGTAGTTTTGTAAGTAAAGGCCTATGAAAAGCTTTTGGATATTAGTTTTCAATTCAGTGCCTTAGGATGGGTAGCCTAAGTATGTCATGCTCTCTTTAATCATTTCTGCGGTGGTGTCGTGTGGGGCGGGTCGTTACGTTCCCTCAAATATGGTTGAGCGAAGCGATGGCTGGTCCATGCGTCATGCTCGTGAACGGGTGCTGCCAGTGGGAATGGGTCTGCTTCTGAGTGCCTATCTTAACGCATATTGAATTGTAAAAATTGCGTTTTTTTTTATTTATTATTTTTTTATGTCATTGTAACATGTGTTTTTTAGTAAATTTTGCCTAGTTAGGTGCACTTTCGAGTAGCAGACAGAGCGATTTCCTAACTAGTTGAAAGTTATTTACTCTCACAATTATCTATCCGATATGTAGTAGGTACCTATTTAATTTCAACCTACCTACCCATTGTGTGCAAACTTTTGTTAATTATTGTGATGGAAAATGACCTCACTTTAAATGTGGAGCTCATTTTTCAATGTTGACGACTCTGTATGAAATATACAGGGAGAAAAAAGCAGCCCTTGACGAGTTTCTTGCCGGTTCTTCTCGTTACAAGGTCTCCCGCTTAGGGTTTGCGAACCGATGGCGTAGCTTCTATGACATTCACAAGTGCTTATAACAGCCTAGACTGAATAAATTATTTTTGAATTTTGAACTGTGGTAATAGTATGGTGGGGCACGCAGGGACGTATTTTAAGATTCTGTGCCCTGGGCCAATTAGGTATGCCGCCCCTAGGGTTACGTACGAGAGGAAGAGGATGCATGCCTACAGAAAAAAAAATGCCGCGTAGCGCGATTTTTAATCATTTTCATTCAAAAACCCTGTAATTTTGCCATACTTCAGAAAAAAAAATTTGCCGCGCAGCGCGATATTTTGTCAGTTCCAGCCACTAATCTTGTAATTTTGCCTGACTAATAAGTATCATGAAATCGGCCGCGCAGCGCGATTTTTGTCAGTTCTATCCACAAATCTTGTAATTTTGCCTGACTATGAGTACTTAATAAAAAAAAAATGGCTGCGCAGCGCGATTTTTTTGTGGGTTCCATGCACTAATCTACCAATTTTGCCTGACTATAAGTACCTACTTAATAAAAAAATCGTCCGCGCAGCGCGATTTTTGTCAGTTCCATCCACTAATCTTGTAATTTTGCCTGACTATAAGTAATAAAAAAACGGCAGCGAGATTTTTAGTCAGTTTTATCTACTAATCTCACTAATCATGTAACATCATGAACGGAAAATGAACATTCTGCACTGCAGTTCGTCAATAAATGATTGGTATAACTAGTTATGAAAGGCGCCCTAAAGCTACGCCCGAGGGGCAGCTCATGCCATCTATTGTAAAAAAAACAGTAACCCTACTCACGAATAAAATAGTACTAATTTTGTAATCTTGGCTGTCTATTGTAAAAAAACGGCCGCGCAGCGCGATTTATAGTTAGTTTCATCTACTAATGTTTAATGTTGTAATTTAAATTAAAAGTAATTTAAATTGTTGTTAAAAAAAATTAACCCTTCTCACGAATAATTTCAAAAGGCGTCCCGAAGCTGGCGAGGGGCCGCTCGCGCCGCCCCTCGCAGCCTGGCGCCCTGGGCCATGGCCCCCTTGGACCCTAGGGTAAATACGTCCCTGGGGGCACGCATAGCGTTTAACCGCATTCTGTTTCTATTCATCTCGAGTCTCGACTGAGCGAGCGCAGAGAATAAGCCTTTGCATGCAGTGGTGGCCATGGTGGTACTCATCTGACATAAAATTAAGCAAAACGCCAGCCGCAGTGCGGGTTTGGATGCGGATTTGCGTTTTCAGCTAATCCTAAACCGCTAGCGTTTAATCACAGGTCTGAAACCGCCAAAAAATGTAGCACGCATTTGTGACTTTTTAATCGTAACTTGCTACGTTCAGACCGCGGTTTGTAAACGCGCGATTTTTTGTGTCCCATAGTAATAATATGGTGGTACTGATATAAAATTAAGCAAAACGCCAGCCGCAGTGCGTGCTTGCATGCGGTTTTGCGTTTTCAGCTATTCCTAAACCGCTCGTGTTTAATCGCAGTGCGTCCTAAGCCTAACTGCAAACCCGACACCCGACACCCGACACACCAATGGGATCCAATTGCCGCTAATTAACGACATGTCGCCAATCGTCATATAAATGTTTACTGTTATTTCTAACCATTTATCTGATCTGCAACAGTAGAAAACTTTTTAATCCGTCGGAGGCTGCCATTGCTATATTTCTTCTCCAAAAGTACATTCCCAATATAAATTTTAATTTAATAATATAAATTGTAAAATATTAGTTCATTTGGGGCAGGTAATAGCAGCCCCGATGGATTTTTCTTGCGTTTGTAAATTAATATATAGATAAATAAATATGTATGTACCTAGTGAAGTACCTAATACCTACATAATTTTTCTTCAATTAAGAATATAATTTTTTACTCATTTTCAATAAAGAATAGCTGTCTCTCGTTTTTTTTATTTTACTTCTTATCTTTTTCATTTTTTTTTAATAATATTAAGTATGTTTTTTTTTAATTTCGAAAATCTTAATTGACATAAAAATATTTATGATTATCGAACCTGCACATTAAATTTCACGAGAATCGGTTAAGAAATGCGACCTGTAGAGGAGAACAGACGGACATCCGGACATGTACACGAAAGCATTTTTGCCCAAGCTGAAAAGGAGACGCTTCGCGCTCGGTCAGTCAACAAATGTGAAAGTTTGGATGTTTGTTACTCAATCACGCAAAAACAACTAAACGGATTTGGAAGAAATTTGGTTTACAGATATTTTATAGCCTGGATTAAAACATAGGATACTTTATATCCCGGTCAAAGTTTTCCTAGGGATTTTCTGAGATTCCACGCGGACGAAGTCGCGGGCGGAAAAACGATGACAAATTGAATAAGCTCATGCGATGCCGAAATCATCAGTTAATGTACAATCCGAAGCAGAGACGAATCTACAACAACCCAGCTAGGTACGAAGCAATTAAGAAAAACTTATTGATCTATATTCAATTATTTAGGTAAGTACTACGAATTGAACTCAATGAGGGCTCCGCAGAACCGATCGTCATGGAGATCATTAGGGGAGGCCTATGGCTTGCATGCAGAGGGTGTCGTATGGTATGAATGAACTCCATTGAGCTGGCGATCCCGTCCCAACCTAGTTAATGGTTGCTGCATAAGTTGCGATATGGACTTAGAGCTAGACCCGGAAATAGGTGGACAACTAATAGAGCGACGAAATTCCTCTAGTTAGTTAGCCATACTACCATTATTAACAGATCCGGGCACCTCGCAGATTTTCAGTGGTGAGGGTGGGAGTGGTTGAGCAACAAAGGGGCTGAAAAGCGATTGAAGGTATAGGTATACAATTTACAGAGCTCTGGATTTGGTGTAGTATAATAGCAAGCTAATCATGTATCCAAATTTAATATAACATTGCCAGGCATTTTGAATAGTGGAAAAGTAGTGCCAGGTGGCATCAAACTTTACCACTTTTTCGCGAATTTTGATGCCGCCTGGCACTACTTTATATCTTCGATCGCTTTTCAGCCCCTTTGTTGCTCAATGAGGATATGACCTAGTGGGATTAGATGCAATCACTCCCACCCCCACCACTGAAAATCTGCGAGGTGCCCAGATATGTTAATAATGATAGTGTGGCTAACTAACGAGAGGGATTTCATCGCTCTGTAAATTATTGTCCACCTATTTCGGTGGCCAGCTCTAAGTGTAATAGCGACAAGCATAGACTTTTATAATGTAGTAACACAACCACAACTGAAAAAAATATACAAAAATGTTGCCAGCGCACGTCTCACCCGTAGTCCCGTGAGGTCAGCGCGCCCAATTAACTGCGTTTGTTTGTCGCGAGCTAATATTGTCGTGAAGCTAATGCATGTCGTCCCCGCTAGCACTATAACCACTGGAGACACAGCTTTAATTTGCTTATTGATTAATTCTAGTATATCTATAAAAGGAAATTAAAAATCCTTCAAACATTTCTGCGGTGGTGTCGTGTGAGGCGGGTCGTTACGTTCCCTCAAATATGGTTGAGCGAAGCGATGGCTGGTTCATGCGTCATGCTCGTGAACGGGTGCTGCCAGTGGGAATGGGTCTGCTTCTGTCTGCTTGTATTAAGGGCGTCGTATAACTCGTATATAAAAGATCTGTTTTATATTGTCTGTATGTATGGCACTTCTTACTCAAAAAATATAATTCTTAATAGCTTACCTTGTTTTGATTTATTTAATTGCAATATTTTTACTTTCTATAGTCAGTAGTTTAGTGAAAGACCTATGAAAAGCTTTTGGATATAAATTTTCAATTCGATGCCTTAACATAGGTAGTCTTAGTATGTCATGCTCTCTTTAATCATTTCTGCGGTGGTGTCGTATGAGGCGGGTCGTTACGTTCCCTCAAATATGGTTGAGCGAAGAGATGGCTGGTTCATGCGTCATGTTCGTGAACTGGTGCTGTCAGTGGGAATGGGTCTGCTTCTGACTACCTATCTTAATGCATATTGAATTGTATGTTTTTCTTTTATTTTTATTTATTGTAACAGCCTAGACTGAATAACAAGTTCAAACTTTGAATTTAGCTTAAAATCTGTAAATTGATTAAGAAATTTGAAACTCATTAAGAAATGAGCTAATTCAATAATGTTATTTATTTGTTAATCTTTGTTAATATAAAGTCTGGAAACGATATACATATTTGTAAATATCGTTCCATCTGATTGATAAAGCTGACAAGTTTTTTTGCGCCCATTTTTCTTGTCAGTTAAAAGACGTCATAATGGGTGGTAGGGTAAAAGAATTGACGATTTAAAAATGCTTATTATGTGAGCTTATTTAAATAAAATATATTTCACTTTCACTTTCACTTTCTCACTTATCTTTTACTAAGTTAATATCAGTTCAGAAGTGAAGGAAATTGCTTGTGATGAAGGCTGGCTCGAGGATGACGGGTGAGTGCGGGTGGATACGGGAGGATGCGGGCGGATGCGGCGCCCCGGCGCGGCGGCGTGTGGATGCTGTGGATCAAAGACTTCCCGCTTCCGCCTTAATTGTAACTTATTGCATCCAAACACGCCGCAGACATGCTGATAAATAGGTACAACTACAAGCAACACACGAATCACACGATTTTACAGATCAAACAAAATGTATTATCATTATCAATGTCATTTATTTCTCTTTATATCATGTGCAGTCAATATTTATTAATTTAAGTCTTTTCAATAGGTATACATACATTCGATTATTACTTAATAAATTATCGATTACATACATACACACACTCACGCCTGTTCCCCATGGGGGTCGGCAGAGAGAGACTATGGATCGCCACCTGCTACGATACTTGCACACTTCTTTCGCTTCATTCACATCCATCAATCTTTTCATACATGCCCTGCGGTTTTTGTCACTGCGTACACGAGCCTTTTTTATAACCTCTATTTGGTCCGCGTAGCAAAATATTTATATTGCTAAAAACTCTAAGATGGGGATAACGGCGGTGCTTAAGATGGGGATAACGGTGCTGGTGGTGCAATGAGTACTAGTTTATTTAAATGATAATTGTAATATGTATTGTACCGCTGTTTGTTGTCCTGAATAAAATAAAATAGAAAAATTAAATAAAACTCTAAATCAAAATCTATGGCGTGCACAAGTGATTCAAGAAAGAGCTATAAGCACGCAATCAATATTAATGAGCGGTTTCACAATAAGCACGGCTAGACCATAGAGTAACTTATTATGGGCAGACGGGCTTTGGTGGTCAAGCCAAATCCCAAGGGTGGACCCTCGTCGCAATCGTGGCCACGGCGTGGTGCGGTCGAGGTGCACCGCAAAACTCGGGGTCTCGAGGTGAGTGTAGGGCAACACCAAAGTCACTGTAATGATATTGTTGAACTTGTTCCTTTTATTTTGTTTTTATTTATTTTTTTATTATAAGAAGAAGACCATAATGCAACCATTGTTCTAAATAAATATTTTGGTATTTTTGATATAATGTTATCATTTCTTAAAGCCTTTTGCTCGTTTATACCCTGTGCAATACTAATTAATTTATTTCACAGACTTTGTTCGGAAACGGATGAATCTGCTGTGAAAAATTGCTGATATACTCATTTAAAAATTCTTAGCTGTTGACATGTTGAAATCTACAAGTATGTAAAGATTGTAAAGTTTAAAGTCCGTCTGAGTATTTTACTTCCAACCAAAAGCGGGTAGACCGTTAGTTTCTGCAGTGTTGAGATCGCGACTCGGTAACCGAGACAACTTCCGGTGATTTCGTTTACTCTTTTGTTTGTAGCTCGAGCACACGTTTACTCTTTCCTCCCATTAGTTCGTACGGCAGTTTATTTACTCTGTTCTAAAAACAGCTGATTCAATTCCATTAGTCTGTTCGGCCAAGTACAATGCAGACATGTAATGCTCACTTAGCCTTCACTCTCACTTAATCTTCTCAGTTGGATGACTACTTTAATCAATCAACTCGACAATACACCTTTAGATTCTACAGGCCTATTACATAAAGGTCACCAGCGTGCAATGGAGAGAGCCATGCTCGGCGTTTCCCTGCGTGATCGAATCAGAAATGAGGAGATCCGCAGGAGAACTAAAGTAACCGACATCGCTCGAAGGATTGCTCAGCTAAAGTGGCAGTGGGCTGGACACATAGCGAGAAGAACCGATGGCCGTTGGGGCGGAAAGGTTCTTGAATGGTGATCGCGCACCGGAAGGCGCTCCGTGGGTAAGCCACCGAAAAGGTGGACCGACGATCTGGTGAAGGTTGCCGGAAGCCACTGGATGTGGGAAGCGCAGGACGGATCGTCGTGAAAATCCTTGGGGGAGGCCTATACCCAGCAGTGGTGTCGTGCGGCTGATATGATGATGATGATGATTACATATAAGCAATCACGGACGATGTTCGTCCCACTCCGTGACACTATATGGTTTAATATCAAGTAAATTAAACGACGAATTGCGTCCGATTATCGCGTATCTTTTAGGCCTACTGTACAGATAGGATCACAGCCTGAAGAAATGTTAATGCAGCGATAAAAACATGCATATAATGAAAATCGCTAGAAATCTTATTTCACGACTCCCTGCTAGGTAGATAATTATCTGTTTCCTTTCACTCGGCTTCCACCACACGGCACTAGTAGGCGAGTATCATTATTGCCATGTCAAGTGGATAAAAAGGGTCGATGGAACCTTTTTCCCGTTCCTCAATAACAGATAGGAATATTGTGTTGATAATAGAAACACCGGTCGGGTGTGTTCCTGAAATAATGTTCTCGTTTGCTTTATCTTTTTACACCATTTTCTATCAAATGGCTGTGGTTGTTTAGCCGTATTCGTACTTGTTGCAGTTAAGGCGATATTCTTGCTTCAGTGGCGTCTGTCACCATTCTAAAAAAATATACTTGCAATATAAATAACTAGCGGCCACCCGCGACTTCGTCTGCGTGGAAAGTTCTTTTGCTATCCCTCCGGAACAATATTTTTTTTCGGGATAAAAGGTACCCTATGTCCTTGTCACGCCTTCAGTTGTCACGCAGTTGTCACGCCGTTGTCAGTGACAACGTTTATGCAAAATTTCATGATGATCGGTTCAGTAGTTAAGACGTGAAGGCGTAACAAACAAACAAACGGACTTTCGGATTTATAATATTAGTAAGGATAGGGGTCAAAGTATGAAATTGACAATTTTTTCTCACACACATCATAGAAGATATTATTATGAGGTTGAAAGATGCTTCAGGTGATTGTTATTATTTCAAATTCTGGTCATGACAGCCAAATATCAGCAATAAAATCATTTTTTATTCTCTTTCTTTTTCGTTAAAATAGTTATTTGTTATACAAGTGACCAAAATTTTGGTCTCGTGTAAAACATACAACTTTTCACTTCGACCTGCGAGAAAATTTTCACGTGACTTTCCTGGTAAAAAGCTTAATTCGGTATTAGAAACTTGTTCACTTAACTCTATTGGAGTTAGACAACTATCTTCATCGTTTATTTATTTATTTATTTATCGTTGGACGCATTAGTTTTTATAATTTATCACAATAATAATTCGATCAAACCTATGCTGAAAAATTTGATTAATAAAGTCAGTAGATTCCCGTCGTTTTGATTACATTACGTTGTGTTTTTTCTCTTATTCATTAATATCCCATCTTATTTATTTATAATCATTAAACATATAATTTGTTAATAAATTTCATTAATTTTTCTTATTTCATATTTGTTTCATACATGCAACCTCATTACGTACATACTCTTTATTTCGAATTATCAACCTTCTTTTTTAACAATCCTTATTTAAAACTCCTTGGTATATCCGTGCAATTTATTTTTTTTACTTTTTAATCCATGTATGACACCATAAAGCACTCTATCTAACCTTTTCTCACATATCAAATTTACAAGTGTCATCCTTGTCACTTTATTTCTTTTTTCTTCATTATTTTAAAAGTTGGTGTTAGAAATTAAAAAAGCACTTTGCATCACGCTCGCAGCAAAAATCGATTTTGCTGCGAGTTTTTACGCGCCAGAAGCACCCTTTTCGTGCTGGAGAGGTGAAATAGTTATTTGTTATACAAGTGACCAAAATCAAATTGTGCTGCGAGTAGCGACTTTAAATCACGAACTAGCGAAGTAGTCTAGAATTGAATCACGAGCGTAGCGAGTGATTCTAATATAGACTACTGAGCACAGTGAGTGATTTAAAGGCACGAGGCAGAACAACATTTTGGTCTCGTGTAAAACATACAACTTTTCACCTCGACCAGCGAGAAAATTTTCACGTGACTTTCCTGGTAAAAAAGCTTAATTCAGCATTAGAAACTTGTTCACTTAACTCTTCTGGAGTTAGACAACTATCTTCATCGTTGGACGCATTCATTTTTGTAATTTATCACAAAAATAATTCAATCAAACCTATGCTGAAAAATTTTATTCATAAAGTCAGTAAAGTAGAATCCCGTCGTTTTGATTACATTGCGTTGTGTTTTTCTCTTATTCATTGATATTCCGTCTTATTTATTTATTTACAATCATAAAACATATAATTTGTTAATAAATTTCATTAATTTTTCTTATTTCATATTTGTTTCATACATGTGACCTCATTACCTACATACTCTTTATTTCGAATTTTCAACCTTCTTTTTTAACAATCCTTATTTAAAACTCCTTGGTATATCCGTGCATTTTATTTTTTTACTTTTTAATCCGTGTATGACACCATAAAGCACTCTATCTATCCTTTTCTCACATATCAATTTTACAAGTGTCATCCTTGTCACTTTATTTGTTTTTTCTTTATTATTTTAAAAGTTGGTGTTAGAAATTAAAAAAGCACTTTGTCTCACGCTCGCAGCAAAAATCGATTTTGCTGCGTGTTTTAACGCGCCAAAAGCACCCTTTTCGTGCTGGAGAGGTGAAAAATACCTTATTTATAAGTGACTCCTATTTTTGTAAGCAGTTATGACCACAATACTTCTTCAATTAATATCTACGCCCCCACAACTTTATATTGTAAGTACTTAGTTGCTCTTAAAAATGGTCGTGGTGCAATATATCGGTTTGTTTGAAATTCATGTTCAAAAGGAAATTATAGAGCAGTTGTATACCCAGCGAACCCCAGAGCTAGCTTCAGTACATATCGTATACACACAGAGGGTGCATTAGCCCGGCTTTTACGAGGCGGCTATATCGCGGCGGCGGGACACCTCTCATGCTTTTATGGCGCCGCCCGAGGTGCCACAATCCGTTAATGGGCCGCAGGTACCGCGAGAGAGGTGTTGCGCTGGGTTTATAAATAAATAAAAATAAAAATAAAATCATTTAATTTCAGACTGAGTTTATTGTATATGCACTTTTTTAACATTACGTTAAGAGACAAGTGCAAATAACTGTCAAAAGTGAGGGAACTAAAACAGCCATAATGGCGCCGTTTTCTGATTTTTATTGTCCACTATTACAAAATCGTTTTAATTTCCCTACCTTTAGCACAGAATACCCTTTAGGAGATAAGTTACTATATTATTGGATTTTAGTTATGATTAGGTAACGCATGAAGGATATAAATCTGAAAACTGAGTCATTTTGGCTCAGTATTAGTTGCCTCACTTTGCATACGAGGACACGGCTTCTAGGTGTTATTATTCTAAAGTTTTACCTACACTAATTTTAAAGAATAAACTCGCATCAAAAGCAATTTTAAACATCTTTGCGCCTGTTTTGTAATGATTTCGCGACCCTGGTACTCGTCATTTGATTCTCCTTTTTAGCCATAATTATCATCTTTTTAGGGGTCCGTAGCCTAAATGGCAAAAAACGGAACCCTTATAGATTCGTCATGTCTGTCTGTCTGTCCGTCCGTATGTCACAGCCACTTTATTCCGAAAGTATCAGGATTACACAGTTGAAACTTTTACACAAAAATAAAAAAAATAAAAGATTAAGGGGGGGGGGGGGGGGCTCCCCATACATGGAACTGAAACTGAAAAAAATGTTTTTCTTCAAACTAATACGTGTGGGGTGTCTATAGATAGGTCTTTAAAAATGGCATTGAGGTTTCTAAGACGAATTTTTTCAAAGTCAACCGTTTGAAAGATAAACACTGCCAAAGTGCTAAAATGTGTGTCCCCCCCTCTAACTTTTGAAATAAGACAGTGAAAAATCTGAAAAAATATATGCTGTAGATCTTAATAAACACTTTCAACGAAAATTGGTTTGAACGAAATATAGTAAGTAGTTTTTGAGATATAGCACATTTCCAAACCGCAAATATAACTTTGTCATTCATACCAACACTGTGAAAAACAAAGTTATTTTTGCAGACGAAAAATAATAGTGGTATGAAATATCGTATGGTATAAGGTAACTACGGAACCTTAGGGCGCGTGGTCAGACACGCACTTGGCCGCTTTTTTTTTACTTTCCTTCTATCTATCTTTTCTTTGGCTTCAAGTTTACACATTCGTACCATACGCAAAATCTTCCGCGCGACGTGCTCCTCATTCCACTAACTTAACTATGGTTAGCTTAATTTCCAAGTATGCAAGTTAATCTGCGGAACATGCCAGGGCCGGTGGTACCCCGAAGAGGCGTGGCCCGCAGCTCTTTGTCACGAGCTGACTGCGGGCCCTACATTAATCTCCCCCATGGGTGGAGTTACCTTGTGGCAACACCATTTTTCCCATTTGAGAATTTATGGAGTTTCCACGGTTTATGGCATTTTTATCCCTCAAGTGGCGCCCTCAACTTAATTAAAAGTATTGCTCGCAAAGTATCGAAAATTCTCATGTACAGATTGACGCCAAGGTTCTTTAGGTTATTTACAAACAATAACCCTGTCCATCAGCCTTTTTTTGATGTCCCCACTGCTGGGGCACAGGCCTTCCTTATGGGTGGTAAGGAGGATGGGCCATAACCCACCACGCGGGCCCAGTGCGGATTGGTGGGTGTTAACGACTGCAAATGCAGACGGGACCAACGGCTTAACGTGCCTTCCGAAGCACGGAGGAGCTCGAGATAATAAATTTTTGGTCACCCATCCCATGACCGACCCTTGCGAACGTTGCTTAACTTCCGAAATCACTGGGCCAGGCGCTAAACCACTGCGCCACCGAGCTCCTCAACAATAACCCCAGTAAAACATAATTTGTTGTAGTAGTGTAAGCAAAAGAGCAAAAAGTGACCACTTTAAGCACTTGTGCATCATCGAAGATGATAGATGTTCGAAGATCTATGATAAAATACTTTGAGAGTAACGAAAACCGATTGTTACATTATTTGACGTTTTTTTTATACAGGGTGCATTTGTAACAACTCTCCAAATTTTAAGGATGCGTTCAGTCCATGAAACTGAACAACTTTCTCTAATACGCCAAAAAATTTTGGTCATCCCATACTAAACTGATCACGTGATCATTCATCAAAGTTTTTTTTACATATTTGACCTTATGTTTCTTGGAGAAAGTTGTTCACTTTCATGGACTGAACACATCCTTATTTGGAGAGCGGTTAAAAATGCACCCCGTATAGGTAACTGGGCAGGCATTTGACTACCATCTTGCTTAGTAAACAGGATGTAGTCTAAGGTGTAGCACGCTTGCCCAAGAAATGCCTATTCACTCTTGCCTTGAAGAGACCAAGGTTGTAATTATCGGAGAACACATGAGCAGGCAGCGCATTCCATACTTTGGCAGTTCGCATAAGAAATATATTGGCAAAGCGCTTGGACCCTTACGTTTGCTTACTTAGGGTTGGTAACTAGTTGTTTAGCCAGATGATATTTCACTGAAAGGATTTGATTTATTAATAACATCGATGTAAATGTGTATCACGTATAAAAAGACGAAGCCTGTCCTGAATTGGAATTAGGGCGTAGATCAGAGACTCAATTCCCAGAATAACTCGAACGTTGTTGGGATACGACCTCCATACCTAATGGATATTAAGAGCTTCTAATCATATAAGATAATTTCCAGCGTCAACTAATTAGGTTAATGAGAAGTGACTTATGAAAGTAGTACTTACTACAGTTATATTTGACTTGCGTTTAATATTCTTAAGTCTTTAAGGTGTCACAGTGGTGCCCTCATTTTAATTAAATTAATCCTTTACTTACCGTGTCCGCGCATAAAAAAAACAAAAGTTCCTGCCAGAATATCAGCGTTGCTGTGACACTTATGTGTCATCGTAACACAAGCTGAAGTTAGGACCTTGTTAACCTTAAGACCTGTTTTTGTGTTTTGATGTTTGTGTTTAATTATTTGTCTTTTATGTGCCTACTAGCGGCCGCCCGCGGTTTCACCCGCGTGGTTCCCGTTCCCGTGGGAATATCGGGATAAATAGTATTTTATAGTATTGGCATAGGGTTAATATACCTAACGGGTATATTAGCTTTATAGTTTTTGGTCATTGTTCCGTGACATCACCAAACCGGTTCCGACGGAAGATCAGCGTTGGGTTATAAGCCTAGTATTATGCTGAGTCGGGACCGATTTGCGACAAAACTAAGATAGCCACTGTTTATTTTATTTTTAATTTTTATTTCTTAATGTATTCTTGTTTTGTCTCGAATAAATGTTTTTCTATTCTATTCTATTCTATGTTTTATATTTTATATTATATCTAGGCTATCTACTACCTGTGTGCCAAATACCAACTAAATTCGTTCAGTACTTTTTGCGTGATTAAGGAACAAACATCCAAACATCTAAACATCCAAACCAACAAACTTTCACATTAATAATATTATTAGGATTTTTTGTTGTATGTAATTATTGTAACATGATGTGGTCTCTCTATCTCAATTTTATTGCTCGCTAACTACTTAAATGTATCAAAAATTCACATGTACAAATCACAGTTAACAATCCATATATCGTAAAGCTGTATGTCGTTAAGCTGTGTACAAATTGAAGCTGAGGTTTTATAGTTTATTTCCAAACAATAACCTCAGTAAAATATAGTCCGTTGTAGTAGTAGGCAAAAGGGCAAAAAGTGGTAGAGAGCAATTAATTTTACTAGTGGCTCCGTGAGCTGTAGACCTCGCGAAAAAATAAAATAAAATGTCGCTATGAAGTTTAAAAAGCACACAGTAGGTACGTGAGTATTGCAGCTAGATGGTGCTTCTAATTTTAATCATTTTTCAAAATGGGTAAGTATTTTTTTATAAATTTGGAAAAATTGGCTTGACTGAACAGTTATATATAATTATCGAACCTACTCACAAATTCTCACCAGAATCTGTTGAGAAATGCGACATGTAGAGGAGATCAAACAGCCGGAAAGCTGGAATGAAATATGGTTTTTTACATATCTCCGTCATTTTCACAAATTTCGAAAAACTGTCTCGACAATTTTTTTTTTATATATTTACCGAACCTGCTCACAAAATTTCACCGAGATCGGTTGAGAAATGCGACCTGTACAGGAGAACAGCCAGAGCTGGAAATACGGACTGAAATTTGATTTTTTTACATTTTCTCCGCCATTTAGAAAAAAAAAATGAAAAACTGGCTTGACATAAGAAATCTATACAATTTTTAAACCTGCTTACAAAATTTTACAAGAATCGGTTGAGAAATGCTACCTGTAGAGGAAAACGCAGACAGCCCTGGAAAGCCGGACTGAAATATGTATTTTTAACATTTCTCCGTCACTTTGAAAAATTTCCAAAAACTGGCATGACAAAAAAAATCTATATTATTTTCGAACCGGCTCACAAAATTTCACGAGAATCGGTTGAGAAATGCGACCTGTATAGGAGAACATCCAGCGTCAGAAAGCTGGACTGAAATACATTTTTCTTACATATCTCCGCCGTTACAAAAAATTTAGAAAAACTGTCTCAACTTAAAAAAATCTATATAATTTTCGAACCTGCCCACAAAATTTCACGAAATTCGGTTTAGAGATGCGACCTGTAGAGGGGAAAAGACAGAGCCGGAAAGCTGGGCTGCAAAAGGTTTTTTTTACATATCTCCGCCATTTCGAAAGGAATCGAAAAAGTGGCGTGACAAACAAATTTTATATCATTTTCAAACCTGCTCACAAAATTTCACGAGAATCGCTTGAGAAATGCGACCTGTAGAGGAAAACAGACAGCGCTGGAAAGTTTTTTTAACATATTTCCGCCATTTTGAAAAATTAAAAAAATCTGGCTCGACAAAAAAAATCTATATAATTTTCGAACCTGCTCACAAATATAACCCCTCGTGTGCTAACAAGCCCGATTCGGGCCTCGAAAAAAAGTGAGACTTATGCTAGACGCCCGAATCGGGCCTCGGAATTCCCGCTCATTTTAAAGTCAGTGACACAGATTAATACTGCACCGATCCTTGCCAAACTTTAAGAGACCTTAGCTAGTGCGATATAGAGTCTATTAAATGTCAAATTTTTAACGAAGAGAGTATAACAAAAATGTCATGACCCTTTGTTTACGGTTAACCTAATTTGATTTTTAGTTGCATTTGACATCGGCTAATTGTGTTCTGCATTTTGTGTTTTGCTGTTTAAAAGTGTTATGAAAAAGTGTTTAACATGGAAAAGTAAGTAATAAACAATTTTTTATCAATAGATTGAGTATTCAAATAAGTTTAGGCTAAAAATTTCACATTTTCGAAACATTGTCGGCAAATAAAATGACCATTTTTTTTGCCATGACTGCACATTTTCATTTTTGATAGTTAAATGTCTGTGTATTGATTGAAGATTGTTGCTTATATCATATCATTAAACATATCTTCGTTTAAAATAATCATTACATTTGAATAATTTTGTCTAGTATTTGGATGAATACTTGATTAAAAAAATGCATAATTTTGGCGGCCCGAATCGGGCCGCCAGCATTTGTCTGCATTTTGGGTCACGTGGTGTATTTGCTCGATGTTGTCGATAAGTGGATAAGACTTTTTAAACCAACATCAAAAAAGGAGGAGATTATTTTAATGTTCATTGATATATATTTTTTTTATTTGTGGGCTGTTTGTTGGAATCAATAATGATACTTATTTAAAAATTTGAAAATTTGTTTGTTTATTGTTTTTATTCTCTACTGCCTCTAATTTTTTTCTTTTTCATGGAAGATTAAATTTCATGTATGGATGTTTTGGCTAAACAAAAATGGATGAAATTTTGCAACACAGATAGTTTGTATGTTTGTTGAATGTTTGGATATTTTGATGTTACTTAGTGACGCCATAAACGAATTTAGATGAAGTTCGGCACACTGATAGTTTGGATGTTTGTATGGTTGGATATATAAGTTGAGATATAAATATATCGGATATACTTATATCTCGACTTCGATATAATAATATACATAGGTATACATAATGTGTTAAATGGTACTTTTTTATAATTCAATATTTTATTTCTTATTATTTAATAATCATAAAATATTAATTATAATAATATAGGAAAAATAACTTATACTTACTGTATTCTTTTGAAAATTTGTGCATTTATTCAATTGTAGAAAAAAAACAATTAAAAAAGTAAAGTAACTACTCGCATTTTTTTTCTAAAAAAATAATAATAATAAGTTGTATTTAATCATAATTATTAAAGGTTGAAATGAAATATTAATTTCATGATCAGATTAAAAAGTTATTTTGTTTATACATTCGAAGTCTTATCCATACTACCATAGCGTGTACAAGGTGATTTTTGTACAGAAATTGAATGTTTTTAAAGTAAAGAAAATAAAAAAATTGTAGTGCAGCTGGTCTTTTTATTTATTGATTCCTATAGCAAATTTCCTAAACTTTAAAAAAAAAAAAACATATCTTGCACAAACTGAATATATTTCTTTGTATGAGCCATAGTTTGACATTACCTTTTTAGGGGTTATTTTCATGCGTGTTGTATTATCTATATTTCTCGTAAACTAAATGCTTTCCTTAGTTAAAACTCAGTATATATGATGCAGAAGAACTAAACAACAGGATAAATTGAATAAATAAGCATTTTGGTCTCTAGTATTTTGGGAACCGACGTAAAAACACATACCGTTTTTCTGCTCTGATTTTGGGACGTGTATTTAAGGGGCACTCTTGTTAGGCTTGTGGTGTAAAAAAATGTACAGGAAGGTGTGTTCTTTTCATTGATTTTTATGAATGATTACATTTTTATATAAATAAAATAAAAATAAAGTACAATTACAGGCTTTTATTTATGATAAAGACACTTTTTTACAAAAAACGGGGAAAAAATGGCTGATTCCACTTTTGTCTATGAATTACAACTCATTAAAATATAGAATTGCAAACAATGATACATAATTAGATAGCTTATTTCATAAAGATTCTAAAAACATATGACTTATGTATAGTTTTCATACAAGTTTCTTGAAAAATCGCAGTTTTAGTCACACGCAGTATTATCAAGCAAAATTTTTGAAAACAGCGCGGCAGATGCGCGCAAACTCGCGTTTTTGCTCGCAGTAGACGAGGGGATAACGAGAATCGGTTGAGAAATGCGACCTGTAGAAGAGAACATACAGACATACGTAAGAATTTTGCCCAAGCTGAAGCAGAGACGCTTCGCTCGCACTTCGTGCTCGCTCGGTCAACTACTACAACGAACTATATTTTACTCAGGTTTGCTGGTGCAAGAAAAGTGAGAAATGTTTCACTTTTGAGGCTCCTATAGTCCTATACATATACCTCAAAGTAGCGCTCTCAACTTAATTGACCGAGCGAGCACGAAGTGCGAGCGAAGCGTCTTTGCTTCAGCTTGGGCAAAAATTCTTTCGTATGTCTGTATGTTCTCTTCTACAGGTCGCATTTCTCAACCGATTCTCGTGAAAATTTGTGAGCAGGTTCGAAAATTATATGGAATTTTTTTGTCGAGCCAGATTTTTTTAATTTTTCGAAATGGCGGAGATATGTTAAAAAAACATATTGCAGTCCAGCTTTCCGTCTCTGTCATTTCTCCTCTACAGGTCGCATTTCTCAACCGAATTCCGTGAAATTTTGTGGACAGGTTCGAAAATCATATATTTTTTTTTAAGTTGAGACAGTTTTTCTAATTTTTTCGTAATGGCGGAGATATGTAAGAAAAATGTATTTCAGTCCGGCTTTCTGACGCTGGATGTTCTCCTCTACAGGTCGCATTTCTCAACCGATTCTCGTCAAATTTTGTGAGCAAGTTCGAAAATTACATAGAATTTTTTTGTCACGCCAGTTTTTTGAAATTTTTCATAATGACGGAGAAATGTAAAAAAACATATTTCAGTCCGACTTTCCAGCTGTCCATTTTTCTCTACAGGTCGCATTTCTCAACAGATTCTGGTGAAATTTTGTGAGCAGGTTAAATAATTTTATAGATTTTTTTAGTTTAGCCAGTTTTTCTAAATTTACCAAAAATCACCATTTCGAAAAATGATTAAAATTAGGAGCGCCATCTAGCTGCGAATATACCTACCAAACAGGGCTTCAATTACCGTTAAAAATTAGTAACGTTATCGATGTACTTGCATCGATAACGGTAAGAAAAATTTAACGTTAAAATAAATAACGTTATTAGTAACGGTAAAATTGATAACGGTAAACAGAATAATAACGTTATTTTTTCGTTCCTTGGTAACGTTATGAGGGAACATGCATCAATTTTTTTTGTATTAAAATCAAAAGTATAATGCGTGAGAAAACCAACTGCAATATGAAAACCTTTCTCTTGCGTTTTTCAACACGTATTTATTAGGTTGCTTTCTCGTTTGTTTGTTTGTTTGTGTGTTTCTCCACAAAGTTTGTGAACGATTTTATCCTAGCTTCCCGATGAGCTAGAGACTTGAAACTTTGAACATAGCTCAGAACTGAAAGGAAATGCAATATTATGGTATCATTGAGATGATCTGATGATGAAGCCGGAAGAAGGCCACAGGAACTCTATGATGAAACCATATAACCCCATCGTGTTTGGGAGATGAAGTCCAGGGTCTGATGATGAAGCCGAAAGGCCATGCCATAGGAACTCAATATTGAAACGGTGCAACCCCATCAAGTTTGGGCTCGTTTGAATTGTCTTGACGAGTTCTTTATTGGGAAATAGTTTCTAGGGTCTGATGATGGAGCCGGAAGAAGGCCACAGGAACTCTTTAATAAAACCACGCTATCCCATCGAAATTGGGCTCGTTTGAATCGTCTTGACGAGTACTTTGTTGCGAAATAGTTTCCGAGGATCTGACGATGGAGCCGGAGGAAGGCCATAGGAACTCTATAATAAAACCATGCAACTCCATTGAGTTTGGGCTCGTTAGAATCGTCTTGACGAGTACTTTGTTGGGAAATAGTTTCCGAGGATCTGACGATGGAGCCGGAGGAAGGCCATAGGCACTCTATAATAAAACCATGCAACTCCATCGAGTTTGGGCTCGTTTGAATCGTCTTGACGAGTTTTTTGTTGGGAAATAGTTTCCGAGGATCTGACGATGGAGCCGGAGGAAGGCCATAGGCACTCTATAATAAAACCATGCAACTCCATTGAGTTTGGGCTCGTTAGAATCGTCTTGACGAGTACTTTGTTGGGAAATAGTTTCCGAGGATCTGACGATGGAGCCGGAGGAAGGCCATAGGCACTCTATAATAAAACCATGCAACTCCATCGAGTTTGGGCTCGTTTGAATCGTCTTGACGAGTTTTTTGTTGGGAAATAGTTTCCAGGGTCTGATGATGGAGCCGGAAGAAGGACACATGAACTCTTTAATAAAACCACGCTATCACATCGAAATTGGGCTCGTTTGAATCGACTTGACGAGTACTTTGTTGGGAAATAGTTTCCGAGGATCTGACGATGGAGCCGGAGGAAGGCCATAGGAACTCTATAATAAAAACATGCAACTCCATCGAGTTTGGGCTCGTTTGAATCGTCTTGACGAGTTTTTTGTTGGGAAATAGTTTCCAGGGTCTGATGATGGAGCCGGAAGAAGGCCACTGGGACCCTGTAATAAAACCATGCAACCCCATCGAATTTTGGCTCGTTTGAATCGTCTTGACGAGTGCTCCGCTCCGATTAGTGATGAAAAAGACTCAAGTCTTTTAAGTCTTAATAAAAAGACTCGCCTCCGCTTTACGCGACTCAAGTCTAAAGTGAAGACTTGACGTTCAAGTCTTTTTAATAAGACTCAGTTGTATGTTAAAAGACTCAAAAGACTCAACGACTCAAAAGACGCAAACGACTCAAGCTGTTTTTAAAAAGGCTCACGACTGAGTCGTGTATCCAAATACATAAAGCTCAACCTTTAAGGTTCCTAAATAAGTCTAGAAAAAAAATAGACGATTCAAAAGCGCTTAATTAACAAGTTTATTTTAATAAAAAGATTTTGACAAGAAAATAATAACGCAATTTTTAAAATACTAAAAATCCAAGATGGCGGCCAACTTTTTTGTTTTTGGGCCGATTTCGATGAAACTCGATTTCAAGTACTATTTTGACTAGAAAATAACAAAGCAATTTTTTAAATACTAAAAATCCAAGATGGCGACCAACTTTTTTGTTTTTAGGCCGATTTCGATGTAACTCGATTTTTAGAACTATTTTGACGTGAAAATAACAACGCAATGTTTAAAATATTGAAAAATCCAAGATGGCGGCCAACGTTTTTGTTTGTGGGCCGATTTCGATGAAACTCGGATTTTGGTATTATTTTAACAAGAAAATAACAACGCAATTTTTAAAATATTGAAAAATCCAAGATGGCGGCCAACTTTTTTGTTTGTGTGCCGATTTCGATGAAACTCGGTTTTTGGTACTATTTTGACAAGAAAATAACAACGCAATTTTTTAAATACAAAAAAATCCAAGATAGTGGCCAACTTTTTTGTTTTTGGGCCGATTTCGATGAAACTTGATTTTTGGATCTATTTTGACACGACAATAACAACGCAATGTTTAAAATATTGAAAAATCCAAGATGGCGGCGAACTTTTTTGTTTGTGGGCCGATTTCGATGAAACTCGGTTTTTGGTACTATTTTGACAAGAAAATAACAACGCAATTTTTTAAATATTGAAAATTCCAAAATGGCGGCCAACTTTTTTTTTGTTTTTGGGCCGATTTCAATGAAACTCGGTTTTTGGTAATATTTCGACAAGAAAATAACAACGAAATTTTTAAAATACAAAAAATCCAAGATGGCGGCCAACTTTCTTGTTTGTGTGCCGATTTCGATGAAACTCGGTTTTTGGTACTATTTTGACAAGAAAATAACAACGCAATTTTTTAAATACAAAAAAATCCAAGATAGTGGCCAACTTTTTTGTTTTTGGGCCGATTTCGATGAAACTTGATTTTTGGATCTATTTTGACACGACAATAACAACGCAATGTTTAAAATATTGAAAAATCCAAGATGGCGGCGAACTTTTTTGTTTGTGGGCCGATTTCGATGAAACTCGGTTTTTGGTACTATTTTGACAAGAAAATAACAACGCAATTTTTTTAATATCGAAAATTCCAAAATGGCGGCCAACTTTTTTTTTGATTTTGGGCCGATTTCAATGAAACTCGGTTTTTGGTAATATTTCGACAAGAAAATAACAACGAAATTTTTAAAATACAAAAAATCCAAGATGGCGGCCAACTTTTTTGTTTTTGGGCTGACTTCGATGAAACTGGGTTTTTGGTACTATTTTGACAAGAAAATAACAACGCAATGTTGGACATATTGAAAAATCCAAGATGGCGGCCAACTTTCTTGTTTGTGGGCCGATTTCAATGAAACTCAGTTTTTAGTACTATTTTGACGAGAAAATAATAACGCAATGTTGGAAGTATTAAAAAATCCAAGATGGTGGCTAACTTTTTTGTTAGTGGGCCGATTTCGACGAAACTCGATTTTTAGTACTATTTTGACGAGAAAATAACAACGCAATTTTTAAAATACTAAAAATCCAAGATGGCGGCCAACTTTTTTGTTTGTGAGCCGATTTCGATGAAACTCGGTTTTTGGAACATCAAAGATGGCGGCAAACTGATTTGTTTTTGGGCCGATTTTGATGAAACGATTCAAGTCTAAAGTGAAGACTCGACGTTCGAGTCTTTTTAATCAAACTCAGTGTATGTTAAAAGACTCAAACGACTCGAGCTGTTTTTAAAAAGGCTCACGACTGAGTCGTGTATCCAAATACTTAAAGCTCAACCTTTAAGGCTCCTAAATAAGTCTATAAAAAATATAGACGATTCCAAATCGCTTAAATAACAAGTTTATTTTAATAAAAAGATTTTGAAAAGAAAATAAAACGAATTTTTTTTAATACTAAAAATCCAAGATGGCGGCCAACTTTTTGTTTTTGGGCCGGTTTCGATGAAACTTGATTTTTAGTACTATTTACTAAAGTTGGCCGCTATCTTGGATTTTAAGTTTTATATTTTCTTGTCAAAATAGTGCCAAAAACCGAGTTAGATCGAAATCGGCCCACTTTCAAAAAAGTTAGCCACCATCTTGGATTTTTCAATACTTCCAACATTTCGTTGTTATTTTCTCGTCAAAATAGTACTACAAAACTGAGTTTCATTGAAATCGGCCCACAAACAAGAAAATGGCCGCCATCTTGGATTTTTCAATATGTCCAACATTGCGTTGTTATTTTCTTGTCAAAATAGTACCAAAAACCAAGTTTCATCGAAATCGGCCCACAAACAAAAAAGTTGGCCGCCATCTTGGATTTTTCACTATTTTTAACATACTGTTAAGTATATAATATATAATTTTTATAATTTAGTTGGACCATTATGGTTCTGCAAAAAGTGTTCCAGATCTTCGATTTTTATACCACAACAAAAAATGCTTATCAGGCTGAACAACTTTTGTTATGGCGTTATTTTTATATTTCTTATAGTTTAGTTGGGCCATTATGGTTCTGTCTGCATAAGGTGTTCCAGATCTTCGATTTTTATACCACAACAAAAAATGCTCATCAGGCTGAACAACTTTTGTTAAGGCGTCATTTTTATATTCCATATAATTTAGTTGGACCATTATGGTTCTGCAAAAAGTGTTCCAGATCTTCGATTTTTATACCACAACAGAAAATGCTTATCAGGCTGAACAACTTTTGTTATGGCGTTATTTTTATATTTCTTATAGTTTAGTTGGGCCATTATGGTTCTGCATCAGGTGTTCCAGATCTTCAATTTTTATACCACAACAAAAAATGCTCATCAGGCTGAACAATTTTTGTTAAGGTGTCATTTTTATATTCCATATAGTTTAGTTGGACCATTATGGTTCTGCAAAAAGTGTTCCAGATCTTCGATTTTTATACCACAAAAAAAAATGCTTATCAGGCTGAATAACTTTTGTAAAGGCGTTTTTTTTATATTCCTTATAGTTTAGTTGGACCATTATGGTTCTGCATCAGGTATTCCAGATCTTCGATTTTTATACTTCAACACAAAATGCTCATCAGGCTGAACAACTTTTGTAAAGGCGTTTTTTTATATTCCTTATAGTTTAGTTGGACCATTATGGTTCTGCATCAGGTATTCCAGATCTTCGATTTTTATACCTCAACAAAAAATGCTCGTCAGGCTGAACAACTTTTGTAATGGCGTTATTTTTATATTCCATATAGTTTAGTTGGACCATTATGGTTGTGCATCAGGTGTTCCAGATCTTCGATTTTTATACCTCGACAAAAAATGCTCATCAGGCTGAACAACTTTTGCTAAGGTGTCATTTTTATATTCCTTATAGTTTAGTTGGGCCATTATGGTTCTGCATCAGGTGTTCCATTTTCCAAAATCAATTATACCCTAAGTTATGCCCAGGCTTATCAGCTATATGTATAACAAAAAAAGTTTTGTTCAAATCGGTGCAGTAGGTTAAAAGTTATGCACGTACATACAAACAAACAAACAGACAAAAATTCCAAAAACTATTGTTTTGGGTTCAGTATCATGTACCAATTACTTTTTGAAAAAATATTGAATGTACAGAATTGGCCTCGTTACGATTTTATTATATGTATAGATTCTTGTGGTAGTACAAAAAAGGTTTTAAGTTGCAAGAGACATGCACGCACGGCCGGCAGCGGGCGAGCTGGCAACGTCGCGTAACAGAAAATAATGATACTAATTACCGGTAAAAATAACGTTATTTCTTGTAACGGTATCTAGTAACATAACCATATTATAACGTTAAATTAATGTTATGTTACCTGGTAACGTTAAAAAAAATAACGTTATCAAGGTATCATATTGAAAATAACGTTACGTAACGTTATGTTTACTGTTAATTGGTAACGTTATAAAGCCCTGCTACCAAATAATACCAAACAGCACGTACCTACTACGTGCGTTGAAAAGCTCGTGAACAGTGTGGGAAAAGGGGGTGGCGACATCTTTTAGATTATTTTTTAAACAACATACAATTTGAGCTACTTTTTAACGCGAGGTCTACAGCTCACAGAGCCACTAATAGTAGTAGTAGGCAAAAGTGCAAAAAGTGGTAGAGAGAGAGCAATTAATTTAATTAAGACGAGAGCGCCATTTTTAGGTATACTTAAGTATAGGACTATAGAAGCCTTAAATGTGCAACATTTGCCATTTTCTTGTACCAGCGCCCGCTGCATGGCATAATCGATAAACTGTTTATCGAGTTTTTATCATATTATGAAACCTGACAAAATTATGACACAGTGAATGGATCATTCGATAAATTATATTATTTATGTCACGATGAAATGTCAAGTGCGACTAATTATCGCGCACTGCGTGCATAATCACCAAATAATCACAATGAGCCGCCATCTTGCACAGTTTAATTAGCGCATTTTGACAGGTTGAAGTCGATAAATAGTCTACTACTCAAAGGTGGTCGACAAAAGAGCGCGACAAGCGCGCAGTACAGTACGCGCGCGTGTAGTGCGATCCTTTTCTAAAACTTATCAACGCCAAAAGAACGAATTTAAAACACACTGAATGAATGATTTCTGTCGACGTGATCAAATTCTTTATCGAAGGACGAACTTTATCGTCCTGTCAAATATGTTTCGACGCTGTTTAATACATATTTTAGTCATATCGAGGTCGATATGATATACGAACCCATGCCGCGGGCGCGTAGTATGTAGTAATCGGGAAAAAATTCCAAATAAAAGATTTTAGAATTGAATGGGTATTTTTATTAATCGCATTCCGAACTAGGTTTATATTCTACCGATGCGGTGCGGTTCCGACCATCGAAATTCCAATTTAAAATTACTAATACCTATGCATATGCAAATGTTTGTGGATATATCTGTTAGTTTCCGGAGCAGAGGCCGCGTGTGGTCGGCCGGAGCCGTCACGTAGGCTACCTACCGGTCCGCTGGGAAATCTCACAACCAGCGATTCGACGCCCGCACGAATTCGTCACTTCTGACGGTTCGCACCGAATACAGGACGAATTTAATGATTCCGTCGAATCAAATACACTGGTGTGGGAAGGCTGAGTAGAATATTATCGTAGTTATTCCAAAATATGTTTCAGATTTTTTTGTATTTGTTTTGCTTGATTTTCGGTCCCGAAAGCCCTTGTATAAAATTTTATTAATTTATTTTAACTTTTAATTAATAGTTGATGTGTTTTTGTAATACCTAATAGCTATATTTTTAGGGTTCCGTAGCCTAATGGCAAAAAACGGAACCCTTATAGTTTCGTCATGTCTGTCTGTCCGTCCGTTCTGTCCATCCGTAATGTCACAGCCACTTTATTCCGAAACCATTAAGATTATACAGTTGGAACTTGGTAGGTAAATATTCTTTGAACCGCTTTACGATTTTTACATAAAAATAAAAATAAAAATTAAGGGGGGGCTCCCCAGACATGGAACTGAAACTGAAAAAAAAAATCATCTTACCTATACGTGCGGGGACCACCAGCCAGATGGTCTGACGACATATCAGCAGTCGCGTGACCACTCTGGCCTAGACAAACAGAAAACAGGGCTGCTTGGAGGACAATGACGTTGAGGTTCCTAAGACTATTTTTCTCAAAGTCAACCTTTTGAAAGATATACACTGCCAAAGTGGTAAAATGTTTTGCGAACAAAGGGTAAAATGTGTGTCCTTTAACTTTTAAAATAAGAGGGTGAAGAATCTAAAAAAGAATATGCTGTAGATCCTAATAAATCTTTCAACGAAAATTGGTTTATACGAAATATAGTAAATTTTTTTAAAGATATAGCACATTTACCAAAACCGCAACAATAACATTGTCACTCATACAAACACTATAAAAAACAAAGTTATTTTTGCAGACGAAAAATGATAGTGGTATTCAATATGGTATGGTATAAGGTAACTTCGGAAACCTACTGCGCGTGGCCCGACACGCACTTTTCCGGTTTTTTTCTTATTGGTTCAAGAATAAAGCCCACATTTAACAACTCACATATTCCAATTATCGAGATTATTTTTCTTGTTACTACAAAAAATACAAGTAGCAAAACTTGTTAAAGCTCTGCTCTTTTTATCCAGTTTTATTAAAAACTACAAATTTTCCGACCTATTACATATTCTATACTGCTTTAGCGGCGCTGTCCTGCTGTAAGCCTAGCAGGATTTACTCAATTAAACACTGTAGCTTGATGATTCTCTTATTACAATCGATCGGGTCCTGCCTTATGTGTACTCAGTAGCGCGTTAAATGGACTATTCGATCGTGGCCGTCCATATTCTCCGACCAGACACAGATCGTATTGTGTCGCAGGAACTATGTTACTGCAATTAATTGCAATGTCACTCGATAGAAACTGTACAGCTGGGTGCGATAACATTTTGGATAAGCCTCAAATCAAACTATGGATTACCTACGAGAATACTGCAGTTAACATAATCAGGGGCCGTAACGGCTAACGCATCGATTATCGAAAAGTCTGCTGAGTTTCACATTAAAACAAATAAATCGAGCCCCAATTGGGCCAAAATGGCAAACCCTTATTCATGATGTCACACGAACATCGATATCTTCCAAATTTCGTCAACAGAAAGTACAAGACGAAGAAAGAAATAGAAATAGAAATAATTTTATTTGCTTATGATTGGGGTACATATTTTTTAGGTCTTAATTAATTACATTTCCTCCCATACAGCCCACAAAAGTAGCATGCAAATTTATAAGTTATAATTATTATTATTATTAATTATTAAGACGAAATTCCTTTCTTATTTTTCTGTTTTAAGATGAAACTCAGCAGACTTTTCTATAACCGATTCGTTAGCCGGTACGGCCCCAGCTTCCTAAGGCAAGTGGCTTTGCAATGTAATCGTTGGTCGATATTGACCGAGCGAAAGCGAAGCGCGAGCGAAGTGTCTGTTTCATCTTGGACAAAAATGTCTTTTGTATGTCTGTCCGCTTTCCGGCTGTTCGTCTGGTCTCCTCTACAAGTAGCATTTCTTAACTGATTTTCGTAAAATTTTGTGAGCAGGTTCGATAGGTAGTTATATTGTTTTTTTTTGTCGAGCCAGTTTTACGAATCCAAAAAAAATTCACCTTTTCCGAAAAAATTGAAGCGCCATCTAACCTCGAATCCTTATATACCAAATAACATACCAAACAGCACACAGTACTGCTTTGAAAACCTCGTGGCGAAATCTATTAGATACATTTTTAAACAAACAATTTTTGCGAGCTCTACAGCTCACGGAGCTTCTAGTAAAATATAGTGTTTGAAGAATTTGAATAAATTAGTGAAATATAATATTGAACCACAAAATTAAATGGGACCAAAAAACAAAATAAGAATCATCAAAATCGGTCCATAAATGTCGAAGATACAAGCAAACAATGATAAAAAAATATATACAATGGAATTGAGTTGAGGAACTCCTTCTTTTTTTGAAGTCGGTTAAAAATGGAAAGTAGAAAACTCTTTCGGTATTTGCTTTGTTGGCCTACTTTTTTTATTTAGACTTCATCTGTAATTATCTTTTCAGATTTACTAAAATAGGGTAGGAGCTGCTGCTGAGCTGCTGGAGGCTATCACGTTACTGGTTCGTTAGAAGCCGTATTGCCCCTTTTTCAGGCGCGCTTCTAATGAGAGCTGGAGGTTGAGCTAACGTTAAAGATCTGAAAAGTGTTATAGGTTTTTTTATGAAAATATGAAGAAGAAAACATATACGAATCACTCGATTTAACACGCTGAAATTTTAATCATTTAGTTTCTGCAGTGGGGTGGTTCCACTCATGATTAAAAGCAACTTTTACTATGGGGTACTCTTCAAATTTACGATGTATAGAATTATTGTTCGCTTAATATTGGACGGTGTCACGACTGACGCCACGGTCTGGTTTATTTATAAGGTATTCTTTATCATCATTATCATCTCCATACTCTGATCCAAATTTATTTCGGTATCGAGCACTACGGAAGTCCTTCTTTCATTTTTTCTTGACATACCATCCACTCCCTTCAGATTCATATCAATCCACACACAATCCATTGATCTTTTTTGCGGTCTTCCTTCGTCAATTTTATACTATAACTCTGTGGTCAAATTATAATAGGGAATATGCATCAATTTTTTTTTTAATCTTAACCAAAAGTATAATGCGTGAGAAAATTAACTGTAATATTAAAACTTTTCTCTTGCGTTTTTTTCTCGTGATATAGTTACTTGAAGTTAGCGCGCAGCAGCACCCGCCTAAAACGCTCCATACAAAACGGTGACGTCACACATCACGTTTCAGGAGTGTTTCGGCGCGTTTAATATGGAGTTAGCCCATAATCTTCAATTATCTCCCTAAATTTTGCGTTTAAGTACATATGTGTCATACAAAATATTGTTTCTTATTCGATATTCTATCTGACTGTAAAGTGCATTATATCCGAAAATAAAAATAAAAAATTGTTATTTTTCCCTGATTTCATCGTGTGATAAAACTAAAATAATAAATTTTTTTTATTTTTTTTCCTGTTCCATCATGTTTTTATAAGTGTCCGCAGCGATCAAGCTCAAATTCATCAAAATCGGTGACTTATGCATATTCCCTATTGACCGAGCGAGCACGAAGTGCGAGCGAAGCGTCTCTGCTTCAGCTTGGGCAAAAATTCTTTCGTATGTCTGTATGTTCTCTTCTACAGGTCGCATTTCTCAACCGATTCTCGTGAAAATTTGTGAGCAGGTTCTAAAATTATATGGATATTTCTTGTCGAGCCAGATTTTTTTAATTTTTCAAAATGGCGGAGATATGTAAAAAAAACAGGTTTTTCGGCTTTCCAGCGCTGTCTGTTCTCCTCTACAGGTCGCATTTCTCAAGCGATTCTCGTGAAATTTTGTGAGCAGGTTTGAAAATGATATAGAATTTTTTTGTCACGCCACTTTTTCGATTTTTTTTGAAAGGGCGGAGATATGTAAAAAAAACCTATTGCAGTCCAGCTTTCCGGCTCTGTCTTTTCTCCTCTACAGGTCGCATCTCTTAACCGAATTTCGTGAAATTTTGTGGGCAGGTGGAAAACCATATAGATTTTTTCAAGTTGAGACAGTTTTTCTAAATTTTTCGTAACGGCGGAGATATGTAAGAAAAATGTATTTCAGTCCGGCTTTCTGACGCTGGATGTTCTCCTCTACAGGTCGCATTTCTCAACCGATTCTCGTGAAATTTTGTGAGCCGGTTCGAAAATAATATAGTTTTTTTTGTCACGCCAGTTTTTGGATTTTTTTTTTAATGACGGAGAAATGTTAAAAATACATATTTCAGTCCGGCTTTCCAGGGCTGTCTGTTTTCCTCTACAGCTAGCATTTCTCAACCGATTCTCGTAAAATTTTGTAAGCAGGTTCGATAAATATATAAGAAATTTTTGTCGAGACAGTTTTTCGAAATTTGTGAAAATGACGGAGATATGTAAAAAACCATATTTCATTCCAGCTTTCCGGCTGTTTGATCTCCTCTACAAGTCGCATTTCTCAACAGATTCTGGTGAAATTTTGTGAGTAGGTTCGATAATTATTATATAACTGTTCAGTCAAGCCAATTTTTCCTAATTTATAAAAAAATACTTACCCATTTTGAAAAATGACCAAAATTAGAAGCACCATCTAACTGCAATACTCACGTACCTACTGTGTGCTTTGAAAACTTACATTTTATTTTATTTTTTCGCGAGGTCTACAGCTCACGGAGCCACTAGTAAGTAATACTACAGATACATATCGGGTCATTTTGAACTTACCATTCAAATTTTGAGCATGTGTTCAGACCATGAAACTGAACAACTTTCTATAAGGAACACATGGCCAAATATGTAAAAAAACGACTCTCCAAACAAATCAAAGAGATCACGTGATCAATTTAGTATGGGATGACCAAAATTTTGTTGCGAAATTCGACACCATGTTTCTTAGAGAAAGTTGTTTAGTTTCATGGACTGGACACATCCTTGAAATTTGGATAGTAAGTTCAAAATGACCCGATATACATTATATAGGTAGGTATGTATAAAGGTGTGGTGGGCTCACGTCACGACTGCCTCGTGCCTCAATTTGTCCCTGCATTTGCATACCTCCCGTCTAATCCCACGGGAGCTGGTATTGACGATGCGGGAATTTACAATTAGTTTGCCGCTACGATACGATATGTATTTAATAGTTGTCAGACCGCGTAAGTTACCTGTGCGAACTAAGATAATAATTATTGTGAATTTCAATTAGTAAGGCCGATATGAGACGCTTCGAAGCTTACATTGCAGAACGTGAAAAAAGTCCATTATTAATTTACTACTAGTAATAAATAGTGTATGAATTGTTTAGTGTACATCTCAGGGTACAAGTAAACATAATTTTGGCTTACATACATACATACATACATACATACACTCACGCCTGTTTCCCATGGGGGTAGACAGAGACTATGGATCGCCACCTGCTACGATCCTTTCACACTTCTTTCGCTTCATTCATATCCATCAATCTTTTCATACATGCCCTGCGGTTTTTGTCACTGCGTACACCAGCTTTTTTTATAATAACCTCTATTTGGTCCGCGTAGGTTTTTCTGGGACGCCCTTGTGCAATCGTTCCTGTACTTTACAATGAAGTATAAAAAAGGTACTAAAAAGGTATACAAAGGAGGTTGGCTTGATCGCCAACATGGCCCCCGACGGTGTAGACACTGAATTAGGAGGCGATTAATAGTGCGAGCTTCCTAACCGGTCGACGTAGGACACCCCCTTTTGTTGCCACGTCAACAACCCTAACAATGCCATCATTACCGGGATAGGTTGCAACAATTCGTCCTCTAGGCCAGCAACGCCTGGGTAGAGCCCCGTCCGCTATGCATACCAGATCTCCACTTTTAAGTGCCCGGGATTCGGGAGAGGCACGGCGTGGCACTAAAGTTGGCAGGTACTCTGCGACAAATCGTTGCCAAAAATGATCCGCCAACCGTTGGGACTTCTTCCATTGGGCTCGGCTAGACAGGTCGGTGTCGTCCAAAGTCTGGCTCTGTATGTCGTTCGAGGATGAGCCAATCAAAAACGTAAGAGGCGTCAGCGCCGTCTCAGAGTCTGGGTCTACCGACACATGTGTCAGCGGCCTGGAGTTAACAATAGCCTCAGCCTCGGCTAGTAAGGTCGCTAATACTTCCTCCCTAGGTGCTTTCTCTGCGAGGGTGACGACGAGAGCGCTCTTTATATTTCTCACCAGCCTCTCCCAGCATCCGCCCATGAATGGAGCCGAGGGGGGAATAAACTTCCATCGAATTTCTCTGGTATTAGCAAACTCGTAGATTTCGGGCAGGATTTTAGCGGCGCCAACAAACGCAGTCCCGTTGTCTGAGTAGATACAAGTAGGGCAACCACGTCGAGCGATGAAACGGCGCAAGGCCATAATGGCGGAGTCGGAGGATAGGCTTTCGACGATTTCAAGATGGACTGCCCTAACTGTAAGGCAGGTAAATAATGCGATCCACCTCTTGGCTGTTCTTCTACCAATAGTGACATTTATCGGGCCAAAATAATCGAGCCCCACGTAGGTGAAGGGTCGCTCATTGTGGGCCATCCGTACATCAGGCAAATCTCCGGTAGGCAGTGTAACGGGCTTCGCTTTCCGTATTCGACACGCTTGGCACCTCGCAGCAACCTGTCTGACGGTCGGTCTTAATCCAACGACGTGGAATCTTTGCCGTAATTCGTTTACAACGAGCTCATGATTGGCGTGTGCAAACCTGGTGTGGTAAGAATGAATCAGCAGCTTGGTGATTTGGTGTTTACCATCCAGCACGATGGGACGAGACTCTATTACGCTGGATGCAGAGGTGCGACCAGATAACCGTAGGAGACCATCCTCGTCGATGAGAAGAGACAAATTCTTAAGCCTACTGTGGCTCGGAACGAGGCGTCCTGCGTTCACACACGTGAGTTCGTCGGAAAAGGAATCAAGTTGGACTCTTTTAAAGAGGTTGACCTCCGCGGAATGCAGTTCATCGTGAGATAAAAGGAAATAATTACGATTGCAACAAAGTGAATTTGAAAGCAAATGGGAATTTTGAGGTAAAAGAGACCGAAACAATTTGGCTGCCTGGTAGACGCGTGCCGTTGCTCTTAACAAACGTAACCAATTACTAAACCGATGGTAGTCAACAACAGGCGGTAAAGAAGTAGGAGCGTCTACCAACAATACAACAGCTTCGGCAGCATTTTTATATTCGTCCAATACGGGCTGGATGATAGAAGTTGGTTCGCTGGGCCATGAATCCTCAGATTCGAGTAAAAAGGATGGTCCAGTGAACCAACGCGACCGAGTGGAGAAGTCTCCAGTGTCACGCGTAGCGTCGTCTGCGACGTTTAAGCTCGTGGGAACATATCTCCAATTTTTTATATCTGAGAGTTCCGAAATTTCCCCCACACGAAAAGAAACAAAGGGCTTAAAAGAACAAGCGTCGCTACGCAGCCACTTGAGCACCGTTATGGAGTCGGACCACATAAATATTTTATTGGGTTTTCTTTTATGGGCCTCAAAAACATATGCAGCAAAGCGAGCCGCGACGAGAGCTGCCTGCAACTCTAATCGCGGTATTGTCGATGGCTTCAGAGGTGCGAGCCTGGCCTTGCCTCCAATTAAAGCTAGCTGCGTCGAACCATCAGTGTAAGTAAAACGCCAGTAGGCGGCACAGGCGTAGGCCAACTCGCTAGCGTCCGCAAAAACGTGAAGTTGAACTTCTAAAATAACCTTCGGTGCGGAGTAGCATCTGGGAATTGAACACTCGGCCAGACTCTTAAGTTCATGAAACCAGGACTTCCACTTATTAGTCATTACCTCTGGTAGACTGTGGTCCCAGTCTAGTCCTAACTTCCAAGTCTTCTGAAAAATAATGTGGCCCTTTATTACTAGAGGAGTCATTAGACCGAGGGGGTCATACACTGACATAAGAAGGGACAAGACAGAGCATTTAGTGTATATCTCAGGAAGACTTGGAATGGATTTTATGAAGCGCAAGGAATCGTAATTGACTAACCAGGTTAGTCCTAAAACGCGGGTTTGAGAAGGTGACGGACGACGGTCCTAAGCCTACTTCTGCAGCATCAGTGGCACAAAGGTCAGGAGGTATTAAAGTTAAAGTTAGAGACCCATGAGCGCATTTCAAACCCTGCTGCTTTATGAATAGTAACTATCTCCATGGCTAGGCGCGCTGCTTCCTCTGTACTATTGACGCTGCCGAGGTAGTCATCCATATAATGATCTTGTACTACGGCTTGTGCGGCCTCAGGATAAAGATGCTGAAAATCTGAAGCATTTTTGTTTTTGAGAAAGAGTGCCGTGCATGGACTTGATGTCGCTCCAAAAATCATGGAGGACATTCGATATTCCTGGAGAGGACGCTGAGGGCCGTCTCGCCAGAAAAAACGCTGGGCATCTCGATCCTGGGCTCTTATTTTCACTGGGCTCTTATAAGAGGCTGCGTAAGCGGGGTCTTTTTTCATCTTTCGCTCCAGGCTAGAAAATCGGGACAAAGCGAGGCGTTTACTATCGGGGACATCCTTGATGTCGTCGCGCCATAAGAGTCCGACCTCAAACCTGCCGGAAGGTAAGCGCATAGCAGTTTCCTCCAAAATGTCTAAGGCGCGCCTGTCACTAGGGCTACAGTGAGGTTTCTTCTCTATGCCTATAGAATCTAACTTGTAGTAGTACTTTATGAGATCGTCTAGATGAGAGTCGTGGTCAATGACTTCGGCATGATTAACAAACTCCACCGGATTGGCCTTACTTCCAATAAACCCAAAAAGAGCCCAGCCCAGGGGAGTAAGGGCTGCAGCTGGTTCGAATTTAGTACCATGTCGGATGGTTTGGGGCAAAAGCAGATGCCAATTATCTGTTCCAATGAGACAAGTTGGCTTCGCGTCATTGTAAGCTAGTAAATCAGCTATATCGAAAAGATGCCTGTAGCGTTTGAGATCACTGATACTAGCGGACTGAGTACGAAGACCTAAATTAGGAATAGAGCGAACCCGGATATTGTAGTCATTCGAACTATGGCGGCCTCTCACTTTGATGTTGATGAAACTAGCGTCTGTGAATTTAGTGAGGTTATCGGAGGGCCGATACAATTAATCTGTAATGGAACTTTCGATGTCTCATCACTATCAGCGATTACGTCAGTCACCGACTTATCTACAAGAGTAGCAGAACTACCGTCATCTAACAGAGCGTACGTGTCCACGCTCCCTTTTGGTCCAGTTAACGTGACTGGAATGACCTTCAGAGGGGGCTTGGAAACGTCACTTGGTGCGGCGCTGTGTGCAACAATAGCGGACTGACTTGCGGTTGGATGGACGGCCTGTGACTGTGAGGCAGGGAGTTCACCGACTTGATCAGAGATAGTTTGGACTTCAACCAGCGCTTCCGGTCGCGGTCTATGTAAAAGCGTATGATGCCGCCGATCGGATGCACAGGTTTCAGCCTTACACCTATTTTTGCAGTTCTTATACTGATGCGAGCCTTTTTTAAACATCTAACACCCACTGCCAACGATCGTTCAAAGAGAGCGATTGAAAGTCTCCGCAATCGCTTATTTCGTGTCCGGACTTCGAACAATATTTACATGATAAAATCGAACTCTTTGGTTTGACAGGTGAGTCTGACAATGAGTACGGAAAAACTTTGTCTTTGACAGGTTGACTTTGCATTTTGCCCGGTGACGGCTGACTTTTGGTGACAGGTGTTGACTCTGGCATAATAACTCCAAATTGAATTTGTAAACATGTTTCATGTTCGAGAAAGTCGGCCAAAGTTTCTAATTTATGTTTGCCAGAGCCAATCCTTACGGATGCAAAGTCAGCCCATCTGGACCTTAAAAGAGGAGTCAACTTGCCTATGATGGAGTTAGCAAGCTCGGGAGATGCAAGATACTCCGGCTGGTTCAGAAGACGAACGACTTCCACGCAGTTACGGATGCGGCAAGCGAAGATGTTCAGTTCGCGGGTCGTTTCGTGTGTACCTAATTTAGGAAGAGCCCTTACGAGCGAAAGTTGATGCAGCACGATGACCTCCGGCTGAGCGAACCTATTCTCCAAGGCCTGCACGATCTGCTCCGGGTCATCAGCTGCCACCAGTCTGATGGAGACTGCCTCACGAGCGGCGCCATGTAGCGCTGCGCTAAGCCTAGCTATATTATCGCTAGAAGAAAAGTGCGCTTTGGATTGGTCGTAGGATTTTTTAAAGAGAAGCCAATCCGCGGCGCGTCCGTCGAACTTCGAAATATCACAAACCTTTGTTGTCTTCTTACCCAAGCTTGTAATGGCGTTGGCCAGCTGAATAAATGGTGTACCTACATCTTCACTATGGCTTTTATTTTTGTAGCAGCAACAATCATTATCTTTACGTGTGCCTAAGCCTATTTCTTGTGCGTGTGGTGTATATTCAGCTGGAGGAATTGAGCCCGTAGGAAGCGGGCCCGTCGTACGAGCTGGGGCCGGACGCACGCGCGGCCCTGCGGCGGCATCGCCGTCGCCGTACTGAATCGCCGTGGCGGGTGCCGACCGCGGCGCCTCGTAATTAAGCCACGGTTGATCTTTCTCCCTATCAACCAACGAAAACGCTTTATTGTTTTGTTTAGAGCGAGTTGGAATATTATTAGAATGTGCTAACCATTTTTCCACACGCTGAGATCCTGAGCTGCTGTGCCTAGATACAGCTTCTATGGCGGCTAACTCCGCCTCAAGCTCCAAGTCAGCCACAGCACGCTCCCGCTCTGCCGCAGCACGCTCCCGTTCAGCCACAGCACGCTCCCGTTCAGTTGCCTCACGGTCGCGTTCAGCCTGAGCCTCTGCGAGGCGGCGAGCATGTTCAGCTTTGGCCGCAAGTATTTGGGCTTTAATTGTTTCATGCGAACGCGATGAGCGAGCACTTTTTGGTGCGGTGCTCACGGAAGTCACACTCTTCGGGGCGGAAAACCTCTGCTCATTTTGCAGGGCGCTGGACGGAGCCGACGCGCCGCCGAGCGCGGGCGCGCCGTATGTAGAGGCACCGTCTTCGGAAGCGCCAAAGATATGAGCATCTCGCCGAGGTGGCACTAAAGCTGCAGTCGATTTGCTGTGCGATCTTGTGATCGGCATTTTGTGGCATGGGTTGCTTATTTACCCTATTTTTCTATTATTTTATTTTTTCACTCTGACACCAACATGTGAATGATAGACGTAATTGTAGGCAACTGTTTATTTATGGTACTTTACAATGAAGTATAAAAAAGGTATTAAAAAGGTGTACAAAGGAGGTTGGCTTGATCGCCAACACGCACAATATATCTCTTTCGTGATTCGCCTTTCATTCATCCTCTCTAAGTGACCAAACCACCGGAGCATTCCTTTCTCAATTCTTGTCACTATATCATCTTTCAGACCACACCTTTTACGAATCACCTCATTGCTCACTCTATCACTCAATTTTACTCCGCATATTTTCCTCAACGATCGCATCTCTACCGCATTTATTCTGCTTTCATTCTTCTTCTGCCATACCCAAGATTCACTTCCATACATCAGTGTCGGTACCAGCACTCCGTTATGAATAGCCATTCTCGCCTTTGCAGAAACGGTTTGGCTACTCATAACCGAGTGTATAGCACCACTCACCGAATTTCCTTTCTTCACTCGTCTTTCTATGTCTTCCTCACTCTTTCCGTCCCTATTGTGAACAAACTCCCCAAGTATACAAACTCACGAACTTGTTCCACTTTTTCGCCACCTAACATAACCGTACAGTCAGTCATTTCTTCATCTCTCTCAAACACCATCACTTTCGTCTTAGTTACATTCACTTTCATCCCTTTTCTCACAAAATCATCATTCATAACAGACATCATTTCTTGCAACTCTTGCGCAGAAGACGCAAGTATAACTTAGTCGTCAGCGCAGAGGAGGCACTTGATTTGAGTCCCATTCATCACAACCCCACAGTCACGTTCTTTCAGACCTTTCATACAATTTTGGCTTAAAGTTTTCCAAATAAAAAAATGTCACTTATGATTTTGTTTCTGCCAACTAACTTACCTCCTACCCCCGGAAAGTATTTATTTTTTCCGAAATTTCGACTAGACCGGTTCAAATATTTTTTTTCACCAAGAAATAAAAAATGCTTTGGCTGTGCTCATAATGTTTTGCTTTTTTATACAACCTCGTCTTGCCTAAACAATGGCAATTTTTTAGGTTTGAAGATTAATATTTCTTCTGATAATTAATTTATGAAAAAAAAGCAAAACACAGGAACGCACTCATATCCTTTCTTTAAATTTTAATGAAAAAAATATTTAAATACGGTCCTGTTTTGGAGGAGGAAACAGGGGGCTACTAAACGTTGATTTTGTCAACTTTCCATAGACATTTTTAAATTCTCTCGACCGTGGTGTTTCCTCTTAAGTCTGTTCATTAAGGGATAGGTAATGCTTGAAACTTTTAAGGATACAGCTGTTCTGTAGTATAGCGTAATTATAATTACCTACAGTATGTTTAATAGCGGGCTATGAGTCCATGGGATCACATAACAACCATCGTGAGCCCAAACTTGCCGACCCTTGTATTATGAAGCAACTCTTGCTCCTGTTGACATACTAACATCCTTGTCCGTAATATTTAATTACTAGCGGCCGCCCGCGACTTTGTCTACGTGGAAAGTTTTTTTGCTACCCTTCGGGAACAATACTTTTTTTTTCGGGATGAAAGGTACCCTATGTCCTTTTCTGTAACCCTGACAACGTATTTGTAAAATTTCATGATGATCGGTTCAGTAGTAAAGACGTGAAGGCGTAACAAACAAACAAACGGACTTTCGCATCCTTACTGATGCGAAAGTCCGTTTGTTTGTTTGTTTGTTACGCCTTCACGTCTTAACTACTGAACCGATCATCATGAAATTTTGCATACACATTGTCAGGGGCACAGAGAAGGACATAGGGTACCTTTCATCCCGAAAAAAAGTGTAGTTCCCGAGGGATAGAGAAAAAAACTTTTCACGCAGACGAAGTCGCGGGCGGCCGCTACTTTATAATATTAGTAAGGATGATTTGGTGAATTGCATTTGTGAATTGCATTTAACTTATTTTTCTTTAAACATTCCAGGAGCTCTACATTTTTTTATAAAGGAATGACAGGTATAAAGGATACCAACTTGATACAACTAAATTCTATTAGGTATCCTGTTCCAAGTTATACAGCATGCAACTTATTTTATAAAAAAGAAACAAGTTTAGTTTGATTTACCCGGCTATAGGATTTGAAAAGTCAGAGATAAGATTATCAGAGAGAACAGAGTACAAAGTGTATTTATAGTAGATTATACAACAAGTGAATAAAAAGGGAATTTAGTTCGAGGGACTAAGTTGGATCCCGAGAGTAGCGAAGGAATCTAGAGTTGAATCCTGAGCGTAGCGAGGGACACAAAGGACCGAGATGAATTTTTTTTTTCACGAGTTGTGTACTCTTATTTTTACCATTGACTGCGAGAAAACAAATAGGTAGGTACCTAGCAGTACATTATACTTTGTATTTATAGATGACCATCAGCCATTTTTAATGTTCCCACTGCTGGGGCACAGGCCTTCCTTACGGGTGGGAGGATGGGCCATAACCCATCACGCGGGCCCAATGCGGATTGATGGGTGTTAACGACTGCAAATGCAGCCGGGACCAACGGCTTAACGTGCCTTCCGAGGCACGGAGGAACTCGAGATAATACATTTTTGATCACTTATCCCATGACCGACCCATGCGACCCATGCGTGAAATTAGAAGTTTTCCAATGACATAAAACAAGTACGCCAAGAGAGAGATTACATGATCAGTCTGGCATCAGTCCATTTCTTCAGTCTGTATAGACTCTGTATTTTTGCAGACTGAATATCGTACCAGACTGATGGAATGGACTGATGCAAGACTGAACATTCAATCTCCCTCTAATAGATAGAAAAGAACCCAAAGATAAGACACTAAAATGAACCTAATTTGGCGGGATATTTTTTTTTCTTTAATTTTATTGTGTAACTATGGCTCTATGGAATAGCTCCATAGCAGCCAGTAGGTATAGGTACTTTTTTGTACTAATTCATGATGCGCGCTTGTTCCAAATTCAAATTATTTTTATTCACTCGGTGAATAAAATCGCTTATTATTCACTCTTATCGTTGAATTAAACGCACTTCTAAGAGTGGCGATGGAAAAAAAAGTATTTTTGCAATTACAGTTGTTACTCTAATGAATTCTACACACAGACTTTTATTTATAAGGCCTTTAGAGATATTTTTTATTTCTCTAGACGACTTCCCTGACAACAAAACCACAAAGTCTGTTTAAGTTGTTTTCAAACTTGAACTACCGCACACAGGATTGCACTACTGCAATTCTAGTTTTCACCACCTCATATTTCGAACAACTTAGGGGAAAATATCTTACAGTTTTATCACAAAACTATCTTTTCACTTATTTAAGGTCCATTTGTACTGACTGGGAAAGGAAAAATATCGAACATTTTCAATAGGATTATATAGTGGCGTCAGTAGGGTGAAAAATACGGTGTTTTGAGAACCAGAGATTTCCTTTGGTAGGATTGGTCCTTAGGACCCTAGGATGGATATAGAAGTGGAGCCACCACGATTTTTGTAGTAAATTTTTGAAGTTTTGGCTGTCATCCCAATCTTGATAGATGAATTAGTTAAGCTGCTATGCCCAGTTTGATATCATATTCGTATGAACTTAGGGTGTCGAATTCATTTTTGGATTTATATTTGTACGATTCAATTGTTAAACTATAAAAAAAAAAAATACGCGCTTGATTAAAGAATAAAAAATCCATTAAATACACAAATTGGAATATTTGAAAAAGAAAAATACCTCGTAATAGCTCTATTATCCTTTTATTTTTTAAATAATAATAAAAGATAATATTCTAGTTTGGTTAATTAAAAAAAATAACTTTGTTGCCGTTGTAAGGAAGTTATTTTTTATTAAATATTAAAATTTTAAAAATCAAATCAAAACTTGTTTGTGATAGGCTCAAATTGTAGCAAATTTAGTTAGCTTTATAAAAGTATACAGTAGAGATACCTGAAAAACGCTTCCTTAAGGTGGTTTTTTCGAAAATACTGAAAAAAGTGCCAAGTTTTTCCAGTAGTACAGAGTTTCCAAGGGTTAAAACTTGGGTAAAACTACTCTCAAGGTACCTAACAATATCTGAAAAAATCGTAGTTACATGCGCGCTTGTGATATTTGCCTTTTTTTGTCGATATTGACTGGATTTTTTGTTTTTCGAACAATTTACTAATATTTTTTACTTCTGCGTCATAATTTTTAAGTTTCTTTCAAAACAGTTTCATAAAAGTGTTATAATATGTATATATTTGGAATTGGCTTTTTATTACCTTTCATTTGATACCCATATTGTTATGATAAAAAATAATATATTTCAATAGGTGTAAAAGAAATTGACGGCACGCGACAGTGAATTTTTTTTTCGCTATTTATTGTTAATAAAGAAATTTGTAACTTATATTTTTTCAAGTCTTCAGTCTATAAGCTTTGCTAACATATTTTTTGTTTGCAAATAAGAACATCAATTTAATATTTACGGTAACTTAAAGTAAAAAAAATGTGTTGAAAATATTGGTTATTGTGTAATGTTTAGGAAACTTCCTAATAAATTCCTTTTGATTTATCTGAAAATGATACCAAACTTGGCTTAGTATCTAAACTTAGGCAGTTATTAACCTCGGACTTCGTTAAGGCAGAATTTCCCCCTCCCCCCACCTGCTTGAAAAATTCAGGTGGCTCCACTTCGTAAACCCATCTTAGGAACACAAGGATAATCCTACCGAAGGAAATCTTTGGTTCACGAATAGCCATATTCGTAATTGTTTGGCTTGTAGGAAAGGGGCTATAAGGGTACTGGCCAAAAAATATAGAAATAGAAGTTCTTTTATGAAGTAATTTAAGGAAAGTTGAATTTTTTTTTCCTGTTGAGTTGTTAATTTGCGTCAACAAAGAGGGAGGTAAGAAACGAATCAGATGGTGGGACTTTGACGCGGGCGAGCAAACAGCGTGGCTCTTGTGCTTTCACGACACGAGCCAATATGATACAGGCTGATACGTGATCACTTGCCAGTTCAACATAGGGTTGTCTATTTAATAAAAAAAAATTTCAAACGTCACACAAGTGATTATTAACATACTAGAAAAATATATCATACAGGACGATGCTAGACATTAGACACAGACGTGAGTAATTTAAATCATTAGTTGGTTTGTAGTTTTCAGACGTTTCTGCACCTTTCCAGGGGCTGTAAAAATCCAAGAAGTGACTAGTCAATTTAGTATAATTTTCAATGATTCTTAACAGTTGCACAACTTATCATAAAATATTCGACATGAAAATCAAAACAGCCATAACGTTAAAAGTCGATTGTATTGAGTTCTAGGACGGTCTTGCCTGTTACCGAGGCTACACGACATCAGTTTGTGTCACGTTTCAAATTAACTCACAAAATTGTAAAATCATTTACAAATGTGAACGTACTGTACATTGCCTGTCAACTTATAAATAAAGTTAATGTTATTTTGAGATATTACTGTTTTGATTGTTCTTATTTTTACTCCTATTAATTAATTTTAATAAGTGAGGCAACCAACATTCACAACTTGTAAATCTTAAGTACCTTTACAAAAGCCGTCTAAGTCAGTAAAAGAATGCCACTTTCTAACGATATAACAATTAGGCATAAATACTTCAGTCAGGAACTATGATTTTTCAGTCTTTGAAACGCTCATGTAGATGTGGATTGAATAAAATATCTGAATATTTCTTCAAAAGTTTAAATATCTAACTTAACAAAAGAAAATGTAACAAGCCGAAAAACCAACATCAAAGTACTATAACAACAATTATGTTTTCAAATAGTAGAACTTACTGAAGTATTCTATACGAGTAGGTAAGTTTCAGAACTCTACAATTTTATTGACTTTCTAAGGATAACAATAAAATTTTAGAATTTCCTAAGTAGTTCATAAAAGCCAAGAAAAACACGAAGAACTAAAAACTAAGAGAATTGAATTTTCTTTTATGTAAACATTTGTATTGCCCGACAAATTCGGTAAAAGTTGTTTGAAACGGTAATAAAACGACTTTTTTATTTTCCAATAAAAATATATGATATCACGAAGTTGTCAACCCTTGTGACAATTTGCTTAGCATTTAGTAACTGTGACCTTTGTTTGTAAGGACTTAAGGTTTGGAACGCCACAACGTTTCTATTGTTTAAGCGGAGTTGGCTCAAGTATGTAAATATTGAATTTATGTGACTGAGGACGTCGACCCGAATCTTATATTATTTTTAAGATTGTTCAGTCTGTGCATACGTTTTTGTAGTGATATTAAAGCTTTGGAATACAATATTGCGACGCGGTGAGAAAAGGAATATGCATAGAGATATTGTTTAATAAAAAATCCAGAAGAAAGCAGCTGCATTCCAAGCGATTTACGACAATAAGCTTGAATAATCTACACCTTCGCTGCTTTCAGTACAAACTTTGTTGTTTTTGCGAAGCATTTGATGTGCTTGAAAAAATTATTATGACCATTTTGCCGTTTGAAGTAGAGGTTTTAACATACAATCAGTAGTTATGAGACAAAACACAAGAAAAATGAACCATAATAATATAGAAGCGAAGGCAGAAACATCCTGACGACCTGAGTGGCGCAGCGGTCAACAGGCCGGTCTGCCAGTCAGAAATTGAAATGATGAATTTTAATTTCTGTGTTCTGCGCTGATAGTTAAAATTTACTCTGTGGTGATCGATTACTAAGCGATTTACACAAAACCTTGACAAACTTATATTCATAAACCTTCCTCATAAATCACTCTATCTATTGGAGAAAACCGCATAAAAATCCATGCTACTGCGATAAATTTGAAAACTACTGTTTTCAAATTAATTATCGCGAACAGACATACAGACAGATAGACGCGGCGGAGGACTTTGTTTCATAATTATTATGTAGTGATTTATTTTATTATCCTACTTATCGTCAAAAGCAACTTTTAAAATACAGTCTGCTTTGAGTCTGCTAATGTGAAATCTGGTTCATCGTTTGACCTAATAAGTTTTAAACAAAAATAGCAACAACTCATATAAAATCACCGTTAAAATTATAGATTTGCAGTAAAAACAGCAATATCTCATCTGCACTGCTTCGTAATCTAAAATATGTTTTTCCGCTATTTTGGACAAAAACGTAATGTTTAGCTGCCTATGCTTCTTTATAACTCAAAGAATGGGACCTACCTACCTTCAGATCAGAGGTATGAAAGCGTACCCTAGAGGTTTACCGCTCCACTCGTCTCTCTCATACCGTCTTGATTGAGCTTGCAATTTTGCATTTTTAATATACCAATCTCAGCAGTCTGACTGAATTGGGTAATAAGATTTGATATAAGAAACAATTTTATTTAAAGAATAAGATGTCAAGGAATGTGATTTGCTTGCATTTTATTTGCAATTTGCGCGCTGTCAAAGTGAGGCAACTAAAACAGCGAAAATGGCGCCGTTTTCAGATTTTTATTGTTCATTATTACATAATCATATCTAATAAGTACAAAACAGTTTCAATTTCCCTACCTTAAAGACATTAATTATTGGATTTTAGTTACGATTAGGTAACATATTAAGGATATAAATCTGAGAACTGAGCCATTTTGGCTCAATATAAGTTGCCTCACTTTGCACACGCGGACACGGCTTCTAGGTGTAATTATTCTAAGATTTGCACAGCATTGAACATTGAACTTTTGCTACATAATTTAGCGGTAAACCACAGCCTTAGTATTTGGTAATACCTGACGTGACCAAGATCGAGTTTGAATAGAATAAACGTCAAAACCATACTATGGAAACCGTAGAAATCGTATTCAACTAAGAGCCAACAACAACAACGTACGAAACTAAGAGTTTTTTAAAGTATTTTCGATCCTGATGTGAACTCGATCCCGTCGGGAGTAACCCCCTGCGTGCTATTTATCGCTACTAATGCGATTAAGCGTGACTCGCTATTGTAGACACATAACGTGTTATCCTAGGATTTTAGCTTTTACTTTCATAAAATTGTATGTGCCAAATACAACTTTAGTATGTATGTACTTATTCACTTATTTTTAATTTTAAAGTTGTATTCGGCAAATACTATAAACCTATTGCATTTGATGAGATGATTTTGCTTTGATAACATAGTTCATAGTGAATAATTGCCATTATTTGTAGGAACACACGCTAAAATATATAGTGTAAAAGCTAAAATCCTTATAGCGAGTCACGTGCTAATGTTTAACCTTAAATAGAAATAAATTATTTGTCAGAATGCAGTGTTACAATAATTAGTGATAAAGTTATTTAATAAGTCCACGATGCATTCCATATCATGGGGTAAAAATAGAGGTTGAAAATGTCATAATATAATAAAGATTAAACAAACAAAAAACAAAATAATATAAATAAAAATAATAGGAAATAAATAATTTTCTAAGCGGAAAATTAAGTACTTAAGTACAAAAGGAATGAGTTTGAAGATTCTATTTTGTTATCGAAATGAGGGGTTTGGTGTGGCGTCGCTCGGACCATTCATCAATTTCAATTCAACTGGAACACGAGTTTCGTTCAAACTTTGAGTGCCTAAGTACAAAAGAATAAATTTGGTTTATAATTTACACCATTTACTGAGTTTGAGCGACGTTAAGTACCCATACACAAAATAGAAGTCCTTTCGACCCGCATACGCGTGAGGCGTGAACCATCTCGTCTGTTTTTTATCTATATATATAAAATTCAAAGTCCTGACTGACTGAGTGAGATATCAACGCACAGCCCAAACTACTGAACCTAGAGACTTGAAATTTTACACACAGGTACCTTATACAGTGTAGGCATCCACTAAGGAAGGATTTTTGAAAATTCCATCCCTAAGGGGATGAAATAAGGGATGAGAGTTTGTATGGAAGTCCCTCAGTTTTGATGCTAGGATCTTCAAATTTTGTATTCAGGCTGGTGATTGAAAATTTATAAATACGTGTATCATCGTTTTTTAAAATTCTACCCCCGATGGGGTGAAAAAGGGGATGAAGTTGAGTATAGAAGAAAATCCTTAATTTTCAAAGTAAAAATCGTTAAATTTATAATTTAGGCATATGGATGGAAATATAACGCAACGTATATGGTTATTGGTAGTATTTTAACCCCTATGGGGATGAAATGGGGTAAATAAACCTAAAATAGATATGGATGTCGTTATTGGGGTTTTCTGGGATGACGATTGCGAAAATGACATTAATTTTGAAGTCCAACATGGTCGTCATGATTTAACCACTAAAGGGGTGAAAATTGGGTTCAAATTTGGTATGGAAAACAATATAAAATATACTTTACAACTTAAAACTTCGTACGAGCATGTCTAAAAATAAATAGACAAACATATATATTGTGGTTTTTAAAATCAACCCCTTAGGGTGTAAATGGGGTAAGTAAACATAAAAATCGATATGGATGTCGTTCTTGAGGTTTTATGGGATGGTGATTGCGAAAATGACATTTATTTTGAAGTACAACACTGTGGACATGATTTAACTGCTAAAGGGGTGAAAATGGGGTGCAAATTGTGTATGGAAATAGTAGTTTATGAAACTGACACATAAAGAGGGGTATTAAAACACGAGTGTGTGTTTAAAAACCGAGCCGTAGGCGAGGTTTTTAATAGTATCACACGAGTGTTTTAATACCTAGTTATGTGCAGTTTCATACACTACTTTATCTACACTCATACATTTGGGATTGAACCTACTAAATAAAAGATCAACGTTAGAAAAGAGAGAGAGAGACTTTGTTTGTATTAGCTAGGTACCTACCTTGTAATAAGTCAATTCCTTAGCTGCATCTGAACTAAAATATCGGGCAGAGTATTTTTTTTTTCACATTTTAAAGCAAGAATTAAAAAAAACCTACAAAATTCAGTAAGTATAACAAAATGTAAAAATTGAAATCAAAACTTTATCTGAAATGCTTGGCGCGCATTCCATTAGAAAAAAAAAGAGATCAGTGCATTCCAACAAACTAATCGCACTAAGTCATCGATTACCATAGAGTACATTTTACTCTGGAAAATATGTGGGAAAATATCGTTGTTTTTTTTTAATGTTACGGCACTGCCTTCTTTTTGGATTTGCCCTGTATCGTAATGAGAAAAAAAGTTATTTTATGATGCAGTTGACTGAATCGTAATGAGTTTATTTTTTAATTTTACCTATCCACGAAAATAAAGTACGTATTTATATTACCTTTTTTGAATTCATATTTGGAACATTACGTTGTGAGTGTAGATAAAATAATATAAAATGACTTACGGCAGTGAAACGTGGTCGCTAACTATGGGTCTCATAAGGAGGCTCAAGGTCACCCAGCGTGCAATGGAGAGAGCCATGCTCGGCGTTTCCCTGCGTGATCGAATCAGAAATGAGGAGATCCGCAGGCGAACTAAAGTAACCGACATCGCTCGAAGGATTGCTCAGCTAAAGTGGCAGTGGGCTGGACACATAGCGAGAAGAACCGATGGCCGTTGGGGCGGAAAGGTTCTTGAATGGCGACCGCGCACCGGACGGCGTTCCGTGGGTAGGCCCCCGACAAGGTGGACCGACGATCTGGTGAAGGTTGCCGGAAGCCACTGGATGTGGGAAGCGCAGGACCGATCGTCATGGAAATCCTTGGGGGAGGCCTATACCCAGCAGTGGGTGTTGTGCGGCTGATATGATGATGATGATGAGACATTACAACTTTGAAATTCTAAGAAGCATGTCTAAAAATAAATAGGCAAATATATATTTTGTTATTTTGAAAATCATCCCTTAGGGGGTAAATGGGGCAAGTTAACATGAAAATCGATGTGGATGTTGTTCTTGAGGTTTTATGGAATGAGGAATGCGAAAATAACATTTATTTTGAAGTCCAACACGGTGGACATGATTCAGCCGCAGGGGACGGGAACGGGAGCGGGAACGGGAACGGGAACGGGAACGGGAACGGGAACGGGAACGGGAACGGGAACGGGAACGGGAACGGGAACGGGAACGGGAACGGGAACGGGAACGGGAACGGGAACGGGAACGGGAACGGGAACGGGAACGGGAACGGGAACGGGAACGGGAACGGGAACGGGAACGGGAACGGGAACGGGAACGGGAACGGGAACGGGAACGGGAACGGGAACGGGAACGGGAACGGGAACGGGAACGGGAACGGGAACGGGAACGGGAACGGGAACGGGAACGGGAACGGGAACGGGAACGGGAACGGGAACGGGAACGGGAACGGGAACGGGAACGGGAACGGGAACGGGAACGGGAACGGGAACGGGAACGGGAACGGGAACGGGAACGGGAACGGGAACGGGAACGGGAACGGGAACGGGAACGGGAACGGGAACGGGAACGGGAACGGGAACGGGAACGGGAACGGGAACGGGAACGGGAACGGGAACGGGAACTCGAAAGCGAACGCGAACGGGAATGAAAACCGGGGACAGGAACGGGACCAAACGGGAACGGAAAAGGGTAAAGAAACGGGAACAGGATACTACTAATATCTCTGGACCCACTTCTGATTGTTGTAATAAACTAGCTTCCGCCCGCGACTTCGTCCGCGTGGATATTAGAGAAAATCCTTAGGGAACCTTCAACCAGAATCCGACCAGCCGATTTTATGCGATTAGGCCGGTCCCCACCAAGCGCGCAGCCTCGTGCGAGGCCTGCCACACGCGGCAAACGTTTTGCCTCGCGAGGCAGCGCGCTTGGTGGGGACCGGCCTAATCGCATAAAATCGGCTGGTCGGATTCTGGTTGAAGGTTCCCTAAGGATTTTCTCTAATATCCACGCGGACGAAGTCGCGGGCGGAAGCTAGTGTTTTTATAAAAAGAAATGAAATATACACTTCTAAGATATTTGCGCGAACAGTTCATTAGAAATAAAACACTTTTTACGCTTTTTTGTTTTAGTCATCCCGTGACAACGGACCTTGAGAAAGTGTCGAAACGTAAATTAAAATTCAAAATACCTACTTTGGAATTGGAAATCAAAATACCAATAAATCCAAACTAAATAATTCTAAAATAAGACCTGAATTGAATAAGTATACACGCTGTAAACCGTGAAAAGTGATTTATTTTTAATATAAAAAAGCAGAAATATATAAAATAATGTTTTTTTTTATTAAAATCCTTTTCATATAATACTTTTTCAATGATCCCTTTTTGTATCTCAGTCTACAACAGAACAAAACAGTATAACTGCTAAAACTTTGGAGTAATTATTTTGTTACATAACCGACAACTACAATAAAATTGGAAATTAATTTGAAATCGCCTCTGTAGTCTAATGGTTTGCCCATATGTGTAAGACGCCCCTGCGGTCCCGGCTTCGATTTCCAGGAGAGGGTTATATTTGTATTCGGTTTGGTTGGTGGTAATGATGGGGTGGGTCGGGAGGCGATGGTTTTATCGTTTCCTCCTAGAAAAAAAGGGCTTTTTTAAGTCCAACTGGCTAGCTACCACCAACATACATAAGTCTGACACCATAAATAAATTTAAAAACTGTTGTGTTCCGGCTGGTAGAGGTAAGATAACCAATTCCTCAGTGGTGAGGAGTTGAGGACTCCGGGTGTAGTGCGCTTACACTTTCGGCCTAATCGTCACTTAACATGGTGAGGTGAAGATCAAACATTATCCCGTTGTGGATAATAAAAAACATTACTACGATATTAAGATTTGTGACAAGCACTTTTGTGAACATCAAAAAAAAGCTAAAGCTACAGCACTCAGACCCGAACAATTCAGAAAAGGTCATTTTATGTTTGAAAAGAGATAAAGATCATTTAAAAGCAAATTATGCGATGCAGTTGGGCGGGGTGCGCCCGCGGCGTCTCGCTCTGTTTTCAGTTTGTCACAGAAAGTCTTTATCTTTCTTCCCCGGGGAGCACTTCTATTTCCCGGGATAAAATGTGGCCTAAGTCTACCAACAGTAGATTATCTTTATGCAGAAATTCAGTAATAACTTCTGATTAGATAAAAGGTAAAGAGTAATACTTTTGCAAGATTACATTTCTAATTGCAAGGATAAATTATGGTGGAAAAATCAGGGAGCTTACAGGCAAGCTACAGGAATCTCTGACATGCGTGGAACACGCTGAAAACTAGCTCTCTGTTTCAGAAATTTAAAACAAATCCAAGTTGTCGTCTCTATAATGTTTGTTTTTTGCTACTCTAACTACTCTACCCACAGAATAAATAATTGAAAACTGAATCATTGACCTCTTATCGTCAAAGAATTCTAAAAATATTTAGTAGTAAATATCGATCCTTTTCTTACGACATCTATTAGTAGTTTTTTCACCGAAACTATAGTGACCATTATAAAAAAAGATAAATTCAATCCGTTTAAGGGTATGTTACTGCTAAAGCTCGGAATCGAGTCAATTAAAGTGCGATTTTTTTCGCGCGTTTTTGGTCGCAATACTAACCGAACTTAACCGAAAGAACTCTTTAAGACTTTTTCAGGGGTGGGGGACTTCACCCCCCCAGCCCCCGCTTTTCCGTCTATCCCCTTTTACGTGAGTACACCATTTTCAATTAATAAAGAACCTGTTTTCGTACTTTAACTGATTTTGGTCGTTAATCTGCAGATTACCTAGGGAATCTGTTGATTACCTTTTTTTTTTTTTTTTTTTTTTTTTATATGCCGAGGAAAACCGCATTTACGCGCTTCCCTTCCCGCAGGTGATCGGGAAGGGGGCATGTGGGACTCGCCAGGAGGGGACCGCAACATTCAACGTTGCGGCTCCCTCCACGACTGCCTCCCGTAATTCCACCAGGTCAAAGCCCGATGGAATCCCAGGAGGAGGGAATACCCACTAAAAAACCCCGGCACCTGCCCTCTCGCCGCTACGCCGACAGCCAAAGGGCTGTGTGTGGGACCGTGGAGGCATTCCCCACAACGGCTGACGCGGCCTGCCCGCATCCGGGCCTCCTCCGATGGGGAATGGCCGGGCAAGTTTGGCCATTCCCCCCCTCTCATCAGAGCCGTGCAAGGCGAGCAGTGGTTCACCTCCCACTGCCCGCTTGGCCCCGACAGGGGGACAAACCCCCCCCCCTCAACGGCTCCCGTACGCCTCTCCTCGCTGAGAGGTGTGAGGGGAGCAAACCTCCCGGGCTAAATCCCGGCGCACCGACTGTTCCGGCGCCTCATCTGCAGGGGTTTGAGACGTCTCCATAGACATCTCAGTTGTGGGCGCATGCGCCTCGACTTCCTTGAATCCTCCGTGTGCTGCGCGGTTGCCTTTAACGACTGGAGGGGTGCACTTTATACTGCCCATTACATGCCCATGGGGCCGACCAACATCGGCGCAAAGGGCACACTTAGGCTCAGCTTCACAGCCCGCTGCGATATGCCCCGGCTGCCCACATCTAAAGCACAGTGTGCTGCGATCTACCTGCGAGGGACACCGAGGTTTGGTGTGCCCTGTCGCCATACAGCGGAAGCACCTCATTGGTAAAGAGGCCAAGATTTTTACCCTAGCGGTATTCCAGCCGACTATCAGCCTTCCTTCCTTAGCAATCGCCTTCGCTGCCGCTACTGGACATCGCAGCAGCAAGCGTCCCCTTCCTTCCGGGCTTATTTTGATGTCCTGAGCCAGGATCGTCTTTGGGTCACATTCGGCCTTCTGTGACACAGCGAGTAGCACCTCCTCCTTTCGGACAGACTCATCAAGGCCTGCTATTAGCAGGTCCGCCATCTTCTCTGGCCGTCCTACTCGGGCCATACCAGAAAGCGCTGTGTTTAGTTTCGCCGCGAGAACATCCGCCTTCTTGCCGCTGGGGTCCGGTACTTCGACTATCCTGGCCCCCGTCTGGCTCACCCGGGTCCTGACACCCTCCGTCAAACCTATCTCCGGTAAAGACACCTCCTTCGTGGCCGTCGCCATTACATCCGCGTATGTTAACCCTCGCTCCGTAGCCTCCGGCAGCAGTGTCAGAGTCACTGCCGAGGTTTTAGGGGTGGTTAGCCTTACTCGCTTCTTAGTCGGCTTTATCGCTGCAGGAGTGGCAGTTTTCGGCTCTTGTCTCTTATCAGCAGCAGCTGCATTTGCTGCAGCCTTAGCGAGTCGCCTGCGCTTTTTCCTATTACCAGCGGTGCTCCAATCATTAGCACCACCGGTTGTGGGAGGCACTGCAGGTGGGTTGCGTGCCTCCGGTCGTCTCTGCCTTGGCTGGGATTCTCCACCTGGGGGGGGACAGTGGTATTTGAGCCTAGCAACTTAAGCTTTTCGTCTATGGCTTTAGTGAAAGCTTCCCTAAGTGAGCGCTCTAACGCGTCTAGCGACTTTTGAGTTACCTCAGCTTCTTTTACAGCGGTGCATCTACATGAGCATTTGCCAATCATCTGCTTGAGCTCGGCCATTTCATTCTTTAAGGCTGACAGTGCCCCCCGGAGAAGTTCGTTTTCCTCCTTTAGTTTGGCAACCTGTGCTTCTTCCTTCTTTCGGACCCTTTGGAGAATTTCCGAGAATCCCTGGACCATTTCATCTTCATTACCCAGATCCATCGAGTCACAAGCCGCCAGACTGGCAGCGATTGACCCTTCCTTCACTCGATCGTCTGCAGTTGTTTCTGAGCAATGAGCCGTCTCTTCCTCACCCAAATCAATCGAGTTGCTCGCCTCTTGGATTGGAGCAACTGAACCTTCCTCCACCTGATCGACAGCTAAGTCGGGGCTCTGATCCGAGGCTTTATCAGTTTCTCTTGCGGCCAGTCTCCTGCGAGCTCGAAGAGGCTCACGGGGCCGTTCTTCGTCTTCCTCACTTGCGACCTCCTCTACGACCTTGATGGGCTTAAAATTTTCCCAAATTTCGACTGGGGCAGTGGGGTCCACTGGGTCTTCATACTCGCCTGACTCCACCTCGACACTCGACTCCTCGTCACCTGTCTCACATGCGCTCTTTGGTTCGGGAGCAGTCTTCGCTCTACCCCGTCTTTCCCGAAAGGCTCTTGCAACCCGGTCTCTCTCCCTCCGATCTCTGCTTGAATCGCCGGCATCGTCAGCGTCACTCGCGTAGCAGGAAGGTACGTCCTGCGACCGTCTATGGTATTCATCCTCGTATTCACGAGCCGACATTTCTCCAATCGATCCCGAATCGGTCTTCGTTCTTGACCTCGGCAGTCTATTCAACTTAACGACACAGTTTTTTGTCGGACCCTGTGTGTTGTCCACGGCTTTTGGTTTTTTTGTTTTGTTTCTCCTCATACTGTTCCCACGATTATGGGGGAACAACGGTCCGCCCGGGCAGAGACCCCTGTACCCGGGTAACCCAAATACACCTTGGGGGGCGGGAAGTACCCAAGGGTGGCGATCACAGGTTGGCTTCCTCTACCAACCACCTGCAAACAGGCTTCCAGCACCTCGTCCTCAAATACTGGAACTTTAAGGATTTCTTTATAGAGGTTGTCTCCTCGCGGTCCCCATGAAGGCGACCCCCGCTCTTGTACTACGTACAGGGCTACGGTTTGAGTTTTTTATTGGGGTTGACTCCCCTTGGCCCCCCGAAGCGGGCCCCTGGTCCTACACTACGTGCAGGATAACAGGGTTTAAGTTTTTTATTGGGGTTGTCTCCCCTCGGCCCCCCGAAGCGGGCCCCTGGTCCTGCACTACGTACAGGATAACAGGAGTGTCGGACTATTAGCCATCACGGTAAATGGGATCAAAATAAATTGTTCGCCATTTACAGTGACGCCCAGGGTGCACCGTCCCTCCCACTGCCTTTCCCAATCCACATACATGGACGGGGACAAGCAGTAGAGGGAACACGTGGAGGTTGTCCGACCACGCACCCCAATCTGTTGATTACCTAGTTAATGTATGAAATGAAACAATTTTTCGCACTTTTAATTGACTTGCCAGTTAATCTGCAGATTAACTAGTTAATATCATCAGATACGCAATTAAACTTATGTTAATACTGGCACGCCTAGTTTTTCCCACGTTAGTCGTGATTCCATCCCTGGAGTGGTGATGCCAATGAATAGCCAATTACAACTCTGGCGCTGACAACTTGGAGTGTATTGCATATTGCATCGCCGCAGTTTACAACTCAATGTCTTGGATAGTTGCCGACTCAAACTTTGATATTATTCACATTTAACTTCCATTCAACCAGCCTTTACACATCTATAGTTTGCTTTGAAAGTAGTAGTAAGTTTATCAAGTAGTAGTATTGATAGTGAGAAGTTGATATGGGTCATAGTTTGTGTGCTAGCTTTGTACTCGTATTTATTTGTGTTAAGGGTTTGGTCTCCTACGCTATCGGCACAATGCTTACTAAACAAATTGACTGTTACGGTCTTTTGCAAACGCTGACGGCGGTGAAATGCATAGGAATGTTAACGCTGACGTCAGACGTCGGGTATAGCCTAAAATAGGAGACCAGGGGGGTAATCACGTAACTTTGTTGCAATCAACTCTGACAGAAATCGCAGTTACATCGCTGCTTTAGTAAGAACCAATGTGACAACTATCTTAACTAAAGCAGCAATGCAACCGCGCTTTCAATCGATTTCAATCGAGAATTGTTAGCAACAGCTTTACGTAATCAAGGTACTGCTCCCCTACTCAAATGGCCAACATTCTATTCGTTTGAACGCTACGCTTACTATTAGAACTTTAAAAAAAGCAGTAAACTATAAAATTACGTGCCGTAAGCTTGACATTTCCATAGAATTCATCGAATTCTGTAATTTACGTAAGTTTGCAACATGTAATTTAATCATCTATTGCTGATATTTAAGCTTTAAAAGTAAGCGTAGCGTTCAAACGAATAGAGATTTGGCCATTTGAGTAGGGGGGCTGAATGCAATAAACAAAATAGATATATTTAATTTCAACTATTTTCTACTTTAGAGCTACAAATTAGTTAAACTTTACATCCATATCTATTCTAAGTTCCGAATCTTTCCGCCCACATACAACATGCGTATGAGTTTGTGATTCTAGACTCTGAAAAGGAGGCGAAACGAGAGGGAATTATTAGCAAGTTATCTAAAAGCAAAACTTGTTAAATAATTAACATAGGCAAACGACACAAAGTTTTTGTATTTATCAATTAACGAAAATCTTCGATGCGGAATGAACAAAATAAAACTTTTGAATCAAACTCGCAACAAAATTTGGTAACGTTGAGAAACTCTATCTGTTTGAAGTCAAATGTTCTGAGCTATTTATAGCAAAGGAACGTTGTCCAATACTTCGAAACAATCGATCAAATCTGCCTGAAGTATTGTAAGTACGTAGTTTACCGCTTCGCTTTTTATTTCACTTTATAACTTTTCAAAGATAATGGAATTTCTAAAGAATTATTTTTGTTTTTTTTTGGCGACAAGTTTTGCAGTATTAAAATACTTCTGATAACATGTTGATGCCAAGCCAGACGGTTCCCTCCCATTTTTTTTCTCTTCTGCCATTTTAAATTTCCTCTAACATGTTGTGAAATTATGTGAGCACGTTTGAAGAATTTGTGTTAAACACGATAGGTATTGAATTTATGAGCATAAAAGATCAAACACTATATTAATGAACCACGATTGATATTTATAAACTAAACTAAAAAAATATTTTGTATTTTATTCCAGTCATGCTAGTAAGTAAATAAGTAAACCAACCAAAGGCATGTATACCTCCGAGTTACCACTGATGTAACTTTTTGAAGTTTTCCTCACTCAAAGCAGCGCTTTAACCGCCCGCGGCGGCGCTGTTACGGCTTATTGACCGAGGGAGGAAAGCATCTCAGTTTCTTAATTGATCAAATAATGTTTTTGTCCGTCTGTATGCACAGGATGACAGGTCGCAATTTTCAACCTATTTTGACGAATTTTGGCACCAATACAAGTTCCTTGATTCGCAAATTCTTCATTCGAAAAATAGCGATCGACAAAAAAAATTTAATAATTATTTTTTTGTCGATCGCGATTTTTGATTGGGCAGAAAATATTTATTTTTCGACGGATTTCAAACTAATTTGAGAAGCACACTAAGGATTTCGTTCTATCCGAGATGATGCGAAAAAAAATTCAAAAGGGAGAAATGGAGTGGCAAAATTGGGGAAAGTTTGCTGTAGCGTTGTCCTTGCTGGGCGATATGTATAAGCTGTATTCAACCCACAAGCACTTGTTGTATGGTCTGTGATTCAACCTAAATGAGGTTGCATACAGACTTATTCAACTAAGTCTTACCCCCGTATCTATAGACGAGTATAAGCCATTACTTGAGTATAAGTCATTACTTAAGTCGCCGTTTTTATACAATAAACAAGAATTTGAATGAAGTAAGAACTGTCAAAAGTAAGAATTCTCGGCTAAGAATTAGTCGCCAATTGCATTACTTGAGAAACGTAGAATGCTCAGCTATCAGTATTTTCAGTACATTTATAGGTTATTTCGACAACTGTCTGTCGGCCTATGATATTATTTTGAGTGAAATAAATCAGTTTTCGTATCAGAATAATGGAAGATATAGATACCTTATTTGCAGGTTTGGATAATATCACTACCGATCTATTGAAAGAAGTAGAAAATAATATTTCTACAATTGAATCCAGAGTACCCAAATTTATTTTCGTGATAAAGACGAAACGAATAACGGAAAACAATTGTAAAACGTTTATATACCTAGACCATATCTTACTGAAAATAATAATTTAATAATTAATGATAATATTTTAACCTATTAGAATAATCTTGTTTCATGACATTTTTAGTTATGGATGACGTTAACGTAGATGTTAATGTGACAAGGTTCCTGCGCATTAGCAATTGGCGGGGATAGTAAAATGTAGGTACTCTATGGCGATCGATGACTCAGCGGTTAGTCTGTAAGAATGCACCCATTGACATGACTGACATGACAGTTTCGTTTCTTTCTACGCAAACTTATAATGAAATAAACTCTTCGTTTCTTTTATTTCCAAAAATCTGACCAGTCACACTATACAAAAAGCATTAACAATATTTTTTTATTATTTTAATATTATTTAATAGGATATAATACCAAGTTTTTACTTAAAATTAGTTTTAAATGTTACAACTTCAAATTGAACACGGAATGTAGAATGGCATTGCTGCCAACCTAATATGATTGTAAGTCAAAAGTATTACTTGTTACTTTTCTCAAGTAAGTAATGCCTTTTACTTGACTATTAAATATATTTTCTTTCTCAATGAGAATGTTCTCAAGTAATGGCTTAATGAAGTAATTGCTAAGTAACAAGTAATGACTTGTTTATAGATACGAGGGTTAGAGTAAGACGGGCTACGAACGAAGCCTTTGTTGTTCGAAGAACTATGTTAAGACCTCGAAAGATTTAAAACCTATTTCGTGATCCTACGTTCGAAAGTATGTTTAGAAAGTTATAATGGTTACGTCACTAATTTTTCATGTTAAAATGTGTTATTGCGCATATATTTTGTTTTTTACGATTCAGTTTTTTAAATTCGACAAAAAAACATATTTCAGCCATATCGAAAAAAAAAAATGACATAAACGCGAAGTCTACAGCTCATAGAGATATTTTAGTTAGGTATACACAAGAAGCTTATACCTCCCTCCAATGGAGATTGCACGGCCAGTGTCATAGTGAAGATAGAACAAATGTCCTTGAGTGACGTGACGGCTTATTGCAACCTCTTTCTTTAGTGTTACAATACGTGTTCGTTGTTCGTTCGTTCGTGAGAAACAAAAACGTATTGTAAAACGAAAAGAAAGAGATAGCAATACGCCGTGACGTCACTAAAGAGTCTTTTTTCAATCTTAACTATGATACTAGGCGTGCAATCTCCATTGTGGGTATAAGCTTCTTGGGTATACATTTACAGCAGCAGCTCATCAGGAACAGCAAAGTGGCGGCCCTGATTACTCAAAGGAGAGAAACTGGCTTGTTGTTGACGTTGTAATGAACTTCAAAGATGCAAAAGACATCTCTTGTTGTTTTTAAACTTGACCACTGCCGCTATCAGGGACGGACTTATAGTCTAACTAGTGACCGCCTAACGACAAAATAATAAAAAAACTCCCGACATAACCTAAATCCTTCTTTGTACCTCTGAAATCGTGTATTTTTTCATAAACGTTTCATGATGATCGGTTCAGTAGTTAAGACGTGAAGGCGTAACAAACAAACAAATGGTCTTTCGCATTTATAATATTAAACACATAATATAAGGATATCGCTGTCTCTAAGATCCCATATACTTTGGAACTTTCAGTTTTTCATTTTTAACGGTATTTAGAAAACAGTTTTCATAGGTCATTTCATAATTCTTTCATCTCATTTAATTTCATAATCTTGAAGAGCTCATGGCGGATCTTGACAGACTGATCGTACTCGATCACCTTTGTTAAGCAACGCTCGGTCCAGTCAGGTGTCGGATGGGTGACCGTTAAAGTGGCAATAAAACTGAGCGCTTCCGTACTTCGGAGGGCACGTTAAACCGTCGATCCCGGCTGTTGTCATCTGATAACAGTCGTTAAGCCAAGTTAGAGGCCTTACAGGCAGCGTGATAAACTCTAACACTAAAGGTGGGCACTAATCCTCATTCGATGAGAAAGAAAGAATTTCATAATCTTGTTGATCGTAGAGTTCTGTTGTCCAAACCTCGTACTCGTTTATTACTACACAAATAACAGACAATAATTCTTTATAAATACCTATCTGTTACAAAGCCGTTAAGTCTCGGGAATTCAATGGGAGTTAGGTAGTTCTAATGGTGCTGATAATGGTTTTAGTTCAAAACTTGTAAAATGGCGATTGCCAGTTTGTAAGTGAAAACTTATTGAAATAGTTAAAATGAACTTTTATATTTGTTAATTATTGAGAGTAGTTTTATAAAATCTTGGTTTCATGTGCCTCTCTTAGAACATCTACGGGAAAATAAATAATATTCATTGTGAGAAAAATAATTATATTTTATGTCTATACACCGTCATTTTAATTAACCTAAGCGAGTGCTTAGAGCATTCAACCGAGTTGAATGCTCTAAGGTTCTACTAGTGAAACTAAACAAATTTTCCAAAGAAACATGGGCCGAAATATGAATTTCTTTTTATTTTCCCATACTAATACAATGTTTTTATCTCTCTACGTAGTATGGGAGGATCAATTTTTTTTGTCTTTTTTCGACCCACTCGACTCCAAGAAACATGTCTTAGGCAAAAATGTTTAGTTTCACAGGTAGAACACTCCCTTAAGTTAATTAAAATGACTCCAAATTGATGGTGTATAAAATTATAAATATAATTAAACTTTTATGAAAACATAATTAGCATAATCATCGAAACCTTTTCATTGAGTATACAGAAGTGCTACGAGACTACGCGCTACGGCTTCAGCGTTAGGACGACTACGAGCGGCAGTCACTGCGAGATTTTCACCAGTCGCTACGAAGCGCTCGTTCAGAGAAGACGTGCGCTTCTTTCGCGCGAATATTACGAAACTTCTCTCGACTCTGTGGCATGTTGAAAGAAACTTTGTGCGTTTATATTGTTTAGTTCGCTGTTCTGTTTTTGTGAATAACATCGGAAGATAGAAGCATTTATTCCTTCTGTAAGTACTTAGCTTAGTTTTTTGAAAGTTTTTCTTTCAATACTTTTCGAGTTATAAATTTTGATTTAACCTTACGTATATCGAATTAAATTCTATAAACAATAATTTCGTGATATTTTTCTCGTACAACAAAGAATTTAGGCAAGCGTATGAAATAAATCAAATAAAGATATTATCTGACGCAGTTTGAGATAACTCTTGGGAGTTATCAGCGAGTGAATTTGCTTCACTTTTGTTTGGGTTTACTTATTGCAAACGTTGCATATTATTTTGAAGTTGTTTTATAGTTTCAAGACTCAAAAGTTGGTAGCAATCACAAAAGTTATGTGTAGACTGAGCGAGAGCGAAGAGTGTCTGTTTTAGCTTGGGAAAAAATGATTTCGTATGTCCAGCTGTCTGGCTGTCCGTTTGTTCTCCTCTACACGTCACATTTCCCAACCGATTCTCGTGAAATTTTGTGAGCAGGTTTGATAATAATAATAATAATAATGAAGTACGTTTTATGTGAGCTGAATAATTTTGAGATGAGAAGAAATGTCCTACTACTACTAATACTATATGTGAAAGTTTTGATGTTTAGATGTTTGAATGTTTGTTACTCAATTACGTAAAAGCGGTTACAAACAGATAGTTTTTAATCTGGAATAAATTATAGGATACTTTTTATCCCGGGAAAAACTTCCCTGGGATTTATTCCAAATATCCACGTAGATGATGTCAATATCCACGTGAGTCGGGGACGGAAGCTAATAAATATGCTAAAAAATAATTGTCAAAATCACAAACATTGCTCCGATCCCAAAGTAAGAAGCTTAATCAGTTGTGTCATGGAAATCAGAGACTAACGGTAAGTATAACAAACACTCAGACCTGAGACAGTATAGAAAAGATAGTTTTCAAAATTGACCCAGCCCGAGATCGAACCCGGGCCCTCAGAGATGGCAACACCTTGAAAACCGGCATACAAAGCCACTCAACCACGGAGGTTATCAAAAAAGCTTTTGTAACATATTTCACATTTCAGGACCTAAATAAGTAAGTGGTAACAAAAATATTTTAGCGGAATGTAATCTGTCGTACTAATTTCGTATATTGTTAATACGTTACAAAAATTCGAAATTTGGCATACAGCTGGATTGTTTTTTGTTTGTTTTACATAAGATATTTTTTATCTTGGTCAAAGATTCCCTAGAGAAGTTTGAATGTCCACACGGACGAAGCTAATATTTTATAAATTTTAGATAGTTTCCTAAAGATATGACAAAAGTTGAGTACCTAACAAAAGATTTTGTTAATAAAACTTTTTTATATGCCATATTTATATTTTTCTAACAGAAACTTCATATGAAAACTATTCAGTTACCAACACAAACATGACAATCGAATGAAATGTGTAGTAAGTTAAGAAATGGAGAAATAATGAAGGTGAAATATAGTTTACGTTTGCAAGTGTGCGTTTACTGATTGCGATCTTTTGAATAAACATTGACTTGGCAATAGTCTTTACACACGATAGTCTTCTTGATATAAGATAACTGTGCAGGAAGATATATGAATAAAACATAAAAAGTGTTTCAGATTATTTTGATCTTCGAAATATTGTGAATTTCCTCAACATTTCTAGAGTAAAATCCCAGAGACCTACGTTATTTAAGTATAAAAAAATAGCAAAACAAATTCAATCTTGTGCGGTACGTGTTTAAATACTTTTTACAACCCAAAACGACTGTAACTCACTGGTAGCAAGTATGCTTGTTGAATAAATTAATTAAATATCTGAATTGAATGTGACATAAAAAGGCAGTAGCTTTGAACCCTTATCCAAAGCAATGGTCGTGCTACAATATGTAAAAATATATTATTCTTAGATTGTGAGAGCAGAACAAATGGTTTATTATGTCTTTCACAAGATAATTCCTACCCGAGAAAATTAATTTCTTTGTCCTTTTGTGTCTTTGTATTTGCGTTTTAATAAAGCTATTTAAAAATTCCTACGTACATGTACAAATTACCAACGGGAATTCCGTTCTTTTCAGATCTGTACTAAAATCAAAAACGTTGTTATGAAGTGTTTTTTAAGTACGCTACTCGTAAAAACTGTCGAAAGTACCAAATGGCCTTACCGTTTCCGATATCGTTGGCAAATATCGGTAATCTAAAAGCCGTGCTCGCTCTATAATGCGGTCCCAATCACGCGGCGAGATTGAACTATTAATATCGTTTGCTTATCGAAAAATCCTCCATTTTCAATCACGCAAAGCCGGGCTAATGCCGGCATAATACACAATTAGCCGCGTCGCTGATACGCCGCGTGCGTCACCCGCTCTAGCGCTGTTTGTTTAGCCTCACACTTACCTAAATGATATGAGCTTTATATTGAAATAATGGGGTGCACCTAGGGTAACCTGATCTAATTATGTGATTTTATGACTTTTCCTTGAGTTTTCAGGAATTTTCCTGACTTATGGTACACCTACATCTACATTCTTCATTTAGTTGAATTTTGATGTTTATATTTCTCACCAAAATTATGTGTTTTCATTAAGTACTTAAATTTTTTTGAATTTTAAAAATCCCTGACAACTACAGTTTTTCCTGTTTTCCTGACGGATGCCTGAAATTTCTGACTAAGTTGGGAAAATTCATGTCATCTGGTAACCCTAAGTGTACCGAAACCGAATATTAATTTTCTTTAATAATATTTTGAGGCTTATGTTTAAATGATCACCATACTAACCTAACCTAACCTAACCCAGAATTAGTAAATGCTCACCAAATCTTCTTGGGCGGTTTAGAATTTGGTGAGCATTTAGTAATTTTGGAGAAAAAAATGTTTATTTAGTATGTTAAAATATTATTTCCCATACTTTAATAAAACAAAAATGAAAAATTTCAAACTTCAAAATCATTTATTTAGTCTAGGTTGTTACAAGCACTTGTGAGTGTCATAGAACCAATGGTTCGCAAACTTTAAACGGACCTAAAGCAAAACAAACGAAAAAAGGAAGGAGTCAATTTGATCCAAAACTTACGTTAAAATGTTTATAATTTTCTTTATTGTCAGAAGTTAATTTTAAATTGTGTTATGTAAACCAACTGTGCTATTTAAATTAGAGCAACTTTCTGTTTTCGATTTTTCAAACGATCACCTAAAAGATCAATTTAGTATGAATCATCCATCAATCATACATTGTAATGTAACTGACGTGTGCGGCCGCTTGAATCTTAACACAAGCTCATATGAAGTGAGATAACGTTATTGCTCAATCTAATAACGCCCAATTTTGAAGCACACATTTAATTTTGGCCGCTTCACTGATGCTAACGTTTTATCTTTAGCTTTTGGTTTATGAACTGTTGAACATTAATCTACATAAGATAATGTAGAAAATTGGACAAAAATAAAAAGTTTAATGGGATTTTTTTAAAGATATGAGCTCGTTTTAGATCTTGTGAGGTGTGGCGTTGGTATGTCGCGCACGTACAAACTTCAGTTTAGATCGAAATAGTTCTTTCTCAGTCGTAAAAGTCGAGAGCTTAAGGACATGTTTTATGTCCCACCGCGCATCGGAAAAACTGAAAACTGTATAATGAAAGTGAACGAATAAAGGTTGAAATTAGTTCGTTAAGGAATCTGTTCTAATGAAAAGTGGTTTAGAAAATCTCTTTTCATTTCAGCAATATTTCATAAAGAGTATCTACTTTTCTTTAAAACAGATGACAGAAGACTATTTATTCCGATTTTCACTAAAGAGGGCATCTCTTTTTTACTATTATGTATTATATCTCTTTTTTACGAAATCTTTAATGTTTACAAAAACAAAGCATTACAAAAACCGATTGACTTATTATATTACTTGCAAAAATCTAATATTATTTGGCTTCAGGCTTCTTTTGTAGAGTGAAGGTATTTTTCCTGTTCAGGTGGCCCTTACTCCGACCCAAATTACTTTTTGTTTTATTATTATATTTTTGGTACCTTACACAAATATAAGGCAAAGTCGTAATGGAGCAGGTAAAGAATATGATAAAATGTTATCCATTTATACATAGGACAGGAAGTGCGAACGAATAGTATACCCAGAACCATTTGTCAAATGTCTCAGTCAGAAATTCACTTTGTCGCTGAAAAAGGTGAGGTTTGATTTATTTAGCTAGACGTTGCTTTAATATGTATCTAAAGAAAAAACCTAGGATTAACGGTATCTTTGAGTCAGGGTGTGTTATCCACGAATTTCTGTACAGTATTTTGGACAAAAAATTGAAAAAAATAGACGTTTAACTAACTTTAAAATATTCTAACTAATGTAAAGAAGACAAAAAATTCGGAGTTTTTATAATTGTAAATAGAATTTATCAGAATAATGAAGATGTTGACCGCTTCATTTATCATTAGTGAGTACCTGAATGACAAGGTGATGAGCAATTTCGCTGAATATTCGGAGGCGGCGGGGCGGAAAATGGCGGCACTCGATGAATAGCGGCGGCATTAACATACAATAACACGCACGCCCGATTCCGCTCAAGCCTCGCCACATCCACCCGTGTGTGTACGCCGCAGGGATAGGCCGCGAACACAAGCAACGGTGGGAAACTTGTATCTGTGTCGATTCACTCGTTTTATTCCCTCTCTATCAGAATTACCTTTTCGCTGAAAGACAATTCACGTTGGATGACATGAAAGCAAAGTGCCTGGATAGCCAAAAGACAATTCAGCACCCTTTTGCCAGTGTCAAGTTTTAACAATTGCGAAATTGGCTCTAAGTTTTCCAGTGTCAAGTTTTAACAACGATGGTTATCGTATTTATAAATAGGAGCCAATTTCGTTTGCGTAATAGATCTTTGTTTATTTCAAATCGTTAACCAGCTCTTTGGTAAATTAAATACAAAATTTTATAAGGCATCATTTGTTATAAATTGGATATTTGACAGCTTTAAATCCGATAAGTAACTTAATGGCGTTTACAATCTATTGTGAATTTGGCTCTAAGTTTTATTACGTTTAAAATATATAGCACAATGACAACAAAAATATATTACAGGAGTTGAATTTTTTGTTGAAAAGCACAGTGCTGTTATATTAATATGTAATGACTTTTGAATAACAAATATACTGAATATGCAAGGATTGACTTAAGTATAATAATGCTATATTGTTACATACAAGTTTGCCTCTTGTGGCTTACAAACTAGGGGCTAAACAAAGTCGTTACAATAATGCCGAAGCCTAAACAACTACCTTTTCCGTTCATGTTACCGAAAAGGCTTCGGTAGGCTTTAATTACTTTGTTTCTATTTTAGATCTGAGAAGATTTGTGACACGTGAGTCACCGTAATTTAAGTCTATTCTGTAGATCTATCTGGTTTGGATCGTGCTATCTGAAATAGATTTTGGCTCGACTAGACGAGATCCGATGAGCTCGCATATAATCCGAACGTCTACTCTCCGCTTAAACGTTAAGAACTTGTATTTCGGTTGAGTACTTCCTCGTTGTCGGTACATCGCCAAGTAAATGAAAGGCGTAGGAAATGTAAATAGTTCCTATAGAATAACATGTCTTGGAGTAAGTGAAATCGACTTGAATTGACGCCTACACTACACACACAGTACACACACATTCATTAAAAACATAAGGCTAAGTTTATATGACCGCGCGGTGCCGCGCAGTACAAGATCATACTAAACAGTGTTATATCGTTTACATTGCCGCGCGCCGACCACCGCGCGCAAGATCTTGTACAGCGCCACAGCCGCGCGGTGCCGCGTGGTTCAAGATCTACAAGCCTGCATTGACCCGTTCAGTTGAGCCGCGCGGTTTGAGACGAACGGATCCAGTTAGTTATCAAAATGAATAACTATTGAAGACGAAATTTCTATCGATTTGCATTTCTATAAAGTCGAAAAAAGAAATGCCATTTGGAATCTTAACTCCAAGGACTATTCAAATAAATTATTAAAGCGAAGGTTTTGGGAAGAATTAGTTTTAATTTTCTCCTATGATAATGATTCTGCTGAAGAAATAGAAAAACTTGAGCAAGTTTAATCAACCAATTAGTTGAGTTTCTTTTTTAAAATAACTTTGTATAAATAAATAAATCCATAAACAAATTGCTTCCTCCACGTCTATTCTCAGTGATTTTGATGCCAGACTGCCGCGCGTGCACGCTATCATGTGAATGCTCCTACCGCGCGGCGACGCACGGCACCGCGCGTTTATATGAACTTAGCCTAAGAATAAATAATTTACAGTTTACCTCTCCTCGTGGTTTTAGTACAGTTTTTCCTTAATTTATTATTCTGTCAAAGAAAAAAATAATTAATTGTCCTTTCAGTAGTCGTCGTAACGGAATCTCGTAATTAGCTACGGATAGACGAATTCTCATATTTTATTTGTAACCGGGTTGCAAAAACTAATATTAATTACAGTTGGAAACAAGATAAAAAGGGGAATGAACTGTGAATCATTCTTCGAGTTAGGTTACGAGATGGGATAAAAAATATTGTTGTATGTAACTAATAGTACCGATCGCCGCCAGTTACATAGATTGGTTACGTTTACACACGGAAATAGCAGCGTCATACATAACACATCTTGTATTTTAGTTTATGATTTTTTTTCGAAGATTATGATATCAAACACTGTATTTTTATAATAGTTCAATATTCAATTAAATCATATTCATCAATCAAGGGGAGCTCTGTGGTGCAGTGGTTTAGCGCCTGACCCATCGATTGCGGAGGTTAAGCAACGTTCGCAATTGTCGGTCATGGGATGGGTGAGCAAACATTTATTATCTCGAGCTCCTCCGTGCATCGGAAGGCACGTTAAGCGGTTAGTCCCGGCTGCATTTGCAGTCGTTAACACCTACCAATCAGCATTGGGCCTGCGTGGTGGGTTATGGCCTATCCTCCTTATCCGTCCATAAGAAAGGCCTGTGCCCCAGCAGTGGGGACATTTAAAATGGCTGATGGACATCAATCAAGAAATTAAAACATAAGCATGTTTTATCTATTGAATTGAAACAGTTTGAATTAGGTACACACACCCCAGTAAAATTACAATATTTTCAGATATTGTCTTAGGCGTGAAATACACAAAAGCGATGCGGCACGGATACGGCGGCGGCGCAGATCGGTGCAAGTGTGAGACTTATGGCAAAGGAAATACACGTATCGTCGCCGTATCTGCGCCTTATCTCCGCCGCATCTCTTCTGTGTATTTCACGCCTAATGTGCCACAGCTCGAGATCTGCTATTGTGATAGATACGCAACATTGCAAGTTGTATTTTATACATTACAATCTATGCCGTTACGATGCTTATCTGCCACTGTCAATTTATATATTAAAAAAATACTTAGGATTTATTTAATTAAAAAAGAACTACTGTTTGTTTACTGCCACTTACGATTTGGCATGTTCCCTTCGCAGTAAACAAAGCAAGGCATACATGTAGGGCAGCCATCGGCAACATGTGGCTCGGTTAATCACTGGAGGGCAGTAAAACTGCCGGAGGTCACTGACCCATTTATGGGGGAAGGAGGGAGTGACCAAGGCGTGTTGCTTCTTTGCACTTGAAATATTGTCATGTAACATTTTCGTTAAGAAAAAATGGAGCAAAAAAGAACTGATCCTAAATAAAAAAGTCTATCGACTAATACATTCTAATACATAAAAAAATAGCAACATAAAGTCATTTATAAGTTTCCACTGATAGAAATAAGGTGTATAGCTAATAATACAGTTGAGTTAAAATTAAACTACGTTACAATTTATAGGCACAGCACTGGAATGATTTGACTTTACCTATACATGCAGGTTTTTGTCACAAAAACAAATAGCTTAAATGCATCAAATAGAAATGGAATGAAGCCCAACATCTGCCGCAAGGTCAATATCCACTCTTTACAATTTGTATCTTAGATCATTATGAAACTAAGTTGTTATAATTATTTAATGCAAAGGCACAAAATACAACATTACAAAAAGTTGGAGATAATATTCTTCTGTGGATCAAATGATAAAACGTCACGGTTAAAGTGTCAAGTAAATAAGTTATAAGATTTGGTCGCACGTGTGTGGCCACCCTATCACGTAGGGCTGGAGAGCCATAACACTCAGTTTCCACTATAATGTTTAATTTCCTAAAACGTGTGGGCAATTTAGCTGAGCCGTTTTGAACTAGGTCGAACTTAATGGCACCAATCTTTCGCAAGCAATTTGAAAGAACTATCTATTGATTAAATTAAATAGAAGATATTTTTTTCAATTATTTAATGTTATTAATTTTGTAAATAACATATAATGAAATAAATTAATTCAGTTTAAGCTAAGATTAAGATATTCACTCACAGAATATAGTGGTGGAAGTGAAACAGTGGTGCAGTCGCATTTCTATAGGTTCTGCAGACCTATAGAAATGCGACCTTTAGAGGAGAATAGACGGACAGTCGGACGGACATACGAAAGCATTTTCCCCGTGCTGAAACAGAAACGATTCGCTCGCGCTTCGCACCGCATTCGCTTGGTCAAAGGGGTATGGGCACAAATCTATGGACTCTAGTCTTAGACCCAAACGATAAGTAGTATATCAAAATTCAAAATTCAAAAATTATTTATTCAGTCTAGGCTGTTACAAGCACTTGTGAATGTCATAGAAGCTACGCCATCGGTTCGCAAACCCTAAGCGGGAGACCTTGTAACGAGAAGAACCGGCAAGAAACTCGTCAAGGGCTGCTTTTTTCTCCCTGTATATTTCATACAGAGTCGTCAACATTGAAAAATGAGCTCCACATTTAAAGTGAGGTCATTTTCCATCACAATAATTAACAAAAGTTTGCACACAATGGGTAGGTAGGTTGAAATTAAATACCTACTACATATCGGATAGATAATTGTGAGAGTAAATAACTTTCAACTAGTTGAGAAATCACTGTGTCTGCTACTCGAAAGTGCACCTAAGTAGGCAAAATTTACCAAAAAAAAACCACATGTTACAAAACATAAAAAATAATAAAAAATAATGCAATTCTTACAATTCAATATGCGTTAAGATAGGTACTCAGAAGCAGACCCTTTCCACTGGCAGCACCCGTTCACGAGCATGACGCATGGACCAGCCATCGCTTCGCTCAACCATATTGCCTTTGTGCTTTTGTAGTGAGTGGACGTGTGTCGCGTAGCTCCGCAATAAGTATCATTTTCGCGTGAACTCTGGACGAAAACGGCTCCCCCCTGTCAGTTAACGAGGTAATTAGTGCACGCACTCCGTCCTTTTCTCGCTACGCTGCAAGTGTCCGTGAACGCGGCAAGCGACGCCAAACAGAGACGAAGACATCCTTGATAATTGCTTTCTCGCTCGCTGCCTGCATTGTCCCGTTATCAACTAGCCCCCCTGCACCCGCCTTGGACGAATCACCCGCTAATAGTTTTGTTTACACGAAATTATTGCAACATTTCTGCATTCTGCGTTGTGAATAATATCTGTTTGCCAGCGATGTCTACAATCAACAAATCATTTTCGGCATCAAACGTTAGCGAGATGGAAAACGAAAGCACCCCATTGAATTACGTTTCACTTCGCTCAAAACGAATGAGAGATGAGGATTTACCGGCTGAACTAGACAAGTTTAAAGACGAAATGAAAGAGTTACTAAATTCGTTCATGTTCACCCAACAGAACCAATTGAAGGGCATTATCGAAAACTTAAAAGAAATACAGCATACGAACCAGAATATTGACAGTTCTATCGCATTGTTAACTAGTCAAAATGAGGAGTTTAGAAAGAAAATCGAAGTACTTGAATGTCAATCAAAAAAAGACCGTGAGTATATTGTGATTCTGGAAAATAAAATTGAAGACTTACAAAGAACATCGCGCAAAACAAGTGTAGAAATCAAAAACGTCCCGAAGAAAGAACGAGAAAGTACTGATGATTTAATTAATATGGTCACATGTTTAGCCAAGAACGTCAACTTAGAATTGCGACCGCGCGATATAAAGGATATTTTTAGGTTACAAACCAAAACAGCTGATGGAAACCGTCGAAACACTCCAATTATTGTTGAATTGAGCTCGACCATTATGAAAACCGATTTTTTTAAAAAGATTAAACTGTTTAACACGAAGAATAAATGTAAACTTCAAGCAAAACATCTGGGACACACTACTCAAGAAGATACCGCTGTTTTCGTTGCGGAGCAATTGACTTCAAAAAGTGCTCGTCTCTTCTTCTTGGCTCGAGATTTAGTAAAATCTAAAAAGTATAAATACTGCTGGACCTCCTTCGGCAAGGTACTTGTGCGTAAAGATGACCAATCGCGTATTATTCACATTATTAACGAAGCTCAAGTACATTTATTGCTACAAGATGCATGACTGACACATTGTAGTTTTAATTTTGCATACATAATTTGCTTTTACTTGTGTTTATTATCAGTAAATTCAGTTCCTCATATAATTACTCGTTTAGTCCAAACTTATAGTGAAATAAAAATGTACTATCTGTGCAGTCACTTTGCTATTCTACTTTTAAGCATTAAAAGTATGCATTTAGTAATTTTAAACTGTACTTTTTACTCTGCGTACACATTTTGGTATTACTGGTATTCATCACTATTGTTGTTGGTAAACGCAGTCATGTACTTAAAAATGTTGTCAAGTAATAATCACTTAGTATATTGTTTTTTCTATAAACATGTTAATAACCTATATTTATATTTTAGAAACCAAAAAAAGCTTTTTAAAAAAAAAGAAAAACCGCCTTCAAAAAACTGAAAACAAAAACAGCTTAAAAATTAAATACCTCTAAAAAGCAAGAAATAATATTCGAATCATTCGTTACACATATTAATATTAATAAAACACGTCTATTGAAGTCGGGTGGGGCTGGAGCCATGAACCACATACTTAATTCACTATTATTACTTGAAGCCTTCGAGCAACAAAAGGCTTCGTTTGTCACGAAGGGAGAAGCCTTAGCGATATTACTCTATTCAAATTATTCTGGCATTTTTTGCGGGGGGGGGGAAAATGCACACAAGTGCAGTTCCGCATACCCACATACAAAAACTACACTGTAATGACGACACTCACACATAAAAAATAAAACAAAACAGTAAAAATTTGTGTACGGATGAGTCACACATCAAAATATGACACGTTTTTGACATAAAGGGCTGGGCTCAACTGTCGATGCAGCAATATCGATACGAAAAAAGGAATAAAGGTTACAAACTCAATCATTTTACGATGGGGTGAATAACAACAAAGAGGTCATTATTATACGCTCGAGCTTTATACAAAAAGCTCGAGAGTGTAGGTGATTGGGTTGGGACTAATGTGTACCCAGGGAAGTTGGGCTCAGGCTGCTGACACTGAACATCGCTCCATGACAGTACTGCCATCTGCACACCCAACAATTTGAATTTACAACAATCGGTGATCGCTCCCCGTCTTAACGTTGATCACAGTTACATCATTGAATAATTGCTTTTTTACCATCGCCACTCTAAAAAGTGCGTTTAATTCAACAATAAGAGTGAATAATAAGCGATTTTAAGTTATACAGAGCGATGCTGAATCTTCGGCTACTATTCAGCTCTTAGCAGTGTTTTGCTTTAATTTGAATATGTCTTATTTAACAGTACTACTTACGGTCAGTATTCAGCTTGGATAAGAATCGCATAAGTCTTTCCTAACTACAACTCGACCAAATTAAAACGGTGTCATGAACTTAGCTGTCATGCAGCTATCATGCGCCTAATTATCTTGCTCGAGAGACGGCCGTTAGTCCCTCGAACTAAATTCCCTTTTTATTCACTTGTTGTATAATCTACTATTTCGACATTTATTTCGCGATATCTGTCGCGCTCACATCATGCAAAAATCTCGCAAATGAATTTGGCGCAGAATCAGGGCCAGATTGACCAACACTTTATCGACAAACATTATTTAACGGTAACATCACTAAGTTGCCCATCGGCGCGAACTCGGATTTATCTAGCGACAGATCTGAAATTTGTACGGACGAGCCATGGACTAGCAGACCCGATGTCACTGAACAAATTTGACAACTAATCAAGAATAAAATATACGAATTTAATGTTTAAATGTAAACAAATAGCAATAATACGATAAAAAATTATTTTTATGTGAAATGTAAAACCGTCTTTTTGTATACTTGATGTTCAAGATCTCTTTTAACAGCAAAAAACTCATCAATTCGACATTTTAAACAGAGCAGCGTTCACATGCGCGACTGGACTCGGTCTAGAAAGAAATCCGGGCGCAACTGGTTTTACTAACGCGTATGCCCATTTGGGCTTGTACTTCGGCAGAGGGGAAACGCTTCGTATGGCTTCTCTTTCTGTAGAAGCCCGTCTTACTCTAAGCTTGAAGCGGTGAATATTATCTTTGAATTAATGACTAAAACTGAAAAATATAATTTGTTTTCTTTCTTAAAACTCCACAGAGAAAATGAAATAGTAATATGTAACTGCTTTTTCATTTTAGTTTACCTGAGTAATTTATTTAACGCTGTCTAATTAATAAAAATTAACTTTGCACTTGGAAATGTCATTTCTACAGTAAATATTGTTTTCTATGGATAGTCAACTTAATGCATTGCAAGAATTAGACAAAGCTGTTATCTCTGAATCTGTTAGCTGTAATATTGAGGACTTACCTAAACTTTTACCCGACAGCAACTCAAAATTTAGTGTTTTGACTCAAAATATAAGGAGTATCTATAGTAACCTGGATGATTTACAATTGTCTCTGTCACAATTGCCAATCGTCCCGGATATTTTAATTTTAACCGAATGCAGACTAAACCCCATTAAACAAATTCCAACTATAGATAACTATACTGCTTATTCTACTACTAAATTTCTAAACCAGAATGATGGAGTTGTCGCTTTTATTAAGAATTGCCATCAAGTGCAGGTTACGGAAATGAACCTAAGGGATGCTTCTGGTCTACAAATAATCACTCGTGAACAGATAATTTTGGGCATTTATCGTTCATCATCCAATGTGAATGCCAATAACTTCCTAAATTCGCTTGAGTGTCATTTAGATGGAATTGATTCTCACAAGAATGTAATAATTATTGGAGATATCAATATAAATCTTATTATAAAACCCTCTGAATCAACTTATGAGCGAAATAATAGACTTAATTATCTAGACATCTTAACTTCACATGGTTTGCTCCCAGGCCATTATTTACCGACTAGGCTTAACAGTTGCATAGACCATGTAAATCTAAAACTGGATAGACATAGTAACTCCGCTTTTGTTGCAGTTTTAAACTCCTCTATAACCGACCATGCGATGGTTCTGCTATGTTTATCGAGCGATTTACCTGGTCAATCATCTAATCGGAAAGTAAAGACAATAATTGACTATGGAAATGTCGGTAAGACACTAGCCACGGTTAACATTTCGTATTTTAATATCTATAGCAACCCAAATTCTCTAGCTGATGCCCTTATAGGACTGATCAGGTCTAATTTGCTCAAAAATACACATATAAAATCAATTTCCAGCAGTGTCAGATTATTAAAGCCTTGGATGACTAGTGGTGCTTTACGCTGCATTAGATTACGTAACAAAATGCAACTAAAATTAAGACTAGAGCCACAAAATGTGATGTTAAAAATAACTTTCAAACGGTTTCGTAATTATTGTATAAATTTAATTAAAAAGTTAAAGCGCCGATATAATAAAAAGAGAATTGAGGAATCCACCTCAAATTCTAAAAAACTTTGGTCTACAATTAACGATATAACTAAATTTAAAACTCCTAAATCACCTAGTAATAATCTTATTGTTCAATCAGCTCACCCAATAGAAGTAATTAATCGCGTTAATCAATTTTTTGTAAGTATTGGAAAAACCTTAGCAGACGAAATTACCGTTAATTTTTCCCAACCGTATCGCTTGCCAGTTAATACTTATCCACTAGTATCCTCATTTGTTTTACTTGACACAGATCCCCAGGAAGTTGATGACATTCTTATGGGTCTTGACTCAGCCTGTGCTTCCGGGTGGGATGAAATATCTGTCAAATTATTGAAAAGCTGCAGAGATTTTATAGTTCCGATTATTACCAAACTAGCTAACCTATGTTTTCATACTGGCGTTTTCCAAAAGCTCTTAAGCGTTCAATCGTAACACCTGTTTTTAAATCCGGAGATAAAACGGACATGAATAACTATCGGCCTATCTCCGTTATAAGTAGTATTGCTAAAATAATAGAGAAACTTCTAAATAAAAGGCTGCTATCCTACCTTCCTATCCTATCCTTCTTCAGAAAGCCGGAATGCCGGAAGTGGACCTGGGTCAGTCCGGACGGTAAAGTCAGAAATGAGATAGATTTTATCATGTCGACGAAAAAGCAAATATTCAATGATGTCACTGTGATCAACGCTGTTAAGACGGGGAGCGATCACCGATTGGTACGTGGCACATTGAATATCAACCCAAAGCTGGAAAGATCTCGACTGATAAAATCAACAATTCGACCATTGCCGGCCCATATTCAAAACCCCGAGAGTTTTCAACTCGAACTCCAAAACCGCTTCGAAGCCCTTGAGAACAGCATAGATGTGGACGATCTAAACAACATGGTGGTGGATACTGTCCGTACGGTAGGGTCCAAGCTCTTTAAGACCCGCCGTCCCAAGATAAAGAAACTCTCCGACCACACACTCCTACTCATGGATCAGAGACGTGAAATGAGGCTCCAGAGTTCAGTAGATGCTAATCGTTATCGGCAGCTTAATAGACAGATATCTAAGTCTTTGACGAGCGACCTTCGCCAATTTAATACGAATCGTATTAAAGAGGCTATCGAGCGGAATAAAGGCTCCAAAGTGTTCGCGAGAGATCTGTCTATTGGGCAAAGCCAGATGACGAAGCTGAAAACTGACGACGGACGCATCATTTCATCAAAGCCTGAAATCCTGAGGGAGATCGAGAGCTTCTATGGGCAGTTATATTCCACGCAGACACCTGTTGAAAGCAAGGCTAAAGACCCCAGAGCCAAGCTTACCCGACACTATACTCAAGATATCCCGGACGTCAGCCTGTACGAGATTAGTATGGCTCTCAAACAGCTGAAAAACAACAAGGCGGCGGGTGACGATGGAATCACTACAGAACTTCTGAGAGCGGGCGGTAAGCCGATACTCAAAGTCCTCCAGAAGCTCTTTAATTCCGTCATCGTCCAGGGCAGAACGCCAAAGACATGGAACATAAGTGAGGTGATCTTGTTCTTTAAAAAGGGTGACAAGTCCCTCTTAAAGAACTATAGACCCATCTCGCTTCTGAGTCATGTCTATAAGTTGTTTTCGAGAGTCCTTACGAATCGTCTCGCTCGCAAGTTCGACGACTTCCAACCTCCCGAACAAGCCGGGTTCCGAAAAGGCTTTAGCACCATAGACCACATCCATACGCTGCGGCAGGTTATACAGAAGACCGAGGAGTATAATGAGCCACTTTGCTTGGCGTTCGTGGACTATGAGAAAGCCTTTGATTCGATTGAAACCTGGGCGGTGCTGCAGTCTCTCCAAAGGTGCCAAGTGGACTATAGGTATATCGAGGTGTTGAGGTACTTATACCAAAATGCCACCATGACGATCCGAGTACAGAACCAGAACACAAATCCTATCCAACTGCAGCGTGGTGTGAGACAGGGAGACGTTATTTCTCCGAAACTGTTCACAGCTGCGTTGGAGGACATCTTTAAGCTCTTGGACTGGAAAGGACTCGGCATCAACATTAATGGCGAGTACCTAACACACCTTCGTTTTGCCGATGATATAGTCCTTATGGCTGAGACCATGGAAGACCTGAACACAATGCTCGAAGATCTCCGTAGTGCTTCCCAAAGAGTGGGTCTTAGGATGAACATGGAAAAGACGAAAATTATGTCAAATGCCCATGTTGTACCCTCTCCAGTTCATGTTGGGAACACTACACTTGAAGTTGTTGACCATTACGTATACCTAGGACAGGCAGTCCAGTTAGGTAGGTCCAACTTCGAGAAAGAGATCTCTCGCCGAATCCAACTCGGGTGGGCAGCATTCGGGAAGCTTCGAAAAATCTTCGCGTCCGACTTACCTCAGTGTCTCAAGACGAAAGTCTATGAACAGTGTGTGTTGCCAGTGATGACTTACGGCAGTGAAACGTGGCCGCTAACTATGGGTCTCATAAGGAGGCTCAAGGTCGCTCAGCGTGCAATGGAGAGAGCCATGCTCGGCGTTTCCCTACGTGATCAAATCAGAAACGAGGAGATCCGCAGGAGAACTAAAGTAACCGACATCGCTCGAAGGATTGCTCAGCTGAAGTGGCAATGGGCGGGACACATAGCGAGAAGAACCGATGGCCGTTGGGGCAGAAAGGTTCTGGAATGGCGACCGCGCACCGGACGACGCTCCGTGGGTAGGCCCCCGACAAGGTGGACCGACGATCTGGTGAAGGTCGCGGAAAGCCAGTGGATGCAGGCAGCGCAGGACCGATCGTCGTGGAGATCCTTAGGGGAGGCCTATACCCAGCAGTGGGTGTCGTGTGGCTGATATGATGATCCTACCTTAAGGAACACAATATTTTGTCTAGTTCACAGTACGGTTTTCGAAAAGGTTTATCAACGCAAGACGCAGTTAAAAGCTTGATAACTCTAATTGTAGATAAGGTTGATAAAGGTAACAAATGTCTCGCTGTGTTCTTAGACCTGAAAAAAGCCTTCGATACCGTTTCGGTACCTATTCTGGTTCAGAGGCTTGAAGAAATCGGCATAAGAGGTACTGCTCTTTCTTTGTTTGAGAATTATCTTACAGAAAGAAATCAATTGGTTAAAATTGACTCTTTTAAGAGCAACGAAGAGAGTGTGACGTATGGAGTACCACAGGGTAGCGTCCTTGGCCCGACGCCTTTCTTAGTTTATGTAAATAAACGAATTGTGTAAACTGGGAAACGTTGGTGGGCAAGTTTTCTGCTACGCTGATGATACTGCTCTGGTATTTTCTGACAGCTCCTGGGAAGCTGTGAAAACCAGGGCCGAATCGGGTTTGGCTAAGGTATTTAATTGGCTCAACAACAATCTTCTAACCCTTAATCTAAATAAAACAAATTATGTTTGCTTCACTCCAAGTCAACAGACCCAACCATCTGACGATTTCCAATTATATATACACGGGTGTAAAGATTTCCGAACTAATACAAATTGTGACTGCTCTTGCGTTCAGAAGGTGACAAATACTAAGTATCTGGGGTTAATCATAGATCAGCGACTGTCATGGCACTTACAGATTGATTTGGTTATTGAAAGAATCAGCAAGCTTAAATGGATCTTCAAATCGCTGCGTTACGTCATGAATAATGAACTCCTAAACAGGATATACATATCCTTGGTACAATCCGTATTGACATATTGCATTCCGCTGTGGGGAGGTGCCACTAAATATAAATTACTTGAACTTGAACGAGCTCAAAGATCACTCATAAAAATTATGTATTTTAAACCATACCGTTACCCTACCGGAGATCTGTATAGGCTCTGTGGTCTGTTATCTGTAAGAAAACTGTATCTTCTGAACATAACGCTTCAACTACATAAAAATTTACCCTTTGATCCCACTAGACTAGCCAGAAGAAGAAATGACATTGTAGCAAATCCACTTCCAACTCGCACAGTGTTTGCTAGACGTCAATATCCTAGTCAAAGTATTCACATTTATAACACTATAAATCGTAGAATGGAAAACAATATTTACCCAATGTTGACATACAAATGCAAAAAACTTTTGACGGAGTGGCTAAAGACCCTTGAATATGAAGAAACTGAAATGATTTTAGAAAGAATAACTTAATTATAGTTAAATTTAAATCTTAAAATACCGTTATAATTATGCATATAAATAATTAAATAATTCTTAAAACTACTTATATTCACACATTTGTTTACACACACGCACAATACACACACACACACACACACACACACACACACACACACACACACACACACACACACACACACTCACACTATATACCTACTTGAATCTTTAGTTGCTAAGTTAATTAGTAGTCTAAGTCTTTCCCACCTTGTAATTAGGCACTAAGGTTACGAGCGAGACACCCCCAACACAAGTATTCCATTACTTTCTGGGGGGTCTCACCTCAAACTATTTACTGTATTTGGGAAATAAAAACTATTTTTATTTTATTTTATTTTATTTATTTTATATTTGAGGGAACGTAACGACCCGCCCCACACGACACCACCGCAGAAATGATTAAAGAGAGCATGACATACTTAGGCTACCCATCCTAAGGCACCGAATTGAAAACTATTATCCTAAAGCTTTTCATAGGCCTTTACTTACAAAACTACTGAATATAGAAAGCAAAATGATTGAAAAAAAAAATTAGAAATCAAAACAAGGTTTAGTTATTAATTTAAATTTTGAGTAAGAAGTGCCATACATATTGATAATATTAATCAGAAAAATAATATATATAAATATACGACGCCCTTAGTACAAGCAGACAGAAGCAGACCCATTCCCACTGGCAGCACCCGTTCACGAGCATGACGCATCGTTAGAAAGGATATATTCTCATAGAGCACGTATAGGTATGGCGCTTGTCCTGAAATGTTGTCCTGATATTCTATGGACCCGCCGCCGTTAAGTGACTTTCATTGCTGACTGTACTATCCGAGATACTGAAAACACATAATTTATAAGCCGATTTCTCGAATCGGACAACAAATCTAAATGTAACCCCATAATAACTTTTTTTTTCTTGAAAAGACCTATCCATCTATGTATGATTCAAGTCTATTTGTCATAAGGACCAAAGTACCCGAACCCCTTTATAGGTAGCTCGATCTTTTTTTAACATTATTTAAAGAATCAAGGAACATTATTTTTATTTGCACGTATGAATGAAGGCGCTACATTTGGTTGACCACGAGGTCTCCGTTAAAAACGAGGTGGTACATTATGAATGAATTTTAAACCTACTCTCGCCTGAGAAAATGATCTGGTGACGAGTAAAGTTTTTTCTAGTATATTATTTTAGTATTATATCATTATCTTTAGACATGTTCAGTCTCGACAAATGTCATTACCGTAAAAAGGCTTCTTACTCAAAATATAATTTTAATCTCAACTGTCGTCGTGCTCCAATTTCGCCGAACTAGCCTGAAGCCAGACTTTCTGGGCGCCGCCCATCGTCACGTCGCAGATTGCAGAGCGGTTGAAGTTGTGAATAATTTCCTCTCTTTGTCATTCGATGCTCTAATTTTTGCCGCCAGTGTTCGTTCAGTGGTTCAATTACTGTTAATTAAGATTTTTCCATTTTTAGGGTTCCGTAAAAACGGGACCCTATTACTAAGACTCCGCTGTCCGTCTGTCTGTCTGTCACCAGGCTGTATCTCATGAACCATGATAGCTAGACAGGTGAAATTTTCACAAATGATGTATTTCTGTTGCTGCTATAACAACAGATAACAACAGACTAAAAACAGAATAAAATAAATATTTGAGGAGGGCTCCCATACAACAAACGTGATTTTTTTTTGCCGTTTTAGCTCGCTATTAATAACGACTGTAAGTAGACAGTTGAAATTTTCACAGATGATGTATTTCTATTGCTGCTATAACGACAAGTACTAAAAACAGAAAAAAAATTAAGGGGGGCTCCCATACCACAAACATGATTTTTTTGCTGTTATTTGGTACGGAACCCTTCGTGCGCGAGTCCGACTCGCACTTTGCCGGTTTTTAACCGACTTCAAAAATTTTAAAAGGAGGAGGTTATCTATTCGTTGCGTATATATATATATTTTTACTATGTATGTACACCGATTGCTCGAAGACGGCTGAGCCGATTGAAATGATTCAAACGTTATAACATGATAGTACAGTAGCCGGTAATACATTTAAATTACCAAAAAGGTTACCGCTCGCCGTTGTGATATAGTTATTTATTACAAAATTATAGATCCTTTAACCCAAGTTTTACAGATCGCAACCCGCCGTAACCTATATTTGTATATCTCCAAAAATGATATTTTTTTAGTTTTCGAGGTTTAGCACATGGTTTAGCTATTGTCGTGTTCTACAGCTTTGTTTGATTGCCACTGATAATAGTAAGACTATGAAAAGCAGCCATAGACAGATTTAAGACCAGATGAAAATGGATGGACTTTATCTGGTCTTAAATCTGTGTATGGTCACTTTCCATAGGCTTACTATTATTAGTGGCAATCAAACAAAGCTGTAGAACACGACAATAGCTAAACCATTTGCTAAACCTCGAAAACTAAAAAAATATCATTTTTGGAGATATACAAATATAGGTTACGGCGGGTTGCGATCTGTAAAACTTGGGTTGAAGGATCTATAATTTCGTAATAAATAACTATATCACAACGGCGAGCGGTAACCTTTTTGATAATTTAAATGTATTACGGGCTACTGTAGTATGAGGTTTGTACCCAAATTGGTTCCATTTATTGAAATTTTGAAATCGGTTCAGTAGTTTTCGAGTAATCTTGAAAATACTGTCGTTTTCGTTACCATTTTATATGAATTCAAACGGATTTTCAACCATTATTTTTTGTTTATGAACCGATTTAGATGATTATTTTTTTTGTTTGAAAGAAGACACCTTATAGTTGATACCATATTAATTTCATTGGTGTTGGATTTTGAATTTTAAAGATACACGAGGGAACTCTTCAAAATCAAATAGGAACTGTACAGTGATTGAAATATTGGTAGGTTTATGACAATCAAAAATATGTTAAGGACCTATCTATTGTCAAGGACTTTCTGGACTAGAGTTGAACTGCGAAGGCACAACGGAACTCCTGTGGAAATTGCGTTACTCGGGGTATACCTTGTAACACTGTTTTTTTCACCTGTCCTTGCGGTGGCAAGCACTTGATTTTAAAGTACTTTTTATAGCGAAATTCTCGCTATAGTCTTCTAGGTTGGATTAGGAACATTAGGTATTAAGCTTCAGTAGGTTTGTTAAATAAGTAGTGTGTTGTTTTGATACAATTTGTGTAGGAAAAATGCATAAATCTTTCTACCTTTGTATGGGTCAATTTCCAGTAGTTTAACGAATGTCGGCGATTATACCGCCCACTTTAATCACAAAGCATTCACTTGAATTCATTTTAAAACATCTTTCACAAAGAATTTTAGCACTTTTCAATAATTAAAGCAGATAAACTTTCTTGTTTACATATCTCACAGCTGTCTTTTCAATTGACAAGTGACAACTGTCAGATGTGACGTTTAGCGTTCCGATTCCCGCTAACTGAATGTTTCGGACCAATTAATTTACACTTTGGTGATAAAATCAAATAAATAAATATCACCTATTTGTTATTTTAATTAAATAAAGTAAATGTTAATGTCTCGCATGCTAGTTAAACGTTTTAATATTAATATTCAGACAAAAGGTAAGTAAGTTCAGGGAGTGCGATTGTCTATGGTGTGTCTTTTGTCGATGGTACTCATTCGAGAGAATTCTAGCAAACTCGGTGGATTTCCGCCATTTGACTTTTTCGCCTGTGTCATTCAGAGAGACAGGAAATTTTCGTCATGTGAAGTGAAACCCAATCTATTTTTTTGGTGGGTTTCTATTAATTTAATGATGCGTTGAGCATCCCTTTAAGTGGTGAGTGTTATAATAATACGAATCCAATTATTTGTCCGTTTTTACCAGTGGTATCCAGATTGTAACCTCGTGTCGTATTGTTCTCAGGGCTCCAGCTCATCTATTTATATTTCATCATGTCTTTCATGAGATAAAAACCTGTGATAATTAAAGCCCAAATTTGGTAAGTTTCTCAACCTTGTTATAATGTTAGTTGTAAGGAAAACCTCATATTCAATGTTGGACAATTTGGTGACTTTGATTTTTTTATTACAGGGCTCCCAGGTTTGGTCCAGGAAACGCTTCCAGGTTTCTTCATAGGTTTACTTCAAAATCCCAGTTTGGTCCAGGAAATCTTTCAAGGTCATGGTTTGAGCTTGTTTCGATGTAACGTCGTCTGTGCAGCGGCTTGGCGAGAATTCCATGCTATGATGTCTCATTAAAATCAGCGCGACGAGCACAGGTTAAACCGTACCATTACCATGGATTTATAAAACTAAGCAAGGTATTCCTCAGCTTTCTTTTATTATCATCGCGGCAGTGTTTCTGTAGTATGTACCCGGTGAAGTAATTAACGTTCATATCTAGTACAAAATAGTGTTTTGATGACATGTTCAGACTCAACCCGGAGCAGGTCAACAGCCAATAAATGTACCTACAGTCATGTTTCAAATTTATTTAGCTTCAGCGTAACTCTGGTCCATGAGCCAGAATGTATAAATAATTCTATTTTAATATAAATGTCTTGTGTTAAGATGATAAGTATTAGGTATCTTAGCATAAGTTTTGTGAGTACATATGTATTCGGTTCTTAACGGTCCGCCGACTTGAGAGATATGGTGACGTTTGAAAACTTATTTCAAATGCGGAACCGGCCTCTTAATCCGTCTGACTAACGGGAAACGAACGGATATGCCCTCACCTTTACTTTTAAGGGTTTATATTTTAAATCCCTACTTCTTTATATGGTTTTAATTTTATAATGAACCCAAGGGTATTGTTTTTGTAATAAATGTATGGTCTCACTTTAACCTGTTAAGGGTCCCTGTTAAACCATTTGCCCTTCGTGCGGTTTTAACATTATAATGGGTTCTCAAGGTATTATGTATTAATATAAAATGTGTGACTTCATTTTAACCCTCCGGATTCTTCGTTAAACCATTTATACCCCATGTGGTTTTAAATATTTTTATGACCTATTTTCTGCGAATCGTTGTTAACTTGGTATTAATTATACAACGTGTTAAATAAATGTTTATGTCAACGTAAATACTGGTTTGATTTATTAAACTCACTTTGTTTCGATCCGTGGACAATTTATCTTTTAATTTTTAACTTTCATTGATATCAACGGCGCCCAAAATCATAATTGTTCCATGGATGACTGAGCCACGCGAATCCACACAACCCCTTTGCTCTACCGACTAACATTTTCAGTGGGGTAAATTCCATCTATACCCCGGGGTAAAAATTTTCCCATTACAGTGACGTACCCAACGTGTGGCCCAGAAAAGTGAGATTAATAATTCAATATTTTAGTGCTTTATTTAACGTGAATTTAATTTTTATTTCAATATGGCTGAACTTAATTGTAACGTTGATTTCTTGCTCGGGGAAGAACTTGAACATGAATTATCCGCTCTTAAAGTCTCTTTTGATGAGCATAGTAGTGCTGACCAATTACGGCACTTTTTAATGAATACCTTGATATTAGCTCGTAGGGGTAGTTTTAAAATTCCTTTTACGGCTGTTTTTACTAGTTCCGAATTTAAAAATACTGCTAAAATTTAAATAAAAAGTTTTCGCTCGCGTCTGTTTAGTTTAGAATTCCAATTATAAGACGGGTTCTGTATATATATCATTTCATAATGAGCACCTTACGTCTCGTTGCAATGCATCTCACCCAATTTTGTGTTTTATATATTTGTGTTCAAAATTTTTAACCCAATTTGGGGGACACTAGGTCATATTTGTCCATTTTGGCATATGGCGTCCCTGTCAGTGGTTTATTTGTTGTGCGGGGGCACAGTAGTGGCGCTTGAAACCCCTTTATATGGCTTTAGTTTCAAGCCTGCCCTTGTGTTACCTTTAGCATGATGCTGTTTCGTCGTTGTTAGTTGGGTGGGTTATGTTTTTGTTGGTTTTTGGTGCATATGTATACTGCGTTCAAATTTTTTAACTCAATTCGAGGGACACTAGTTCATATTAGTCCGTTTCGGCATATGGCGTCCCTATCGGTGGTTCATTTGTCGTGCAGGGTCACAGTAGTGGCGCTTGAAACCCCTTTATATGGTTTTAGTTTCAAGCCTGCCCTTGTGTTACCTTGTGCACGATGTTGTTCTTTCATTGCTAGTTAAGTAAGTTATAACTTTGTTAGTTTTTAGTGTATATTTTATCCGTGTTACATCCGTAGGTCTTGTCGCATTTGTGTAAACCACAGATGATACCAAGGATGGTAACATTTCTGTTTTCTTTATTATGATGGCGTGTCGTCCTGTGTGATGATTTGCTTTTGCCTTTGTTGTGTGTTTTAAGGGATGTTGGATTTCCACTCCTCACGCTTTACTTTTAGAAGTCACTGTTTTGCATACTTCAAATTTACATGTAATTTACCCATGTTTGCAGTTCGGTAAATTACGTGCTGGTTTTTGTTTAACCAACCTGTGTTTAACGCTGGTTATAGTTAGTACCTGGATTAGCTCTCCTTTTGTGTTATTGGGTCTATGAAACGGTTCTACCTTTTTCCATATTCACTCTTTTGAGTTATTTATTAGGTTTCCCTTGATATGACTCAAGCTTTCTTTGTCTAAGTTTTGAGTCTTGAGGTGGTTTATCTTTAAGTAAAGTAGGATTAAGGTCTGCTTTGTTTAGTTTAGGTTGTAGTTTTAGATTTCGTCGTTCCTCCTGACGAAAAATTTTATTCAAAATATTCATTTTGAATAACATTTTTCTTTCCCAACGAAGACGGTACTGTAACACTGTTTTTTTCACCTGTCCTTGCGGTGGCAAGCACTTGATTTTAAAGTACTTTTTATAGCGAAATTCTCGCTATAGTCTTCTAGGTTGGATTAGGAACATTAGGTATTAAGCTTCAGTAGGTTTGTTAAATAAGTAGTGTGTTGTTTTGATACAATTTGTGTAGGAAAAATGCATAAATCTTTCTACCTTTGTATGGGTCAATTTCCAGTAGTTTAACGAATGTCGGCGATTATACCGCCCACTTTAATCACAAAGCATTCACTTGAATTCATTTTAAAACATCTTTCACAAAGAATTTTAGCACTTTTCAATAATTAAAGCAGATAAACTTTCTTGTTTACATATCTCACAGCTGTCTTTTCAATTGACAAGTGACAACTGTCAGATGTGACGTTTAGCGTTCCGATTCCCGCTAACTGAATGTTTCGGACCAATTAATTTACACTTTGGTGATAAAATCAAATAAATAAATATCACCTATTTGTTATTTTAATTAAATAAAGTAAATGTTAATGTCTCGCATGCTAGTTAAACGTTTTAATATTAATATTCAGACAAAAGGTAAGTAAGTTCAGGGAGTGCGATTGTCTATGGTGTGTCTTTTGTCGATGGTACTCATTCGAGAGAATTCTAGCAAACTCGGTGGATTTCCGCCATTTGACTTTTTCGCCTGTGTCATTCAGAGAGACAGGAAATTTTCGTCATGTGAAGTGAAACCCAATCTATTTTTTTGGTGGGTTTCTATTAATTTAATGATGCGTTGAGCATCCCTTTAAGTGGTGAGTGTTATAATAATACGAATCCAATTATTTGTCCGTTTTTACCAGTGGTATCCAGATTGTAACCTCGTGTCGTATTGTTCTCAGGGCTCCAGCTCATCTATTTATATTTCATCATGTCTTTCATGAGATAAAAACCTGTGATAATTAAAGCCCAAATTTGGTAAGTTTCTCAACCTTGTTATAATGTTAGTTGTAAGGAAAACCTCATATTCAATGTTGGACAATTTGGTGACTTTGATTTTTTTATTACAGGGCTCCCAGGTTTGGTCCAGGAAACGCTTCCAGGTTTCTTCATAGGTTTACTTCAAAATCCCAGTTTGGTCCAGGAAATCTTTCAAGGTCATGGTTTGAGCTTGTTTCGATGTAACGTCGTCTGTGCAGCGGCTTGGCGAGAATTCCATGCTATGATGTCTCATTAAAATCAGCGCGACGAGCACAGGTTAAACCGTACCATTACCATGGATTTATAAAACTAAGCAAGGTATTCCTCAGCTTTCTTTTATTATCATCGCGGCAGTGTTTCTGTAGTATGTACCCGGTGAAGTAATTAACGTTCATATCTAGTACAAAATAGTGTTTTGATGACATGTTCAGACTCAACCCGGAGCAGGTCAACAGCCAATAAATGTACCTACAGTCATGTTTCAAATTTATTTAGCTTCAGCGTAACTCTGGTCCATGAGCCAGAATGTATAAATAATTCTATTTTAATATAAATGTCTTGTGTTAAGATGATAAGTATTAGGTATCTTAGCATAAGTTTTGTGAGTACATATGTATTCGGTTCTTAACGGTCCGCCGACTTGAGAGATATGGTGACGTTTGAAAACTTATTTCAAATGCGGAACCGGCCTCTTAATCCGTCTGACTAACGGGAAACGAACGGATATGCCCTCACCTTTACTTTTAAGGGTTTATATTTTAAATCCCTACTTCTTTATATGGTTTTAATTTTATAATGAACCCAAGGGTATTGTTTTTGTAATAAATGTATGGTCTCACTTTAACCTGTTAAGGGTCCCTGTTAAACCATTTGCCCTTCGTGCGGTTTTAACATTATAATGGGTTCTCAAGGTATTATGTATTAATATAAAATGTGTGACTTCATTTTAACCCTCCGGATTCTTCGTTAAACCATTTATACCCCATGTGGTTTTAAATATTTTTATGACCTATTTTCTGCGAATCGTTGTTAACTTGGTATTAATTATACAACGTGTTAAATAAATGTTTATGTCAACGTAAATACTGGTTTGATTTATTAAACTCACTTTGTTTCGATCCGTGGACAATTTATCTTTTAATTTTTAACTTTCATTGATATCAACGGCGCCCAAAATCATAATTGTTCCATGGATGACTGAGCCACGCGAATCCACACAACCCCTTTGCTCTACCGACTAACATTTTCAGTGGGGTAAATTCCATCTATACCCCGGGGTAAAATTTTTCCCATTACAACCTACCATTGAAAAATGTGAAACATTATAACGTTTTATTTTATAAAATATTCGCTTACATACCTACCACAAAAAAGTTAAAATAAAAAAGCTTTTTAAAAAAAGCAAAACCTCCTTCAAAAATCTTAAAAAAACAGCTCTATAAAAAGAAAGAAATAATGTTCAAATCGATTAATTAAAACACGTCTATTGAAGTCGGGTGGGGCTTTTAGAATATAAACAATACAATAAGTAAAAAAATTACTCCCAGCTCCACCCGACTTCAATAGACGTGTTTTAATTAATCGATTTGAACATTATTTCTTGCTTGTTATACAGCTGTTTTTTTAAGATTTTTGAAGAAGGTTTTGCTTTTTTAAAAAGCTTTTTTTTATATCAATATAAGAAACTCAACTCCAAGGTACAATCTGGGGGTCTGTCGCGAGTAAATAGGTATTTACTAGGTAAACGCGTCTCATTGCAGATCGTATCATTGCTTACAACCAGGCGTGATAGCGGTCAAATGCTTATCTAGGTATATGACATAAAACAAACTTCAATAAATATTTTTGACAAACATTGTTAAAAGCCGTAAAACTTCAATTTCTAGGTAAATTGTTAATATCATTTTCGAATTTCTGAAAACTGAATTACATGAAATCGGTTTAACGAATTTTCAATTCTGTATTGCGAACGAAAAAACAAAATTTAAATCCCTTAATGAATCGGGTTGCGTTCAAGCATTTTATTTCCACGAAGTTTTAATAAATCAGGTTGAATCCGAGTCTTTATAGTTTGTTTGTAGTACGAGACTCAGGTTAGTTAAATTAAGTTGAAAAGTTTAATCTGGTCCTTTCTTATCCATTGCAAGATTTGATTACTTTGTAAAAGGATTAAACATTGTAAAAGTTTGCAATTATTTTTCTAGATTTAGTTTTGCATCTAAGAAAATTATCTGTTCTAATTCAATTTATCTCATATTTTTTTTATATTCAATAAGTAAAATTGACAAAGATAAATTAAAAAACACTTGGATGTTATTTAATTATTCATAGCGTATGTATTTATGGGCAGCTCCTCAAATGGCCACTTTTCTATTCGTTCGCTAACTTAAAAATTAAAAATAAGCCATAAACTCCAAAATTATGTGTCGTAGGCTTGTCAATTCCATACAATACAACAATGTCTGTGATTTACATGAACCTCCGACGTGTGAATGGATCGTTTAATTGCTTATTTTTAAGCTTTAAGTCAGCGAACGAATAGAAAAGTGATCATTTGAGTAGGGGGACTAGCTGGCATTCCATTTAAATCTAAAACGTTCTGGTTTGAGATTAATTGGTAGCAATATACGAAACGAGGTATGTAGTGAAATAGTCACTTAAGTTTAGTGAATCCCGGACACGATATGAGGGAATACGAATAATTAGTCATCGTCCCCTCCCCGGGGAGCCGGGAGGCTGCGCGACCATTATAAACCTATTATACGGACGGTGGTGGCGCTTGTGCACACTACAAGATATCTCCATCAGCCATTTTTTGATGTCCCCACTGCTGGGGCACAGGCCTTCCTTATGGGTGGTAAGGAGGATGGGCCATAACCCACCACGCGGGCCCAATGCGGATTGGTGGGTGTTAACGACTGCAAATGCAGCCGGGACCAACGGCTTAACGTGCCTTCCGAAGCACGGAGGAGCTCGAGATAATAAACTTTTGGTCACCCATCCCATGACCGACCCTTGCGAACGTTGCTTAACTTCCGCAATCGCTGGGCCAGGCGCTAAACCACTGCGCCACCGAGCTCCTCGCATACTACAAGATATACCTACAAATAATTTACTTAAGACGAAAGTTAAACTAAGAAATTACTACTTGCTAATAAAATATACAGAAATGCGTAAAGTGTAACTGCATTGAGCAGAAAAATAAAATTTTCTAATAGGTAGTGACTGTTGAGAAAATATAGACGATTCAAAAGTGCTTATACCTATATAATAATATTAAATTTATTTGAATTTAAAAAAATACTTTGACGTCTATGAACAAACTAGCGACCTTTCGCAACTTCGTTTGCGTGAGCAGTTTTTTGCTATCCCTCGGGAACAATACTTTTTTGGGATGAAAGGTACTCTATGTCCTTCTCTGTACTTCTGGCGACGTGTATGCAAATTTTAATGATATTCCGTTCAGTTGCGTAACAAATAAACAAACAAACGGACTTTCGCATTTATATATTAGTAAGGATAAGGATATTGTCGCCGCTCTATTAGAAGCTGCTCAGAATCCCACCGTCCCAAGAGACGTGAAAATCGACGTTGTAGACGAAGTACCTAGGAAAGGTTTTCTGCCTGTCTTTGTTTGGTACGACAAATTAATTTTTCATTTTATCAGACTACCAACTGGCGCGACTGACATTTACTGGCCCTTGGCATCCAGTCCAAGTGAAGTACGTATCGCTTTTATGATACGAGTCTTAGAGCATTCAACCAATTGAATGCTCTAAGATACGACTATTCATCGATTTATTTCAGATCTTTACAAGCATTTTCAGATGTGGATTTACTCTCTTGTTAATTTAAGCTCTCTTCAAACTCCGTGTGGTGAAAGCGCGGGTACGTTATAAGCTACTTTTGAGTGGACAATAATTTCAATAGCATCGCTTAGCTCCGTATTGAGTGGGCGCACGGTTTACTGGCATAAATCATATTCATTCAATTAACGGACCTTTCTGCTATTATAGTTATTGTTGTTGGAGTTTGTGTTGGCATATAAATCATGATGAAGTACCTAACAATAGAAATAAGATAAGTTTTATTTTCTATAAATATAATATACATTTAAGTTATAAATTTAAATACAAATTCAGGTAAGTAAAAACACGTTGAGAACAATAAACGTATTGAGTAATGAAATAAACTAGGGGGCTAATTGTCTAATTTTAAAATCTGTCGTAATCGCTTTCATTTGACAGATGGATGTGACACATTGCTGTATTTCTTTGGTAAGTTTTTATTAATGCCAAAAAAAATCATAATGTGGTACATCTTGAAAATGATTGTAATAGATTTTAGAAATTAGACAATAGAAAGGCAGGTTGGTATTACATTTTTGTAATAATATTTTTTTGACCAAAATTGTCTTAAAACATTTTCCGTAAATAATAATTTCTTGTTCATAATAGTTACTGCTTCTTAAGGGGTAGATACAATTATTTGGTTTCCAAAATTTACAACTTGGACAAACCTCCCATAAATCATCTCTGCCGTAGGTATTTTTTTTATTAAATAGTTATGTTATGCATTTCATTGACAGTAATGATAGCTAAGTTTGATTTGGCTTTAATTCAAACTGAAATTCAAACTGATAAATGTGGAATTCAAAATTCATAAAGTTTTGTTTAAAAACATTTTTCCGTAAGTTGGAGGACTATTTCTCCGAAATGTGACTCGAATAATGCTATGAAAGGATAAAGTTTTCTCTATCTAATGAAACTAGAGGATACACGCTAAAGCCAACCGGTCGGCAGTGCGTGTACATACATTAATCTTGGCCCGGACAGCCCGGATCACCCGCCAACCTGACCCAGTTAATGCTAAGTTTGTACTAGCCTACATTAAATACTACTGATCGAAGCTGATGTTAAGAACAATATAATATTATCAAATATTTATTAAGTCATTTGGTTCTGAACTGAGAGTGTGCCAATAGACATTTTTATAGATAAAAAACCCAAGATAATTTAAGACCTTAGGCAGCCATTACATGGTCATCCAAGCGTCAGTCAAATTCCATCAGTCATGAATTACGTTTGACTGATTGACTGATGGAAAGAAGAAATCACATCATGCAACCATCAGTCACTACATTACACGGTAGGTTAACCGTCAGTCACAGCCCGTGACTGTGGTTAAACTGACAGCAAAACCTAGCGTGTAATGGCTGCCTTAGGGTATTTTTAAAGTTTGAAATGGCAATTTTGAACAGAGTATTGTTAGTAATTAAAAACCAATACTGCCATGGAGCTCGATGACGCAGTGGTTCAGCGCCTGGCCAGCGATTGCGGAGGTTAAGCAAGTTTCGCAAGGGTCGGTCATGGGATGGGTGACCCAAAATTGATTATCTCGAGCTTCTCCGTGCTTCGGAAGGCACATTAAGCCGTTGGACCCGGGTGCATTTGCAGTCGTTAATACCAATCCACATTAGGCCTGTGTGGTGAGTTATGGCCCATTCTCCTTATCCACCCATAAGGAAAGCCTGTGTCCCAGCAGTAGGGACATCAAAATTGGCTGATGGTCACTGCCATGGAAATTAAAATTGTACTATTGATGAAATCAAACTGGTGGTAATCTGTTTTCCATCTAACATATACTGGTGGTATCTTCTTCCGTTTAGTACAGATAGCTGCAATCAGACGTAGCCCTTTTAATGGTTTTAGCTAATCTACGGACATCACACATCATGCACTTATCGCGACACTCGACGGTAGGGCTGCTAAACTTATAGTTTTAATAAGGATATACCTACTTGCATGAGGATACCTTCAGTAGATACTTAGTGTGTGCTATATAAAATGTATTAGTATGGTTTGCATTGAAAATTAGTTACCTAAGAGTCAAAATGCATTAAAACCTATGTTATGGGTTTTTTGTTGAAATCGAAGGATCTAACTAAAGTTTTTGACTGACTTTTGACGATTTTGTAGAAAATCATTATACTTAATGCAATTATTTTAAAATATCTAGATAAAAAAACTTTTTTCATAATTTAATAATGTTCTTTTATCTAAATATTTTAAAATAATTGCATTTTGTAAGTATGCTGATTTTCTTGAATATCGTCAAAAGTCAGTCAAAAACTTCAGATCCTTCAATTTCGAGAAAATAATAATCATTTATTACTTAAAAGACTAATAATCGATCTCCGGTCGACCTCTGGTGCCATCTACACGATTTTATATTTTTTACAATCCAATATTTAATAGGGGTCTCCACGCAAAGCTTAAGCTAGATGGCGCTAGCGGGGAACCGACCGTTATTATCAGTGTTCTTGATTGGTTAAAATACGTCAGAAATGACATTTAACATTTGAAACAACCAATCAAACGATTTTAGGACGAACGCTTGTGGCGCCATTAGTTCCTCAGTATGCATCCCCATTACGAGTATAATTGTCATCCCTAATAGTAACAAATGTGATCGATCGCGCGATAGTGCGCGCGCGGCTGCGAGCGGCGACCTATCGCGTGCGCGCCGCCATTACTGCGCTCAAATGCATTACTGCACCATCGTTTTGTTCACCTTTCTATAATTCTCGTGCCACGTCCTTATCGCCAGGGAGCCACTAATGTCATAATTTCATGACGGTTATTGCTTTCGTGCATTTCCGTTGATTTGATGTAATAATAAGGTTTTCTTGAAAGCTCTGACACAGAGTTATGATTAAAATTAATATTCTAAATACAATATGTTTATTTGTATAGCGCGATTTTTTTCTTTTTAAATAAGTATATATAAAAATTATATGTTGTCGATAGCTACTTAAATGTTTATTCATTTGGACATATAAATTACATAAAAAAAGTTGGATAAACTAAATAATTTGTCGCCTTAAATAAATCTCAACCATTAATAAATAATAACTAATAATTATTATTAATAAATGTATATAAAGATAATAATAACTATAATGAAGTTGACAAACTTGCTTCACGTTCACGTATATTTATTGCTAATATTTAAACATTTATGTTAACGTTTAAACGAGAAGAACAAGAAAGTTAATCATTTCAAAAGAAGGAATTATTAATATTACTTCAATGGCATCAAGTACTATACTGTTTTTAAGTGATAAATAAACATACAACAGAAAGCAGCTTGATAAATGACACTTTTATGCAAATTTAAAACTTGTGGTGAAGTATGTGCTACGGTATTTCTACCTTTAAACAACTTTTTGCGATAACTTTTGTATTTCTACATTGCAACAGCGCTTAAAACGAAACGTTGGATTTGAAAATGTTTTCCATGTAAATCATTGTAGCATATTTTATTTCCATTTCAACTGCAAACCTCTCGTGACAAGAGACCATTATCACTAATATATTCACTTATTTTGTACTATAATACTCGTACTTGACAAATAACAGGTTTTTTATAAAAACTAATGGCTTTGTTTATTGTTAACAACATACTATTTCTTGAAATGCATTATGATGAGAGAGTTTTTAAATTTTCCTCAGTTTGAACTAATATACGATACAAGTAGATTTGTTTCAAACAGAATTGATATAAAACATGAAATGAAACACTTTTTAACGGATACTAGCGCGGTTTTATTGAAAGTACTTTAGTAGATAATTAGTTGATATTTGGATTGATATTTGATTTTCCCGACGTTTCGGCACTTTTGCAGCTGCCGTGGTCACGGGGGACTGAAGCTACTCGTGAGCCTACCCTCAAGCGATGAATTTTTTAAAGACGTTCAAATTAACATTTAACGAAAATTTTAATTAGTTAAAGTTTATTTAACAAAAAATCATCGCTTGAGGGTAGGCTCACAAGTAGCTTCAGTTTCCCGTGACCACGGCAGCTGCAAAGGTACCGAAACGTCGGGAAAATAAAAAATCGAACTAAATACCAACTAATTACCAAAGTACTTTCATTAAAACCGCGCTAATTTCATGTCTAGTGAGCGCGTTAGCTTGAGAAGTGAATATGTCAAACAGAATTTATTCGTATTATACATAGTTTGGTTTAACAGACGATCCCATTCCTGAGCCAACGGTATCCTGATCGGCTGTAGCTCGTCTTCTTTAAGCATGACTAAGTTTTCCAATAAACCTGCGATATTTTTCCCGATCCCGGGAGTGCTAGCTTTATCGTATTATACGCAGACATCCAGGCTTTAAGTTCGTAAACAGCTTACCGGAGAGTTGCAAATAAACTGTTATGGCTTCATAAATGAAAGTTATGCATAACTGTGCAATAGCGGGACGACGCCGACGTCGTTTGCAATGCTAAACGGACAGCTGTGCTGGTTGTGGGAAACTGTAGTAGAATCGGTTGTTACCATGAAAAGAAAATGTGCAACAGAATATTCTTACTTTGTAATATTTTTGCATAGAAATTTAATAATAAGTGCCTGAAATATTAGGTAAGCACCACACTAAAAAATATTTAAAGTAATGTAAGAGAATGTCAAAATGTTACTTTTTAAACGCTCCAGAAGAAGATAACCCAGAATTAAATAAGACTATGGTTTTACTGGCGGCCCACCCTCGCTTCGCTACGGTTAAACTAAACATTTTGTACATAAAGATTAATCTTTAAAATCTTAAAAAAAAACCAAAGATACATTAATGTTTTATGCAGAGGAATATCCCACCATGCATTGCTATCGTTCTATATCAACAAATTTACACAAAACCTTGACATATTATATACTCAAACCTTTCTTATGAATAACACTATTTATTAGTGAAAACCGCATGAAAATCCGTGCAGTAGTGTTTGAGTTTAACGCGAGCAAACAGACAGACGCGGTGGCCGGTGGAGGACTTTGTTTTATAATATGCAGTGATAATATTGCTGTTCATAACACGCTTACACGCTTGAGTACCTTAGTAAGGTTCTCAACCCCGGGATAGGCAATAAGTGTTAATGGTTAATGCACACGTGCTTTACTTCGCATAGTAAGTGTAAACATCACACAGCACTCCTGCGCGTAGTAAAGTATTAATTTGGCTGATGAAGCGCGATAGCCAACGCCGCCCGCCCGCCCGCTGCTTGCCGCTCGCCCGCCCGCTGCCGCGCCACCTGCCCGCCGCTCTCTAGCGCCCTCCAATTAACCAGCTGTAGTCATTAACTGTGGGGAGATTGAATACGTTCTCATTTGTAACACTATACTATTAGCATTTCTTAAGGGCCCACCGAGCCTCCACTAGCGCCGCAAGTCAAGAAAAAATCATTACAACGAAATAACTATTTTTAATGAAATTCTGCATAAATAAAACTAGCATTAGTTATAAACTATTTTTTGTATGCGTTTTTTTCCTGGTTTAAATGTGTTTGTGTAGTTAAAACCTGGATTAACGCCTAAAGGGCCACTTTGGACGTTAATCCAGGTTTTAACTACGCGAACATTTAAACTAAGAATTTAAAAAAAAAAACAAAAATAGTTAATAGCCAATACTAGTTGGCATATTTTTCAGAATCTTATTTAACATAGTTATTTCGTTGTAATGATTTTTCTTGATTGGCAGCGCTAGTGGACGTGCGATCCGCCCTTAAGATTTCCTATTGTCAGGGAAATAAAATAAATAAGGAACGATTTTTCCCTTTTAACTTTATGATATTTTTATGAAAATGCTACATGCCCAATTTAATTGATAACTGACATTATTATTGAAGAGTCGAAGAATAAACTAAAATAAAACTTGTTATAAATGTTCCTTTGAACCTATTGCTGCCAAAGCAATAGGTATATTTTACATTATTAAGAAGCGTTTGTTCCTTAGAATAATAATAAACGACCTCTTGTAAATGTTCTGAAAAGATTTCTTTTGAATAATTAATTACATTATAACTAGGTATACTGTTTTTCATAAATAGCATATTAATATCTCTGCCGTAACATAATGGGCAGGTAAATTACACGGGCTAGGCAGTAACATTGCCGAATTATTATAGGTACAATGTGTATTTTTCTCTTAGTAATCTGCCCAACAAATGAATATTAAACCAGGTACTTTTTCCGGGTAACGATATTTAGTAAGTACCTACTGCCACAAAATAAATGCTATGCGTGGCGGTCACTTTATAACAATAATAATACTGCTGGCGTAGTAGGTAGTCAGCATATTATGCCAACACGAGCGTAAATATAAGCACACCTGTAATTCGAGTGATAAACTGATAAATAATTTAAAAGGTAACCTGATAAATTGGTTTAATAAGCGGCGGTGCGTGACAAGCGACGCTCGCGCCCTCTAGCTGAGAGTTTGTTGTGCTTTTTCAATAGGTATAACACCCGTATTTACAAACGTTACTATACTTTTTTTTTTTACTAGCGGCCGCCCGTGACTTCGTCTGCGTGGAAAGATTTTTTGCTATCCCTCGGGAACAGTGCTTTTTTCGGGATGAAAGTTACCCTATGTCCTTCTCTGTACCCCTGACAACGTGTATGCAAAATTTCATGACGATCGGTTGAGTAGTTAAGACGTGAAGGCGTAACAAACAAACAAACAAACGGACTTTCGCATTTATAATATTAGTAAAGATTAGGATATTATAGGATAAGGATATACATTTATAATATCAGTAAGTACCTATAGATACAGACATCATAGCTTATTTTACGATTAAAGTAATAATAACCCTTAGTGTAGATGAGTTTTTAAACCCAAACTATGAGGTCACACAGTAGGAGTAGCCGCAAACGCACAGAGCGTCCCAACTAGGGTTGCCAACTTTTTTTGCATCAAAAATAGTAGTTTCAAGATTTTTAGTGTAAAAATATAGTAGATGGCGAAAAAGTCCAAAAAAAATAGTAGGTTGCCGTTTTGAATGGAGGGTTTTAAAAAAGTTGCATTTTTCATACTTAAGTACTAAAATTTTCATAATTTATTCAACAACCATAAAGACAAGTGTTTAATCACTAAATTATTATGCTATTACTTATGTGCATATAAGTAATATTTTTAATTACCTACTTTTTTTTTATTTTTTCACTAGTAAAAATATTGTAGTTTTGCCTACTATATATTTTTTCAAAAAATATAGTAGGCGAGCCCTCAATATAGTAGGATACTATATTATATAGTAGGGTTGGCAACCCTAGTCCCAACTATTATCTCCGCCAATTGGTAATGTGCAGGAACCTTGTCACATTCACATCCACGTTGACGTGATCTGCAACTAAATATTTATGAAACAAGAAAATTCTAATAAGTAATCTAATATACTAATTATTGAAGTCTTGATATATAAAAAAATACAATTGTTTTTCGTTTTTGAGGTTAAAAAAATGGCCGCCAGGCGCATTACCAATTGGCGGGGATAGTACTAATCACACGTAACACGTTAAACAAACGAGCCAATCACAGAGCTCTATTTCAACACAGTGCGTTCGCATAAGCAAGGGTCACTTGAGTATTGTTCGTGAGGGTGTCATTAACATTAAGTTTTAGTTAAGTGTTAGCTTAGAAAAGGCTTTATGGTTTTACTTTTTATATTAAAACCACCACTGAAAATAAAAAAACAGCTGAGTGAGCGTCTCCTCGGTATAATTATTAGAACGCATGAATAATTCAATGTTATAATGACAACAAATAATATCAAATTGTATTGATAATGACCAAATAATTAATATCCGGATGTTCAGTAGTTTAATATGCAGGTGGCAACCTAAAAGGCCAGGATACGCCTGGAATCATAATTAACACAAGCTAACCAAACTATAAATCATTAAAATATTATTACTAGCGTACGTAACTACATATTATCTCGACACTATGAATATTGAATTGGACTGATTTTGATTGATTACTGAGAAATATGTTCATTGATAATGGAGGTGCTTACTCCACAATTTGGGCGGAAAAGATATAAACAAAAAATTAGCGTTTTTCCCTAAGCACACGGGGGCTGGTTTTTGATATATAATAAGTGGACTGTACTGAGGATGTAAGAATATATGTTGCGTGGGTGTTCGCGATCTATAAATTTTGAATATTTAGGTAAAGTTGCAAAGCGCTTGTAAATATTAGGCTACAGAGAAATGGGCATGAAATCAAGGGAAAATTGGTAGGAACACACACCTGGTTTTGATGAAAGTCTTTCTCCTGATGAAAATGCGCGTCCTTGAGGTTTCTTCTCGGTCGCCGAAAGCGGGTTGAAATCACTTAACACCACACAACACTTCACAATGTCTATCAAATATAGCGGTTTCTTCAAGTATAAAAATTCGTTCTTCTCTGTCTGAGCTCACGTCGCGAATTCACAAAGTCAATTGGAAGACTACTGGTCTATTCGCGAAGATTCGATTACTTATAAAAAAAAAACATCGGTGCACAATTCACACACGCGCAAACGGGACGGCAATAGTTCGACGTGCGTGTATGAAAGGGATGGGAGATGATAGGATAAACGCTTTGCAAATAATGCATTTTCAATTTAAATTCATACTACAATTAATACGAAATCCAACAGATAATATTAGCCCTCTTCTTACAAGTGTAAAATTGTTCATCATGATTATATTAATGTAAAGGTTACCTCGATACAGGCTTGCCTAGTGAGGAACCGGAAGATATTTCGTCTTAGTATATAAGCTTTGTCTGCAAAAGTGTCTTAATCTTGTGTAAAACGTGGTTTAGTTTAGTTTATAGGCCTTTTGCTGTATTAAATACATTTTTCATTTTCATTTTCATTTTTCATGTAAATAACGAATAAGTTTCAAATATACGTATCGTTCTAATATTTAAACATTAATACAATCCGTGACCAAAATCTGGTATTATCCTTACTTAATATTATAAATGCGAAAGTCCGTTTGTTTGTTTGTTTGTTACGCCTTCACGTCGTAACTACTGAACCGATCATCATAAAATTTTGTATACACGTTATCAGGGGTGCAGAAAAGGACATAGGGTACCTTTCATCCAGAAAAAACGAACAGTTCCTGAGGGATAGTAAAAAACTGTCCACGCAGACGAAGTCGCGGGCGGCCGCTAGTTATGATAATAAAAATATATTTTGACCAAGCTTGTAATGCTCTACTCTGTCACTGATACAAAATAAATGTGGTATTCGTTAAAATTTTCATGGGTGATGGTTTTCCAAATTTTATGATCAAAATCCTTACTAATATTATAAATGCGAAAGTCCGTTTGTTTGTTTGTTTGTTACGCCTTCACGTTTGAGCTACTGAACCGATCATCATGAAAAATGCATACATGTTGTCAGGGGTACAGAAAAGGACATAGAGTACTTTTTATCAATAAAAAACGTACTATTCCCGAGGGATAGTAAAAAACTGTCCACGCAGACGAAATGCGGGCGGCCGCTAGTAATCAATATAATTAATTATTCTAGACAGCCGCAAACGTTCCTCGTTATTATATTCCAGAAAATAGGAATAACTTTTAATTAGTTGTATCACAATAATAATTGCCAAACCAGTTTGACCATTAATTAGAGTGACAGATGTGCAAAACAAACCAGTAACCAATTTATTTAATTATTGAGTTCCCAAATTCGTCAATGGCATATTCATAATTTGCGTCTGTTCTGTGCAATTAGCAGTTCGAGTTTAATTAAATATTGTGTTTCGTGCAATGCAACCTGTTATGAGTTTATCCCTGGGGAAGCTTTTCTAGTTAGCGAGTTGAAGTAACCTTCACCTATTTTGCGTGGTATGCATTCAAATTTTATTCATAGTCTACTCAATGAAGAAATGAATTTTAAAATAAAATAAGATTATAATTTTAACTCATCATCATCTGCTTGCCCTAATCGCAATTAATTTGTAGTAGGCGCAGTGCGTACTTCTTTACCATTCTTCCTTGTCACCCATTCTCGACGAGGACGAATGCATTACATAAGACATAAGCCTATCAATCATCCCTTTTCATAACATACCAAGTCAGAATTGTTTAGGTTATTTTTTAGGTATTTTGTTAGGTTTCTAAATTACTCATTTACATATTTTTTGAGTACGGTAATCTGGTTATCGTATCCACTCCTTTCATTTCGTCCCGAGGTCCCCAATCTTTATTGTATAAATAATAACAAATACAGGGTGTCCCAAAACTTGCCACAAGAAGGGAGTAAGTATCTCAAATATTGAAGGTAGGAAATTTTACTCAAAGAAGACTTCATTTTGATTTAAAAAATAATTGAAAATTAAGTCTTCTTTGAGTAAAATTACCTATCTTCAATATTTAATTAAGGTAATTTCCTTCCATGTGGCAAAGATTTGAGACACCCTGTATATTTTTAGATTTTTACAAGATAAAGGAATTGTGGTATGATATAGATTAAGATGCTTCAATTGCTTGTTATTAAGGCTCAATTACACTACACAATTTTAAGCAAGCGATTTTAAGACTGTCTTGAAATCGACTAAGAATGCGCGCATTTACACCATACAATTTCTAGCACGCTCGGCCGTGCTTACTGTCATGGTAAAAGAGAAGGCAGTAAGTCTCTTATGTCTTTTTCAATCAACGTAGTATTGGAGTTATTGACATTGTAGTTTTTGTATTTGTTTTATTTTCTGTTTTAGTTCTTTAATTACTTACCTAATACCAAATTCCTTTTCTTTAATCATTATTTGTTAAGAGGTTAATAATAAATATTTTCAATTTCCTGTCGTTGTGTCAAATAAAATTTTAGGTACCTATCTCCTTACATATTCTTTCCTTCCTTACTTATATTAATCAATCACTTTTTTCAACTTTTATCTACCTATTAGAAACCTAAATAACATTAATATCTGACTAGGTTGAAAATTCGAAAGGCTCACGAATAGAAATATTTTACCTAGTAGGTTTGAAGTAGTAGTAGGTATATTTACCTAGTATCATTTTATTTAAGTAGGTAAAAACCTCTAATGTATAGGTACTTACTTAATGCAAATTGCAAGAATCGTATCAAACAAGACTGTCGCTCTCGTGAATAACTCGCCGGACGCACACGCCGCACCGCACCAAACCGCACACCAATGCGAACGCGACGACTCGCGCGCGGGCCGGCCGTGGCAGCGCGCCCGCCCCTTGGCGTGACCCGCCCCGCGCCACGTCCGCCCACGGCATCCGGCTCAGAAGGTGCACATCGTCGTTGTTGTCGGTCGCGCACGTATCGACCTACCTAGATATCGCGTTATTATACGTTACACTATTTCCCAACAAAGTACTCGTCAAGACGATTCAATCGAGCCCAAACTCGATGGGGTTGCATGGTTTTATAATAGAGTTCCTATGGCCTTCTTTCGGCTCCATCATCAGATCCTTGGACACTATTTCCCATTAGAGTACTCGCCAAGACGATTCAAACGAGCCCAAACGAGCTCAATGGGGTAGCGTGGTTTTATTAAAGAGTTCCAGTGTCCTTCTTCCGGCTCCATCATCAGACCCTGGACACTATTTCCCAACAAAGCACTCGTCAAGACGATTCAAAGGAGCCCAAATTCAATGGGGTTGCACGGTTTCAATATTAAGTTCCTATGGCATGGCCTTCCAGCTTCATCATCAGAGCCTGGACCTCGTCTCCCTTTAAAGTACTCATCAAGACGATTCTAACGAGCCCAAGCACGATGGGGTTGTATGGGTATATTGAAAGTTTCAAGTCTCTAGCTCATCCGAAAGCTAGTTTAAATCATTAGCAAACTTTGTGGAGAAACAAACAAACACACAAGCAAACGAGAAAGCAACCTAATAAAAGCGTGTTAAAAACAACCTACCTACCTATAAATTTCAAGTCTCTAGCTCATCGGGAAGCTAAGTAACATGTCCAATGGCACTTAAATTTCCCAGGCCCAACCACCTCAGTGCATGCCACAGTGGATGTAAAACGATCCTTTCCGCTTAAAAAAATATATTTAGCGATCATAGACACAATTTGTCTTCAGATCATTTGTAACAGTAGTTAGTCGTATACATTGTTAAAGGTAAACTTCAATCTCAAATAAATATTTTCGCAAATACGATTGTTATCGTTGAGTAATAATACCTTTTAAGAATAAAAAACCTTAAAAAACGACTTTTTTATTATTTCATGTTGCATATTTTGGTCTTTTTTATGGATTTTTGTGCATATTTTAGCTATTTTCCTTGCATATTTGCATGCATATTTTGGGCTATCTCTAATAATAAGAAACAGTATTTATACATATCAATCCTATTTGGTATTTGTCTAACGCACAAAGATTTCAACACTGTATAGTTCAAAGAAAATTGGTAAATCAGTTGGCACTGCGCAACACCGGGTAACTGGCATTTTCAAATTTGGAATCGAAGAAAATCGGCGAACCGAGACATCTGGCGGCGCTGATAACGGTCATTGCCAATAACCTCGTGCCATACGCTGTATCGGAAACGCGTAAACGGGATGGCGTTTGGCACTCTTGGCACTCTGCCGCGACGCCCAATTGAATAACGATTAGTGATACTCCTCTTGGAGTGATTCATTATGTCGCCGTCGGCTTGATGGAGCGTAATTGGCCGCGATATCGCGTTACATGCTTGTGAGGAGAACGTTTGGGCGGATTGATTTTCATAATGATTTTAGCATGAATTCATTAGTTATTCCGCTATGTTTGGTACTCACCTATAGCTTGCAGTCCGCTAATATTTTATTTGGAAGAATATTTCTGTTGCACACTTGGGTTGAGTACGCCTCACAAGGGGGCGATAAACACTCCCATTTATATTTTCATCGTTTGTTAATATTATCGTTGTGGGCGTATTTTACCATCAAGTTGGTAAGGCGCATAAGGTAAAAGGTTGGGAACCCCTGGTCTATGTAATGTTCAATATCTTTTGATAACATTGTTCCAGGTATTTTTAATCCTGTCCTTTATTGCATTACAGTACGGGAACGCCAAACAATACCCAAGACGAAAATTGTCTGTGTTATTAAGTCGTATTGTACTCGGCGGTACATTTTGTTACAAGGAAGCAATAATATCGTCTAACGAACCGCCCGTAGCCTCCTTTCAGGAAACATAGTCAGACACCAACTTGGTAATGGTCACGAAATCGTGATAATAATGCAACAGGAAATTGCTTGTAACGGAAAAGTATAATGTACCGTTGGCCAACGAAATGAGGCACGAACAATAAGAGATCTAGAAAAGAAAATTATAAGAAAAGGATAATTATTCTGAGGAAAAATAATTTATAGGGAAGGAAAAAAGAAGCGCAGTAAACAATTTTATCGACCGTAAAAATTATCCCAACATTCAACGCCGTATCGATTTCATTTTATCAGTGAAATGCTAAAAAAATAATTAAAGAATAAAGAAATTAGGTATTTAATACGAGCGATTCTCCAAATGTCTTGGAGAATTCGATCCTTATGCAATCAGTTCAGAACTATCTAAATACTCGAGAACATGGAACCGCAGCGAAATAAACTAAGCAATCGTCTGAGTACTCGTAAATATGAAGTGAAATGCATCACTTCGTATTTACGAGTAAAATTCGTATTCATACGATTCGTTATATCAAAGCGGACGTACATTGATAGAGCCCCGAATTCACTACAAAATTTTAAAGAGTCGACGTGCCACTTGCCGTTAAATCCCCTTTGTTTCAAACAAATACAATTCAGGAACACAGCTTCATTCGACTATAGAATATTTTCGCTTTTCCCTCGATGCAGTGGCGTTGGAAACACCGAGTGTTCAGACGAAATGCGTTCGAATTCTATTAAACAGTACATGACAGGTGCGCTAGGTATTGCGTTCGAAATGTTGCTGTGAAAAAAGTGGTTGATTCATTCAAAAATGGAACGAAGTCCGATCTACTGTGTCCAAAAGGCTGGCAAAAATAAAATAAAGCCATCATCACTGATTTTGATGAAACGTTTCGCAAACTGAATATTATAATAGCTCTATTTTTACTGTGTCGATACTGTTGATTTATAGAAATACAATATTCATATGGCAGACAGTTTTCTTATCCCAATTCAATAAGTATTTGCTTTTCCTCGCTATTATGAGAAGATCAAACGATATCAAAAGGAAGATATATTTTTTATCTACGTTTTTTTACACCGTTACAGGTCTCGAAGGAGGAATAATGATCCAATAAACTATTCCGCGCCGACGATACTCCAAATTGTGGACGCCATATTGTTAGTCCCGAAAAAAGGGTATTTATCTTCGTTCCGTATGAAAAGAGATCACTTTTCAAAAATACCATCGCAAAAAAATCTTAGATACGACCACTGTTTTTTAGGGTTCCGTACCCAAAGGGTAAAAACGGAACCCTATTACTAAGACTCCCGCTGTCCGTCTGTCTGTCTGTCTGTCACCAGGCTGTATCTCATGAACCGTGATAGCTAGAGGTGAGGTGAAACTTTCACAGATGATGTGTTTCTGTTGCCGCTATAACAACAAATACTAAAAACAAAATAAAATAAATATTTAAGGGGGGCTCCCATACAACAAACGTGATTTTTTATTGCCGTCTTTTGCTCGCTATTAATAACGACTGCAGGTAGACAGTTGAAAATTTCACAGATGATGTATTTCTATTGCTGGTAAACCAAAAAATACTAAAAACAGAAAAAAATAATAAGGGGGGCTCCCATACAACAAACGTGATTTTTTGCTGTTTTTAGGGTTCCGTACCCAAAGGTTAAAAACGGGACCCTATTACTAAGGCTCCGCTGTCCGTCTGTCTGTCTGTCTGTCACCAGGCTCTATCTCATGAACCGTGATAGCTAGAAAGTTGAAATTTTCACAGATTATGTATTTCTGTTGCCGCTATAACAATAAATACTAAAAACATAATAAAATGAATATTTAAGGGGGCTCCCATACAACAAACGTGATTTTTTGTCGGTTTTTGCTCGATATTAATAAAGACAACAGGTAGACAGTTGAAATTTTCACAGATGATGTATTTCTGTTGCCATTATAACAAAAAATACTAAAAACAGAATAAAATCATACAAAAAACGATAGAATGATATTTTTTTTGCCGTTTTTGGTACGGAACCCTTTGTGCGCGAGTCTGACTCGCACTTGGCCGGTTTTTTTGGTACGGAACCCTTCGTGCACGAGTCCGACTCGCACTTGACCGGTTTTTTTACACTTATTTAAACTTTTTACACGGTTTTTTAAACCTGAACAAAAATCAACATTACTAAAGAATTATATAAAAATTGACCACGACTTTTTGTTGCACAACTTAACGTAAGACGCGGAAAGTAATTTTCAAATACTGAGGAAATATTTATCTTTCCTCTAGACGCCGATTACTACAAATATTGACTACCCACCATAGACAACATCGTCAAAATGTAATTTGTTTCAGTCATGCATGAGTGCATGACTGACATATGTGATAGATAACAAAAGAGTGACATGACAACAGCCATTTAGAATGGCCATCTGCGCTTCGTCCGTCCATGGAACGTCCATTTCCTTTCATAGGACATCCATTTAGCGTGGCGTAGTTTGCAGTTTCATATTTAGAAGCCATTTGTCAGGAAGCGTTGCGACTGTGACCGAGTTCAAGGGAATATGGACCCCACGAGTTATGACCACCCGCCGCCATATTTTAATACGTCGCGGGATTTGTGTAGAAACCGGAATATTGTAATCTGACTATTTAACTATGAAATTCCGGATTATTGTGATTGAAAGCCAAGTATTATTGAGTTTTCTGTGATTTAAAAATCTGATTTTACCGGTTTTGCAAAAAATTGTAAGATAGGTAAATGTTTTTACAGTATACATTAAATCATACATTACATACATTATACATACATTACATCATCAGTGGCCATCGTTGTGTGATTGTGGAACTCTTCTTCATTGGTTCTTCCAATCACACACAGCGTACACCCTCCTTCGCGCTACTCTCCTTCGCCGACTGTTTACAATATTTCTAAGATAATATCAATTTTATGGGAATGTTCAGTAAACATAATGCTGCTGAAGCTTGTCCGAAATATTATAAACGATTGTAGATGTTCAATCACAATCATCCGGAATTTGAGAATTTTCCTAGCAAGATTATAAAATTCCGGTTTCTACAATAATCCTGCGACATATACAAACGGTATGTTTCGCTGTGCTCCTCTTTGTTTTATTTACAAACCTCATTTAGGGGTAGGTACGTGATTTGAATATATAACAACTATTTTCAGTACAATAGCTATGTACTGATCTTAGAACTTACCAATCAGTAGGTACATTATTATTCCACGTTAGAATCTTATTTTTGAGACACAATAATCCTAAGGCAGTTTGTCTTTGAAGTATGTTATTTTATCAGAACGTATTTTACCAGTATAATATTACGTTAACAGAATACTAATTAATATACGTTACTAACAGTATTTGTCAAAAAACTTTTCCTATAATAACATGCATTTCAGAAAAATATTATTAGACGTCATCCATCATTTATTCATCATAAATATTTTTTGAGAACAGGAATAAAATTGTCTTCCTGTTGTTTGTCTTCAAACTTTTTTCATATCCAACTTGACCCACTTACAAAAGTAAACAGTAGCAATTTGCATATTTTGGTTCGCATACAAAAATATTTGAAGGTTTTTTTGTATAGCTTGAGGAGGATTCCTTGTTTTGAGTTTGATTCTGAAGGTTATAAAAATGACTAAAAAGAGAGAAAATGAGTAAAGATTATGTTGTCCTTTTTAAATCGGTGGGTATGATTATTTGATAAAAAAATATGTATGAATTTTCATTTGTTTTTTACTTAATTGATATTATTATCTGTGTGCTGTATCCAGTGAAACCAGCCCCCCATTTCAGTCCGCTATGAAAATGTATACTTAACCCAAAGTGACCGTCTATATTTTAGTAAAAATACATTCTAAAATTTTGTGAGCGCATCACGCAAAAACCGCTGAACTAATTTTGATGGGCTTATCATAGTTTGGTAACTAATGGAGCCAACTTTAAAACTTAGCCATGTTTCATCTAATTTGGGTCGGTGGGACCAGGGAAACATCTTGAACTCTTCGTCATTATAGATTTCATATATTTTTTTTTTTTTTATTTTTTTTATTTAAGGTACTCCAACAATGTACATACAAAAACATACATAGGTATAAACAAACATTTGCCACTAGAATGCTTGTATGACATCAATTACAGGTGTACTCAGCATGCATCAAAAAATAAAATGTTGGCCTTTAAAACTAATAATAAAAAAACGAGCTTACAATAATAATTAAGAATTAATAATCCAGTTACTTAAAAAAAAAAAAACTTTACAAGAAATTTTTAGGCACCTATATAATATTATACTTATAAATTTAGATAATTAGGTTACTGTAAAATCCTGTGGTCTGAGGCATTTGTGTTTAAATATTCTATGGCTATCAGCAAAAACATCTAAATTTACGTTTTCGTTGTTCTTAATAAAATTATTATAAGTTTTACATATTCTAACACATGGAGAATTCGAGCCCAAATTAGTTCTGCACAGAGGTGTGTGAAACAGATCCTTGTTGGTGTGTCGAGAGTTAAATCTCGGCACACGGAAGCTAATCCGATGTAATATTTCTTTGTCACATACTATACCATTCAGAATCTTATACAATAAGGACATGTCCATCATGCGTCTTCGATCGCTCAATTTATCCATCTTAAAGTGATCGAGTCGGTCTTCATACGAACTACGACTACTGATGTCACGAGATTTAAAAGCTAGGTGGCGGGTGAAACATCTATTTATGCTTTCGATCCTATCTGAATGAATATGGTAATATGGATTCCATACAGTACTTGAATATTCGAGAATACTTCTAACCAACGAATTATATAGGACTATCCTAGAGTTAATTCCCTTAAAGTTTTTTGTTATTCTCTTGATAAAACCCAACATACGGGAGGACTTCGACACTATGTTGTGACAATGCGAAATGAACGACAGTTTACTATCGATTATGACTCCCAAGTCACGTACCTCTTAAATTTTTGACAATATCTGACCATTAATATTATACGATGATAACATCGGAAGTTTTTTCTTTGTAAAGGTCATCTGAAAACACTTTGAGACGTTCAAAGTCATATGGTTGTTTGTACACCAATTGTCAATATGGTTAAGATCCTCCTGCAACAATCTAACATCTTCACCACTCACGATTTCTTTATAAATCTTCATGTCATCTGCAAATAAAGAGCAGTGACAATTCTTGATGCAATCAACAATGTCATTCACAAATAGCAAAAAAAGAATTGGACCAAGATGCGACCCCTGTGGAACCCCCGAAGTCGACACATATTGAACAGATTTACAACCATTAACAACAACTGATTGACACCGATTGCTAAGGTAAGACTTAAACCATGCCAGCAGCGCTCCTGATATTCCATACGATTTATGCAACTTGGATATTAAGAGTTCATGATGGACTTTGTCAAAAGCGCTACTGAAATCGGTGTAAATGGAATCCACTTGACCTCCAGCATCGACTTTCTCGACTAAGTAGCTCACATAAGATATCAGGTTCGTGCTGACAGACTTCCCCTTACAAAACCCATGCTGCTGATCTTTTATTAGGGATTTCGTGTGATTTGTAATAAGGGGACACACCAATGATTCAAAAAGTTTGGAAAGAGTTGACAAAACAGACACTGGCCTATAGTTCTTAACATTTTGGGTTTCGCCTTTCTTGAATATCGGAACTATACGAGCCTCTTTCCAGGTATTCGGGAATGTACTGGTGACCAATGATTTATTAATGATTAAAAATACTGGATAAGCTAATGATGTCGCACACAGCCTTATGAAGTAAGGAGGCAAGTTATCTGGACCAGCTCCCTTGAACATATCCAACTTCTTCATCTTACGAAGAACCTGCCTCTCAGTGATACTTATCCTACTTAGACTTAAACTCGGATTACATATGCCACTAGCAGGAGTAGGAGTGGCAGTAGTAGCCGATCCCGAAGACGAAATGAACACAGAACTAAAATGATTGGCGAATAAATTCGCAATGTTACCTTCCCCAGTTGTTTTTTGATCATCCAAGTGCATGCTGATTGGTATAGTATTTGACCCTGCTCTTTTGTCTTTCACGTACTTCCAGAAAAACTTTGGATTCTCAACAACACTTTGTTCCACTTTATTCGTATAAATACCGTAGTCTACAGACAATAGTTTCTCACACCTGCTACGCAAAATCCTGTATTCATATTGGTCGCGAGGGTTGTTAAATTTTTTATGATTTGATCTTAGTTTGTCTTTTTCATGAATCCGCTTAATGAGATTTTTACTGAACCATGGAGGATAATGTTTATGAACAATTGGTTTATATTTAGGCACGATATCTTCCAGAACTCTATTCACAATGCCATAAAAGATATCAGTCATATCATCAACGGAACTACATTCACTAAATTCTGAATGCCAGTCGATACTCCTAAAGCGTAAGTTAAGTTTTTGATAATCGGCTTTATAAAAGTTATAACCTGTCCGCGGTTTGGGCTGAACGTTAGGGATGTTAGTAAACGGTACAGTAATTTCCAGTTGAGGATGTAACGGATCCAATTTACTTAATAGAAAATCTGGTTTCATTACATTCACACCTGACATATTGGTTAAAACCAAATCAAGAATTTTGTTGTCTGAATTAGTTATGTCATTGACTTGATTAAGACATGACACTGACATAAAATCGACAAGGCAATAACCAAGGCTAGATTCAAAGTTACTAGGATTTAGTGAATTTGTATCATTATTTAATGTCCACGATATGAAACTCATGTTAAAGTCCCCAATAATCAAAACATCTTCGACGTTGTTTATAATCTCACTGGAATTTTCTGAAAAACGGCGAAGTAAGTCTAGTTTTAATGGAGGGGGCAAGTACACGGAACACAAGCCTATCTTCTTCCGCAATTTTCCAGACTGCGCCTCGAGCAAAATCCACAGATCCTCGTCCTCGGTTTCCCATTGCTTCATTCTACACGATTTGATATTTCGCTTAACAGCCACCAAGACCCCACCGCCTCTAGTTTTTGTGTTATCAGGGCAGGAGGACCGATCCTTAGAATAGAATAGAATAGAATAGAATAATTTATTTTGCTAGGAACATGGTTACAGAGTTGTCGTTATCATAATATGGCCAACATGTTTCGCTGAACATACAGCATGCAAAATTATACAACATGGAGAATAACTTAAAAAATCAAATCAAAAATAGTTAATTAATATTCGATATGGTATTAGATTAAAATTTATGAATGTCAAGATTACTATTAATTACAAAAGATTCAAATCGTATGTCATTAAGTAAAATAATATAGAAAATGTCAGGATAACTAAAATTACAAACAATTCAAATCATATTATTACCACACACATGTTTAAGATAAATAAATCATCAGTCAAAAAGAGAAAGCAACAGTCAATCGTTTTGATTCATAAATTCCTTAAGTGTATAGAAGCACTTATCACACAGCCATTTAGTGAGTTTTGTTTTAAAAAAATTGAAAGGCAGTTCTCTTATGCTTTTTGGGATTCTATTGAATATTTTAATAATCATAAAGGGACAATTCCTGTGATAAATATCACTCAGGCTTTGGGGCACAGCTAATTTAGTAGGGTCTCTAGATGAATATTTACTAAAACTGCTAGCCTTCTGAAATAGGTCAGCATGCCTTCTGATAAACATTCCAATTTCGAGTATGTAAAGGCATGTCACTGTTAGTATCCTCATTTTCTTGAAAAGAGGTTTACATGAATCGAGGGGTCCGACACCGCATATCGCTCTAACGCATTTTTTTTGTGATACCAATACTTTATTTATTAGAGTAGAATTCCCCCACAGTATCAACCCATATCTCAATACGGATGCTACGTAGCCGTGGTAAGCCGTAAGAGTAGTATTTTCATCTGCTACGTTTTTCAGTTTTCTCAATGCGAAAACAAAGCGGTTGATTCGAGTACAAACTAATTTTACATGTGCTTTCCAATTACAATGGGAATCCAACATAAGACCAAGAAATTTAGTTTCGGGTACTTCCATGACAGTTTCACCATTCAAACTTATATTTAGTGGTTCCCTTTTATTTTTATAGTTGGAAAATTGAACCAGTTTTGTTTTCGCTAAATTAACTTTCAAACAATTTTGATCAAGCCATTTTGTTATGGATTTTATTGTGTCGTCTAAAATAGATTCATAGCTTACGTTTTTACATGTATCTGGTACCGCAACCGAGATATCATCAGCAAAGAGTACACAGGGGTGTTTCGTTATTTTTGGCATGTCATTTATATATATTAGGAACAAAAGAGGACCTAGTATACTCCCCTGAGGAACACCAGCCTTTTTTATCAGATAGTTGGATCTGAAAGAATTTTGAGTGCAGTTGCTATCGTCACGTGTGATCTCAACGCATTGTTTACGATTTAATAAATAACTAGAGATCCACTGTAATGCATTTCCTCTTATACCATAGCGTTCGCACTTTTTTAACAAGATTTGATGGTTCACTAGGTCAAATGCCTTAGACATGTCAAAGAATATAGCAGATATGCGTTTTTTACGATTAACATTTTCAAGAATATTTTTTAACAATGAATAGGCCGCAAGCGTGGTTGATTTTTGTTTTTGAAAACCATTCTGTTCCTTAACTATTACCTTAAATTTGTGCAAGAAAGTAATTATACGAAAATGCATTAGCTTTTCGAAAACCTTTGATAACACCGATATTAAAGTAATTGGTCTAAAATTTGAGATATCTTGTTTGCTGCCACTTTTAAGAAGTGGTTTTACAATTGATAACTTTAGTTTTTCTGGGAAAGAGCCTTGTTCAAAGGACAGGTTTACTAGGTATGATAGAACTTCCGCAAGCTCTCTTGCACATTCTTTAACAACGTTAGTAGATATATCATCATAACCTACTGCACTAGTGTTATTAAGTGTTTTTATTGTTTTGAAAATTTCTTCCGGTGTTGTTGGCGTTAAAAATAAGCTACTACCAACAGAGTCAATCAAAGCATAATTAGGATTATTTGATGTTTTTGTTTCAGACAAAGAGATAAAGAAGGTATTAAATGCGTGTGCTATTTCGCTAGCCTCAGTTAAAACTGAGTCGTTGAAATTGATTGACTGTATTTGTTGATATGTTTTTGGTTTGTTTATCTTATTTCCTATAATATCCCAGGTAGCCTTTCCCTTATTTTTTGCTTTGTATATAATTGTATTGTTAATATTTCTCTTTGATTGATTAACGCATTTTTTCAAAATTTTGTCATATTTTAAATATTTCAGTTTGTTTTCAATTGTATTATTTTTATAGCAGTTGTACCTGTGTTTTCTTTTGATGGATGTGGATGTTTTAATACCCTTTGTAATCCATCTGGGTCCTTTTGCATTACAATTTATCTTAATTTTATTAATTGGGAAGCAAAGATTATAAAATAGGAGGAAATGTTCATAAAAAATGTCAAACGCTGCGTTAATATTCGATTCCTTATAGACGTCATGCCATGATAGGCTAGTCAGACATTCCTTAAACTTACTAATGTTATCTTTGTTATAGTCTCTTTTTAATATATAACGATAGTCGGGCTTTTGTTCACTATTTTTAACTGGGAATGTCAAAGTTTGTGCAGTTTCATGGTCGGATAAATAGATATAGTGAGTTTTTCCATCTGCGTTTTTAATGTTGCTCAAAATATGATCTAAACACGACTTTTGTCTTGTCGGTTCGTTAATATGTAGATATAAATTATGATTTAATAAAATTTCATTATAATTTTCCGTTTGAGGATTACTTGTAAGGGTGTCAATGTTGATGTCACCTGTCAATATAATTCTTCTCTTTTTCAACATAAGTTTGTGTAAAAGTATCTGTAGATTGTTAAAAAATATTGATATATTTGATTTAGGAATCCTGTAAATACAAATAACTACACATTGCAACGACGGTATATCGACACCACAACATTCGAATGATTTTTCGATTGATATTTTGTTACAAAATTCGATAGGATGAAATCCTTGCGAAAAACATTATAGGCGGATCCCATAAATTCTCCATCATTAATACCAGGAATCAACCATGTCTCCGTGAGGACAATGACATCATAGTCACATTGTAATATGTTCAAGTAAATTTGATTCGTCTTAGTTCTCATTCCCCTGATATTTTGGTAATAAATTTTCAGTTTGAATTTGCTAATATTTCAATCAGTGGCACATGATCATTTAGTGGGATTACGTTGACTTACTTTAGATTTTTGAGGATGTCATGACAGGATACACATTTTGCTTGCGATGACTCATCTTTGCGAATGTAAATTTTGCCATTCCTTACCCATACAAATTTATATCCAAGCGATTTTGCCTTCAATCTGGTAGCCGCATGTAGTGATTTATTTTCTGGTGATAAGTGCTCCGACACGTAAATTGGAATGTGATCACCTCCGATGCCAATTAAGCTAGTGTTCAATTTATCTTGTCGATTTTTCTTATTATAATTGGCTACAGCTGCCATGAACGTATCACGGCATCTATTGCTGCGAAACTTAATAACGACAGTACGTGGCCGTTTACTGGCAGGATTAATCTTTGCAACCCTATAGCATGAGAGAATGTCGCCATCTTCCACTTCACTGTGCACTAGTTTCCCAATTTGTTGTGTAGTTTTGGCCAGGTCTTCGTTTCTAAATTCCGGGAGACCATGTATCTCGATATTTGTGCTACGTGAATATTGCTCAATTGCAGACAAACGTGCCAGTGCGTCCTTGAGTGTTAGCTGTAGTGTATTATTATTCTCTATAAGTTTTTTCACATCTTCCTCTCTCTTAGCCAACACCGTGTTCAATTCATCATATTTCCCGTTCATAAAATTAATGGTATCCTTGAATGAACTTATTTCTTCACGCAGATTCTTCATTTCTGTCTGCATTATTTCACGTATCATTGCTGGCAGTTCTTTGGAAAGTGCCTGTTGGATCTCATTGTGTATAAGGTTCTGCATCTCTTTCCTAAACTCGGGTGACATCGCAGAACTACTCTCTGTACCTGACTGTATTGTGGAACTGCGCACTGGAGTCTCAACATTATCACCTTGCTTGGGTTGGTTGGATTTACACACTGGGCACTTCCATAACGCCCTAGAATCCTTAGAGAGCTTTTTATAATTATCTTTGGTGTAATTACAACACACATAATGGAAAGCTCTAGGGCACTTACTGCATGCGAGTAGATCAGGCGCAGATATAAGTTTATTGCAACCCCCACAAGTCGACATATTATTTTCAGAAATCCCAAATAATTCGGGTGATTTTACAACAGTGGCAACACTAATTGTCTATGGTCGCGTCAATCTATATGTCAGTTGAATTTGGCAGTCAATTATAAGCAAGTAGGAGGAGGGTAGCATTCAAAACTTAATATCCAGAGAAATTCTTGAGATGAAATCGCTTCAAATCACAATATATCCCCACACAACACAGGAACTATCAATTGAACAGATTAAGTACAGCCCACAGCACAGGTTAACATCTGTTTCACAGTGTTTATAAACAGTTTTACTAGTAATATGGAAAAATTAAAGAGACCAACAATGACGCGACTTTTTTTTTTTTTTTTTTTTTTATATACATACTAAGGAGGTCATATAAACTGGTCATATATTTCTTACTGTCCACGCGAACGAAGTCACAGACAGAGGCTAGTTTGGTAACATAATACATGGTGAAATCTACTTGAAATTCTCGGGCCTCCTCCACAGAGGAGGCCCAAGTGGAGTGCATTATCCGCACGGTTCAAACAGCCCCCGTCTCAATCCGGTCGGCAAACATCAAACATGCGGATGCCGCGTGCCGCCCACCAGCCGATAGTAGGATGCTCCTTTTATTAAACTAGTTTTAGCTCTAGTAACCGTTCTTGTTGAATTTGTCGTTTGTTTGCTAAGCTATGTAAAGCCTAGTTTGAATTACTTGAGTTTTGTAGCGAAGCCATTAAATTTGCCAACAAATTACCTTTAGTTATTTTAATCAGCAAATAATGCACGTATACTAGGTACTTATTATTTTATTAAATAACCATTTGAAAAGCTTTACTATAAAATTTTATGAATCTGCAACCGTGGCGACTCGTAAAGATTATGCTTTATATATAAAGTAAGAGTAACGGCATTGAACGTAGAGTACAAAAGTTTTATTGGAATATTAAAATTCAACAATACCTGTTGAATAATGTTATAAAATAGAGTACCTACATTTTTGTCAGCACTTTAGGTCAAGAGCGAAAATAGGTCAGGAGCATAGAATCACCAGAGTACCTACTTCAAAAACCGAACTACAATATTTAATTCGACAGTTACATATGCAACAAGTACAAGGATTTCTGTTAAGTGAACGAAGCTCCGGCTCACTAGCACACCAAGACGGACACACTTCACTACCAGCACTTCTGTACACCAGGAAACCACCAGAAATTCCCATAATATTACTTGGCGTCCATCCAACGTAAACACCCGCCATCACCATCCAGATTGACAGTGATAGTTCAGTGGTCCCCTCTTGTCCGTGTGAGACAGAATATTATATCGATTCCATAATTCAAACATTAAACCGACGAAGTTAGTTCCGCTTCGTGACATTATTACCTCAGAAATAAGGATAAGGAATACCATGTCTATGAAATAAAATATCGAAATCGAACTACAAATATTCCAATATTGCGATTCTATTCCGTAAGTCCATAGAATGGGCTTCAAATCTATCTTCCATCTTTACATATGGAAACTATCGTGTTTACACTGAACTCGATCAGATTTACTACTGAAAAGGCACCGATAAGGTAACGGAGCCATTTGAATTTCAATGAAAGAAATAGATCATGTTGTTTACTAGAGCACGTGCGATAGGGATGGGATCACGCTGGCTACTGTCTTATTATTGTATACTAAGAGTTACAGTGTCATGAAATCGGTGCGAATTCATAATTGTATTATTTTTTCATTAATTTTACTTAAGTATTTCTACCACCCACGCTTCTAGATTAAATAAATCCAGTCAAGCTTTTTCGTCAGAAATTTGTACTTTAATACGTTGAGCTTTAAGCCTAGATCATAAGAATAAATAAATTGTTGACGTGTTTTTCACAAAATCTTTCCACTCAACAATGGCGCTCGGTGTTATTTACTATATAGGTGGTAGGAAAAAGCACTTATTATCCATGTTTATTTGAATATTTTTTTTGTCATTTCATATGGCAATATATCGAATCGGCGGTATGGAGAACGCCTGCGGTTAGCGCGGCTTTGTGCGTTTCATGATACTGTAACCAACTATAATAGTTATTATGCAATTATGTGTCCCTCTTTATTTCAAGCTACTTGTGCCACATTACTATAGCTACTTTATAATGTGTGGTATTCGGCGACGTGAACTCAATACAATATTATTATTAACTTTGATAGATCCACGATACTGTATCTAGCTTCAACATGCATCATGTATCCGTCGTTTTCCGAAAGTTGCCTAGTGCCACATCACTATCGCATTCAAATAATCGCGGGCCACATTAGACTACAAAATGTGTCGTATCGAGGGCATGTCCTCACTTAGCGGTTTATATTCATGGATTCAGAGACGGGCAGTGCCAACGCAATACTCTGCTCCGTGCACGGAGTTGCCACGAATTGTTTAGTCGATAAATGCCACATTCTATAAATGCCACATGAGTTTAAAACGCCATATGTTACAAATGCCACATTCTACAATTATAATATAGTTAGATTTTTCATTGTTAGGGAGCTTACAGGCGAGCTACAGGCGCTTCGCCGACCGTCACCAATACGCGGCGCAATCTGTCGCTAAAGCTAGGGTTTCCTAGGATAGCGGTGCCGTCATATTACAGCCGTAATTCAACGCCGCTACGTTGAATGTTGTCTATGTAAACAATATGGCGACACCGTAACGTCAGAAACCGCGCCGTATTGTTTACATAGACAACGTTCTACGCCGCTAAATTACGGCCGTAATATGACGGCACCGGCATCCTAGGAAACCTTAGCTTAAGTGGCTGACTCTTGTGCTTCCTTAAAATAAACTTTCATCGCTAAATTACTTTAACTTTTTTACTTACTTTGCGGACATTGTTTTTCACTCAGCCTTCTTATGCATGGATAAGGAGGATGGGCCACATCTAACTCACTGCCGGGCCTGATTCGGATTAGTGGATGTTAACGACTGCACATACAGCCGGGACCAACGGCTAATCGTGCGTTTCAAAGCACGGAGGAGCACGAGATATTAAATTATGATCACCCATCCCTTGACCAACTTTTGCGAAAATTGCTTAACCGCAATCGCAACACAAATGAGGTAACTCACTGCGCTATTGTCCTCATGTAGACATTAATTTATTATAGTTCGTTTTAAACATGTGTTAAGCTTCGTACAAAGTGAAGCGAATTCCGCGCGCGACGCGGGAAGAGAGTCTGCGCGATTCGCTCTTTCTCTTAGCCTCCCAAGCTAAAGCAAATCCCGCGCGTGATTATTTATGGTTTTTTCAATAGGAAAACACGTCTTTTGATATCGAAGCTGAGCTTTTGTTGTTATTGGCATTAACTGAAAAATAATCTCAATATGTGAGGAAGAAAAGAAGAAAATGGATCCATGAGCTGAGTACTCAATGCATAGAAATAGAAGAGTATTTTACTATTGGAGATTATTTTATAGACTTCTTGGCTGACGGCATACAGAAACTTGATTTCTTTTTTTATAAAAATAATTCAAGATTCTACGGCATTTTGAAAACTCAGGAACCATCCTGCGTATATTTCGCTGTAGCACGCACGACCATTCGCACCAATGTGAACACTTCCATACAAGATATTTGACACAATCGGCGCGAGCGAACCGCGTCTTGCGTCCCACGCGGAATTCGCCTCAGTTTGTTATTCTGTGGCTCGTGTCGTTGAGGCATTTGTTAAAGAAATAATAAAACTGATAACAAAGATAACTGGCGAAAACCGATCAGACTGTAGCAGTTGAAGTGAAATACACTTCAGTTTGATCGAATGGACTACTCTTTAAGATAAGTTCAAATGATTTAGGGTCACAAAACAAATTTTATCTGTTTTCATTGCAATCTCAACTTCAGCACTGATCAATCATGGTAATCTAACTGCTAGTACTATCTAAGTCTATATATTTGAACTGGAAAGATCGATTGATTACAATACATCAAAATAGCATAATCAGTAATGTTTTGAATAGGTACATCAACATACTCAATGATGTAAAGCGCATTCACTTAGATAGTGTCGCCCTTTCATCGCGCCGCCTTTGCACGTGCCGCTTCTTGTCAAAGGATGCCGCCGCATAAACAAAGGATACCGCGTGCGGCGTACACCCGCAAGTCAATTTGGATTTTGGCAGTTTACATCGAAGCGCCGCGCCGTAGTGAAAAGTTGTGTTTGTTGACTCTGCTACGTATACTAAAAATGTTTTTCATCCTTGGGAGGACAGTGAAGTGCCTCAAGATGAAACTTCAAGTGAACCAACAAAAAAAAGACGGGTGTTTTGTAAAACATGTAAACACAAAAAAGTGTAGATAACGTAATTAAAAAAGAAAATCGATATTTTGGTATGGATTTGGAACGTGATGAAGTTGATAATGACTCCGACACTTCAAGTGATGAAAAATAGTAGGTAGTCTTATTTTTTTTATTTAATTTTTCATTAAAATTCTCTTTCCACCTCGCTTGTGTGTATTATTTGTATTCGTATTTTTTTTCAATAAACGCAAGTAGGCACTGACACCGTAATCTTAAAAAAACACGACGTTCGCCCCCCCTCCCCCCACCCGCACACTATGGTACAATGGTACAACTTAAATAATTATCGAAACCGATAACGATATTGTTTAGGTACCGTTATCAGTAACATTACCAAAAACTTGCCGGTATGCCTGTCTCTGAACACATTTGCTTGCGGGTGTACCGACACTATCTAAACGAACGAGCTTTACAATGTACAATGAACTGAAAATATCATTTTTAGCCTGGGAATATTAATGGGCAATTTTGTGTCGTCCAGTTTATTACAAATATGCCTAAAGGCATTTACTATAATAATGGGCAAAATGTTGAAGAAAAACTTACAACCTCTAATAAGGTAACATGACATGGCTACCAGTAAAACTATAACTTTTATATATAAAAAACTATCGTCTTGTTATTTATTTTTATAAGACATAAGATTACTTTATCACAATAAGGTACAATGCTTATGTTTTATTTGGTGATGTATCTATTTAAGATTAATAAATTACGAGAAATGTCTGGTCTCCTTATCGAAGTGTACCTACTAACATAAGCAAAATATTTTGTTTCAGAAATCCATTCACCATTCAAGTAAAGTGATTTCGTCAAGGTAAGCATAACATTTCTTGTTTAAGTAAGTATATACTTAACAACGATAATTATTTTGGTTCATTTTCGAACCTTATATTTCCCAAACCAAAAAGGTTTCAATATGACGATCAAAACAACAAGCATTTCACTCAAAAGGACGATGAGATGATTTGAGCAACTGAAACGCGGAAATCAAACAAGGCGTTTTAGCTCAAGGGAACGTTTAACGCAATTACCGCAAACAATGGCATCAGATACAGATAACGGGCCGCCGGTAATTTTCCTATTTGCTTTTAAATTACTAGCTATAGAGTATAGATAGCTTGCATTATGCGTTCTCACGCGCCACGTAAATATCCATAATTTCAGCACGTGTCAAATAAGGTACTGTGACCAAAGATGGCCCGGCTCCAATCATGGCCCACCTTTAAAAAATAACAGTTTTGACTGTCCAAACTAATTAAAAATCCGTGGGTGTATGCGACTGCAGCAATAGACGATATTGCAACGTCATCCGACTGTCAGCAAGCTGCCATTTTTAGGATGGCAAACAGTTTGCTGTGTTGCGTCTAACTGGTACACGTTTTCTAATTTCAGAAGAATAAGTCTTTATTAAAAAATTGCAAAAATAAGTAGAGTTTCTTTATTTTAACAAGTTAAACTACATAAATAATCTATTTGCCATTAAATTACTGGTAAGTTTTATTACTTTCTTATCTTTTTTATTTTTATTGAAATTTATATTGAACTAGGGTAAGGTTTCCTATGAAAGCCCACCACATTGACCCAAAAGATAGCCCACTTTTTAATTTCCGATTAAAGTGTTATAAGTATTATAGAAATTATTTATATAATATAAAACAAATATAAAATTGGTTGGTTAAGGAGGTTAAGTTTTTTTCATTGTTACTAAATTATGTTTTTCTAATGCTTTTTTTGCATTAAATGCAATTATCAAATATTGTATAAGTAATTACAATCAACATAATCGATTAAATTACTTTTATTGATAGATTCATGTTTTAACTTTTGATTAAATAAAGAAACTTTAAGTCGATTTTTCAATACCCCTAACTCGGCCCGAACATTAATCACAGAATAAAGAACTTGTTGATGATTGTTTTGTTACCTACTATTCTTATAAATTTCTGTATGTGTGATATATTCAATTTTAGAAAGGTATTGTAACTTGAATTTTTAATAGATTTAAGATGGCCCATAGCCAAAATTTGGATAATATTTTAGACTTTTGTTATTATGAAATAAAAGACTTTTTAACGGATACTAGCGCGGTTTTATTGAAAGTATTTTGGTAATTAGTTGGTATTTGGTTTGATTTTTGATTTTTCCGACGTTTCGGCACCTTTGCAGCTGCCGTGGTCACGGGGGACTGAAGCTACTCGTGAGCCTACCCTCAAGCGATGAATTTTTTAAGACGTTCAGAAATTAATATTTTACAATTTTATTTATCTTTTTAATTGGTTTAAGTTGATTTTGTGATTTAATTAATGCTAAAGAGAGAGAATCTACTGAAACTACCACCATTTCACAAAATTGGTGAATTTGTTATTAGTTTAATATGAAAACTATATTTCTCGATCAATATTAAAAGAAAAAAATATTAGATATTGGTTAAGCGTAGTAACATTAATATATTATGGGCCTTATTCGGTTACCACCTTCCTAAGATGGCCCAACACCAACTTTTTAAAATGGTGCTTTTTATCTAATGTTCAACAAAACACCCTAGTTTTATATCGATGTTTTTTCTTTATAATATGCAAATTGACGATTTCACAAAGTTTTGAAATTAGGCGGGCCTTACAGGGTGTCAGTACCTTACAAATAAAACTTTCCTCTACCGTTGCTGAAAAAACTACGCTTTTCAATGGATTGCTCATTTGAATTAGATACCCAACTAGGATAATATTCACTGAGCTTGTATTATTGCTTCCTTATTGTAGATTAATAAAAATTATCCGTCTAACTTGTTTTAAAAACTGCAATTACAAAAAATATTATAAACTGGTCCAAATTGATAAACTACTTACTTACTACTACTTACTTTATATACCTTCTAGCGGCCGCCCGTAGTTTGCCCCGCGTGATTCCTGTTCCCGTGGGAATATCGGGATAAAAAGTATCGACTATGTTTTAATCTACGCTATCTACTATCTGTGTGCCAATTTCCAACCAAATATGTTTAGTAGTTTTTGCGTGATTGAGGAACAAGCATCCAAACCCACAAACTTTCACATTTATAATATTATATAGTAGGAAGTAGGATTTCTTTTATTTTTAACAGATTTTAATATCCATCAGTGATTAACGAGTTATAAAAATGTTTATCTTTGACGAATGTTGGTAGGTACATACTGTACCCTCACTAAAACGGGAGGCGTTAGCGCATTCACTCGTGAAATTACAATTTGTACTGGTTACAACGAACCCAAGGCGGGAAGGCCGTGACTCTGACATCTTCGCCTACGCCTCACACCACAAGGTTACCATAATCCGAATTTGAAAAGTACGTACAAAGTATCTTACATTATGTCCGGACATTTGCGGCCAAATATTCAAACGAATCTTAAAGTTAAGGCCACCTTAAATGCAAAAAAGTTGTCAGATTTGACAGAAACTCTGTAAAACTGACAGCTTCCTCAAAGGTGAGGAGATCTTAACTAAATATTTTAGGTAAGAAGCCTTTGAGTATTCGACCGTTAGACATAGAAATTTTAACGATTTAAAAATGCTTATTTTGTTGAGCTTATTTAAATAAAGTATTTTAACACGTTTTTATTAGGTTGCTTTCTCGTTTGTTTGTTTGTTGGATTGTTTGTTTGTTTATTTGTCCGCAAAGTTAGCGAACTATTTTAAACTAGCTTCCCGATGAGCTAGAGACTTGAAACTTTGAACATAGGTCAGAACTGGAATACAATGCAATATTATGGTGTCATTGAGCTGACCTGATGATGGAACTGGAAGAAGGCCACAGAAACTTAATGATAAAACCATACAATCCCATTGTAATAAGGCATGTTAGAATTGTCTTGACGAGTACTCTGATGGGAGATAAGGTCCAGGGTCTGATGATGAAGCTGGAAGGCCATGCCAAAAGAACTCAATATTGGAACCGTGCAATCCCATCGAGTTTGGGCTCATTTGAATCGTCTTGACGAGTACTTTGTTGGGAAATAGTGTTCGAGGATCTGATGATGGAGCCGGAAGAAGGCAATAAGAACTCTATAATAAAACCACGCTACCCCATCGAGTTTGGGCTCGTTTGAATCGTCTTGACGAGTACTTTGTTGGGAGATAGTGTCCGAGGATCTGATGATGGAGCCGGAAGAAGGCCATAGGCACTCTTTGATAAAACCACGCTACCCCGTCGACTTTGGGCTCGTTTGAATCGTCTTGACGAGGACTTTGTTGGTAAATAGTGTCCAGGGTCTGATGATGGAGCCGGAAGAAGGTCAATGGAACTCTATAATAAAACCATGCAACCCCATCGAGTTTGGGCATGTTTGAATCATCCTGACGAGTTCTTTGTTGGGAAATAGTTTCCAGGGTCTGATGATGGAGCAGGAAGAAGGGCACTGGGACTCTGTAATAAAACCATGCAACCCCATCGAGTTTGGGCTCGTTTGAATTGTGTTGACAAGTTCTTTGTTGGGAAATAGTTTCCAGGGTCTGATGATGGAGCTGGACGAAGGGCACTGGGACTCTGTAATAAAACTATGCAACCCCATCGAGTTTGGGCTCGTATGAATCGTTTTTACGAGTGCTCGGATAGGAGATGGTATATTTTTAGTCTTAGCTCGTTAACTAAAAAGCATAAAATAATAATTTACTGAAAAACAAATATTTTTTAAAAACACGTTTTTAAAACGGACTAAATTATTACAAAAAAAATCGGACTAAAAAATTAAAACGGACAAGTAAAAACAAACTAAAAAGTAAAAAATAAATTCTTCTGTAAATATTTATAACCCTAATAACCTACACCTACAGAAATTTTAAACCTAAAAACGTGGGGCGCGTTTTGTAAAATTTATCATCCATATTGTCTATAGCATGCGCCCCACGTTTTTTGGTTCTAAATTTTTAGGTTTAAAATTTCTGTAGGTGTAGGTTATTAGGGTTATAAATATTTACAGAAAAATTTATTTTTTACTTTTTAGTTTGTTTTTACTTGTCCGTTTTAATTTTTTAGTCCGATTTTTTTGTAATAATTTTCACTTTCACTTACCAATTTTTCTTTGCTGAGAAAACTGGCCAATAGTCCAAATATTGGATATGATATTACTGGAAAAAACTGAACGTATGGTAACCTCTCAAATCCATCCACTTTGCTCAACACGTGTGTAGGAACCTTAGAGTAAGACGGGCTTCTACAGAAACGAAGCCTTTGTTGCTCGAAGGTAGGAACAAATACTTTTTGCTGTTTGGGTCATTTATACAGAAAATAAGTACTCAACTACCAATAAACTACCGATAATTTCGTCTCAATAAAAAAAAAACTTTGTCATTATTTTGGTACTATTTATGATGTCGGAGTGTTTTCTTTGGCTTACAATAGTCTAAAGTAATAATAATGTTTGCATTGAATTTGTAATGAATCTACATTAAAATAATAAAATATCCACATTTATTCGATAGCTTTTCATTTATTTTTTTCGTAATGTCATGTCAATATTTCCATAGTATAAAAAACCTATTTCTCGAAAAGGAGTTCTTGACAGAATTCAATCTACAACATAGTATGAACCTCATAAGATTAAAGGTTAAGAAGTGCCATAGACAGCGGCTGAAGCAGTTGAATTATTCAGTCGTCGTGCAAATGAATTGCGTAACAATTATAACGGCTCAATTCATAAGTTTCTGTCTTCTGTCGTTCGTAGTCGGAAGCGGAATTTAATCTCTCCAACCAGACAATCGCATTTCAAACGGCGCGGTGGGTGCTTCAAGTTATGGAAGCAAAGCGTCTGTCTGTCATTATTACTTTTGAATGGCTATACAGAAAATAGTTTATAGGGGAAGGAACATAAGGATAACAGCTAAGGAGTGGAATTCCTTGCCTGCATCTGTATTTCCGCAAGCATACAACCCAGCGGTATTTAAAGCCCGAGTGAATGGGCTTTTTCTGGGCAAGTTCACTCCATCTTCGATCTCTTCTCGAATGTACCCAAGAGTAAGCCCGCCCATTTAAGGCGCTTTACAGACCGAAAATATGCCGAAAGTGGCGCTGCGGTGAATTTTATTTAATATTGTAATTCTAATACACACTTTTAATAAAACTTCTCGTGGAATTTATAGGGGCTATAGTCTAGTGTTTTTAGAGGGTATCATTACATTTCCCCCGTAGTAATTGCTAGAAGTAGATGGAAAACTGCTAAAAGTGGCTGTTTTTGACACATTTGCTATCTACTTCTACGAATGACTGCGAGGGAATTAGTGATGCCTTCTAAAAATACTAGACTGTGGGCCCTAAAATCCCACAAGAAGTTTTATTAAAATCCTTGTCTATTAACAACTTATTAAATGAAAACCTCTGAAGGCGCCACTTTCGGTCAGGGAATCTCCTTAATGCTACAACCGAATGTCGAAGTAGTTCTCTTCACATTGGTGAGATGGCGCTGATCTTCAGCGGAAGCGTGGAAAGTATTAGAAAATTTCGCCACATCCCTCAGCGGCTTGGTAGCATAATTGGTAGTGCATTGGGCCGGATTCCTAAGGGTGCGGGTTCGAATCCCGTCTAAGTTGCTACGGGTGAGCCGATTTTTTCTAATATTTTTCATTATTTATTCATCTTAATATAAAAATAGCATTGTGAATGCAAAAATCTAAAAAGTTTAAAATTGTACTGTTTCACCTTAATTGATTGTCTGGCACCTGCAATAGGTGCTACAACCGAATGTCGAAGTAGTTCTCTTCACATTGGTGAGATGGCGCTGATCTTCAGCGGAAGCGTGGAAAGTATTAGAAAATTTCGCCACATCCCTCAGCGGCTTGGTAGCATAATTGGTAGTGCATTGGGCCGGATTCCTAAGGGTGCGGGTTCGAATCCCGTCTAAGTTGCTACGGGTGAGCCGATTTTTTCTAATATTTTTCATTATTTATTCATCTTAATATAAAAATAGCATTGTGAATGCAAAAATCTAAAAAGTTTAAAATTGTACTGTTTCACCTTAATTGATTGTCTGGCACCTGCAATAGGTGCTACAACCGAATGTCGAAGTAGTTCTCTTCACATTGGTGAGATGGCGCTGATCTTCAGCGGAAGCGTGGAAAGTATTAGAAAATTTCGCCACATCCCTCAGCGGCTTGGTAGCATAATTGGTAGTGCATTGGGCCGGATTCCTAAGGGTGCGGGTTCGAATCCCGTCTAAGTTGCTACGGGTGAGCCGATTTTTTCTAATATTTTTCATTATTTATTCATCTTAATCTCCTTAATGTCAAAATAAACATAATAGAGAGCGGTAAGACAATACAAGGTGTTTGGTAAAAGCCTTATAAAGCCGAATATGGTAGATAGGGACCATCAAACTGAAAAACTTTTACAATGGTACCGACTCTGAAACCGCGAAAAGAAATATCAACTGTTTCATACAAAAATTAATAACGAAAATATCAAAATGTATGAATCAGCTGTTTTTTTTTCGCGATTTCAGAGTTGGTCCCTTAGTAAAAGTTGTTCAGTTTGTTGGTCCCTATCTACCATATTCGGCTTTATAAGGCTTTTACCAAACACCTTGTATAATGACAAAGGCACGAAGCTAAAATAAAAACTACAGATTCAGCTGTATTAAAAAAACTTCTCATCCTAAAAATTGCATCCGTACTTATTACAAAACAAAATCTTAAAAAGTTTGTGTCTAAAATGCCCTTTACTTTATTAATTCATTGTCATCTACATTAATTCAATGGTACCCATAAAACTAGATATGGGTCATATAAATACAGTACAGAGTAATAACAATTTACAGCATATAGCAGCGTCGGTCAGGGTCAACGGCGAGACAAAAGCTCATCGCTTACGCTTCGGTAATGAATATGCGTGATATAATATGGGCATATTATATCAGGCTCGCTTCATCCCCTTAGCATATCCTAGTCACAGCACATAAGAGCTAAAGCAGTATCTCAACTAAGCCCTTATCACTTTACGCCGCACCAGCTGCCACCGCTACCGCCGCGGCAGAGACCATAGGGCTCCGTCTGCGGAGCAGCAGGCTCATGGTCAGAATAGGCTTCGTGCGTGACACACTACTAGGTAGACAGTAAGTGTACCCACAGTACTTACTAACCGACTCAACACGACAATGCCCCACTCACGACAGTCACGACTGGCTAGCTGTCGGGTGGGTTGCACTTAGAAACTTGCTTAGAGCAGCTCTCGTAGCTCTTTTTTTATTCACAACAGGATAGTGCTTGGCCTTCATCTCACCTGATGTTAAGTGACGATAAGGCCGAAGGTGGAAGCGCACTACACCCCGAACCCTCATCACTGAGGAACTGGCTATCTTACCTCTTACTGCCGGAACACAATCAATATTAAAATTATTGTTATGGCGTCTTAGATAAGATGGTGGTGACTAGCCAGGCGGACTTGAAATAAGCCCTACCACCAACCAAACCGAGTACAAATTGTACCCCCCCCCCCCCTCCCCTTTCCTGGGAATCGAACCCGGACCCCTGCGTCTTATACGGGTGGGCGAACCACTAGACCACAGAAGCGGTTAATTAAAGCTACGTGTGTGCGCTGATTCAGACATTTGTATGAGTTGAGTTACTGCTTTAGCTATTTTTTCTTTGTGTGTTCTAGTGGCAGTTTATATGCCGATTGCCGACGAGACGCGGCATTACTTACGAGAACGCGGGAATTTTCTTAGTATTAGCACATAATAAATAATAGTACTAGCGTATTAGTTTTCAAGGATAGTTCGCGGAATAATAAGTGTTCTGTTTGGAAATATGTAGTTTAGCTTTGTTTCATAATTATTATCATTTTAGGAAATATACACATATGATGTCATTTGTCATCTGTTTAATCTAATAATAAATAATAAAATCAAATAATAAAATCAGCATTATCACAAACTGTATTTAACTGAAGCTCTACATTATTAATTCAAAATGAAGGATAATAAATCTCTAGAACTGTGAAACATTGTAATGTCACTGTCAATTTCAAAACTCAATAACTTATATAAATTTGGGACAGTAAAATCGGGTTTTATATTTCATAATATCATCATTTTATTTATTCTACGATATCTGTTTGCTAAGACATTAATGAAATATGATTCTATCTGTCTGATCCAAAAAATAATAAAACAAACTTCAATCAACAAACAATTTGTATTGTTCACGAATTTTACCGCTTATTCATCTTCCATTAGGAGAATTAGCGATCCAATCCAAGCCGAATGAAAACTAAACTAAGCGACTAAGTACGCAACTTAGTTGCGATCGTAATAACATTGAGTCGTCGCCGTCGTTACAACTCGCAACTAACTACATTAAAATGTAACTGAACTTTGCGGTAGGTACTGGATATTTTCCAATCGCATAATCTATAACTATCCATGTACTTACATTTATAATACTGAGACCTAATTTCATAATTTATTTATTTTCACAATAACCTCTTACAGATATTATAATCTTATCGAAGAAACATGGCTAAGAAATTTTACATTGTACTTGGTAGCCGAACTAGTCAAAACTATTATATTTCGACTTACAGTGCCCCTCCCTCCCATATGTTTAACTATATTAATAATTCTACGCCTTGTCCATCAGCCATTTTTAATGTCCCCACTGCTGGGGTACAGGCCTTCCTTATGGGTAGATAAGTAGGACGGGCCATAACCCACCACGCGGGCCCAATGCGGATTGGTGGGTGTTAACGACTGCAAATGCAGCCGTGACCAACGGCTTAACGTGCCTTCCGAAGCACAGAGGAGCTCGAGATAGTAAATTTTTGGTCACCCATCCCATGACCGACCCCTGCGAACGTTGCTTAACATCCGCAGTCACTGGGCCAGGCGCTAAACCACTGCGCCACCGAGCTCCTCAATACTAGGACTTAAGGAAATTTAAATTTAATCATTTTATTGACCGAGCGAGCACGAAGTGCGAGCGAAGCGTCTCTGCTTCAGCTTGGGCAAAAATTCTTTCGTATGTCTGTATGTTCTCTTCTACAGGTCGCATTTCTCAACCGATTCTCGTGAAAAATTGTGAGCAGGTTCGAAAATTATATGGAATTTTTTTGTCGAGCCAGATTTTTTTATTTTTCAAAATGGTGGAGATATGTTAAAAAAACAGGTTTTTCGGCTTTCCAGCGCTGTCTGTTCTCCTCTACAGGTCGCATTTCTCAACCGATTCTCGTGAAATTTTGTGACCAGGTTTGAAAATGATATAGAATTTTTTTGACCCGCCACTTTTTCGATTTTTTTCGAAATGGTGGAGATATGTAAAAAAACCTATTGCAGTCCAGCTTTCCGGCTCTGTCTTTTCTCCTCTACAGGTCGCATCTCTTAACCGAATTTCGTGAAATTTTGTGGGCAGGTTGGAAAATCATTTTGATTTTTTCAAGTTGAGACAGTTTTTCAAAATTTTTCGTAACGGCGGAGATATGTAAGAAAAATGTATTTCAGTCCGGCTTTCTGACGCTGGATGTTCTCCTCCACAGGTCGCATTTCTCAACCGATTCTCGTGAAATTTTGTAAGCCGGTTTGAAAATAATATAGTTTTTTTTTGTCACGCCAGTTTTTAGAAATTTTTCAAAATGACGGAGAAGTCGCCAGTTTTTCATTTTTTTTCTAAATGGCGGAGATAATGTAAAAAAATCAAATTTCAGTCCGTATTTCCAGCGCTGGCTGTTCTCCTCTACAGGTCGCATTTCTCAACCGATCTCGGTGAAATTTTGTGAGCAGGTTCAATAAAAATACAATTATTTTTAGAGACATTTTTTCGAAATTTGTGAAAATGACGGAGATATGTAAAAAACCATATTTCATTCCAGCTTTCCGGCTATTTGATCTCCTCTACAAGTCGCATTTCTCAACAGATTCTGGTGAAATTTTGTGAGTAGGTTCGATAATTATATATAACTGTTCAGTCTAGCCAATTTTTCCAAATTTATGAAAAAATACTCACCCATTTTGAAAAATGATCAAAATTAGAAGCTAGATGGCTAGCTGCAATATTCACGTACCTACTGTGTGCTTTGAAAACTTCATGGCGACATTTTATTTCATTTTTTCGCGAGGTCTACAGCTCACGGAGCCACTAGTCTAAAAGAAGTTACATAGAAAAAATACAATTTTAGGAAATTATTACATTAAAAATTAAATTGAGACGAAATAAGTGTGTGTGTGTATTTACCTCTCTTTGTGTAGAGTGGTTATTTTTCCCGTTAACATAATTTAATTTACCAATACCCTAATAACGACTTCGTTCGCATTATGAAACCATGTCATAGCCATAAATATTCAATAAGTATTATTATAAGTAATCTACTTAAGGCTTTACTTGAAATCAAATAAGGAAGCATTTGATGACAAAGCCTCTAACCCGCAGAGCGCTATTTCAGTTTAGGTTCACCACAATGTTATAAAAGGGCGCATTCTCGAACCCCCATAAATCTTCCCAACATTGGGCCGTGATTCGGCAGTTGCCCGGGACATGGGCCGCGGTTTTTGCCCCATTCTGGCCCGGACAATGCACATGGAATGCGTACCGACAAATTCAGTGTATGCCAAAATAGTGTATGGTAAAGCTTAAACTACTCTAGAAAAGTGATCGAGGCCTCTATTATGTTGTCACTTAAGGTTAATAATAAAAACTTTTTGGGCAACATCTCCACAAATTGCTACGATTTCAAAGCAAGTAGCTAAATGGCTTTGTGTTATGGAAATCAGAAACAATGTCAGTGTCACACACTCAGAACAGATATAACAATAAATAATAAAGAAAAGTTTCTTTCCTAGATTGACCCAACCAGGGACCTCAGAGTGCTCAGAGGTGGTGACGACGACCATGGAGGTTAGCGGGAACAACTCTTGTATTTGTACGCGGTTGCTCAAGCGATGAGTTCGAAAACTCATTGTAAAATCTCAATAATTTTCAATCTAGGTCTGAATGTGAAATTGTTTACTTACATAAGTATACCTAGGTAAGACAGGGACTAGGTAATAATTTATTTGGTAGACAGTATAATAGATTTATTCGGTCTTATTGTGTTAGGTACACAAAAATAAATAAATAGTCTAGTTGCTTTCCCATCAAACATTATCTGATGTCTTTACAAATAAGAGCCAACGTACACAGAATATATTTTATTCCAACAAATAACCAGATCTAAGTAAGGTTCTTTCATTATTAACGAACAAGAAAATAGTGATCGTTTGAATTCGGCCCAAGCTAGGCCAATGACTCTTGTTTGGGACCGAGTAATGGTCTGGCCACGCGAAAGGGCGACCGGCGGCGCGGCGGCGGCGGCGTGCTTAGCGAATCCTAATGGCGTATGATGCTAGCTTTATTTTTTATTTTTTTATCCACAACGGGATAGTGCTTGGCCTTCATCTCGCCTAATGTTAAGTAACGATAGGGCCAAAGGTGGAAGCGCACTACTCCCTCAATCCTCATTACTGAGGAACTGGCTATCTCACTAGCCAGGCGGACTTGAAACAAGCACTACCACCAACCAAACCGAGTACAAATTGTACCCCCCTCGGAATCGAAACCGGGACCCCTGAGTCTTACACTGGTGGGCAAACCACTAGACCACAGAGGCGGTTAAATTAGTTAACCGTGGTGAGCGTTTCAGCTGGATCAATGAAGAGAGTTCTCGCTCGCCGCGCCGCTGGTCGTCTCTTCGCGTGGCCAGACTCCAAGTTTTTGCGGCAAACATTTTTCTCTGATAATGATATTACTTATTCATGGACAAAGTTGGCGGATGGATGGGAGAACTTTCAAGCCATGGTGCTCGGGAAAGGCCCAGCAAAGTGCGGAATAATATACCGTAACGGAAACGATTAGTTGGATTTTTTATGGCAGCTATTACACTTTATACTCTTTTCAATAAAAACTATAAGATAGGAAACTCATATTTTGTTTACAGTAGCCAAGCTATGAATCAAATAATCCTTACTTGTGTCCAACCGACTCTATCTGAATAATATTTTATCCCAAAGGTCACCTAATAAGCACTTCTTGGAAAATACTTTACACAGACTTAGATTCAGATTCAATATGATTTATAAGTTTTCTGTCTTTGCATTACATCAAACGAAATACTTAAGTATATTAAAACGATATCTACCTGTCATCTCTAAAACGACTCTCACAACTTTCGAGAGCTAGATGATAACCAGTAACCAGCTTTTACATCAAACAAATGTTCCGATTTAAATAACATTTATTTTATGACGCCATCATAAATTTAACTCCTTTAATAAATTAAAGTAGGAATCTAGTATCTTATTAAGAAGTGATAAAGAGAGTTTCAAATTACTAATCCATTAGTTAATTTGATAATGAATTGTCGCAAACAGGCGTCGGGGTGTAGAGGGTTCCGAATAAATCCGGGACACAAGTGCTTTTGTTGGGACAAATTGAAATCGACTCCAGGCGCTAACGAGATTAATATCGGGAGATAATTCGATCTGGGTTTTATGTTTGAACATAGTAGAATGTCGAATTTAATAACTTTTTTCTTCTAGTTAAACAATAGTGTCAAGATCTCTGCTGTGCTGCCAGCGAAGTTTAAAACATAAAGTTAATATACCTAACGGAATAGAGGAACAAACATGAGCTGTCAATCGAAACCGAAATTGATTTACATTTGTGTGTGTATTTTTTTTATGTATCAGTGATGTAATCTTGTCACTATTGATATAAATATCGATATCGATGGTATTAATTAACAGCCATAGATTCAAAATAAATGGGATAGAATTTTGCACGGGTGTACTAAAATTACGATTTTGAAATGAACTATGACTATTAGAAAAAGATCAGAAGATATTTAAAATCATTTATTTAACATAAAAAAGATAAGAAGATATTTAGAATCATTTATATTAACACATGTTGAAATGAAACTTTGTAGGAATACTTCTAAAAACAAATAAACACGTATTTCATGTAACGTAAATAAACAAACAAATAAACTCAACCCCTTAGGGGATAAATTAACCGAAAAAATCATCAATCAATCATGTATGTCATTATTGAGGTTTTATAGAATGTTGATTGCGAAAATGGCATTTATTTTTGGGCTTCTTTTTCCTTGGCGTCAATTCTGGTCGGAAAGAAGGCGATGGTGGTGACTGTTGCAATAGCGGAGGTGTAGATCTAGAATTCGATGAGGTTGGTACATATGTGAATGCCTCTGGTACAATATCTCTATAAACGTAGGACGACACTGTGCGTATAGGCACAGATAATATAATACTATACTAGTACAGATGTCGCAGGCGTAGGTATTGTATATTTAGCTGTATTACATAGCAACTAGCTGTTTTATAAAACGGTGCCTCATTGTAATGCGGCGGATTAAAGATACGGCGTATTCAAAACGGCTGATCAAAAGTACGCCGCATTGAATAGAGCGCTTTGCGATTTTCAATACGGCTAGCCGTAATGTAATTGGGCGGTTCATAAGCCGCTTTTCCGTCAGTTTTTAGTTCTAATTATCAACACTCGCGGCGCTGCCTACCATAACAATAAAAAAATGGCGTCAAGTGCGGATTTTGCATCAAAAATAAGTAAGAATATGGTTGAATAAAATCAAGAAAACGTGCCGTGTGTGTACAGATAATTGTTTTAAGGACATTTTTTTAATGTGCAGTTAAATAATTTCTACGCAGCTCAATGCGGAAGTGTGAAAGCCGTGGATCAAAGAACGAGATTAAAACTGCTAAGGCGGCAATGGTTTCTGGTGTTGTGCAGAATCCTACGCAATAGTATTGGTGTAAAAATACAGAGAAAACCAATGAGTGTAGCTAGTGAAGATTAAAGAAACATATTTCGGAAGACCCTCCTTTTTGGGCAGTGTCCAAAGAACAATATGTTGATACATTACATATAGAAAAAGTTAACTTTTAAAAAGATTTAAAATTATTTAAACCAAAAAAATAGCTAATATTACAATTTTACAAACAAGAACCAAACCGTTTTTGTACCGTACCTACTTATTTTATAGAAGTAGTACTTATACATTCATTAAAACTTATAAAAATAACACGTTTCGTACTACTTACTAAGTGCTCAAGAAGTTAACTTAAACCTATTTTTTTTTCATAATTATTAAACTTAAATTATTTTCAATTAAGCACTGTTTCGTTTTGTTAGTGTGGTCACTCTACAATAGAACTTTGATACAAAACGGCTAAACGTGATCTGCCGTATTGAACAACGTATCACATTGTCAATCTGGCGTATCGTTGACTCGCCGTATTACAATACGGCGCCGTTTTCTAAAACAGCTAGTTGCTATGTAATACGGCTAAATATACAATACGCCTGCGAGGTATAGGCTTTATATTGACCTGTAACAAAGACAGAAATGAGTGGCTATTGAGTGAGTTAGTGAAGTTGCTGCTAATAAAAGTGAAGCTAAAATTGCAGTTGTAATACTTACTTAGAAACAAAATAGTATTATTATTTTATAGTATCATTTTATTAATGCTTACCGGAACAAACTTAGATGGAACTGCAAATTTTTTCAAAATCCGCTTAACCCCTCGCATCTGGAAATATTTTTCCTCAAAATGCTTACTGCATAGATGAATAATATGTATCTAAGTTGGTAGGAAATCTGACTGAAATATAGTTAAATTACTTATGATGGTATTCTAATAGTCAGAAACTGATACCTATGGATCGGCTTAAGTAAAAAAGTCTGGAACGGGTGGTAGGAAAATATAGACGATTCAAAAGTACTTAATAATTAAGTTTATTTGAATAAAGCTTCTTTGACTATCTTAAATGGGATTACATTCCAAGATGAATAATAACTAAACATCATATAAGTACTTTTACAACAGTGAAACATATTCGTTTACCGTGTGATGCGGCGTGATAGACAGTCAAAAAAAATCGATAACTTTATGCAGCCCTACTGTAAAATGAAAATTATTTCTTTACACAAAATATTCGTTAAATTTGCATTTTGTCTAGCCGATCTTTGCTTCTTACAAAAATGAGTGTTTACAGAAGAGAATTATCACGCTCAGTGTTAAAATTTCGAAACGTATTGGCAAAAATAAACACAAAGTTAGGCGGGGTCGATTTGGAGTAATTTACCTGTGAAATGAACATTTTTCTGGGTTATTTCGATGTGTTGTACAACAATCAATCACTGAACAGGACACCATGTTTCCGAAGCATTATTTCGCAAAAATGTCTACGATTTCAAGAAATATCGGAAATATTTTCAGAACTCAAATTCTCAGCGGGCTGATAAGTGCTGACAAACTGTCAATCAGTTGCGAAAAAGAGTTCTGCACGTCATAATCACGCATCTCTTTTTATCACACATTGTTGCTGTTTAGTGACATCTCGCTTGCTCAGCCCTTTGTTACTCTATTCCGTTAGGTATATTAACTTTATGGTTTAAAACTAATAAGTAAACAAAACATTATAAGTACCAAAAAATTATGGAAAATATTTCCTTCCTTTAATTACAAAAAATATAAAAATAGTTCCTGCTGTGGATTAAAATCCACAGCAGTAACTATATCCATTTAGCTATCACGTTCAATAGGTACAACAGTTTCGAAAAAGCTGGCTAGGTAAAAGGCCGTAAAAAGTCATTAAAATCTTTGAAATAGCATCTAATGCCGCGAAAAAACCTGTTTTCCTGTCACAAATGTGTTTCTCTTATACCATAAACATTAATTCTGATAAACGAGTTATCCCAACCTCAGTGAGAGCAATTTACGTGCGGGCACTTCTTCGCGCGTTGCGACGACCGACGCGACGGTCGACCAAAGCCAGAATAGCCCCCGCGGTCTCGCAAGATTTGTGGGGGTTATTAGGAGGCTCTCTCTCTCTCTAACGGTGACTTTGACCTTGGATCACTGCCAACTCGGGGCCTTCGTGTGCGAGCCCCATGCTCCCTATTTCACGATTTCGGTTAAGTTTATGTGGAAGAAAGCGATACAATACCTATATTCACTCTTTTAAGAAACAAACAAGACGTATAAAGACTAACAACTTTTATGTGTAGACTAGACTATAATTTAGTGTAGGTAGACTGAAAAAACCTACATTTTGGATTCGGATATAATGGGGATGCAAACTGAGGAACTAATGGTTAACTTGTTCTAGAAAATTATTATACCCTACTATTGTCAAACAAAACAGAAAATAATTGAATATTTTTAGTTTCAGCAACACTATTTAATAGAAATAAAATACATGGTATAGACTATATGATCGAAGAATACATGACTGTGGTTTTTTCTTTCACAAAAAGGAAATATCTAGTTCAAAAAGTTAATGAATCGGTGATTTCTAAAAGGGCACTTGTTACACTGCATTCTCTAGTTGAGCAGAAGACAAAAAACAAAAGACAAGTGCCTTTTTAGGTCATGTCATGATTGAATATTTTGATGGCGTACCTACCAACTTTATGGAAAAAGAAATGACGTGGCCTTTTTACACAAAATGAAAGTAAACATAATATAGGTACACATTTTTTTATAAGATACCATTAAAAAAAATGTCTTGGATATGGACAAGTGTCCTTTTCAAAATCATCGATTTAAAATGATGAAGTCATAGCTTGATTTGGTTTAATTATAATGATTGAACATTCAACATGCTACCAAATAGCTCGTTGCTATTATAGATTCGAACCAGTACGTTACAAACTCTAGGTACAATATTGACTAAGCTACCATGAAAATTATGTTTTATTAAAAATCATGGATTTTAATAACCTGTTTCGATGAATAATATCTTGAACCTCGATATTGAGTTATGAAAATGGAAAACTAATATAAGTCGCCGTGGCAACAGCGAGTTTCCGGCTCGGGAGACTGAGCGAACAATAAACTGGTTTGATTTGGATCTTGATGAATTTACTTGTTGTTCGAGGGCCCTATAACAATGCCGCGATTGTTTTGAGCTCTCAGTAATTATATTGTAATAATCTTACAGTGTAATGGGAGGAAAAACTTCACCAATCCATTTCAAGGTAATGACTTTCGTTAAAGATTTTTAATGTATTAGTTTCTTGGCTATCCAAGGTCAGTCCTAAAATATCATGACTAACGGTGGCAAAATATATTGTTTAGCATGCTTTCGTCCGTTACTTCGTCCACGTGGACATTCGGTAAATCTCTAGAGGGAACCTTTGATCGGGATAAAAATATTCTCTGTTTTAAATTATCTGTAATATTTATAACAATACTTTGAAAGGAAGGTAAATGAAGATTAAAATTTCTCTCCTAATTACAAACTATAAATTCGACGAACATTTTGGCTCTAGTTAATTCTTAAAAACTGAACTACATACTTGGATTTTTTGCCTACGTATCAGTTTAATCGCTTTCGATTTCCTGTAACAAAGCAATTTCTCATAATGTGACTTTTGAGTTTGTTGATTGGGTTGCAGCTATCGACGGAATCGGAAAATCCCGTGGGAGGAGAAAATAGGAACCTTTCCTCAGAAAATGTGATTTCATTTTGTGGTTTAAATTTTAAGTTGCTTTTATAATGTATGTTTGTGAATCAAAATGTTTATGACTGTTTATTCAATCGGTTTATGATATTTTATATTTATGTATAACCAATGTTGTCGGACAATATATTACCATAGGTGTTTATTTAGTCCGATGGTTTCAATAACACATTTCTATAAATTCATATGACCACGATGAAATAATGAGAATATTTACAATTCAAATTAATGCAGGTCACGTCAATTAATAATGAAACACGCACTTCTGTGATAAAATATCATATTGTTTATATTTAAAAACTATATAGTTTTTGACTATTTACATTTTAACACTTTATTGTAAAGTTGATTTTTAGGTTTCCGTACCTCAAAAGAAAAAAAAACGGAACCCTTGTAGGATCACTTTGTAGTGCGTCTGTCTGACTGTATGTATGTCTGTCAAGACTCTTTATCTCGTGAACGCGTGGAGGTATCGAGTTGAAATTAAAACCATATACTCATTTCACAAGTCTACAGTACTACAGTCCCTTGAAGCTGTGAAAATTATCAAAACCGGGAAATAGGTAACAAGTTTTCGAAAACAAGTTAGAATATAGGTATAATATCACTATTATTTATTCTGTGGTATTATGTAGATTTATTTCAGCATTAAAGGCTCGTGGGGCATTTACTCGGGTCGATTTTCGAGAAAGTTTTAATCAAATACGCCTTTTTATCGATAATCGCTTGTAATATCGAACCACCACCTTATTGAAATTAGGTTTGCGATTCAATTTTACAAGATGTTAATGATAAAAAGCTCAATTGCTGGAAAACTGAACGTTAATGCCTCATCAATCTTAATATACCTACTATGCCCGATATCGATACTCGAAGTCTTAAACATTTGCTTCTCTGAAAAATGAGAAAAATACTCAAAGCTTTTTAATTACGCCGTGCGATGTGCCGGCCAGTACACCTAACAAAAGGCACAGCACACATTATAGCGTAAAGCAGACCTTAACAATGTGTCCATAAGACTTACTTTAGCTTGCAGATTGTAGCGTCTCGCCTCTTAGCTCGTACAATAGGCGGGCGACCAGGGGCTATTATAATGGTTATTGTATAGGTCTTTCTTTGCAAGATATTACGGTATCTACCACTAACTAAAGTTTTCTTAATTTTCGAAATTATCCATGATTCGTTCAAATCTTTAAAAAAAGTAAGTATTAATTTTTGATTCATTGTAAATCAAAATAGTGTCATTAGAACATACAGAAGCATCATAAATATCGCATAACGTTACTGCAAAGTAGACAATAACACAACTATAATCAGTTATTTACAGTCAATTTTCATTAGTCCATCCTTTTCATAATTGCACATTTCCTAAATGAAATTCTACAGCTAATTGTAATACAGCGTTCAAATTTCTCATTTAGTGCAGGATCGGGCAATGCGATGCTAATTGGAAATTACTTAGTAATGGTGCCCGAGTCCGCGGGGAATGCCTAATTAACCTAAAAACTAAATGAGCCCGTAGTTGACGTGTGATTTTACTCATAAAAGGGTAGTGGGTGTTGCCACTTTACTACTATTACATTTTTGTGGAACTATTGAATGAAAAGTTGCTGTTATAGTAGCTATTAACGGTCGTTTTTTTTCAAAAGTCAATATAATTACAATCGTTTATTTTCCCCACTGCTGTGGCACAGGCCATGGAAGGTTGGGCCATAACCCAAACCATAGACTAATACGGGTTCTGCAAACTCAGCCAAGACTAACGGCTCAAAGTGCCTTCCAACCAACAATGCACGTCCCATCCTATTACCAACCTTAGAGATAAGAGGGAATATGCATCTATTTTTTTAATCAAAGTCAATAGTATAATGAGAAAATCAACTGTAATATTGGAACTTTTCTCTTGCGTTTTTATCTCGTAATATAGTTACTTAAATTTAGCACCCATCAGCTCCCGCCGAAAACGCTCTATACAAATATGTGACGTCACTTACTAACTAACATTTGCATGCCTACAAACTTAAGGCAGGATATTGTTGAAACTTTATTAAAAACATTGTCACCAATCTCAATGTAATGTACACAATATTGTGCAAATAAATATTCTGATTTCTGATTTCTGATTTCTGACTTATCACGTTTCAGGTGTGTTTCAGGCGCGTTTAATATGGAGTTAGCCAAGAATCTTCAATTATCTCCTTAAATTTTACGTTTTAGTACATATGTGTCATACAAAATATTATTTCTTATTGGATATTCTATCTGACTGTTTAGTGCATTATATCCGTAAATGAAAAAAAAATGTTATTTTCCCCTGATTTCATCGTGATAAAACCAAATTTTTTTTTCTTTCTGTTCCATCATGTTTTTACAAGTGTCCGCAGCGATCAAGCTCAATTTTATGAAAATCGGTGACTTATGCATATTTCCTATTGCTTAAATGTAACCCTAAGCCTACTAGGCAAAGCAATTCCACCCACCGAGCTCCGTAATGCTAAAAAACTATTACCAATTTATGGGGATTAGTGTATAACCTAGATTATTAGTCGATGTTTAACTATCAAAATTAATTGCAATATTTCGAATGTCCCAAATGTTTATGAAACCGGCCCAGCGTGGGCGAAGTGGAACTATAATTAAATAAGAGGGTTCTGAAACAAGGATTTCCATCGGGATTCGGGATGGCTACGGAGCGCCTTTGATATACGACCTGCGGCGACAGTTTATCACTTTCAGACATGAACATGATTAATTGGTCACTGTGATGGTTTTACATTATTAATTACACAGTAGATTTTCAGAGCCGCGTTGTATTCCCTTCATTAAATTCAGAAATTCTACATTCATATTCCTTTGTTTATTTCCAAAAGTAGCCATGTTATTTACATATTTGTAACGTTTTTTTTATTATTCCACATTGCCCCACCAAGCGTCCCCACTGGTACTCTTGTTCGCTTCTTTAAGAATGATTTGCTTTACGACAGATTCGTTTTACGGCAAACTCGCTTTAAGACGGTAATTGTACAGTCGATGGAGAATGTTACTTCTATATTTTCACTTTTTTATTGATACTTGTATTCAACAATGAGTGAACAACATTCAGTGGGGCAAATTGGAATAATTCTATTTTTGTCACTTTGTAAATGTGATCTCAATAATTCACAAAGCAAAAAGTGGCAACTTTAGGCACTTTTGCCTATTATTACTACAACGAACTATATTGATTAAGTTATTGTTTGTAATTAAACTATAGAACCTTAGCTTTAATATGTACATGTGAATTTTTGATACATTATATTTTTAGCGAGCAATAAATTTAATTAAGATGAGGGCGCCTCCTTCATGTATATAGGGCCCTTATAAACAACTTCCGTTCTCATGAAATCCCGGAAGCTTATTTGGGAATGTTGTAGTTTTCATTTGGTGGATGAATTATTAAAATCGGTATTTCCCCAGAGTCTTCAGCCCCCCTACTCAAATGGCCACTTTTCTATCCGTTCGCTAATTTAAAGCTTAAAAATAAGCAATTAGACGATCAAGTCACACGTCGCAAGTTTATGTAAATCACATCCATTGTTGTATTGTATGGAATTAACAAGCCTCCGACACATAATTTTAGAGTTGTCGTTGTTGTGTGGTGTCGTATGAGGCGGGTCGTTACGTTCCCTCAAATATGGTTGAGCGAAGCGATGGCTGGTTCATGCGTCATGCTCGTGAACGGGTGCTGCCAGTGGGAATGGGTCTGCTTCCGTCTGCTTGTACTAAGGGCGTCGTATATTTATATATATATGTATTTTTCTGTTTAATATTATCAATATGTATGGCACTTCTTACTCAAAACATAAAATTAATAACTAAACCTTGTTTTGATTTCTCATTTTTTTTCAATTGCAATCTTTTTGCTTTCTATAGTCAGTAGTTTTGTAAGTAAAGGCCTATGAAAAGCTTTTGGATATTAGTTTTCAATTCAGTGCCTTAGGATGGGTAGCCTAAGTATGTCATGCTCTCTTTAATCATTTCTGCGGTGGTGTCGTGTGGGGCGGGTCGTTACGTTCCCTCAAATATGGTTGAGCGAAGCGATGGCTGGTCCATGCGTCATGCTCGTGAACGGGTGCTGCCAGTGGGAATGGGTCTGCTTCTGAGTGCCTATCTTAACGCATATTGAATTGTAAAAATTGCGTTTTTTTTATTTATTATTTTTTTATGTCATTGTAACGTGTTTTTTAGTAAATTTTGCCTACTTAGGTGCATTTTCGAGTAGCAGACAGAGCGATTTCCTAACTAGTTGAAAGTTATTTACTCTCACAATTACCTATCTGAAATGTAGTAGGTATTTAATTTCTACCTACCTACCCATTGTGTGCAAACTTTTGTTAATTATTGTGATGGAAAATGACCTCACTTTAAATGTGGAGCTCATTTTTCAATGTTGACGACTCTGTATGGAATATACAGGGAGAAAAAAGCAGCCCTTGACGAGTTTCTTGCCGGTTCTTCTCGTTACAAGGTCTCCCGCTTAGGGTTTGCGAACCGATGGCGTAGCTTTTCTGACATTCACAAATGCTTGTAACAGCCTAGACTGAATAAATTATTTTTGATTTTGATTTTGATTTTAGTTTACGGCTTATTTTTAATTTTTAAGTTAGCGAACGAATAGAAAAATGGTCATTTAATTAGCCCCCCAGATGGATTATTAACATTTCATTTGATACTAGTAAATTGTTCTAATACAAAGAGTATAAAATAGAAAACTTTAACCATATTTGTGGCAAATGAATTAATTCTATTCTACTATATTCTTAATATGTCAGTTTAGATTGGGTACCGTTAAACAATAACTCTTCGTAAGTTTAAATTACCTATCTTTGCGATGTTCGCAGTGAGATCAATATGACTCTTTTTCCTTTATTAATAAAATACTTTCCTGTACTCCACAACAAAACATCGCAACATATTTCGCAACGTAGTCTGTCGATGCAGCGAGAACTGACTAAAATGTAATGGAATTTAGTACGCTGCACTCACTCGCCGTAAATTGCGAATTGTTGCAGGGTTGCATGATCGTGTCAATGTGCAACTATCGCATATTTGCGAATAACCGGCGCGGCGTGGACAGCGCTATGTTTTATTCAATTTTTCACTGCTATGGCAGTCAACATAATAGAAAAAGATATAAAACAATTTCCTCAGTCTACGCTGCTTAACAAATCTACGACTTTGCAGTAGACTTAGCAATAGTATTTGCTTCTTATTTTGTTTCACACGAGGTTTAATTTAAAAGGCGTCCTCGATATGCAACCATGCTGGGAGATCGTGAAACTAATTGAATGAAATTGTATTACTATTAAATGTAATGAAATATTTGACTCTTAGAATTTTCAGAAGATTCTTAGTTGGTTATTTATATGCTCACGTCAGTATTTCCATTAAAAATTTTGAATCATAATAAAGGCTTCACAAATCGTGTGCTTTTATTCTCTTTTCTCGAAAATGTGTATTGCAGATGTTGTCAATTTTGTTGAAACCGTCTTCATTTGAATTAGTACATTTGATGACAAGAGACTTGAATATAATATCACACATACATAATTTCTAAAGCTTTGCTGAAAAAAATGTAAATGAATTTATTGCTTTAGTTTTTTTAACCAAATTAAAGCAAAAAAATATTCAGGAAGTTACTTTAAATAACAAAGGCAATCATTCTTTTCAATTTGACTGTTTTATTTCCACTCGGAAATTCATTGGGGACAGTATCAAACAATGGGTGTGCATTTAAGCTTTTCAAATAATTAAGTACCTATTTCTTTTCAAAATTTATTGAATAGAGAATTCTCCTCTTTATTTTCTCTTCAGAAAGGAATGGGAATCTCGTTGGTCTCGAGTTAATGTTTATTAAGACCATTTGCGTCTCCTGACTTCCCCGCACATTCTTTAACGGGAACTTTTGAGCAACAAACAAAATAATAATAAAATACAAACTCTCTGATGTTGGACGGCCATAAAATAAACACGAATAGTTCTAGAATTTTCTCAGAACATTTGAATTGTCTAGAAAGTTTGTTTTGTATTTATTTTTAAGTTGCTTATGGTTGAATAGTGTTTTAGATAAAATGAATGGTACCTATGTGTCCAAGTATTAATTTTATAAAAATACATTTAGTTTCACTTGCACTAAGTAGACTTTTCTTTTACAAAAAGACACGAAATAAAATTTAGAGAAAGTGGCATTATACAGTTGAACAAAAGATCAACAAAGTTCCTTTGCGTAATATTTTTATGCTATCGGTGAATTCTTTTTGGCATCAAAGGAAATAGCCAGTTAAAGAAAATAATTAAAGTATGCAATACTTGTGAGCTGTCTTCGGAAACTATTTCAGAGGTAACGACCACCTTTTTTCCTCAGACGAAAGCTTTCAGCTCACGCTGCCGTGTGTAAATCGACCGTCGGATGTGAGCACCGTGAGCACAGAAACCGGTCTGAGTCCGGCCGCAGAGTAAACGGTAGAACAGAATACAAATTCTTACAATTACGCAGTGGCAACACTGGTGTTACGGCTGCATTAACGAGATGAGCGGGTGATTTGAAGCATTCTTTAATTCGTTTGCTGTCCAATTTTTTAAATAACAAAATTAAATCATTATCAACTATTTAATACGTAGGTACCTAATTAAAAAATAACCTGGTGTTAATGAATTAACGCAAAATGAAAAAAAAAACATTTCTTCGGACCATCAATCTGAACAAATTTTACTATGGAACGAACTCTGAAATCGCGAAAAAAATATCAGCTGTTTCATACAAAAATTAATAACAAAAATATATGGGACTCTGAATTTCGCGATTTCAGAGTCCCATAGTAAAAGAAACGATATTTTTTGGAAGTGTCGTACTCCCAAGAAATATCGTTATATTTCAACCAATTTACACAAAACCTTGACAAATTTATATTCATAAACCATCCTCATGAATTCTAATGGGGAATGTCCGAAAAAAATCAAATTGGCTGAATATTTTTCTATAGGTAGGAATAAGGTCCCTTAGTAATAGAAAAAACTTTCAGAATTTTCGGTTTGGTAAAAAAGTTTTTAAAAATCAAAGTCTCTTCGACTTCACAAATGTATGAAAGTAACAGCAGAATGGAGATTATACCTTTGCCGCTAACTGCCACAAAGACAACACGTATTTAAAAAAAAAAGTTTTGACATTTTGTCTTGAAACTTTTTTTTTAATACCATGTTGTGGTTGTGGCAGGTGTTGGCAAAGGTACAATCTCCATTCTGCTGTTACTTTCATACATTTGTGAAGTCGAAGAGACTTTGATTTTTTGAAATTTTTTCACGAAACCGAAAATTTTGAAAATTTATTCTATTACTAAGGGACCTTATTCCTACCTATAGAAAAATATTCAGCCAATTTTATTTTTTTCGGACATTCCCCATTGGAGTAAACCGCACGAAAATCCGTGCAGTAGTTTTTACGTTTATCGCGAACAGGCAGACAGACAGACGCGGCGGAGGACTTTTTTTATAATATGTAGTGACTTTGCATCTGTTCGACTAAATACTCCCGTAGTCTAGGTCTTTGTCCAGCCGTCTAGACCTTTAGCCATCCTTTTAGTTGCCACACCGGGACTACAGTAATCTTTCAGCTGTCTCGTGTATGGATGCTTTTAATATGTTATTTTGGGTAGTTTTATTTTCCGGACAAAAGGGATATAAGAATTAGATACATAAGTCACGATACGTGTATATCGGGAAACTGATTTATCTGGTAATCCATCCATGGCAGGAATGCGCCCGTTTTGTTATAATTTCGAGAATCTTCTATTGTCCTCTTAAAGAGGCAGATCGTGATTCAATGAATGTTTTCGATTGAAGGATAACCATCTCGAATCTCAAGATTAAAGCGTTTTATTGATAAGAAAGGTTTGCTATCTATTTTAATTAAAATTCTTCTGTAATGGCAGTAATGAAATGTTTTGAGTTTTTTAAAATCGTTTTCTTTTAAGAAAAGGGATGATATTTAGCGATTGTGAATTTAATAGCATGGCAGAAGAGGTTCACCCTCGTAAGTTGAGAGATATTTTTCTTGTAGATTTTATTTTTAGTTTGGTGTCTTTTAACAAGTTTGATAGGTGGTTTTAGTAGGATGTTATGACTGCAATAAAACTTTAAACTTTTGGTTTTTTAAATTTAATTTTATAAAATCTTAAAAATTAAAAAGTAGGTTCGACTAGTTAATATTCAAAAAGCCTTTATAATCGAACAATAAGGTACCTACACCATATTTTTCTTTGCTCCACAATTTGATAATATAAATAACTTTTCACGAGAATTTTCCTGGTGAACCTACGCAGTGTCAGTTAATAATTCCGGCAGAAAGTATCAAGTTAGCTCCAGTTCGGTAGCTCTTGTTTAATTATTTTGTCTGTTCGGAGCCACAGATAATATATAGCCAAAGCAGTAAAGCAACTTCATACAAACTCCTGAATCGGTGCACAACCATACTCACTCAGAAATCCGTTGCTTTAAGACCTCTAAAAGACCTTAGATTGCTAGTGTCGCGCCTAGACTACTGTCGTAAATATACAATTATGTAAGGTCCGTGCCGCCAGCCCAGCACTGTCTGTTCACGATCTTAAAAAAATAATCTCTTGATTAATATAATTCTATGTAAGTAATATAAAAAAGTAAAGCTTGTTTTCAATTAAGAAAACCGGCCAAGTGCGTCGGACGTGTGCACAAAGATTTCCGTCCAAAAAAAACACGTTTGTTGTATGGGAGCCCCCCCCCCCCCCCTTAAAATCCGTGATAGCTAGTCAGTTTAAACAGTAAAATAAACATTCAATGTTTATTTTATTTTGTTTTTAAGATTTTTTGTTATAGCGGCAACAGAAATGTACATCATCTGTGAAAATTTAAACTGTCTAGCTATCACGGTTCATGAGATACAGTCTGCTAACAGATGGATAGTGGAGTCTTAGTAATAGGGTTTTTACCCTATGGGTACGGAACCCTAAAAATGCAATGATTCCCCTTGATTTTTCGATACAACTGGCGAGCATCAAATCCATTAAAAGAAATAATATGCTAAGTCTGTGTTTCCTGATATTTAGATCAATCTAGGGGCCTTCAAGCCGCAAATAAATATGTTTCTTCTAGGCAAGCGCGTTTTATCCAGGCGAGATAGCGGTCAATCGCTGATCTATCCATTATATTACGTAAATAAAAAAGTATCGAAACGGATCCCAGTTACGATACTGCTTTAGCTATACACCGTCATTTTGTAGTCGTTTTAATTAATTTAAGGGTGTGTTGTACCCATGAAACTAAACATTTTTGCCCAAGAAACATGGGTCAAAAAACGACAAAAAATGTTGGTCCTCCCATACTAACTAGACAGCTAAATCATTGTATTTGTATGGGGAAGTCAAAATTTTTTGTCGTTTTTTGACCCATGTTTCTTTGGCAAAAATGTTTATTTTCATTAGTAGAACACTCCCTTAAGCTAATTAAAACGACTACAAAATGACGGTGTATAACTCCATTTACTGCGTCCGAGCGGCGCATTAAAAATATTGTTTAATATTTTACCGCTCACGTTGTAGGTCGCTTTGTAACAATTGGAAATCCTTTTTTGCGTAAGCTTTCCTGCAATTGACTTTGTATTTTATTCTACGAACGAGGCTAAAAATGAATACGTGTTTGTTCGTTGATGTTTGATGGAGAAGGTAACTCATAGTTTTAGATTTTTATGTTTTAGTATTCGACAACTTCTTACTATGAAAAGAATTTGGTAAGAAACATAATATTGTGCGTCGTTTCCTGGGGTCCAATCGCGCTAATTCTGAACGATAAAATCAAATCCGTTACGTTACTTATACAATGTTTCAAACAGCTGATTTTTTGTTGAACAGCGATTTCAAGGTTGGTCTTATAATGAAAGTTGTTCAGTTTGATGGTCTGATCAACCCCACGAGAGGTTTTGTATTACCTAAAAATCTTTGGTTGATGTGGTTGAACTTTCAATTGTGCATGAAATTGTCCAAGACGGGCATCCTAGACACCCTAGATTATGTTAAAAGCTGTGACTCTTAACAAAACCAAAGCGAGTATTTTTCTGTAAACTAAAGATTTTATCATTGATAATTAGCACGACATTTAACGTTTTCACAAGTGAGTGACCCGTGTAACCCGTGTCATAATTTTCCGAGGTTTGGTTTGAATGAAAAAAATGGCGCGGAGACACAAATGAAGCAAAAACGCGTGTGGAACTTTTAATTGGATCGAGCGTCCCTTGTTACCGGACTGACGAATCGCTCGTGTGGTCTATGGTCAGCGATTCAACAATAGGTTAATTGGACGTCTCAGGCGATTTTATTGGTGCCAATATAAAAGTCTGTGTGGATCGTAAAACATACAATTTTGAAAATCATATTCTTCCGTTCGATGGCGCAGTGGTTTAGCGCCTAGCCCAGTGATTGCGGAGGTTAAGCAAGTTTCCCAAGGGTCGGTCATGGGATGGGTGACCAAAAATTTATTATCTCGAGCTTCTCCGTGCTTCGGAAGGCACGTTAAGTCGTTGTTTCCGGTTGCATTTGCAGTCGTTAACACCCACCAATCCGCATTGGGCCCGCGTGGTCGGTTATGGCCCATCCTCCTTACCATCCATAAGGAAGGCCTGTGCCCCAGCAGTGGGGACATTAAAAATGGCTGATGGTCATGGTCACGTTTTAAGTTAATTCGAATTTCTATTATCTGAAATTACTAACGTCGTATAACTTTGTCTTTCTCATATGATGTCATTAACAGAAGATAATTTGCTATTTCAATTGTTAAAATTACTGTTCTGTTCTTATAATAATTTTATGTCTTAATAATTATTATCACTTGCTGTGCTGGCGTTTTGGGACAACTGTGAGGTAGCATGTTCACCAATTGTTAAATAAATAATAATAAAATATAAAAGATGGGTGAACTGAAAATAATAAATAAATCATTTGTCATATTAAATCTTTTTGGGATTTTCACTGATAACTCATAATGTTTAAATAGTACAGCAGAACAATATTATTGTTAAAAAAAAATTGTTTTTATATTATTTCGAAGAAACATTTATTTATTATTAACTCCAATTAAATATTTCTAAGAGAAGACTCGTCAAATTTTTTTGATGGCAAACATAATGAAAAAGTCCGCGCTAGTATCCGTAAAATATGTTTTATTACAATATTACTGAAGTTCGTTATTTGTTTTCATTTTACATCGAAAGATTATTTTTTAAACAACATACAATTCGAGCTACTTTTTAACGCGAGGTCTACAGCTCACGGAGCCACTAGTTTATAAGACTGCAGTTTAATATTTCTAAGAGATAAATAGGCTTGTCAAAATCGTCTTTCACGGTCCGATGGCAAACAGGAAACGTCATTCAAGGATGATAAGAGGGAAGCATTCCAGTCGACTGGTGGATGTAACGACTGATTCAGCTCCCTCAAAAAGCGTCGTCAAGTTTTCATACAAATCATTATTCGCCTATATTTTAGGGATATTTAAACGAGGGCTTTGTTTAAATGAAGTGAGAAGTTGTTAAATTGATGTTTCATCATTTATTATACAACGTGTTACAAAATAACCCCTAAAGCTGAATATGGTAAATAGAGACAATCAAACTGTACAACTTTTACTGGGGGACCAACTCTGAAATCGCGAAAATAAAAAATTAGCTGCTTCATACATTTTTAAATTTTCGTTATTATTTTTTGTATGAAACACCTGTCTTTTTTTTTCGCGATTTCAGAGTTGGTCCCATAGTAAAAATTGCCGTTTAATGCTCCCTATCTACCATATTCGGCATTAGGAGTTATTTTGTAACACGTAGTATACTATTATAGCATTAGAGCTTTACAATTTTCAGTCAATTTTGTTCAGGGGCCTTGCTATGAGCTCATAAAGCAGGACTTACCTATATATTGCACTGCCTTACTTTTTCGTACCATGACCTCGATTTTAGCTCAAGTTTAGTTCATAAGCAGTCCTGTTTATGGCCTGCTTTTCAACTGAACGGCTTAAGGATGGTTTCTTATTTGCTGATGGTAAGCCCCCTGTTCATGCTATAAGTCGTTGTGAACTTAAAAGTTTACGTATAACAGTAGGTAGGTATTTTTCTTGTAGTGTTTTTTTAGAACAGCTGATATAAAAATAGACTAAATGAGTAATTATCTTCCCACCAGCTATTTACGTCATTAACGTGCTAGATTTCACCTCTGTTTACATTAACCATTTTACCTACAAAGCTTTTTTTATGAAATAATACATCTGCAATATCAAAACATCTCTTGAAAGAAACTATGTCACACATTATTGTTTGTTACAGGCTATATTTAGCTTATTCATTACATATATTATTTTTAGGAAAGGTTTGTTTAGTTTCAACAATACATGCTTTTTTTATTCGATCTATGACCACGAAAGCTATTGCCAATATTGCCATCAATATAACTAGTGGCTCTGTAAGCTGTAGACGTCGCGTTTATATCTCCGCCGTTTTGAAAAACTTCGAAAAATTGTATCTACAAAAAATCCATTTAATTATCAAACCTGCTCACAAAACTTCACGAGAATCTGTTTAGAAATGCGACCTGTAGAGGAGAACAGCCGGACAGCCAGACATACGAAAATTAGAGATGGAAGATAATGGGTATAAAAATATCCCTTGACATTTTATCATCTACTTCTCTTTCTTTCTATCGCAATTCCCTGAAGTTGTCAAACAAGTGCCAATCTCCCTCTTGAGTCTGAGTTCATTATAATTCAAAATACAGACTTGACACCTATATTCGATACTAGCGGCCGCCCGCAGTTTCACCCGCGTGGTTCCCGTTCCCGTAAGAATATCAGGATAAAAAGTATACTATGTTTTAATCCAGGCTATCTACTATTTGTGTGCCAAATTTCAACCAAATCCGTTCAGTAGTTTTTGCGTGATTGAGGAACAAACATCCAAATATCCAAACCCACAACTTTCACATTTATAATGTTAGTAGGATATGATTAGCTTTGTGGTTAGCGTAATAATAACTCGTATGTAATTTCCTCTGAAATAAAACCAATTTGTAATTGAATAAGAATAATGATTAATGTAAGTAAACTAATATGATTACTATTTAGTATTTTAAAAATATTAATAATAGGCTTGTAAATAAACAAAAATAATGATTAGTGTAAACAAATTGTGTCGTAACGGCGACCAGTGATCAACAATATCCGAAGTCACGAGGCCATTAGCAAGTGTCAAAGGCGACAACGGGGTCTCGGGCGGAGCTCCCATTAAGCTCGCACTTTGTTGCCGATCACAATACACCCACATTTCACCCGAAACGTCACGAGAAGACCTGGGTTATGAAGGCAGCTTAGGTTTCTAGATCCAGATGTTTATTAAAAACACACGGTATAATATGAGTTAGAAAACTGTCTATTGATTTCATTTTGGGAACTTTATATCTGGGCCCTATTTCACCAAATCGAGATTTGTCCATGACATCAGTCAGGGCTTTACAAAGTGACATTTAAAAAATAAAAATAGTAACTATTTGCCTCACTAGATGGCGTTGATGGAAAGAGAAGTGTCAAAATTGGCTTTTAAAAATAAATGGCATGTACCTTAGAGGCAAGTAAGCGCTCGCTGGCTGACATCTGCCCAAAGAGAAACATTTTAGGGTTACATCTGCCGGCCTACCTAGGTACTCTTCGAAGCTTAGTAAAAACAATATCACATTGACACATACATAGTTTCACAACATAGCTGTCCCTTAATAAAGTAAGGACAAATTGAGAAATTGAAAATAAAAATAAAAGGCCCCTATACGGTGAAATAGGGGCCTGATGTTTATATACATGGTGTCCCAAAACTTTGCCACACGGAGGGAAAGTACCTTCAATATTGAAGATAGGAAATTTTACTAAAAGAAGACTTCATTTTGTTTTTAAAAAGAAACGGATCTGCATTCAAAGTTTTTTTTAAATCGCATACGAATTTAAATTTAAATGTTAAATTTCATGGTCTTCCTTTTATTTAAGACGCTATGTAATTTAAGAAAAAATACTTCTTATGAGTAACCGTCTCGATTGGTGTTTTCGTTTTTGGTGGGATCGATTCCTGGTTTAAGGCGGGGGATTTTTCAAAAATCTTTGAATGTATAGTTCCAATTATTATTAAAAACAAAATGAAGTCTTCTTTCACTAAAAATTCCCATCTTCAATATTTAAGGTACTTTCCCTCCGTGTGGCAAAGTTTTGGGACACCCTGTAAATAGGGAGGGATTTGCTATTCTTAGGGCTGATTTTTCAATGCCTAGATAAATTTTATTCGCTTGATAACGTATTAAACCGCCAAATTGACAGTGTTTGTCATTCGCTTGTCTGTCAAATGTTTTCAATACTATTTATTTTATTTGGTTAATAATTTAACCGACTGATATCTTTTATCTGGCGATTGAAAAATTAGCCCTTAGATTAATAACACCTAGAACGATAATTCCCTACAAAGCGCACTGTCAAAAGTGAGGCAACTAAAACAGCTAAAATGGCGCCGTTTTCAGATTTTAATTGTCTATTATTACCTAATCATGCCTAATAAGTAGAAAACAGTTTCAATTTCCGTACCTTTAGGAGATTAGTTACTTTATTGTTGGATTTTAGTTACGATTAGGTAACGTATGAAGGATATAAATCTGAATACTGAGCCATTTTGGCTCTTGCCTCACTTTGCATACGAGGACTCGGCTTCTAGGTGTTATTATTCTAAGTTGCTATTAGACTTTTAAATGTAATCAAAGTGCAATGGTTGGTCTGATTCACTGAGCTATTACAAAACTGAGTAAACGTTCTGTCAATCACCATAGCAGTTTTTTCACACAGCTTTCTCAACCCAATTAATTATTGTGAAAAAGAATTTATAACTGACGCTCGTGAAAGAAAACTATAGCAACATTTCATTTGAGGAATGGGCGCACATCAGTCCGGCCACTACGCGGATTGGGCGGCGCGCGGTAAACATCATAAAACCACTTCTTTATGAATATTGCCACGGCTCGCCAATAACTTTCGGCCCCTACTTTTTAACGTAATGAAACAATGTTTTCTGAAAGTGTACAATTTTATATTCGGTTACAAATTTTTGCTGAAGATCCATTCATGATGGCAGGATTGTTTTTAAAATATCTAGTTTATGTCTTTCTTCTTATGAAACTTGTACATGAACTCGGAAAAGGTTTGACAAAGGTTTGACACGATTATTTAGTATTTTAGCAAAATTGAAGTTTAAGGTAAGTAATACAATTAATTTTGCAAACAATTAAACAGTGAGTAAGGGAGAGAGAGAAAGAGGAAGAAATATTCAAACATCATCCTGTGAGTTCCTGTGGCCTTCTTCCGGCTCCATTATCAGATCAGCTCAATGACACCATAATATTGCATTGCCTTCCAGTTCTGACCTATGTTCAAAGTTTCAAGTCTCTAGCTCATCGGAAAGCTAGTATAAAATCGTTCGCAAACTTTGTGGAGAAACAAACAAAGAAACACAAATAAACAAACGAGAAAGCAACCTAATAAAAACGTGTTAAAAAAACTGCCTCACTAAAAACTATTTCTCACCTAATTTACTTGAAGTATTGAAACGACAAATCATTTTGAATGATCACCAAAGGATACGTCACCTGCCTAGTAAAGAACTCAGAACTAAATGAAATATAGAGGTCAAGCGAGTTTTGCGCGTAATAACTTCAGTTTTGTTAGGAGAATTTATCGGGAAAAGTGGGAACAAAAAAGGAGGCTTTGTGAAGGCTCGATAAAGACTGACTGTACAAAGTACAGATTTACAATATCTTAAGCGTCAGCACAATTGTATTGCACAATGAATCATCGATATCGTAATTAATTTATTTCACAAACATGTAATTTAGTTCTAAGCAGCCTTTCTTTGTGTGCACACATTTGTTTACAATTTTATAAATAAATCAAGTTTATATTTTCCGAGTGTTGTTATTATCAAGATCTAATCAAGACAGATAAATCAAGTTAATGTATGAGTTTAGCAAGGGCTCATACATTAGTGGTCCTTCGAGAATTTTTTAGTGGTTTTTATCAGTTTTTCGTGCGGTTGCGATCGGCTCTTCGGCCTCCCACCAGCGGGTCTCACCGACAGAGTTGAGAGGACGCATAAAGACCAATCGGAAGCTGTGAAAACCCTAAATAAGACCAAGCGCAAAGTGGTGAATCAAGTCCTACACCCGAAGTCTCAAGTACAGTGAGAAACAAGCATCAGATCAAGATACAATCAAGTTTATCAAGTTATCAAGTTGGTACGTACCTATCAAGAACAAGAAAGGCAAGAAAAGCAGAACTCACTTCAAGGTCAACACTCAATCAAGCTATCAAGGTATTTAATTTTTATTCAGCATCAAGTTATTTAAAATCATGGAAACACTACTATCAAACCAATCCCAGATTTCTGAAACTATCAAGAACCTTTTACGAAACTTTAAGAAAGATGGGGCAGAACGCAAGACACCTGAAAACATCAGAAAAAGAATCGACAGCCTGGATTCATACTGGGCAGAGTATCAAAGCAACCATCATAAGTTATGTAACATACTTGAAACGGATCATATATATTTTACCGAAAACGAGCATGATACTACGCGCAGAACCTATCAAGAAACCAGAGATTTTTTTGAAAAATCACTCTATTCAGCTACTATGACTGCGCCAAAACCATCACCGTTGCGGGTGCCCATACCCATCCCAAAGGAACCGGAGCCGACCACGTCTTTAGTTCAACCTTCAATCAAGTGGGCGGATGAAGTACCGTTATCCCAGCAGTACACATCTCAAGGAACAAACAGCCTCCTAGATGACATGCTTAAGAAGCAAACAACCAACTTCAAGGCTTTCTCAAGAACCGTGTCTCAGATTGACATTGAAAATATCAACGACAGATGGGAGTTTGAAGACACTCTGCGGGCGTTACAATCTCGTTGGCAAGCTATAGATACCCTTCACTGGGAGATCGACGGTATTATAAATGGGTCAGATGCAAAGTATGAAAATAGCTTTACACAACACGAAAAGAGGTACAATGATATCAAGAGAGCCATCAATAACAAGTTATGGTCTGTTTCACACCGGGAAAAATCAACGCCGCAACTTGACATTCCTGTTTTTTCCGGGAATTATCAACAATGGGTGTCGTTCAAAGATCTTTTTTGTGAAGCAATTCACAACAACCCAGCTCTATCAAACGCACAGAAGATGCAGCATCTCAAAAGCAAGTTAAGAGGCGAGGCTGAACGTTTGATACAGCATTTACAGATTGGCTCTGAAAATTACCTAGCAAGTTGGGAAATTCTGAACCACAGATACAATAACAAGAAACTGATATTCACATCTCATATGAATATCATGACGAGCATGCCAGCAGTGACGCAACAAGCCACTTCCAATCAAATAAAGCGTATTCATGACGTCACAACCGAATGTTTAAATGCCATCAAGAACTTGGGCATTAACATTGACAGCTGGGATCCCATACTAATCCACATATTATCTCAAAAACTGGACCCTGAAACGCATAGCGAATATATGAGCTCATTGAAAGATCCAAGGGAATTACCAAGACTGAAGGACTTCATGGAGTTTCTGGAGAACAAATTCACCACCATGGAGTTATCCCGCCGCAAACAAGAACCTCCACAAAAGCCGAGCTATAGTACGCCATCCACTTCAGGAAAGCCAGAATATTTTCATCAAACAAGAAAATATCATCAACATTCAAGTAATAAAACAATTTTACAACAAGCTAAATTATCAAGAAATAGACTTAGTTGTGCAATCTGCGACAGTAACGAGCACGGAATTTATTATTGCAAGCGGTTTTTAGAAATGTCACCCATGCAAAAAAGACAAATAATAACAAAATTAAATTATTGCGCAAATTGCCTTTGCAGTCACTATGGAAAAAAGTGCATATCAAGCAAACGATGTCGTGATTGTGACGGCAATCATAACACAATTCTTCATGAAGCTTTCGCCAAGTTCAATAACCCTTCATCAAGAATCGGGATTTCGGGATCAAGCTCCGAACCAGCAAACACTTACGCAGCCCAACAGTGGGAATCAACAGAAGTCCTGTTAGCAACCGCCATAATCAAAGTCACAGGAATGGATGGAGTATCCCGGAACATGCGAGTTCTTATCGACCCGGGATCACAGATATCCATAATAACAGAAAATGCAGCTCAACAATTACGGCTGCCCCGACAAAAATGTTCAGGTGTTATAACAGGAGTCGGCACCAAGGACACCACCTGCAAAGGAAAAATCATCATTTATTGTTCATCATTGGCTGAAAACTTTTCATTTACTACCGAAGCTTTCATAATGAATAGATTAACGAAGAATTTACCAAACTTTACATTCAAGAAACCAAACTGGGAATACTTAGAAAAATTATCCCTCGCCGATCCAGAATTTTACATAAGTCGGCCAATCGATATATTATTGGGGGCAGACGTATACTCAAGTATTTTAATGGAAGGAATAAGAAGAGCAGACGATATTCGACCCGTCGCACAGAAAACAAAACTTGGTTGGATTTTATACGGCAAATCTGGAACGCTGCAATGTAATGTCGTATTAAATAATTTTGAAGATATCCAGCGATTCTGGGAAATTGAGGAAATATCAAGTGACTCACCTCAATCAGCTGATGATCAATATTGTTTGAACCTGTACAATTCAACCACAACAAGGATGAAAGATGGAAGATATCAAGTACGACTCCCACTTAAGAAAAATATCAATGAAATAGGTCAATCAAGAAATAAGGCCATGGCTCAGTACCTGCAATTAGAAAGAAAATTCAAAACAAATCATCAAGTCGCTATTCAATATAAAGAATTTATGCAAGAGTATCAAGAACTGGGTCACATGAAACTCGCGTCGAGCACGTCACAACCAGAATATTTTTTACCACATCATTGCGTAATACGAGATTCAACTACAACCCCATTGCGCGTCGTCTTTAACGCATCCCAAACTACAAGCAACGGAAAGAGTTTAAACGACTACATGCATAAAGGACCTAACCTTCAACAGGACCTCTTCACGCTGATTCTAAAGTGGCGTCAATACAGCATCGCTTTCACTGCCGACGTAGAAAAACTCTTTCGCCAGATCTGGGTGCATCCTGAAGACCTGAAATATCAGAAAATCCTTTGGCGTGACGACTGTAAACAAGTAAAGGAATTTGAACTCACCACCGTCAGTTTCGGCACCAAGGCCGCTCCATATCTTGCGATGATGACCCTTAGACAGTTGGCCAGGGATGAACAGAAGTCATTTCCCAAAGCCGCAGAAGTCGTGGAAACGAGCTTCTATATGGATGACCTCATCCACGGATGTCATTCAGTAGCAGACGCTTTGAAGTTAAAACAAGATCTTATACAACTTATGAAAAACGGAGGTCTCAATTTACGAAAATGGACATCCAACCGGCAAGATTTATTACAAGATAAAGAAAGCTTCACGAAACAAAATGATTACGACTTCAAACACGTGACCTCGACAAAAACATTAGGCCTGAGATGGGACCCCGAGCAAGATATATTTATTTTCCAATCGACGATCGACAACCCTACGGATAATTCCAATAACACAAAAAGAAAACTTTTATCTGACTTATCAAAACTGTTCGACCCACTCGGATGGTTGACCCCCCTTTCTACAAGATTGAAATTATTATTCCAACAAGTTTGGGAAAGTGATATTCCTTGGGATGCCAAGATTCCTGAAAACATCAATTCCGAATGGATTAAAATAAAACAAGACATTGTAAACATAAATAAAATAACTATACCAAGATGGTTAGGTACGAAACCTGACACAGTTATTGAACTTCACGGCTTCAGTGACGCATCGCAAAAAGCCTACGCATGCGTTATTTACTGCAAGTTAATTTATGATTATGAAAATCAGTCGAAAATAATTTTAATGGTCGGAAAATCAAAATTAGTCCCAAGAAACAAGGATATCTCATTACCAAAATTGGAATTAAATGGAGCGCTTTTGCTAAGTGAATTAATGAAGAAAGTTAAGGATTGTTTTCAAAATTATCAAGTCAGAATATACGGATGGACTGATTCTACAGCAGTACTTGGATGGCTGAATGGGAATCCAGACCGCTGGAAAACATTTGTATCAAACAGAGTACGAAAAATTACGAATGTTTTGCCCGCTGAACAGTGGCGTTACGTGAAATCAGCAGAAAATCCAGCTGATTGCGCCAGTCGCGGAGTCACCCCGACACAATTAAACCAGCATAGCCTGTGGTGGCAAGGACCTTCGTGGCTACCATCATTTAAAGATGAAAAGAAGACACAAGATAACTTTTTTACCAATCAAGAAATGAAAACACAGCAAGTTTATTCAGTTTCAAGAGACCTGAAACAAGAAAATATTATCAAGAACCTTTTGGAAAAATATAGCTCATTATCAAAAGTAGTAAGAATTCTAGCATGGATTCTTCGCTTTATATCAAGAGAAAATAAAAGGAGTGAATCATACCTAACTTTAACAGAAATAAAACAAGCAAAAAATCTAATTATCAAGCAAATACAGATTGAAGAATTCCAGGCAGAAATATCTGAAATAAAACATGGAAGAAACATTTCGCCGAAAAGCAAGATTCTGAGCCTTAACCCGTATCTGGATGAAATGGGACTATTAAGAGTGGGCGGAAGATTACAAAACGCACATATAAACCCAGATATGAAAAATCCAATAATTATTCCCTACAATAGTCGGTTGACTGAACTCATAATCGATGACGCACACAAACTGACCTTGCACGGCGGGGCTCGAATTACTTTAGCGTTTATTCGACAAAAATATTGGGTAATAAGTGGAAACCGAGCGACCAAGAAAAACTTAAGAAAATGTGTCATTTGCAAAAAACAAAATCCTCTGAAACAAGATCAGATCATGGGCCAGCTACCAGGAGCAAGGGTAAATCAATCCCGCCCTTTTGAACATACTGCAACCGATTTCACGGGTCATGTATTTATAAAGGCCAACAAGGGCCGCGGAATAAAAACACTCAAGGCCTACATAGCAGTGTTCGTATGCATGGTGACCAAAGCCGTGCATCTCGAATTAGCATCAGACCTCAGCACATCTTCATTCATAGCAGCGTTACGTAGAATGGCTGCGCGAAGAGGAACGCCGAGTCACATGTACAGTGACAATGGCCGAAATTTCGTTGGTGCCAGCAACGTACTACAACAAGAATATCAAGACATACAACAAGTTTTCACAGATGAATTCATGAAAGAAATTACCAACATGGAAATAACTTGGCATTTCAACGCTCCAGCATGGCCTACAGCTGGAGGTCTATTCGAAGCTGCAGTAAAAAGTTGCAAATTTCATCTTAAAAGAGTTATCGGACAGCAAAAACTCACTTTTGAAGAGTTTTCGACTCTATTGGCTCAAATAGAGGGATGCCTAAACTCGAGACCACTGTGTCCACTATCAGAAGATCCGGATGACTTAGACTTCCTTACACCATCGCATTTTCTTACGGGTGGGCCCCTGCTCACCATAGTAGAGACTGAAAGGGACCTGAGGACACGTTGGCAACTCACTCAAAAGATACTTCAAGATGTATGGAAACGATGGAGTTCAGAATATTTAACTCAATTGACTACCAGAAGTAAATGGAGACGCCCGCAAAAGAATGTTGGTATTGATGACGTAGTACTGATTCATGACGAAAATCTCCCCCCAGGCAAGTGGATCATGGGAAGAATAGTTGAGCTACACCCTGGTCAAGACAACCAGGTCAGAGTAGTGACACTAAAAACAAAGAGTGGCTACATCAAGCGCCCCGTTACAAAAATATCCGTAATCACTGAACATCAAGAATTCAATGATACCAATACAAATAGCGAAGTCAACAAAAACAATACCAACATACCTACGACAAGTCAACAATCAAGTCCATCACGAAATAGATGTTTCAATGTGACCTCTCTATTTACAACATTTTTAATGTTCATGACCTTCATATCAAGTTCATACGGCATGGCGAATATAACATCATTCAAGGAAAATCAAGGACTATATTTTGACAAGCTATCCAACATGCAGTTAATCAAGGACGAGTGGAAACTGGTCACATATTTTGACATGGAACCCTACTGGCAAGGAAATCAAGCTTTAGAAAAGTATATAACTACTTTAGAAAACTCATGTTCAGTAATAACAAATGAGAAAGCGCAATGCAACGCGATAACACTCCAATTACGTCACCAGTACACTGAACTTGAATACTACAACCAGCTGCTCCTGAATCAGCAAATTCAAGCTCGTGCCGGCCGCCACGCGCGGCGCACGCGACGCGGCATTATCAATGCAATTGGATACCTCGCAGGTGACTTGTTCGGCGTGTTAGACGAACGCTTTGCAAAACAATATAAACAAGATATAAACTTATTGCAAGCAAATCAAAAACATATGTTGAATTTATGGAAAAATCAAACATCTATTGTGGAAGCCGAAAATAACCTTTTAAAGAGAACAGAAGAAGTGATGAATCAACAACACAAAATCGCAAATCAACATATGTTAGCTTTGGAAAAAGCTCTTAAGGACTTGAAAAATGCCGCTCAAGTGAATCTCGTCCTTAATGACTTCGCTTTAGAGTCTATAATAGCAAGCAACATGTTAAACAACTTGAGAATCTTACAAAATACTTTATTGGATACAGTTACCGAAATTCATCAAGGATATTTCAATATTCACATTCTCACACCAGAACAACTCATCAAGGAACTGAACACCATATCAAGTCAGTCACCACCGGACGTATCTTTGCCTGTGAATAACATACATTCAGATATACGCAAGATATATGATTTTCTAAGTATAAAAACAAGAGTACTAGATGATTACTTTATTTTTGAAATAAAGATACCACTTATCAGCCGGGAAACGTTTGAACTGCTACACATATTTTCAATACCGAAGTATCAAGACGGAAAAATGATAAGTTTAATTCCAGTGGAGGACTACGTGTCAGTCAACATGAAAAAGGACTTATACATCCCTATGTCCGAAAACGACGTGAAAGCATGTTTCCATCAAGATGTCGCTTACTTTTGTCATAATCAAGGCCCTGAATACCAGATGAAGGGAGATAAGAACTTATGCCGACTAGAAAAATCAGAATGTATGATAAATACAGAAACATGCCAAGACATATGGAAAGAATCATATTCAATTAATACTTATATTTATTTTTGTTGCAACCGATGTAATGTGAGAGTTATGTGCGACGATCAAATTACAGCACATACACTGAACGGAAGTGGGCTTATTACCATAGGTCATGGTTGTATCATCAAGACGGACAAGTTTACAATTTATCCACATCGATCTCACACAAGCGAGATAAAAATATCCCCCGAGCTGTATACTCCTGTAGTTGCCCCCATAAACAATATCATCAACCTCTCTATACCTCATTTCACCAAGGAAGATGAGCTATCAACTAAACAGTTGCTGGAAGGCGCAGTGGACATCGACAGCAAGATCAAGTCAATCAAGAAGGATGATGAACAACTGATTACAGCCTCCGAGCCACTGTCATCTCACGATATGCATCACTACGTAATGATATACGTAGTAGTCAGCATAATTGGAATAGCATGCATAATATGGATACAACGGCGCCTGCAATGCAAGTTGTGCGCTCCCTCTTCAGCCCGATCGGCGCCCAGCACCCTGGCAGCCACGAGCGCAGCCACTCTGCCGCCGCCCCCCGCCCCGAGTGCAGCAGCACCGCCGCCGGTCCCGCACAGCCTGGCCCCGTTCAGCACGCCCAGCCATGGTACCCACCAACACGCTCCCATGCACTTCACGATGCCAGTTCCAGAAACACCCCGTCGAGTAGACAGAAACACATCACCGACACCGAGGAGGGTCATCATTCACGAACAAGAATATAGCACAGTGTCCTAATTACTATGTTATTGTGTTATGTAATATTTTTATAAGTTAGTTATTAATAATGACATGTACATTTTTAAGTTACTTTATCATGAAATGTAACTATTTAAGTTAGTCCATTTATAATTTCCTATTATTTACAATATCTTAAGCGTCAGCACAATTGTATTGCACAATGAATCATCGATATCGTAATTAATTTATTTCACAAACATGTAATTTAGTTCTAAGCAGCCTTTCTTTGTGTGCACACATTTGTTTACAATTTTATAAATAAATCAAGTTTATATTTTCCGAGTGTTGTTATTATCAAGATCTAATCAAGACAGATAAATCAAGTTAATGTATGAGTTTAGCAAGGGCTCATACACTGACTAAGCTCCGATTACTTCCCTAATACTAGGGTGAAGTTACCTTTAGAACCAATTAATCCTAAGACGATAGAGGATAAAAATAGCGTACAGCCAACCCAGCCCGTAAATATTTTTTTCAATACTGTATAAAATTCCATTTAAATATTAACTATTAGCTACTTTTAAAATACTTATAAGATACTTTCAAACAACAAAACTTATTTTTGCGGAAGTAAGCTACATATATTTATTTTTTCACAATGGTTTGGGACTTCCGCCAAGTGGCGCCTGATTCAATCAAAATTTTAAAACTCAAGTTGGGCTTGTCTCAGATGAGATACATCTTAGTTAGCCTAAGAACAGCCGAGCTAAAAAGTTTGAAACAAATAGCCCAAGCAAGATAGCAAGGTGTGATTCTTATTTTTAGTACAAACTGGTGATAAAGCTAGAAAGGTACGAAATCGGGTGGGCTATGAAATCTAATGTGGCTTCTTTCTTAGGCCTCCTTTTAAGTGTCTATTAATGTATTCTTGAAGAGTCCCAGATCTTAATAGGTTGGGAACGACGAATCAACATAGAATCTCACTTAAGAGCTAATTAACTTCTAATTACTTAGTTTAAGAGTTTGAAAACACTAAGTAGATATTATTATTTGAATATTTCTTTTCACTATAAATGATGCAACATTGTTTAAAGAGTAATTTCTTTATTTCAGATTTATATTATGTAGGGGAGACTTCAAAGCAGCCGATCTTTCTTCACTTACTTTCACTGTAAGTACCTAAGAATAATGTATAATAACCAAAGCAGAATTTAGGTAACCTACATTTTGTACCTAACTCATTTTCAGGTTGGGGACACTTATTTTGTTTCGAATTGACGACATAATATATTAAACGTCCTCTCTTCGCATTAAAGAAGTGTTCCAAAAATGTTTCTAAACACTTTTCCGAAAGAGACATAGGTCGTAAACTGCTTCTTAGACTGACTCAATATCTGGACACGCCGCGCTGTATCCTATAGAGTGTTGAGTATCATTGTACTTTTAGGGCCATCTACTTTTTGGTTTTGTAGGAAGAAAATTACTTCAAAAGGATGCTAATAATTTTGATAAGAAATGTTATATTATTTAATTATCCCGCGATGATTTAGGACACTCCTACAATCTACTAAGCTCCTATATGTAGTTAGCTAATGCATGGACGAAAATTTTTTCGTCCATGGCTAATGTTAGCATCGTAGTTGACGCGTCGCGGCGTGGCACGTCTCCGGCAACAACGGAGCTTGTCGCCTGCACATGTCAGGTGACACGGAGAAATGTCACGAGACACTGTCGGTGATAGGCTCTCAATGACCGGTACCTTGATTAGACAGCTTCAATGTCATACTCGTAGAATAATAAAAGTACCTGGGCTACCGAGCTTTGCTCGGTTAATACTATTTATTGTAACATGGTAGTGTTTAGGTGATAATCTACATTGTTATCTCAAACATTAACTACATTTTACCATTGAAAATGGTTATCAGATGCAAATCGCCTGAGACGTATTTTTGGCCATATCTCCGAGAATTTTGGAAGGATCGAAATAAAAATAGTACCAAAAGTTGAGAAGTTTATCGAGACACGTGTGAACGTTTGAATTTTGAAAATCTACTGGTAACTTTTTTTGGAATTTTGCGAAATTCCTAAATTCCGGGTTTTTTGGGGGATGTTTGTTTACTAAATTGTAAATATTTCGAAAAAAAAACCGACTTAAGAAAAAATTAAAAAAAGTGTCCTAGGGTATTAGTTTAGCTATCAAATGGCGAAATAATTTTGAAAATCGGTTTATAATTGTGACCTGTAGGTGGTCCCTTTAGATTTGGAATTTTAGAAAAACGGCTGTTTCCGTACCTAAAAAGTGATGTAGCTTCTACGATTATTGACCGATCGTCATGGTAATAGTGTTAAAAGATGCAGAAGCGGACGAGAAGGGCATTCGTTGGAATTTTGAAAATTGGTTAATATATTTCGGCCGCGTCGAGGCAGTCAGCGGGCGCTTTTGTGACACGAGGCGAAGCCGAGTGTCACAATCGTATAATAATAAATACTTGCGGGGACTGTAAAATCTGTGTATTTTTTTAAACTTGTCTAAAAACAAAAAAGTAACCGAGCAAAAGTAAGTCACCGAGCAGCATTCCAATCCGTAACACTCGTTTCTAGCCGTCCGCGTCTTAACCCGCTGGACCAAATTAGCGACCATATTCTGTGTCGAAAGAAAAACGCATGAAAACTCGAAAACACGCGTTTTCCCAAACATGAGACTAATCTAGATCGATTGTTTACCCCCGAAAACCCCCATATACCAAACTTCAGCGAAATCGTTAGAGTCGTTTCCGAGATCACAGAAATAAAGTTATATTCAAGAATTGCTCGCTTAAAGGTATAAGATAAACATATAACAATTATTGTCATTATAAGTTGCAAAAATAAATAGTATAAGCCAAACGCTACGGTCTGGGACTTATTCTTGTCACTGAACACGTGGATAGAATTTTCTTATTCTAAAGTTATGAAAATAATATGGAGTTCAAAACGCCCGTGGACTTACCCCCTAACACAAGGGAATAGTTAAAATAATTGTGTTTCAACTTCAACATGATGAAATACATTTCTAGAAGGCAGGTCAAAGTATAGGTACAAACAATTAAGTTGAATAGTTTTTTTAAAGAAAGAAGTACCTACATACTACGTATTTTTAAGATAGTATTGTGACGGTTTGTCGTTAGGTAGTAATAAATACATTATATTGTTATGATAACAAATGAAATTGAAAGGATAATAGTAGTATCTTCATTTATTAGCCTGGCAACACCGCCCGCCGCTTGGCTCCACCGTTTCCCGCCACATTTTCCCGCCATTTTGTAGTGGAATGGGGAGGTAAAGTGGTGGGGATAATCGGCGGAACGGTCGACGAAAGTCAGTTGCAGGGTCAGTCACAGTCCAACCGTCGAGAAGAGAAGTAGTTAGGAAAAACTGCTAACGTATTGTTGCTATAACCTAGTTAATAATAATCATGGTGTATTCCTGCAAGAAAGTAAAAGTGTTTCACCTTTATTACTGTTGTTTCATTATAAATCAGCAGTGGAAGAACCAAGGTATGTACGCTCACGATTTCTATCGTTTTGAACAGAGCTAAAATTACGAAATTAAGTTGGGTAGTTTCAAATTTTATTGCATTTAAAGAGATTCTTACTTTTACAATTTGCACTGCCATGCATACACAACTCTCACTCATTGCACGTGGCCGAGGCTACACTTCGGCCGTGCATACACAACTCACTCATTGCATGTGGTCGAGGCTACACTTCGATCGTGCATACACACTCGACAATCATTGCACGTGGCCGAGGCTACACTTCGGCCGTGCATACACAACTCACTCATTGCACGTGGCCGAGGCTACACTTCGGCCGTGCATACACACCATTATTCACAATCATTGCACGTGGTCGAGGCTACACTTCGGTCGTGCATACACTGCACATAAAACTACACTCCATGATGAAATGTGCATTGACATTGGAACAGTAATTTTCATGATTGTATCAAACGAGTCGTGAAATGAAAGATTATTTAACTTTACTGCCCAACTGTAACTTTCGTGATTTAAACTCTGGAAATGCAGTTAATGAATTATGAAAATAGGAACTGTGTATATTTTTAGTATCTATTTTACTGTGTATTTTCATCTCAAACGAAATTTTTAAGTTTGTTTTTCATGTTTCATAGCTTTGTAATTGCCGTTAGTTGTTAATTCGTCTTTGACACTATACCCTGGGAATATACACGGGTACCTACGGAGAATAAAACGGCTAACATGATACTCACTGAATTGGCACCTAGGCAGGGAATATAATGATACTTACTACCTAACATAAACGTGACTAAGTTATGTTGACGTTGGAAAAAGTTTTAGTAATAAGTACCATAACGCTATAGTATAGTAGTAGTTATACAGTTTTTTATTTTAGTTCAAAGGTAGTATTCTTATTCTATTTGGAGGCCGTTCACAAATTTTTTGCCGATATAGGTAATTAATTTAGGTTTTGTTTTAAAGAAGTGACCTTTCAGTTAAAACTGTAAACTTATCACTTTTTTATTAATGCATAATATAAAAGATTTCGATTTTGATCTAATGTACAATAATTGAGGTTATAATTTTGATTTTATTTATGTAGGTATTCCTAAATGATCTAAGTTTACTTTGGAATACATTATTTGTTCTAACCTCTTAGTTTTGCAAGGAATATTATAACGCTTTCAAATAATAGTTAAGTATTTGAAAATATTTCGTTACATTATTTTTATTTCTTAATTAAACATAGTGGTCGCCGAGATCTAAGACTTTAAAATATTGCTTCCGAGCGATTACCCAACCTGGTGACGAAAATAATGTTAATTATTTTGTATAGGTAGTACTTATACGACCAAAAAGGCCTTAAATTAAAATAATGTTGACATCTAGATGGATCCATCATAGCTCAACCACAGAAATTATTCATGCAACCATTTTTGAGATTAACGACGTTGAAATGATAAGATTTCGCAAATTTCTAGCAATTTTTGTGAACGAGCTCTTGAATGTTCAAAACTATTTTAAGTCTTAATTTAGTTGTCCTTATTTGGGGGGCCGTAAACGTCAAATTAACTCTTTTGAACAAATATTTCACATAGTATTACTTGGTTTATAGAAAATAGATTATAGAACTCGGTTGTGATTGACAGAAACGTGATAGCTCAAACTTTTTCTAATATCGTAAAGTGACCTCTATAATCTTATAGTTTATTACTGAAGTGCCAACCAATAATAAATCTTGAATCTATATAAAAGAGAAACCTTAGCTAGCTTCCTGGTTTTGTGGTTTTGTGAATAACAGTTTTCTAAAATATTGAATAGTTTATTAGTTATCAATCAAAAACTTCGACATTTTTTTCTATGAAAATAGCTTCCAATGTTATACGCCTCTTTAAAGTGGATTTGTTTCTTACTATTTTTTGAGATAAGGCTCGATGCGCCATATCGGTTTGGCTAGAAGCGTCTTCAGTTTGGCTAGATGCGCCTGCAGTTTACAGAGCTAGACGTACCTACCTTTAGTTTACAAGATACGATTTATTTACTTTAAATAAAATTAAATAGATTAACGACGAAATATATTTGTAAATATTGTCACTTCTGATTTCCGATAAAGTTGATAAGTTTAATTGCCCCTGTCAGCTAAAAAGGTCTTAACCCTTTCTTAATGGATATGAGAACAAAAGAACAAAATTAATAATTTTATTCTTAAAAATATGTGGTAAGAAAACACATTTTTTTTTATTCTTAGTATTATTAGGACTAGTACTATTTGGTACTATTAGTACTATGGCACGTAACCATAAATTGTGGATGTCGTTGCGCAGACTTGTCATTTACATTCATTGGCGTCAAATGAGTAATAGAAAAACATGCATGTTAAAGTTATTAATCTTTATTAAACGTGCCTCCGACTTACAAATAAGGTTTAGCTTTCGATATTAATATGAACAAAAATGTATGTCTTTGGCTTTCGAGACTAGCCGCGCCTTCAATTTGTAAGGTTAGAGACACTTTCATTAGACTAGATACGCCTTCAGTTTACAAGGCTAAGTTTAACTTAATACGCTGGTTTGACCACGTTAAGCAATTTTATTGATTTTGTGATCAAATTGTCATCTGTAAAACATTATTTAAGTTGTTGTTGTTTAGCTTAATGCACTGGCCCTTAAATAAATATATTGGGGTATTTTCATGAACAATCAGTACTCAATTACCTATACATGTACAAAGTTCTGTCGAAAGATGAGTACTCCATGTAGTCCGCGTTTTCTGTGAGACACAAAGCTATATTTTATCTCTTGGTTTAGTAGGCTGCAGTTCAATGCTACTAAAATACAATATATTGATGTTGGAGAAAATAAGTCATACAAGGTTAGGTACATACCAAATGTGTTGGCTACAATTAAATATGGGCTAAGTGCGTCCTTAAGTGTAGAACTTGGTAAGCGGCCAAGTGTGTCGCGTTTAGGGCTAAGTGTGACCTTAAGTGTAGTATTTAGTAAGCGGCCAAGTGTGTCGCGTCTATGGGCCAAGTGTGTCCTAAAGTGTAGTACTTAGTTAGCGGCCAAGTGTGTCGCGTCTATGGGCCATGTCTGTCCTAAAGTATAATGGTTAAGCGGCCAAGTGTGTCGCATCTATGGGCCATGTGTGTCCTAAAGTATAATGGTTAAGCGGCCAAGTGTGTCGCATCTATGGGCCATGTGTGTCCTAAAGTAAAATGATTAAGCGTCCAAGTGTGTGGCATCTATGGGCCATGTGTGTCCTCAGTTGATAGCTCTGGCCTGAGTATATCTAAGTCTTGGTAGGCCGTGAACACATGGCGGCAAAGGGTAGTCCTGACCTGAATGTCAGCCTTTTGGCAGGCCGCGTCTACAAGTAACAAACGGTAGCCCTGAGTATCAGTGTCTTGGCAGGCCTTGTCCGCATGATGACTAACGGTAGCCCTGGCTGGGTAGGCCGTGAACACATTGCGGTAAAGGGTAGTCCTGACCTGAATGCCAGCCTTTTGGCAGGCCGTGTCTACAAGTAGCAAACGGTAGCACTGAGTATCAGTGTCTTGGCAGGCCCTGTCCGCATGATGAATAACGGTAGCCCTGGCTGGAATATCAGTGCTTTGGCAGGTCGTGTCCACATAGTGGCAAACGGTAGCCCCGAGTATCAACATTAGCCATTACTAAAATTGAACACATATATACCTATCTAAACTGTCTGAGAACCACAAATTGTGAAATATAAAATGAATGAATTATCATGATAATTTAATAGCTTCAGTTCAGACCACGATAAATTATAAATTTATTATCATTATTAAAACGCTTTAATTGTTGCAGAAACTCTGTCTATAGGAATAACTATTTTTTTATTATGATCAAATAAAGAAAGCAAAATTTTAATTATTACTTTGTTATTATTATAATTTCAGAACAATGCTATTAAATAGATATCTATCTATCGTTTTGTATGTGTGAATTTGTATGTCATAAAATTAGTTTACGACATCGTTCTTATCTCAAACAATAGGCATGATGACAATTTTTATTTTTATTTTATGTTACATAAATTACCTCTCAAAAAATTATGCCCGAGATATCAGTTTGAGATGCACACAAATGGACTCACTCAAAAACGCTCCATACTCCATAGGAAATTTGTTCGGCAGCTAAAATATTGTGTTTATCAAAATGGTTCCTTAGACAAATTTGCTATACTTACATTTTACGGACTACTTAAAAGTATCATTTATTTTTTTTATACTTTTTAAATGGACTTGTCCACCCAACTTTCAAGGGTCATAAGCAAATAATATACCTACAAAACCAAGAGGTATACAAGCTACTCTAAAAGTTTAATGTGTTTGCGATTTTTATTAGTATTTCGTTATTTTTTTCATTAGTCATCATCCCAATTCTCCTGTAGGTAGATTCAAATATTTTCCTTTTGACCCTGATGTTCATTTGGTTGAAATTTGTACTAGTCTATGATATATGAACGGTTACTGTCGATTATGTTTTATTTATTTCAGTAACATGTGGCATCTAACAAGATACCAATGCGCTATAGAGGACGCTAGGTGGCGGCAGCAGGCTGAAGGATGTGCTACGGAACATTTTTGGGTGACTGAATGGTAGCAACGACGACGGTTGCGTTATTGGCTGACAGTAGTTTTGGTGGCACGACACGACGGCAACGACGGGCTGCGACAGATGATAGGTTTCAGCTGCAATTATCTTCTGGTTGAACTTAGAAATAGAACAGAATTTCTTTGAATTGATTTATCAAATATATTTAAATCTTATTTAAAACCTGTTAGAGTAGGTAGTTTTAACTAAATTAAATATTATAAGTAACACAGATACTATAAATATATTAAGTAGGTACCTAACTTAACCGAATTATGAAGTAAATAAATAATAATGCATCAAAATTTATTTTATTGTTGCAACACAAATTTAGTCATTATATGATTTAGGTACGTGTGTAGTTAATTAGTAAATAATTTAATAAAATATTGTATAGCTGTAAATTTCAATTTTATACCATAACAAACCATAAAGTGGTAACATTTATTTTCTCCTTTTTTATAAGACTCAAGATTGTATAGCCGTTGAACGTTGTTTATGAAGTACAGTTACTGTGTAGTATCAAAGCAAAGAAAGGAGGTTACATTTATATGAATTATTGCTAATTGAATAAAATTGAACTCTGTATTAAAATCATTGATAATTTCAGTTGGGTATCAGGGGTTGTCTGTCAAAAATCTGCAATTTGTGATTGAGTTTGTTTACCCTGTCGTGGTAACCCAGCGTGCTGTTGGCTGCTATATTCTTTTTATTTTTGTATTCATTTAATATTACAATAAAATTCATAATTTAGTAGAAGGAACTAATAATAAGTGTTAACTTTGTACTTACTTAAAAATTATTTATTTGCTTTATTGTGGGTTTCTAAGAATTGAAGATGATTAAGAGTTAATATTTGTAATAAAATATTACAGGCTTTTATAAATGTCATAGCTTCAGGATCATGGAACATATAGATTTATTTCTAGAATATTCCGCGAGGGTATTGAATTGAAATCAATAAATATCCTAATTTCAATTGAGGTGATGGTTGGATAATTCCATCCCAGCGTGGGACCCCATAAGTCACAAGTTATAGCCCCAAACACATACTGCAGGATCTAATGATACAATTAGTTTCTTTTGTAAATAAATAAATAAATAAGTATAAAAGACGGAGGTCAACAACCCTCCAAGTTTTCTTTCGCCATTTCTTTCTTGAAGGGGCCTCCCAATTTTGTGAAATGGTGGTAGATTCAGTAGATTCTCTTTTTAGCATTTATCAATTTACAAAATTAAAATTAAACTATAAATTAAACGATTAAATTTTTTGTATAACATAAGATTTCTGAACAACGTTTTATAAATATCAAATTAATGCAACATAAGTTAACACACAACCTGCCGAATGTGACGATATTTTGACCGTGCATGAGGACACGCACGACATCAGGATGGACGAATGTGACGGTTTGTCGTTAGGTAGTAATAAATACATTATATTGTTATGATAACAAATGAAATTGAAAGGATAATAGTAGTATCTTCATTTATTAGCCTGGCAACACCGCCCGCCACTTGGCTCCACCGTTTCCCGCCACATTTTCCCGCCATTTTGTAGTGGAATGGGGAGGTAAAGTGGTGGGGATAATCGGCGGAACGGTCGACGAAAGTCAGTTGCAGGGTCAGTCACAGTCCAACCGTCGAGAAGAGAAGTAGTTAGGAAAAACTGCTAACGTATTGTTGCTATAACCTAGTTAATAATAATCATGGTGTATTCCTGCAAGAAAGTAAAAGTGTTTCACCTTTATTACTGTTGTTTCATTATAGTATTAAATCTCTCATTATATCTCCATCGCACAAAAGATTCAGAGGTCCACGATGTACAAAAATAATGTCATTATTGGCGAATGCGGTAACAAAGGACCTTCTCAAAAAACCAAACTACGATAATTGGATGATGCTCGACCCGCTCCCGTGACATTATTAGCTCAAGAAAAGGGTTCAAAATTAAGTGGGTACTTACCAAAATTGAATGACAAACACCGACCGCATTTTTAGGTAGCTGAACCCTCCAACACTCTGCAAACATGCATTGTAGCTGGGTCCACGGTTGTAACATTTTGGCGTGTCATATCACCGTTTCTTTATCATACATACATCAACCAAACTTGGCAGTGATCTGCCACGCCAGGATGTAACAAGTGGGCTCACCCTTATTAATATGCTTGACATCCTATTATTATAACTAATACTTAATTTTATAAAATGGGAAAGTCCGTTCGTTTGTTTGTTACGCCTTCACGTAGCACAAAGAATTCCTTACTAATATTATAATCATGAAATTTTACATACACGTTGTCAAGGGTGCAGAGAAGAACATAGGGTACCTTTCATACCGAAAAAAAAAATTGTTCCAAAAGCAAAATAATTTTCCACGCCACTTAGGTATTTATTTTGTTTAGAATTGGTCTGCTTTCTACTTTTTGTTTCACGAAATTATATTTTTATTCAGGATAGTCGCTATCTCCGGACCTTAAATCAACCGTGAGAGCGATAAGTCAGTGTTTAGTCGTTATCAGACGACTCCTAGAGGGCGTAGTGGAGCCCTACTAAATCATAGGTGAAGCGTTTTACCGGAACATTCTTATGAGTTATGGCCACTCTTTACGATTTATTCTTTGTATCTTTTTTAGTACAAAAAGATTTTTAAACTCTTTTGATCAAAAACATCGGGACTGTATTTCAATGAACGTCTCAAGTACAAAGCTAAATTACAAAATGAAACAGATATTATCTCAATGAAACTCCTACAAAATTCGATTTGCCACTGTTTAGGATTTTAGGGCATGTATGAAAAGATTGATGGATGTGAATGAAGCGAAAGAAGTATGCAAGGATCGTAGCAGGTGGCGATCCATAGTCTCTGCTTAGCCCCAATGGGAAACAGGCGTGAGTATATGTATGTAGGATTATTCTTTGTATTATTTTTGAATACAAAAATACTTAAACTGTTTTGATTAATAACATCGGTACTGTATTTTAATGCACAAAGCTACAAAATGAAAGTTATATCTCTGTGATACTCCTATAAAAATCGGTTTATAACTAAAACTAACGAAGAAATATCAATAATGATCCAATAAAATAGGCTAAATAGTTTAGAAACTTAGGTAAATATAACTATCAACAAAGCCTTTACTGATTCAGTGAATAAAGAATAGGCATGTTGACTATTTTTTTATTTTATGTTACATAAATTATACCCCTCAAAAAAGAAACATTTGCATAAGAATTATTTCGCTAGCATGAAAACTGCCCGAGATATCACAGTTTGAAATGCACAAAATTGGACTCACCCGAAAACGCTCCATACTAACGGCTACCAAGTAATGACGTCACGCCTTCCTACGTTGTATGCAACGCGGAGAAAATTTGTTCGGCAGCTATATTAAATATTGTGTTTATCAAAATGGTTTCTTTGATAAATTAGCTATAAATTTTACGGACTAACTAAATGTATTATTTATTTTTACAAATTTTATACTTTCTAAATGGACTTGTCCACCCGACTTTGAAGGGTCATAAAACAAATAATACGCAATGTATAAAACCAAGAGGTATACAAGCTACTCCAAAAGTTTGATATGTTTACGATTTTTATTAGTATTTCGTTATTTTATTCATAAGTCAACATCCCTATTGTACTTGAAGGCAACCATGTTAACGCTATATTCAAACTTGTTGAGATACTTAATATCATCATACATTGTTTTTTATTTTATTTTATTTTTATTTTTGTTTTATTAACTATTTGTAAAGGCGTTTGAATATATTTTGTTTGCTTTTTCAAAATTCTTTTGTTTTCAGTAGATCGTTGGAAATAATAAGATCGGCTTCGCTTTATTATTTTTCTTATACTATTTCTTACTGAATCGTTTGGTTAACTCGTCGCTCTGTCTGATATAAAACTAATGTTTTTGTTACCTTACACAATATTAATACGTTTTTTTTTTCATTTCTCTATCTTTTTTGCATGATTTATGGTTTTTGAAAGTAACAAAATTTGGTTAATAAATTGAATTAATAAAAATATGAGCTAATTATTTTAGTCCGCAGTGGTGTGGTTAAATAAATGTAAATTACACCCCAGTGGTGTCGTCCAGTGGTGTTATTGATAAATAATAAGACGAATCGTAGCAATTCGTCAGTGAAACAAATCCACTGCAGAATAAATATCTGTCTCAGTACATTTTTACGGGTTTGTCCGTATTATTGACTTAAAGGCACGTCCCGATTATTCGAGCGGGATCTTTTGTGCGAGTATCACATCCATTGTAAGTGGCTTTTAGGACAAGTAGATTACCCGTTATTGACGGCTACGTAATGGATGATACCTACTTACAACCTGTTCTTTATTGCACGGATTTGTTAAATACGTCTTTTGATTCACATTGAAATAATCATAATAGGACTGACTCTATTCATTCAAGTCAGTTAATTTTTTCTTGATAAATACACCACTAACATTAATACAATAAAGAGTTTATTTTGGTGACAGAAACTAAGTGCAAAAACTAATTTTAATTGTGAAACTTACCTTCCTAAATTCATTTGATTTTGAATTTACGAGAGCTTGTGCAAAATAAAAAATACAGATTCCTTCATAATAACCCATATTTTTTTTTATTTGTATGGAAAATTGCAAAGTGACAACCCTAGACGCAAATAGACTACATTGTTTTCGATAATCAATCCCATTAATGGGCAAAATCAAAGTAGTTCAGAGTTGCAAAAGTTGAAAAACCAAAGTGGCGGTTTTCAGGAAATAATTATCCGGGATTGTATGCATTGTAACCTATCTGTCATATTCGGTTTTAAGGGTTTTCTGTAACACGTTGTATATATTCATACATAGATACACTCACGCCTGTTTCCCATCGTCGGGGTAGGCAGAGACTATGGATTACCACCTGCTACGATCCTTGCACACTTCTTTCGCTTCATTCGAGTTGTATATTCGAGAAACCTAATTCTTATTAATAAAAAAATTCAAGTTAATTCGGAAACCTTCTCACAAAATATCCTATAAACACTCCACTTTCATGGACACTTCATGATAAGTCGATGAATGACTACAAAATGGCAACATTGGCAACGTCGCATATTCGGAGTTTCGAACGCATGTTATCAGTTGGGGCTTTGAACATTTTGGCATAGTGATTAGTGGTAACCATATTTTTTGATTTTTGACTGGGATTTCGGAAATAATAGCGGCGCACGTTTAAATCTATGTATACCTATAGGAGAACTATAGACGAACAAAAATGTCTTGAGATATAAAGCGCAACGTTTTCGAGATAAACTGGGGAATTTGGATTTTTATCTATACAGGATCTTTCACATGGATTATCTCGGAAATGATGCGCTTTAGGACTTTATATAGGTATCATATAATTTACCATTGAAAATGGTTATCAGATGCAAATCGCCTGAGACGTATTTTTAGCCATATCTCCGAGGATTTTGGGAGGATCGAGATGAAAATAGTACCAAAAGTTGAGAAATTTATCGAGACACCTGTGAACGTTTGAATTTTGAAAATCTACTGGAAACTTTTTTTTGAATTTTGCAAAACTCCAAAAATTCCGGGTTTTTTGGCGGGTGATTGTTTACTAAATTGTAAATATTTCAGAAAAAAATCCGACTTAAGAAAAAATGAAAAAAAGGGTCCTAGGGTATTAGTTTAGCTACCAAATGGCAAAATAATTTTGAAAATTGGTTAATAATTGTGACCTGTAGGTGGTCCCTTTAGATTTGGAACTGTAGAAAAGAGGGTGTTTCCATACATAAAAAGTGATGTAGCTTCTATAATTATTGACCGATCGTCATGGTAATAGTGTTAAAAGATGCAGAAGCAGACGAGAAGTGCATTCGTTGGAATTTTAATAATCGGTTAATAATATTTCGGCCGCGTCGAGGCAGTTAGCGGGCGCGTTTGTTCGTAAAAAAGTAGGTACTAGGTACCTAGGTTACTTTAAAAATAATATAGGATTTTGCATTTGATTTGATTTTGGTTTTTCGTAAATTTTATGTTCATTTTCAATGCTCCGATTCTTGCGAGGACTGTAAAATCTGTGAATTTTTTGTTTATCTATATAGATCCTCTATCGATATACAGAGGTTTCATTATGCGCCGCTATATTTCCGAAATCTCCGTTAAAAATCAAAAATTCTTGTCACCACTATACGAGCCTCTCAGACTTCAAACCCATTTTCCCTTGCTACTTTGGTGGGCTTAGGGCCGAATTCAGGACCATTTTCTTTTCATGAAATCTATTGTATAGCCATTATCAAATTATCTTTATTTTCTGGGGTGATAAAAATGTAACCGTGTAAGTAAAGGTCTGATCCATTAGTCGTATATAACAGGTTCCAGTACAACACTAAAGCGTAATATCGTAATATCTCGTAAATATCGCATTATTTTATACTTTACGGCCCTCGCACGCGTATCACACCGATATGTTCCCCAACTGTCGGCCTCAAATTTATTATTATTATTTTCCATTTATAGCTTTTGCCTCTAACTTACAGAAATTAGCCGTCAGATATTTATGTATTTAAAAATATTATTGAAATCTGTTTGTCAAAATAGTATTAACAGAATTGAGCCTGTTCATTTATTGCAAGTTATTAAAATATAATTTATTATAATGGGTAAGTAGAAGTTTTCATGTTTCACATTATTATTTATTAGTAGTTATACCAATCATGTTTATCAAACAAAAAAAATCTATTTTTAAGGTCCTACCAAAGAAAGTGGAAAAATTATGTTACTAATAGTTCAGGAAATGAACGCTCAAAAAAGGGTATAGAGGGAAAGGCGTGGAACACAATTTTTGACTTCATAACTTTGTTTGGACCTGTTAGGAGGTGAACATATCAAAAGTCCCCGCCCGTAGCCCCTATGCCGGGGGGGAGGGGGAGTTTTGAAGGTCCCATTTTTCGGTTTTTCACATATATCTCGAAAACTATACATTCCAGCGACATAAGTTTCTTCACAAAATAAAAGCTGGTTAAATTTGCTACATGTTTAATTTAGTATTTTTTTTTAATATCTTGTATAGTTTTCGAGATATTCACTATTAAAAGTCTGTAATTTTATCTTTTTAATATATAAAAGAAGAAACTGATTGGTGACTGACATATCAACGCACAGCCCAAACCGCTGGGTCTAGAGACTCCAAATTTGGCACATAGGTTCCTAATGAGATCTAGGGATGCAATAAGAAAGGATTTTTCAAAACTCACCCCCTAAAGGGTGAAACGGGGGTCCAAAGTTTGTATGAAAGTACGTCAGTTTCGAAGCTAGGATCTTCAAATTTTGTGTTTAGGCTGACGATAAAAAATTAATATATACGTGTGCCAGCGTTTTTGAAAATTTTACTCCCGAAGGGGTGAAAAGGGGGATGAAGTTGTGTATAGAAAATCCTTCATTTTCGAAGTAAAAATAGCTAAATTTATAATTTTGGCATATGAATGCAAATCTAACTTGACGTATATCGTTATTGTTAGTTTTTCAGCCATTATGGGGATGAAATGGAGGCGAATCATCATCAATCAAAAAATAATATTTTTCCTAAATTACAGATATTGATTGATTTGATTGATTAACATTTTATTTCTTGCTACAGACACATACATATTCATTTAATACAAATAGGTACATAATACAACAAACAAAAAACAGTAGTCTATTCCCTAATAAAGATGTGTGTGTGCCGTAGCAGTACGCAATATTCAGGAGCGGTTATCTCAAAAACTATACAAGATATCGAAAATTTTTCCATAATAAATCTTGTCTCAAATTTAATCAGCTTTTATTTTGTAAAAGAGCTCATGTCGCTGGAATGCATAGTTTTTGAGATATATCTGAAAAACCGAAAAATGGGACCTTCAAACCCCACCCTCCCCCCGGCATAGGGGCTACGGGCGGGGACTTTTGATATGTTCTCCTCCTAACTGGTCCAAACAAAGTTACGAAGTCAAAAATTGTGTTCCAATCATTTCCCTCTACACCTTTTCATTTACTGGGCTATAAATAATGTACTAGAAATACAATATCTGGTGAATAGTCGTTTTTTCTAGTAAGCATATTATTTAGTTTAAAAAATAGCATTGGTATGTGAATGCTAAAACCTCAACTGCCAAATAGGTATCCGAAAGGACGTTTTTTTCAATGGGGTATGTCCGAAAAAAAATCGAATTAGCTGAATATTTTTTATAGGTAGGAATAAGCTCCCTTATTAATTTATTCAAAAAAAAATAAAAAAAAGTGTCTTTGACTTTAGAAATGTACAAAAGTACAGTAACAGCACCACCACCTGCCACAAAAAAAAGTTTTGACATTTTGTGTTAAAAATATTTTTAATACCATTTTTGTACATTTGTGAAGTCGAAGAGACTTTAATTTTTTAAATTTTTCACGCAACAGAAAATTCTGAAACTTTTTTCTATTACTAAGGGAGCTTAATCCTACCTATAAAAATAATTTAGTCAATTTGATTTTTTTCGGACATTTCCCATTGGATATCGAGGTAATTTCTCACATTGATGAAATAACGCCTGCAACAAAAGAGTAGGGTTTACTAGAAAAAATTCTACGATACCACTAGTGACTCAGTAGCTCAGTTGAAAGCGTATTAGCGAAAATTCTCTAGTGACGAGTCGATTTTTTCTAGTATATTATTTTTAGTATTGTGATTGTGAATGCTAAAATCTCAAATTTAAAATATGTTATTCTACTAAAATTAAAAATGTGAAAGTTGGATGTTTGTTCCTCAATCGCGCAAAGACGGCTGGACAGATTTGGATGAAATTTGACACACAGTAGCTTGGATTAAATTATAGAATAGTTTTTAACCCGGTCAAAGGTTCCCTAGGGATTTTCCGATTGTTCACGCAGACAAAGTCGCGGGCGGAAGCTAGTTTTAATTAAATTTTAATACAATTTGTGTTAGTATCCGATTCTCAAGGCCATCGAATCCTTTTAAGTGGTGATAACAGCGTGTTTAGTGAGGGCGTAATTACTCCGGAATACTCGGATGAAAGCTGGCAGTTGTTTGAAGCGTCAAATTTGTATGAAACACCATCCATCTGTAATTGAGTAATTTGCGCGGAACGTGTCGCGACGCGATCGTTCAACTGGTTTACATCTCAATAATAAACGGAATTCGTATTTGTTTTGTTGATTTAAGAGGTAAAATAATTTTATATGACACCATCATTTTTGGCAGCTTAATGCCTTTTAATGCTTATCAAGCGGAAAAAAAATACATTGTTTTTATTTTTTTAATAACTGCCGTCACTCTCCTTAGCGTCGTAGTATGCATAAGCACGCATTTTCCACTCAAAAAGGTATTTCAATTTCAATTTCAATTTATTTATTTGCAAATTAAGTGTACAGTTGGTTCTTAAAGATAATACAGTACTTACGACTTAATTACTCTTCTCGAGTATAGCAAATGTAAAATGTAAAAGTAGGAAGGCATTCAAATATAAAAACAAGCTGTTATTTCAAAAGTTAAAGTTAAATAAATCTCACAATAATTTCTAGGTAGGTAAATTAAATTAAATCAAACGAATTTGCAGATTGTGATATCCAATGTCATTTTTATTTTACCTTTGTGTTGCCTCAAGATCCTTTTTACTGGGAAAAGTAAAAAAATACAAACTTATGTTCCAATCAAGTTCAATAAAAATAAGTTTTCTAGAGTGAGCTTTCGTTTCCAAGTGAGTGTTATTAATGTTAATATGACTTGTGTGTTGCTAAGCACAATAAAACGGCGGTTTTATTATGCTATCACGCCTGATTGTAAGCAAATGATGCAATCTACGATGAAACGCGCTTGCCCAGACCTATTCACTCGCGACTCGAAAGCCCTAGATGAACCTATCGCTAAACACAGACTTAATTTAAAGGTTTGAAACTGAAATAATGCTTTTATGAAAATCTCAGAGTTTCAAAGAAACTTTATGAATCAAAGCAAACTCTATTCGCCGCCTGCTAAATATTTTATAAACAGCCGGAAACAGCTTGTCAACGGTATATTAGACGAAGTGACGGGACGGCATCCGTTCCGGGTCGGGCGCGGATAAGATTTGGTATTCAATTAGTTGCGTGGAGTGGTTTGCAGATAACATGTGACACGATAACAGTCGGTTTCCGCCCGCGGGAAGGTGTGTAGTGGCCTTTACAGTTTGAAGGGCAATAATGAAAAAATGCAATCAATAGGACTAAATAACTGATTTATAAAAAAAGAGTTGGGACTCATTGTAACAGCCACGACACGAGATATTTTGGTACGTTTAAAGAACAATAATCGATTTTAATACAATCTGAAGATGCAATCAATATCAAAATATTCTGTACTAGCGGCCGCCCGCGACTTCGTCTGCGTTGACAGTTTTTTTGCTATCCCTCGCGAACTGTTTGTTTTTTCTGGATGAAAGGTACCCTATGTCCTTTTCTGCACCCCTGCCAACATAAATGCAAAATTTCATGATGATCGGTGCAGTAGTTACGACGTGAAAGCGTAACAAACAAATAAACAAACAAACAAACGGACTTTCGCATTTATAATATTAGTAAGGATACTTAACTACGAGTATTTTGATTTTTAAAAACATTTAAATAACAATGATTATAGCTCGTTAAAACGTGAAATCTGTTCTAAAATCAATTGTACGGTACACAATCCCTGGCAAGCATTATATAAGTCTTTTGTATGAAATCCTCTTTCAGAAATATGTCTTTCTATGTCCACAATAAATATACCTAGGTACTCAGAAAATAGAAGGGCGATATTAAATCCTTATTCTTTGGTTATTACAACGGCAGTTTTGTTGTGAATAGAGAGGATCCAGAAACAAATTTGGGAATTATTCAAAGTTTTAGATCAAGCAATGCTTAAACGAAAATTCTCTACCTAACATTTGAGCGATATGAAACAATTCTTTGCTTCATGAATTATTAATGGTGAAAGAATTCTGCACTTTGTTGAAAAATTGAAAGTGCACATTTTGCAATATTATCGAGTTAAAAGGTTTTGCATAACACTGAGTATAGCTATTAAAGAAAATTCTAGAACAATTTCCTTCAGGCGCTGGCTCCTAATCCAATCAGGTTCCAAAGGGGTGGCTTAATGTATTCACTACTGAAACTTAGCGAAATTGCTTAGGTGCTTTTCTTTCTATTAACTTGAATAATGAAAAGAACCATGATTATAATACTCTTTGAAGAAAGTTAAATATTTATGTTTTTGATTAAATTACTCGAAGTCTTTGTTCTTTAAAATACGAATTAATTCGTATTGGTATTAATAATTTATTTAAATTAAATAACTGGCTTAGAATATCCCTAGTGAATTAAAACAGAATTATAAAATTTTCAAGTCATTTTGTAGTTCAAGTTAAAATAAACGTACTGAATTTCCATCACGTATTAAGTTTCCAATTTAGGTTAGAGGCAAAAATTACAATTATTTTCATTGACACCATTGGCCACAGTGGCCTAATTCCAATTGTAACACAGACTCAACCAGATTACTTTGCCAGACCACACTTGGGTAAGAGCGACCATACACGGGCATCTTGCAGCAGTCATGACATGACCGACTGCTTCGAGCTGCGGCTGAACTACGATTTTATAGTCATTTATTATGTACAACGGGATAGTGCTTGGCCTTCACCTAGAGGATTCGATCCCGGGATCCCGACCGTTTTTCAATCCCGAAATTTTCGGGATTGAGTTTTCATAATCCCGGGATTTTCGGGATTGGTTAATTAATTTAAAAATGGTTGCAAAATATAGTGCGTGATGCTAAACGCTCAGTGCCAGTGCTCTCAATATAATTGCACGCCTATCATTTATCATATAAAATACAAGAAAACCAGTATTTCATTCAAGCAGCATTCCAAGCAAGCAACACAAATTAATCCAGCGGGTTTGCGATGGTTTCTTGGAATAAAACTTTTTTTATTTTGAACTTAAATGAAGACAAGCAACTCTCACTGGGTTATGTGGTAATACACTTCAGTGTTACTAGCAGTAACACTGAAGTGCTGCTGAACAAAACCTTTTAAAAAAAAGGAAAACCTCCTTCAAAAATCTTAAAAAACAGATCTATAAAAAGCAAGAAATAATGTTCAAATCGATTAATTAAAACACGTCTATTGAAGTCGGGTGGAGCTGAAAGTATTTTTTTACTTATTGTATTGTTTATATTTTTAAAGCCCCACCCGACTTCAATAGACGTGTTTTAATTAATCGATTTGAACATTATTTCTTGCTTTTTATAGATCTGTTTTTTAAGATTTTTGAAGGAGGTTTTCCTTTTTTTAAAAGGTTTTTTTATTTTTTTTTTTTTTTTTGTGGTAGGTATGTAAGCGTTGATTTTATAATATAAAACGTTATAATGTTTCACATTTTTAATGGTATACCCCGAGTAACTCAATTTCCACGAATTCCGTTGGGCCTTCGAAGTTCAACGCTAGTCCAGAACGTCCTTGACAATAGATAGGTACTTAACTTGTTTTTGATTGTCATAAACCTACCAATATTTCAATCACTGTACAGTTTCTATTTGATTTTGAGGAGTTCCCTCGTGTATCTTCAAAATCCAACGTCCAATACCAATGAAATTAATATGGTATCATCCATAAGGTGTTTTCTTTCAAATAAAAAAAGAATCATCTAAATCGGTTCATAAACAAAAAAGTAATGGTTGAAAATCCGTCTGAATTCATATAAAATGGTTACGAAAACGACAGTATTTTCAAGATTACTTGAAAACTACTGAACTGATTTCAAAATTTCAAAAAATGGGACCAACTTGGAAACAAACCTCATGTTATAACGTTTAAATCATTTCAATCGGTTCAGCCGTCTTCGAGTAATCGGTGTACATACATAAATAAAAAAAAATATACGCGACGAATAGATAACCTCCTCCTTTTCAAATTTTTGAAGTCGGTTAAAAAATGTATGAACATTCTTCAAGTTTATTTAGAAATGAGACATTTTGTGACTCATGAATATTATTTTAAATCAGTTTTTGCTAAGTAACTACTTTACTACTTAGATACTAACTAGGTTTTTACATGAAATCTGTCTATTTGGTCGACGTTAAGAGAGGTTTTGTCAATTATCTTTATTTGCATAGTTTGTCAAATATTTTTTTTCCAATTTATTGAAGTTTAAATGAAAATCTTATTCACTTTTGAAAAATATGTTTTTATGTATAAAAAGTGTCAAACTAAACCTAATTTGACTCTAACTTTGATTAGTTAGTGATTAGATTGGCTAGGTGTGTATTGTAACGTAAAATATGTTGGTTTGGGTTAAAATTTTGATTAAAGTACGTCGATTTTTGACGAAATCGAAAATTTGAATTTTTAATCTTCAATCCCGAAATAATCCCGGGATTGCCTAAGTGTAATCCCAAAATCCCGGGATCAGAAATAAGGGCCGGGATCGAATTCTCTACCTTCACCTCACCTGATGTTAAGTGACGATAAGGCTGATGGTTGAAGCGCACTACACCCGGTATCCTCATCACTGAGGAACTGGCTATCTTACCTCTAACTGCCGGAACACAATTTTTAAATTGATGTCATGGCGTCAGACTTAGGTAAGATGGTGGTAGCTAGCCAGGCGGACTTGAAATAAGCCAACCAAACCGAGTACAAATTGAACCCCACCCCTGTGAATCGAGCCCAGGACCCCTGCGTCTTACACGGGTTGGTGAACCACTAGACAACAGACAAGAGGTGGTTGAAATACAGAAGACCGTTTGGGCAATAGCAATCGCTCCAGGTGCTCAGCAACATGGTGAAGTGAATATGCTGAAGCAGTTGACAGAACTGCTCGAGCGTTTCGTGTATGTTGTTCAGTATTACACCTGCTGCAGCTGCCCGTGTATGGCGGAACTAAAATAGTACAGGAACACAATACTAGAATAAAGCTTACATTGTAAGCCCTTCCGTTAGGTTTCTGGAATGTGTATATTTAAGTAAGTGCATTTACTCCCGTTTGCTCTAAATTTAGAAGCGCCAAGTCTTTTCCTTACTACAACTCGACCAAGATGGTGCAATACAGCTCTAAGTTTTGTTTGGTCTGCGAATACTTTAATTTGGTGGAGTTGTAGAAGAAAAGACTTACGCAATTCTTAAGTTTAGTGCAAACAGGTGTTAGATAATTGAAATGTATGTATTTCAAATTGATACAATCTTGCTCGGCCCTATTAAATAGTAATGAGCCCTGCCGTAAAAGCTCGGCGGACTCAGGTGTTCGGTAAAATGTATCATTCCCCGAGCTTTCCAAACGGTTGTAAAACGGGCGTAAAGTTTGTGTTATCGTTTTAGTTTTACGGCGGGCTTGGGCGGAATCCCCGGTAACAGGATAAAGATGTTGGTTCTATTTATTTTACCGTTCGATTTATAGTTAAAAGTTGGAGTCCAATATTGGCTAATCTGATGAAAGCCAATTATTTCCAACGGGCTTAAATCTGTTGCTATTACTGATAGAATCAATTCAATGTTCCTTTCGTTTAAGTTTGCATGGTTCTTTAGATTGTGGTGAAAATTATAAAATATGATGAATTGAATATGATAATCTTTAGGAGTCCTATGTCTTAAGTTTGTGTGAAAAGTATTTGCGAGAACTAGTGCCCGAGCTATTATTATCACTACATAGTATAAAACAAAGTCTCTTTGTCTGTCCCCATATCCCTATGTATGCTTACATCTTTAAAACTACGCAACGGATTTTGATGCGGTTTTTTTAATAGATAGAGTGATTCAAGAGGAAGGTTTATATGTATAACTAGCTTTTGCCCGCGACTTCGTTCACGTGATTAAGATAGTTGTGCATTTATTTTGAAAGTCACGAATTACCATTATACCTAGGTATTTATCAATTGACTTAATTACACCATGAAAGGTCCTACCCTGCAAAAATTGTATCTCTACCAGCAAAAATGTTTCAGCCCCATACAAATCGTATAACGGGAATTTTCCAAAATGCTTTCTTAGTGCTCACCTACATCATGAAAGGTATCTACCCTCCAAAAATGGTGTCTCAACCTTCAGCCCTATACAAATTCCCATACAAACTGGAACACCCTGTAGCACCCTGTATAACGGAAATTTTCTAAAAACCTTTCTTAGTGCCATCTACATCATCAAAGGTATGTACCCTCCGAAAATGGTGTCTCAACCTTCAGCCCTATACAAATTCCCATACAAACTGGAACGCCCTGTAGCACTCTGTATAACAGGAGTTTTCTAAAATCCTTTCTTAGTGCTTATCTACGTCATGAAAGGTACTCTCCAAAAATGGTGTCTCTACCTTCAGCCGTTAGGGCTCTACGCCTATCCCAACAATTAATGAATCAGTCAATCAATTTAGAGTTTTATATGTATAGGTACATGGTGTCAAATTTCACACTACACCGAAGCGAAGCGAGGGCAGGTCGCTAGTTAAATATAAAAATATGAGAGTGCTCTATAAACATAGAGCGTCAAATCACTTTGCAAAAAGTATGAACCATTATACATAAATAAGATTTGAATGGAGATTCCCGTTATTTTCTGACCGTTAGCTTCCAATTATCATCGAACACACCAACCAGTCTCCTGGCTGGTTCCCGTCACGGCCGCGCATCGCTGAAAGCTGAAATAAGACCGTAATTGATCCCAGACGAGTTTCCGGTTTAGGATTGACATCGGTCGTTGAGGCTGTAATCTACAAAAGATCGACGCAAATGTTTATTTATTATTTGAACAGCTTTGTTGTTTTAACATTGAAAATGTTTTTTCGTTCCCTTCAGTATAGACCCCATTTCAATTTCGTGTCGTGAATTTTAGGGCTTTATGAATGGTTTAGGTCTCAAAAAACGCGTATCAACGAGGGCTAAAACAATATGGTGAAAAAAATTTTTTTTTAGTTATAATAAAAATGAAATATTTTAAAACTAAATTCATATATGTACACAAATAGATACAGAAAAATAGATCCAAAAAATATTCATGGGTTTGCTGTGATCTCAAAGTACTGTAAGTACTAATTCAATAAAATATTAAAGTTTATAACAAAGGAATATTTTTCTAAAATTAATGTTCAATGTACCAAAAGATCGTAAAAGGCACGATATTATGTGATTTTTTTTCTTTACAAATAAATTATTAAGTAACTTTTGAAACAATTTCTTATTTATTCTTACTTAAATTACAATATATCGGGTCATTTTGAACTTACCATCCAAATTTCAAGGATGTGTCCAGTCCAGTCCATGACACTAAACAACTTTCTCTAAGAAACGTGTCGAATTTAGCCACAAAATTTTGGTCATCCCATTACTAAATTGATCACGTGATCTCTTTGATTTGTATGGAGAGTCGATTTTTTTTACATATTTGGCCATGTGTTCCTTAGAAAAAGTTGTTCAGTTTCATGGCACTATACAACTTTTTTTTTAAAATTTGAATGGTAAATTCAAAATGACCCGATATACCTACATATTATTGTATCCACCCACACTTCAACAAAGTACTTATAATAAATTATAATAATATATGATATTCTATTCTAAGATAAAAATATTTAATAATTTGATCTTTCTTATGAAGGTAAAAATATAATATTAACGTTTATTCAGCCATGTTATTTAAATAACTAATTGAAAGTCAATTCTAGAGAAAAAAGCCGTCGCCTTTTTATATTAAATTAAATAAAACCTGCTAAACTAATAACGGGCATTTTTTATCGAAATAATATTCTAAGTTTCTGTCTCAACTTAAGAAATGCTATTTAACCTTTTCCAAAAAATACCTTAATCAAATTATTTGGCCGTTAATAAAATAAAAAAATATTAAACTTCTACCTACTAGAACTTCTACAACATTTTTTATTTGTTTAAGTTCTTCTACTTGAAAATGAATATCATCAAAGTAAATTTCGCCGACACTAAATTCGCAAGAATACTCGACAAGTATATTTCATTTCAACTCCCCACAACGAAGGTTATTCCTCTGCCACCACTACAAATGAGGTCAGCAAATTTCACCAAAACGGACCCTCAAAGCCCTCGATTCTAATTTATTCGACTCGAGTGGATTCTCGCGAAGCGCCTTGAATTACAAATTCCGAATCGTCTTGTAATGGACAGCTTTTATCTGCTAAGTGAATCAATTTAATATCCGTCATATTTCGATTTGAATAAAAATCTATCTTCACAAATGGTTCAATTCAAAATTTTACTCCCTCATTACTTACACGAGATTGGTTCTTCTATTCTGTGGATTGGCGATGTGGTTTGGTGTAAGTACTTTTATAATAGTCTAGCTAGGAGCTATGAGTTCCAAACTGTTTAGCGAATCACCTTCTGCCGATAGTAATGGACACACCAAGACTAAAATAACTTTGCACTAAGTTCTGTACAGGCTAGCTAACTTACATCAACTGTTGTATCCTCTTACTTACGTCCCTTTTCAGATAAAAGATCATAAACTGCTTGATGCCCAAATTCACACTTACTCAAGTATCATTTACGTACATATTCGGTATACTTACTGTAAAAGTCACAAAGCATATTTTTAAATATACTTCAGCTGGGGTAGTGCCAGCTTTTGCATTATTGAAATTTCTTCAACTTATTTAAAACTCAATATTTTACCAATCGCGCTTATTCTGAACGATAAAACCATAATAGGGAATATGCTTAAGTCACCGATTTTGGTAAATTTGAGCTTGATCACTTCGGACACGTATAAAAACATGATGGAACAGAAAAATAAATAATAATAATGTATTATTTTAGTTTTATCAAACGATGAAATCAGGGAAAATTAACGTTTTTTTTACACTTTCGTATATAATGCACTTAACAGTCAGATAGAATATCGAATAAGAAATCATTTATCGTATCACACATATGTACTTAAACTCAAAATTTAGGGAAATAATTGAAAATACCTACTTGTAAATTCTTGGCTAACTCCATAGTAAACGCGCGCCTGAAACGTGACATGTGACGTCATATAATATCATGTCCGTTTTGTATAGAGCGTTTTCGGCGGTTGCTGCTGCGTGCTAACTTCAAGTAAAAAAACGCAAAAAAAAGTTTTAATATTACAGTTGATTTTCACACGCATTATACTTTTGATTTTGAAAAAAATATTTGATGACATAAACTAGTATTTTTCTGTAAAGTAAACTGAAAAGGTAACGTTTTAGTTTTGGTTTTGTCGTTGAAAAATAACGGAATCGGGTCCCTGGTTTATAAAAACCAACTGAGTGTTTGTATGTATTTTAACACGTTTTTATTAGGTTGCTTTCGCGTTTGTTTGTTTGTTTGTGTGTTTCTCCACAAAGTTTGCGAACGATTTTATCCTAATTTTTTGATGAGCTAGAGACTTGAAACTTTGAACATAGGCCAGAACTGGAAGGCAATGCAATATTATGGTGTCATTGAGCTGATCTGATGATAAAGTCGGAAGAAGGCCACAGGAAGTCTATCGTGTTTGGGCTCGTTAGAATCATCTTGACGAGTACTCTAATGGGAGACGTAGTTTAGGGTCTGATGATGAAGCTGAAAGGCCATGTCATAGGAACTCAATATTGAAACCGTGCAACCCTATCAAATTTGAGCTCGTTTGAATCGTCTTGACGAGTTATTTGTTGGGAAATAGTTTCCAGGGTCTGATGATGGAGCCGGAGGAAGGACACAGGAACTCTTTAATAAAACCATGCTACCCCATCGAAATTGGGCTCGTTTGAATCGTCGTGACGAGTACTTTGTTGGGAAATAGTGTCCAGGGTCTGATGATGGAGCCGGAAGAAGGCCACTAGAACACGGTAATAAAGCCATGCAATCCTATCGAGTTTGGGCTCGTTTGAATCATCTTGACGAGTACTTTAATGGGAAATAGTGTCCGAGGATCTGATGATGGAGCCGGAGGAAGGCCATAGAAACTCTATAATAAAACCATGCAACCCCATCGAGTTTGGGCTCGTTTGAATCATCTTGACGAGTACTTTGTTGGGAAATAGTTTCCATGGTCTGATGATAGAGCCGGAAGAAGGCCATTGGGACTCTGTATTAAAACCATGCAACCCCATCGAGTTTGGGCTCATTTGAATTGTCTTGACGAGTGCTCCGATAGGAGATGACATATTTTTTTTAGTCTTAGCTCGTTAACTAATAGCAGAAAATAAATATTTTGAAAAAAAAAACTTTTTTAAAAACACGTTTTTTTTTACATAAAAGTCGGATTAAAAACATTAAAACGGACTAGTAGAAACAGACTAAAGACAATATGTATGATAAATTTTACAAAATGCGCCCCACGTTTTTAGGTTTAAAATTTCTGTTGGGTTATAAATATTTAAAGAAAAAATTATTTTATACTTTTTAGTCTGTTTTTACTAGTCCGTTTTAATGTTTTTAATCCGACTTTTTTGTAATAAAAACGTGTTTTTAAAAAAGTTTTATTTTCAGTAAATATTTTTTTAAAAAGTTTTGGCCAGTAACAAGTATTTGTGATTGTTAAGTGGAAAGACTCCCACTACGCATGGAGGACTTTATTATTCGGGTACTTTTTATTACTTACGCCTCCTTCAAAGCACCTGTTGCAGCTGTTTGCAAATGTAAAATGAAACATGGTTCATTTCACAGAAAGTACATTCGCTTTTTCTGTATCATATTCAGAGAGCCTATTACAAAAAATAATCGCGATAGTCGGACGCAACTCGTCGTTCAATTTACTTCGTGATTATAAATAATAGTGCCACAGAGTGGGACAAACATCGTACACTTATCGCGATGCTTTTTTGTAATAGGCCCTCAGTATATTATACTTATTATTCTTTTAAAATCATTAGTATGAGAAAATAATTTGAGTAATATATTTCTACCCTGACTATGACTCTCACGGAAAGTTGTTCTATCATAAAAGTGTATTATTTCACATTCCGCAGTCACCAGTAAATTGTAAAATAAATTATTGCCTATTGGAAAACCTAATAAAAGATAAATCACTCGCCATTAAGGCAGCTTCTCGACGCAAAAGCCACTGCGAGTGGATTACCTAGTGATTGGCAATGATAAACTATTGTTTGCGGCGACTGTAATAAATGATTACTATTGCTGGACAGCGGGATCAACTCGTTAGTGCCAGACTAACTTCAGATTAAAATGACTAGCTCTACAAAGTTCGAACACTGCCACTGGCGATAAAATATGAAGTTTGAATCGATTTATTATGAGTAGGTACAAAATTGTAAATGATAAATGTTTCAGCTTTTTTTAATTCTAGTTAGCTGGTTGTAAACTGTGGATATTATTTACAGTTGGGTGATTTTTCACCGAAGATTTAACATTGTTTTGAGACTTTTTCTTTAAATATACTTTTAGGAATAGTTTCTTCATTCGTTATGTGAGCGGTTGAGCACGCTTTTTTCCACCAAAAAAATCAATTAATTAAATTTTAAGAAAAAGAAAGAATATTTAATTGCAGTCTCTATTTCATCAATTTACGATTACCAAAGATAGTAGGTACTCTTTAAAGGCATTGGGTTCTGTGTACCTGAAATTGATTTCGAGCCAAAAAGTAATAACAATTAAAAGGCTTTATAAAGTACAACTATGACAGTTTGTAAATCAGGGAAAATTTTAAACATTTTAACTGCCTCCGAAGTTAAACAGTTGTAATGTCGGTAAAGCTGTGAAGCGCGCGGGAGTTGCGCCAAAATGGCCGTAATTTGCAAAATGGACGATGCACAGGCGGTAATTCGTATTACAAATTGTAGTTTAAGTAATTGTCCCACATTTTTATTGCGTAGTTGCATTGCTGGCTCACATTTAGCGTTTTATGTTTTTAGTTCGGGAATAGGAATTGTTGGGAAATATTTAAGCACTTCATCTTTTTCAATGCTGTTCTAGAGAAATATTTTAAGTTATGGAAAAGCAAAAACATTGAATAGTTTTCAGTAACTTAAAATTGTTGTTAATAAAGTACTTTACTTTAATGGTCTGTTGAGTCTTAATACTAATATTAAACGTACTACCTATTTAAATAAGCAAGCAATTAAACGAAGACATTATTTGAATCTTGAAACGACAAAGTTGAGTTAGTATTCTCTGAGTAAAAGGTAAAAATGATAAAGAAATATTAGATATGAAATGGAATGAAATTATACACCGTCATTTTGTAGTCATTTTAATTAACTTTAGGGAGTGCTCTACTAATGAAAATAATCATTTTTGCCAAAGAAACATGGGTCGAACAACGACAAAAATTTTGGACTTTCCCACACAAATACAATGTTTTAGCTGTCTAGTTAGTATGGGAGGACCAACATTTTTTGTCGTTTTTTGACCCATGTTTCTTGGGCAAAAATGTTTAGTTTCATTGGTACAACACACCCTTAAGTTAATTAAAACGACTACAAAATGACGGTGTATTGTGTACTAGCGGCCGCCAGCGACTTCGTCTGCGTGGAAAGTTTTTTGCTATTCAACGAGAACAACCCTTTTTTCGGGATGAAAGTTACACTTTGTCCTTCTATGTACCCCTGGCAATGTGTATGTAAAATTTCATGATGATCGGTTCAGTAGTTAAGACGTGAAGGCGTAACAAACAATCAAACAAACAAACGGACTTTCGCATTTATAATATTAGTAAAGATTTAAAATAGACTTAAGTACAAGATAATACCAACATTTGTACTGTCATTTTTTCACATTATGTGTCACAAGACTTAAAGTTTAAAGTGGTTACAGTTGTTATGGGGTACAAAATGTCTAAAAACTTTCCTTTTTAGTAAATCTTAAATTTGAACCTTTCTTATCTTTTTGTTCATTGTTAAATTGTAATTTTTATTTGATAATTTAAAATTTAAGATTAGAGAGATTTATAAAAAATCTTAAGTACCAAAGTAATAAAAAGGTTTTAGAGCGAGATGTTAAAGTGTTATTATTACTCTCGTTAACATTAAGTCGGTTCAAGCAGTGCAGGAGTTAGGGATTTTATTAGTCACTTTAAAGAGGGTTTTGGTATTATTACAGTTGTAAAATACTTTGTATCTACAAGTTGGCTAAGTGCTGAGACGGTTGGCATGAGTTGGCCTCAATAACATTGGATCAGGCCACTCACATCATAAGTTTATTTGCTAACACTTAAAATGTATATATTTACGAGTATAAGCCAATAAAAGAAATACTACAGATATTTACGCGTCTCCCAGCCATTAAACTAATTTAGTTACAGCTAGTAACAAATACTGCAAGAGGTATCTCAAGGCCCATCGTTCAATATGATATAGTGTTTAGGGTGTACATTAGTCAGCACGCTTTCAAGCGCTTTGAGGGACTGCTGACTGCCTACTATCCTTACTAATATTATAAATGCGAAAGTCCGTTTGTTTGTTTGTTACGCCTTCACATCTTAACTACTGAACCGATAATCATAAAATTTTGCATAGACGTTGTCAGGGGTACAGAAAAGGACGTAGGGTATCTTTCATCCAGAAAAAACGTACAGTCACTGAGGGGTAGCAAAAAAACTGTCCACGTAGACGAAGTCGCGGGCGGCCACTAATGTTCCATGAATCTGTGGTCTGACTATTTTTTTCATAAATTATGCATAATACAAGTAATTAAGCAGAATTTTGTTCGATAACTATAACTCATACGCAGGCCTGCCCTGCCGCTTAAGAAAAAAACTTACTAATTAATAAGATATAAAATATACATAATGATTAGAAGTGGTTATAAACAATATTTTCAATTTATTTTCCATATTGCACTACTACTTACTCCAAATAAATAAAAAATAGTATGTTATTTTAATAGATAACAATTTATTTACCAGTCTTTGTTTTAAAACGCATCATCGAGTGCCATCTGGCGGCGGCATCTGCGCGCGGTAATCAGAGCCGCTGGTTGTGGCGCGACTCGTCAGATTAGGGCTTAATCACACGTCGCGGTTCCATTACCGGCTAGATAGCGACGACAGATACCACCTCGTTTTGTGATTTCGCTACGCCCACCTGTTACTACCCTAAAATACAGATTTAAGTTCAAAGTAAAAACAAGCACTTTTCGTGTTGTACTTACATGTTTATTTGTATTCATGTTCGTTTCGCCGAGGAGCTCGATGACGCAGTGGTTTAGCGCCTGGCCCGGCGATTGTTTCGTAAGGGTTGATCATAGGATGGGTGAAACATTTATTATCTCGAGCTCCTCCGTGCTTCGGAAGGCACGTTAAGTCGTTGGTCCCGGCTGCATTTGCATTGGTTAAGACCCACCAATCCGCATTGGGCCTGCGTGGTGGGTTATGGGTTATGGCCCATCCTCCTTATTCACCCATAAGGAAGGCCTGAGCCCTAGCAGTGGGGATCATTAAAATGGGTGATGGATGGAATGGTTAGATGTTCGTTTCATCATTTCTTTCTTTGACCTATATTTTTCCTAATGAAAATAAAAAAGCTCTTCTAAAAATTCTATCTGTGTGTGTTTTGTGTGACAATTTTTCTTAGATAATATCTATTTCAGCTTTATTTAAAATTCAATTAATTGCTTTTATAACCTTTCTAACCAGTCAAATGTTATATTTTTTCATAAAACACTAATTCATTGTAATTATAATTTATATAATTATTTAATGTGCTGTTTTATACAACTTGTTTCATAATAATCCGCATTTTTTTGTATGGATATCTGCAAAGTGACAACCCTAGATGCAAAAATTGTTTAAAAAAACAAATAACCGACTTCAAAAAACCTATTTCTAAAAAGCAAGAAATAATATTCGTAATAATAAAAACACGTCTATTGAAGTCGGGTGGAGCTGGAGTACAGATTTTTTTTTTATTCTAAAAATAGTTTACTTAATGTAATGACGTTTGAATCATTTCAATCGGTCCAGCCGTTTTCGAGTAATCGGTGGACATACACAAAAAAAAACACATATACAGACGAACAGAGAACCGCCTCCTTTTTGGAAGTCGGTTAAAAAAACTATTGTTTTCAATAAATCAATCCCATTAAATGACAAAAGCAAGACAATTTAAGTCTAGGGTTTCAACTTTGCAGTTTATCATGTTTTTTTATTAAACAAAGAGGCGGTATTCAGGGTTTATAATTAACTTTCTGCAGTTGTATATGCATGGTACCCTATTTACCATATTCGGCTTTAGGGTTTTTTCGCAACACATTATAATAGATGTTTCTATGAAACAGAAAAACAGCTGTCACTTTCATAAAAATATGAAAGGCGTGAAAAAATATAAAGCAACGTAGGAGATTATAATCATGATGGTCCCAGTTGACAGACAAGTTTGAGTACAAGTTAGATTAGGTGTCAATCATTCCAGAAGTGTAATGAACTAGGTACTGATAAACTAATATGTAATAACGAAAAAGTATTGTTAATCTTTAGCGTCGAAAAGTTTATTAAATAAATTTACAAAGCTTTTTAATGAACAAGTAAAGTTTTTGAATTTTTCAACAAATGTCTTTGGAGGTGTTAATTGCTAAGTCAAAAGTGATTAATTATTAAGTTTATTTGTATACATACAAGGTTATTTTTAGTTAATACAAAAACTCTCGTGGTGTTGATCAGACCATCAAACTAAACAACTTTCATTAAGGGACCAACCTTGACGTCGCAAAAAAAACTGCTGTTTCATACATTTCGATGGAGTAGAATTGTACTTTTGTATAGATCAGCTGATTTTATTTTTCGTAATTTCGTGGTTGGTTCCATAATGAAAGTTGTTCAGTTTGATGGTCTGATCAACTCCACGTGATTTTGTATTAACTAAAAATAACCTTGTTTAATATTTTTACTTTGACTTTAAGTGTACCTAATGAAGAGAATCTACATATTTAATATAAGATTTACATTTTTCAATATTCAAATAAATCGAAACAAGTATTGTTACCTTTTTTGTGACACGCTATAAAAATGCAACATAAACATTTTATTTGGCAACACTTTTCTGTGAGGTTAAGTTCTGAGTATTTCCCTAGGCAGTTGTTTCATTTCTACGAACTAAGCCCACCCTACCCTCTAAATAAATAACTCAAAACGTCATGTCACTCAAATAGCCATAGGGCTTTCTTTGTCAATAAAACACAAAGGTCGTATTAGTTGATTACAGATTAATTACAGGCGTTAATTAAGTCGAAGTGTCGAAATACACGTTTGATCTTATAATTGTTGTGTTCTGAATGAGATCGTTGGTGGCTCTATAGCGTAATTAGGGGGTGCTATGAGTCGATCTAACAATAGATAATTGTTACATCTTATGAAATAGAAACACCTTTGTTATAACGTGTTGAAAGGTAGAACAATTAATATAGATTTTGTAAACTTTCATGACGCAACCCGTCAAGCCATCAGACAAAATGAGTCACAATAGATTTTCCATTGTTGTCCATCCTCATGCGGCCGCCTCGCGTGTGAATACTCCACTTTAACGTCAATTGTCAACAAAAGTATCGTTATTGGCCAAGGAAAATACGCACATTAAGCTCACTTCACACGTTCGTGCTGTGTCGTAGCAATATGCTACGAGGCACAAATGTATCGTTTGAATGCTACGGATTTTGGCTACCACAATTTAGGGATTTAGGTGTAGTATCGTTACTAAATATATTATTACACCTACCTTACCTATTATCATTTTCCACGCGAAGCACAAAACGAATTTTCATATTATGTTTCTTAGCAGTTTTCTCCATGAACAAGACGTCAACAAAATGTCAATAAAGGTTTTATAAGTCAGTTATTAAAAATAAAAATGTATTCAGAATAATATTTGCTGACAAGATGTCGCTCACAAAGACAAGCGCAGACGACGAGGCATTGTTGCGAACACGACATTTTTCTTTCAACTCTGCTAGTGACAGGTTGTGAATGTTGTTGACCCGTTTAGCATTCGCCATTGAATACAATAAACCTACATTGTTTATTAGAAAATGTGTACTGCATTTAATTTGTTTTGTTGTTGCAAAATATATCTTCGCATCATACCACCTTATACCACAATCACCAAAGAACCAAGGCAACGCTAAAATATTTCTGGATTGAACCGAACCAGGACCTTACGCATTACGGAATGGCAATTTTTTACAAAATAAAAGTACTTGTCCTCCTACTTAGTTTTAATCTCAATCAGGTTGAGCTAACATAAAAAACTTATTTACGCATATAGACAATTTATTAAAGTATCTATTTATAGTTAGCAAAATGTCTTTATACATATTTATTGTATATTGAATAATAAAAACGAATCGAATTTACCTCAAACAAACTTTCTGAATTGAAAAAGTTGAAAAGATCCACCTAATTGATTACGCTTCAAGATAAAACATTTAAGGACTCGAACTTGCGTTCATGTTTCTGGAAGTCCTCATTGCGTTTCCAAATAGAGATTTTATGGATCTGTCTAAAGCTTGCGTAAGTTGATCAAAGCGGTGACCGGTGACGGACGTGCGGACGCGGCAATTTTTGTTGTCAAATTGCAGAGTGATAAAGAGTTTCATTTTATTCAAAATAAATCTAAGATTATCTGTAGTATTCATGGCCTGGCTCAAAATAAATGCCCGGAAAACGAGACACAATAGATTTTCTATTATTGTCCGGTCGCCGGCGTCCACGCGGGCATTGATGAATCAAATTCAAAAGACATTGTTGGTCAATTCATATTAACGTTTGAGTCACTTTTTGAAGTACGACACAACTTAATGTTAATTTGCAAATGGCTAAAAGATTTTGAGGCAGACAATTAATTAATTATTATTGTAACAAAGCGCTTTAAGATTATCGTCAGCCAAAACAAAAACATACTTAGAAGAGTGTTTAGCGGCCAAAGTTGTCGCGAAGTTGGTCCGATGTGTCCGCTCGGTCGATTAGGCCACGTCTAGACTCGACGCTCCGGCACACGGATTAGCCTAACATCCACTTAAATATGGACGGGTTAAGTTACTCTATCGAGTTTCTAACTATCGTGAGAGTTAAGTGTGAAAATTTCTTTAAAACGATTGTAATTATGATTGGACTCAGTTACCTGTTTTGAGTTTTGTGATCAAGTGAAGTACCGTGTTTGATACTTGTGATAGCTACTGTACCATCTTGCTGTTTCTAATTTATTAACTAATATTGGGCTATTTACATAAGTCGATTTAATCACCTGTGACGGTCGACTTTATATAGTCACCTAGCAAGTCACTTCCAAAATTGAATCGCAGGTGATGGCGTCGCTGTCGTCTATGTAGTTGATAGTGTGACTCAGTTTAAAGCAGCTGATATCACAATACCTCTGTTTATATCTAATGTAAACAAAGAGGTGTCGGCACAACATATTTGTGATTATATAAAATCGAAAGCGCAGATGACTGTAAAGTTGGAGAAAATCAATATGACTCAAGAGAGGCCCTACAATGCATTTAAAGTTTTTGTGCCAAAACACAAATTACAGATGTTCCTCGATGATAATTTTTGGCCGGATGGGGTGCAGTTTAGAAAATTCGTGCACCTTAGGAATAGGCTGCCAGTGCAGGATGTAGCAGGCGCCGTGAGTGATAAATTATTACCGCCGACTGTAAGACTAATAGTAACAACAAATCCTGTAAGCTAGTCAGCTACAATTGTAAAAACATAAGACGTAGTATTGAGTGCGTGAGAGCACTGTGCAAGGATGCGGATATTGTAGCGCTGCAGGAACACTGGCTGCTGCCTCAGGACCTACCTTTATCTTGCTGAAATCGACCAGGACTTCAACTACACCGGGAAATCGGGGATGGACCCTGCAGAAGGTATAATACGAGGTCGTCTGTATGGTGGTGTTGCGTTGCTGTGGCGTAAAAGTGCCTTCCAGTGCGTGTCTCTGATTAAATGTAAAAGTGAGCGAATTATTGCTATTAAAGTCAAAACCAGTGATTCGTGCGATGTTTGTATGTGTCTATATGCCAGTCAATAAACCTGCAAACTTGCCGGCTTTTACAGAATGTTTGGCGGATATTATAGCGATAACAGAGGAATGTAAAATGGATTATGTATATATATTGGGTGATTTCAATGCTCACCCCTCAACACTTTTTGATAAAGAACTTATGTATTTTTGTTCTGAACAGCAGTGGGTGTGTGCCGACAGGGTGAAGCTTGCGAATGTAGCAGATACTCACACATTTGTCTGTCCTGCTACAGGTAGTAAAAGGTGGCTTGATCATTGTCTAACTAGTCAGGCGGCATGGCCTACTGTTACAGATGTAAGTATACTCTATGATGTCTACTGGTCGGACCACTACCCACTGAAACTGGAATGTAATCTTTTTGTAATGAAACCCAAACCTACTGTAATGTATGAGCAATGAAATAGTGTAAGATGGGGGCTGAGAAATTAACATGAAATAAGTAAATATTTTGAACTTTGTCACAGTAAATTAAAGTCATTGGATTTTCCTAGCGAGTTTCATGGTTGTGCTGACAATATGTGTAACAATATTAGTCACAGAAACATTATAGATAGGTTCTATGGAAGCATTGTTTCTATTCTTAGTCAGGCCTCAGTATCTAGCTGTGCGCGTGTCGCAAGGAAGGTTGTTAAATTTAAATGTGTGCTGGGATGGAACAAACATGTATCAGAAGCCCATCAGAGGGCTCGCTTAGATTATCAAATGTATATTCTCTGTAGAAAACCTAGTAATGGGATTGTGTATGATAATATGATTTCAAGTCGAAAGATATTTAAAACAAAGCTGAAGTATTGTCAACAAAATCAGGAACAAATCAAAATGGATATTCTCGCGGGTGCGATTCGGTTGCCATAAAAACAGTTAATCTAATTTCAATGTCACTAACGTTGACTTCATCTAATTTTCATTTGACCTAAAAATAAATGACATAATTTTTATTTAACCTATTATTCATTTGTCATCATTATTATTTGCCATATTTACATTTGCTCTAACGTTTATATCCCATAAGTATCATTTGATATATTGCTTTTTTATCTAACTTACATTTCTTAAACATATCATTTGATCTAATTTTACATGTTATAATCAACTTTTATTATAGAATAGAAATAACTAGCTTTTGTTATTATGATGCTTGCTTAATTTTCAAATCCACTAATTTTTAATGTACCTAATAACATCAATAGCATACATATATTATAACATAACAATGACTAGACATGCAAGCAAGCATCCAAGAATGCATGTAGCTTGCCAGTAGGTTAGGTTAGGTTAGTGTTTTGACCACTCACTTTCACTTTCACTTTCACTTCACTTTCACTCACAGCGGAGCTCCACAATGCTTGCATGCATGCTGCATCCTTACTTGCATGCTGCATGCTTGCTTGCATGCTGCATCCTTGCTTGCATGCTGTATGCTTACTTGCTTGCAAAATGCTTGCCGGGGGGTGCAGGGGGGCTGGCCCCCCTGCTCGGGGGGGTCGGGGGGCCGGAGGCCCCCCGCTATAAAGAAAAACTTTTAATGCACCTACCAGTAGGTTAGGTTAGGTTAGTGTTTTGACCACTCGCAGCGGAGCTCCACAATGCACGCTGCATGCTTGCTTGCATGTTGGATGCTTGCTTGCAAAATGCTTGCTAGGGGGTGCAGAGGGCTGGCCCTAGGCCCCCCCCCCCCCCACTATAAATAAAAACTTAATGCACCAGGTAGGTTAGCTTAGGTTAGTGTTTTGACCACTCGCAGCGGAGCGATACTGTAATGAATTAGAATTAGAACTTTTTTGAACTGAAAAAAAGTTAATATTTGATGTGTCACTGAGCACTGGCTTAAGGAATATGAATTAATTACAGGATTTCAATGTTATAAAATTGCTAGTTCATTCAGTAGGAAATCCACCACTAGAGGGGGATCTTTGATAATTTTGCAAAACAATATGAATTTTAAGGAACGAAAAGATGTGATATCCCTCTCTATTGAACAACACGTTGAACTGTCATGTGTGGAATTAGATCAGTTGATAATGATTTGTGTGTATCGCCCACCAACTGGTAACTACCCTCAATTTGAGTCCGCTATGGAGGACGCTCTAAAATTAGTCATCAAAAAGAATAAAAAAATTGTGGTGTGCGGTGATTTTAACGTAGACATCTTAAAGCCGTCCTCAATTGCAAGTAGGTTTCTGAATTTGTTTAAGTCCTTCAATTTAGCAAACACCTTTTGTGAACCTACAAGAATCACTGCTACATCTAAAACTTGCCTAGACAATATTTTTAGCAACTGTAATGTACTTGATAAAGAAATAATAAATTGTATTCGTTCTGACCATAGCGGACAAATAGCTTCCCTTGAGCACCATCATGTTCCTCATCAGTGTAATATAATTTGCAGACCTCTAACTAAAAATAAATTGGAAAATTTTCATAATAATGTCACTGCCAAAACTCTTTGCTTACCTAGTAATGATAATCCCAATACTCATTATGATGATTTATTTAATTTAATTAAAGTAGAATTTGATAAAACATTTAAGCAAAGATCTATTAAATCCAAAGACTTTAAAAAGAAATTTAGTGATTGGGCAACACCAGGCATATATGTTAGCAGAAATAAGTTGTTTGAATTATATGGTCAGAAAACAATTTCAAATGATCCCGAATTTCATGAATATGTAAGAAACTATTCAAAAATGTTTAATAAAGTATGTACTTTAGCAAAAGCAAAATGTATATCTACAATAATTCATCAGTCAATAATTCAGAATATTATAAATAAAGAGACTGGGAAAACTAAAAATAATGACCGTGAATACTCATTAGTATCAGACAATAAAATTATTGAGTCAGATGAAGGAGTGGCATCAATTTTTCAAGATTTCTTTTCTAAAATACCTATTGCAACTACCAGTAATTTAAATTCATCTCCATAAATTGCTGTCTCCCTCTTGGAATCATGTGTTGATAAGTGCAATAATGTATTTAAATTTAGACATATCAATAGTGATACCATTCTTAAAACATTTAATTCAATAAATATAAAAAAGACTGAAGATCTCTGGGGCATTTCAACTCACATAATTAAGTCTATAATAACTACCATTGCTCCCCATCTTGCTTTTATTTTCAATAAGTGTGTTGATGAAGGGATATTTCCAGACTTAATGAAATATAGTAAAATCATCCCTCTTTTTAAATCTGGGGACAAAAGCGATCCCGCTAACTTTAGACCCATTTCCATTTTGCCAGCACTAAGCAAAATTTTTGAAAAGATCATTTATGATCAATTATTAGCACATTTTCTTATCAACAAACTACTTCACGAGAAACAATTTGGTTTTACTCGTGGTAGATGCACAACTGATGCTGGAATTGCACTTCTCAAACACGTCTTTGAAGCATGGGAGAGTAAACAAGATGCAATTGGTATATTTTGTGATCTCTCTAAAGCATTTGATTGTGTCAGTCACAGTACTTTATTAGATAAATTGGAACATTATGGTGTATCAAAAAATGCAGTAAGCCTTATGCAATCGTATCTGTCGGCGAGAACCCAAAAAGTTGTTGTAAATAAAACAGAATCCTATGAAGCACCCATTACCATGGGCGTGCCGCAGGGATCGATATTGGGTCCATTGCTTTTTCTTATTTATATTAATGACCTTCCTTACTATACTAAAAACTTATGTGAAATAGTACTGTTTGCTGATGATACTTCTTTAATTTTTAAAGTTGATAGAGGATGTAACTGCAGTGACGATGTAAACAGCACTCTTTCCAAGGTGATGCATTGGTTTACTATTAATAATCTGAAGCTTAACTCTAGTAAAACTAAATGTGTCAAATTTTCACTTCCTAATGTGAGGCAGGTTCATATGACTATACATGTAAATGGCGAAGCAGTCGAATTTGTTGACTCAACAAAATTTTTAGGTATTACTATAGACTCGCGGTTGCAATGGGACCCTCATATCGATATCCTGTCAAGCAGACTTAGCTCTGCTGCCTTTGCAGTTAAGAAAATAAGGCTTCTGACCGACATTGAAACAGCAAGATTGGTTTACTTCAGTTATTTTCATAGTATTATGACCTACGGTTTGTTGTTGTGGGGCTCAGCTGCTAATATTAATAACATATTCATCTTACAAAAAAGGGCAGTGCGCGCTATATACAACTTACGGTCTAGAGATACTCTTCGTGACCTATTTAAAGAAATTAAAATATTAACGGTAGCTTCCCAATACATCTATGAAAATATAATGTATGTAAAGAAAAATTTAGCTTTGTAAAAAATAGTAATGTTCATAAACTCAATACAAGAAACAAGAACAAACTTGCTGTTCCAAGGCGCAGACTGCATAAAACCGGAAGCTCTTTTTTGTGTAGATGTATTACCTTTTATAATAAGATACCAGAACAAGTCACAGAACTGCCCTTGGAAAAATTTAAAAATACTGTTAAATCCAATTTAATGAGTAAAGGTTATTACACTGTTGACGATTATTTGAAGGATAAAAAGGCATGGGCATAGCTTTTGTATTGTTAATTATTACTCTAATACCTCAGTATTGATTAGAAAAAGTCCGGGGTTCTTTCATAGGTCTAGATAAAAGTCCTTTAATTAAACTCGAATCGTGATTTTCTTTTCTAAGTATAAAATTGTGAGAAGTATCCTACCTACTTAAAACGTACTTCTGGCTTCTTGACTCGACGACTTAATATGGGTAGCTTTAGTATGTCATGCTCACTTCAAACATTTCTGCGGTGGTGTCGTGTGAGGCGGGTCGTTACGTTCCCTCAAATATGGTTGAGCGAAGCGATGGCTGGTTCATGCGTCATGCTCGTGAACGGGTGCTGCCAGTGGGAATGGGTCTGCTTCTGTCTGCTTGTATTAAGGGCGTCGTATAACTCGTATATAAAAGATCTGTTTTATATTGTCTGTATGTATGGCACTTCTTACTCAAAAAATATAATTCTTAATAGCTTACCTTGTTTTGATTTATTTAATTGCAATATTTTTACTTTCTATAGTCAGTAGTTTAGTGAAAGACCTATGAAAAGCTTTTGGATATAAATTTTCAATTCGATGCCTTAACATAGGTAGTCTTAGTATGTCATGCTCTCTTTAATCATTTCTGCGGTGGTGTCGTATGTATGAGGCTCAAATATGGTTGAGCGAAGAGATGGCTGGTTCATGCGTCATGTTCGGGAACTGGTGCTGCCAGTGGGAATGGGTCTGCTTCTGACTACCTATCTTAATGCATATTGAATTGTATGTTTTTCTTTTATTTTTATTTATTGTAACAGCCTAGACTGAATAACAAGTTCAAACTTTGAATTTAGCTTAAAATCTGTAAATTGATTAAGAAATTTGAAACTCATTAAGAAATGAGCTAATTCAATAATGTTATTTATTTGTTAATCTTTGTTAATATAAAGTCTGGAAACGATATACATATTTGTAAATATCGTTCCATCTGATTGATAAAGCTGACAAGTTTTTTGCGCCCATTTTTCTTGTCAGTTAAAAGACGTCATAATGGGTGGTAGGGTAAAAGAATTGACGATTTAAAAATGCTTATTATGTGAGCTTATTTAAATAAAATATATTTCACTTCACTTCACTTCAATGTTGGCAGTAAGCTGTTTCAAGGTTGAAACAAATTATCGGACGCGGCTTACTGCCGCGGCTGATAAGTGTGCACACTCTCATAACATCCTGCGTGCCAGATAGCTATCGGACGTCCGATGACGTCATATTAGTCTATGGTTACGTCCGCGACCTACTACATCCGATAGTTTGCACACCTCAGATCAGCCGCGGCAGTAAGCCGCGTCCGATAATTTGTTTCGACCTACAGAACCCTTTATAGAGGATTTAAAGCGTGGGTGTAGCTGTAGATATACAATATATAAGTAAGGAAATCATATTTTTTGGCTATGCTTGTTTTTATAGCATTTAAATCATAGGTCAAATAAAATTATTTTAAATGTTGAATAGAGTAAATGAATGTTATATGAAATGTGCTTTATATCATCTGTTAATTAGATCAAATGATTATTATGTCAAATAATTTTTATATCACATGTATTTAGGTCAAGTGAAATTATATTAATCGTATGTTATATTATTCGATCGGTATGTCAAATGAAATTATAGGAAATGTTATTATATCCTCTGATCGTTAGTGCATGTAAATTTCGGTCATACATTACACACCCTATTCTCGCATCGCAGCACACAACTAAACGTTTTGATAAATTTTGGAAAAGCACTAAAAAGCTGGCAGGTAGAGTTGAGTTACCTGTAAGTGTAGAAGGGGTGAGTGACCAAAAGAGCATTGCAAATTTATTTAAAGACCATTTTAAAGTTGAATCTGGCTTACCCGTGTCTGATTGATTGGGACGAGTACGGATTGAGTATAAATGGAGAAAAACTAACGAACCTCAGATTCGCGGACGATTTAATACTATTCTCCCACACTAACACGGAACTATCGAACATGCTTAGTGACCTAGAAAGAGAAAGCAGCCTAGTAGGTTTGACTATGAATCTATCTAAAACAAAAGCAATGACGAATAGAACTGAAGACCCTATTGTGGTAAAAAGTGACGTGATAGAATATGTCTCACAATATACATACCTAGGCCAAGTTATCTCTCCTAAGAATCAAACAAGAGAAATCGATACAAGAATAGGAAACGCATGGAAAAAATACTGGTCATTAAAAGAAATCATGAAAAGTACACAAATGAAAATGAATATAAAACAAAAACTTTACAACACCTGCGTCCTCCCTGTGTTGACCTACGGCTGCCAGACATGGGCTCCGACACAAGAACAAACTAAGAAACTAGAGGTCTGCCAAAGATCTATGGAGCGAAGTATGTTGGGAATTAAGAAATCTGATAAAATAAGAAACACCGTTATAAGGGAGAGAACAAAACTAGAAAATGTCACTTTTACCATTAGGAAATACAAATGGCGATGGACGGGACATACATTGCGAGGGGTCGAAAAGTGGAGCAAGTCGATCATAAACTGGTACCCCAGAAACCTGAAAAGAAGACGAGGTGGGCAATACAAAAGATGGGAAGATGAACTGAAAATGATAGCAGGGAAAATGTGGTCAAGGAAAGCCAGAAACAGAGAAGAATGGAAACAGATGGAAGAGGCCTTTGTCGTTAGGCAAACAGATGCAGTTGTCGATATTGTTTAAGAATGTAAGCTATGTAACGTATTTATTTAAAGTATCTGAATAAAGGCTATATTATTATTATTATTATACCCGTGTCTGAAGTGTTCAGTGCTGAGACCTATCATGTGGAGCAGCCTATCAGTATTACTGCCAAAGATGTGAGGTTGGCCATCAACAATATGAAAAGAGGCAAGTCTCCGGGGCATGATGGCCTCAGTATTGAGCATTTGAAACATGCGGGGCCACACATAAACAGAGTTCTAGCTATGTTGTTTACTTTTTGTGTGAGACACTCATACCTGCCAGCAGATCTGATGAGGACTTTAGTTATCCCTCTGCTTAAGAACCGGTCCAGTGATATGGCTGATAGATCCAACTACAGACCGATCTCACTTGCAACAGTCATTGCTAAAGTCCTGGATAGAATACTACATGTTCACCTTAGTAGCCGGATACAGTTGCATGACTCTCAGTTCGGTTTCAGGAAGGGTCTATCAACCGAGAGTGCTATTTTATCACTTAAATATACTGTTGATTACTATATCAAGAGAGAAACACCGGTGTATGCCTGTTTCTTAGACCTGTCAAAGGCCTTTGATCTGGTGTCATACAATATTCTCTGGTCAAAGCTTAAGGAGGTAGGCATATCTCCTGAAGTAATTGGTATCTTTTCTCATTGGTATAGTGAGCAGCAGAATGTGGTAAAATGGGCAAACTCCCAATCTGATGAATATGTCCTAAGCTGTGGGGTGAGGCAGGGTGGATTAACCTCACCCAGATTATTTAATTTATATGTGAACAAGTTGATCGAAGAGCTGAGCAGCATGAATGTTGGGTGTCGCATTGACAATATAAGTGTTAATAATATTAGTTATGCCGATGACATGGTGCTGCTCAGCCCTTCGATCAACGGTTTGAGGAAACTGTTGGACCATTATAAGGACTATGCTGAGCGACATGGCTTAAGGTACAGCGAAAAGAAGAGTGAGTTTCTGTTGTTCAAGGGTAAAATAAAAGAACCTGCCTGTATACCACTAATCTATCTAAATGGTGTACCTCTAAGGCGTGTTGCTCAGTTTAGGTACCTTGGTCATATTGTTACTGAGGACTTAAAAGATGTTCAGGACACTGAACGGGAGCGTAGGGCATTGTCGATACGAGGTAATATGTTGGCTCGTAGATTCATGAGTTGTACCACTGTAGTCAAGATTACACTTTTCAGAGCGTACTGTCAGAGTTTCTACACTTGTGGTCTATGGACTGACTTTACCCTGAAATCGTATAATGCCCTACGAGTCCAGTATAATAATACCTTCAGGGCCCTGTTGTGGCTTCCTCGTTTTTGTAGCGCGTCAGGTATGTTCGCAGATGCGCATGTCGATGATTTCTATGCCATTATGCGCAAAAAGTCATCGTCATTAGTGGGCAAGGCTAGAGGAAGCACCAACACGATCCTGAAGATGATAGCGGACAGGATGGATGCACCTGTCTTCCGGAGGTTCACTGAACTGCATGTTATACGTGTAGGCCAGTGAGTCTCCGTAGTAAGATGAGATTGTTATTTTAGTTACTAACATAGCTGTTAAGACAATTGTTACTAACATATTTGATTTGATTTTATATTGATTTTATATTTTTATTTATATAATGAATTTTGAATGGAATGTATTTATGAATTGGAACTTGTAATTTTCTTAATATGGGCCATTGGTCTGAAATAAACGAATTTTATTTAATTTTTATTTTATTATTTTTATTTTTTTATTTAGGTAACAATATCACAGAATACATAATAGTGACAATATGTAATAATTCGGTCACCGGACCAGATAATTTTGTTCAGTCACATGTGGCCTAGGCTTAAATTGTCAATTACAGGGTCGATTTTCGCCGTGCGGCGAAAGTTGTGCGGCTTTAGTCGCCTATGTAAATATCCCATCACGCATTTCCTAGCTTCAACTCAACAATAATGTATTTCTATTATTGTTAACCAATATAGATGACTTGGACTAAATTTCAATATGTCACCTCATGATAAGGTATTCAGAACATAAAAGGGTCGTAAATATAAGCGAAAATATATTGCAAGTCATAAAACTCCGTGCACTGACCTAACCGCGACGGCCGAGTTTGCGCAAGCACAGCTGCGCGCACGCCGCCGCTACTATAGCGCGCCGCGTTAACATTGCACGCGCGTTCGTAAAGTACTCAATCTGCTGTTTATTATTGCTTCATCCGCTGTATAACAAATGTGTTTGCTTTAGCGGCTTTGTTGTAAAACACCGAGGCTATAAATCATCGGGATGTTTGCAACGGCATCTGTGTCGACTCATTTCGGCGGGAGGCCGTCAGACTTCGCTGATTGAGTTGCTTTTGCAAGCTGTCGTTCATAGGGGAATTGCAACTTTTATACAAGGATGGGTGACTGAAATTCTAATTTCACTAAAATACATTTAGATTTTTTACTTTATAATAATAGCCGGTTCTGACAAAGGAATAGTAAACCAACCCTTAGTATGAATAGCAATATTGGTAAGCATTAAATCAAGAAAATAAAAAAAAAACACTGTTGACATTGATATTCTAACTAGTTTTAAACTTTTAGATTTTTGCATTCACAATGCTATTTTTATATTAAGATGAATAAATAATGAAAAAATAGTAGAAAAAATCGACTCACCCGTAGCATCCCGTCTGAGTTGCTACGGGTGAGTCGATTTTTTCTAATATTTTTTCATTATTTATTCATCTTAATTCTAACTAATTTTATTTATTATACAGAAATTATTTTACTAAAATAACAACTTTATTGAATTTCTGTCATTGCTGAACTAAATGATAAATTGGTTTTTAACCAATTAAAAATTGTAGGATCACGAGAAAGTTACCTAAAATTTAATAAACTTTCGTTTAACCTTCAGCTTAGCAGCTTAACATAATATCAGCAGGATTAATTAGATAACAATGATAAGGTTTTTGGATTAACTACCTACCTTTTTGGGTATGATAAGCTGGAGATGTACGTAATATAGTCAAATGATTAACTCCGTGAAATTATACTAAAATAGAAGTTTGATAGAATTCCCGAAGCACTCATAATTGTACTATTTTGATATGCAAAAAAATCTAACAAATACTTTCGCATACGCATTTATTTTTTATCTCCCAGCATTCATCCCTTTCCTGGCATATTCTACTAAATTTCCGTCATAATACGTTGCGCCGCAAAAGGCGATGAGTCGAGCTTCAGGGCAAATATTTGTTTTCGTTCAAAACTGGATTCCAGCGATAATATATTCCAATTCAGCGGTTGCAGCGCTGACGGTGCGCTGCTCACAGCGATTTATGGTAATATGATGTATGAGCCTGACACAGGGGATTGAATGTTTTTTTGCAGATCAGTCGCTAAAACTAGCACGTCTGAGTTCACACAGACTGTTGTGGAAAAACTAAAAAAAAAGAACTCAGAAAGGACTTCGAGGATGGTGACTGTACCGTATTGCGACCTTCGGTACGAAGGTTTGATGACTATCTTGGTCTAATTTCGGAAATTACTTAAGGACTTGGAAATAAAAGATACTCTTGCGTTGAAAACCATTTGGCGTCTATAATATTTGAATTTTGAAAATGTACAACGATCGAGGAGAGAGGGGTAAGGAACAATGTTTGCTACCAATGGCAGCGCCGGTTCGATTCCCACGTCATGTAGCGCGACGCTGGTTGGGTGAAGATGATTTGCGTTTCGTTTTTGCTTCTAATCCTGAACAGTGACAGATTTTCGAATAATATCAGTTCACTTTGCGTTTTATAATTAAAATTGTAACTTCACACTTTTGCACTGTTCTATATGAATGCTTTAAACTCGTTAAGATCATATAAAAAAGTAGTTATTAAGCTTTAATCTTGCAGACTTTATAAAGCCTCATCATTAAAGTGTTACATTAATGTTAAAAAAAATGTTCATATAAATATATTTGCCATACAAAGTTGCGTCTCTCATTGTTGTCTCGAACTGAAATTCCTTAACTAACGCAATTCACAAGCCCAGCAACTATTCCAACTTGGAATGGGGCACACATTGTGTTGGTTTACGAGTACCTCTTTCTGCCCCTCGCGGGGTCATGCATGGCTGCCTCAAGTTCAGAGGCTGTCATTCAGGGTTTCCACTTACAGTTTAATACGCTATAAACATTAACGATACGTAGTTTAAACTTTAAGATGTATGAGTATAAACTCTGATCGAAAACAGCTTTTGATGATTTTGAGACAATATGGATTTCATTGGAAACTAAGCTTGTACATCACTAGAGAAAACTGAATTAAAAATGCAAAGTTACAACTATTGATCTTTTACTTTTTATTTCCATTATTAGTAGGCTTGCAATAATAAGTATGTGATAAATTCTTAAATCTCGGTTCCAGGGCTGCCAGAATCTTAAATAATTACAATGAATTTAGAATAAATAAATAAAAATAAAATAAAAAATAATGGCTTCTAGTGAAGTGACACCCTTGTTTTAATCGTCCTCGATTTGTATTCGTGACAATACATTCGCACTATTTCATGGCGTTTTGATTGAAAACGTGCTGTGACGAAGATTTTTGAGATCTGCATGATCTCCTGTCAATACCACACGTATATTATGAATCCACTTTTATTGCCGCTGTGCGATGCAAAGTTGTATTTGATAACTGAATATTTAGAAACTCGAATTATTGGTTTGCGGTGTTAGCATACTTTTATATTACTTAAAATTGAAACTTTTCTAGTTTCAAAACTATGTTATCATATAACCAAAGTATAACAATCAATTGCGATTGTCAATTTTTACGTCAATGCCATTGTAAAAGCAATTGACAATCGCTTCAATTGCACATGTAAACGTTCAATTTTCACGTCAATGAGCGTTAGTTACGTAAAAAATGACAATCGCATGGGACGCCAAGTAATCTGATAATGCGTCCGACGCAGTCATGATTGGCGGTATAAATGAGATCAATAATTATTGACCAGTTAATTGCGATATGGTACGAGTATAACCTCAAAAAATAGTTACACGACTGCCCAAAGCAAAAAGAGTGTTATGTGTTCAGGGTTCATGTATGTTTGTGGGTATGTGAGTTTCTTTATTCCACCATAACTTCTAAATGCCTGAACTGATTTGGATAAATGGGGTATCGTTAGAATCCTTACAGCATTCCGAGTGACACCAGCTATATTTTTTTTAGAAAAAATCAATATGGCGACTGTACGACGCCATTTTCAAATGTGAAAAAAAAATTTTTTTCTTCTATTATTACAATATGGGTATCAAATGAAAGGCCTTGATGAGCACATTCCAAAACTATACAATATGTGACTAAAACGTGTGAAATAAAATTAAATAAATTTAAAAAATATTAAAAACACGACTGCCCTGCCAAAAATGAACTAAAAAGTTAAACAACAAGTGTCATTGCAGTCGGGGGACCTCTTTGATCAAAAATTGTTCCATAATAAGGTCCCCCGACTGCAATGACGGGTATATATTGGAATGCCTAATTTTTTTTGTCCTAACTGTCTTTGGCACACTAATTATTGGCCTAAAAACTTTTTGCACAATTTTCATTTGACCTAAATTTGTTTGGCCTATTTTCACTTCGCCTAAAATTTTTTCGCCGCATGTTTACTTCCTAAATTCATCATTAAGCATAACTATTCATAATCCCTAATGTTTAAAAGTACTAAATAATGATTCGCACAATTGTGTAACGCCTAATATTTTTTTGCCGAATGTTTACTTCCCTTAATCATTATAGGAATAATCGTTTTTAATCGGTATTGTTTACTACTTGTAAATTGAAAATTACTCAATTTCACTAAACACTTTTGAACAATTTTACCAACAATTAACAACAATTGCACATGATTTAAATTACGAAAAATTATGTTTTTGGTAAGTAATTAAAAATAAAGAATGAGCAGATAAACCTGTCGTTGTCTTTTTAATTGCCTATCACACTCAAGAATGCAAGCATACAAGCAAGCAAGCAAGTATGCACACAAGCAAACATGACAACATAAGTACAATCAAGATCAAATAGCATGCTTGCATGGCACGCATGCATGCATGCAAACAAGGCCATGCATACTTGCATGCAAGCAAGAGCAGATTATGCATGCATGCAATCAAAAGCAAGGAATGCATGCATGCAAGCAAGCATGCAGCATGCAAGCAAGCATGCCGCATGCAAGCAAGCATGCAGCATTTAAGCAAGCATGCAGCATGCAAGCAAGCATGCAGCATGCAAGCAAGCATGCAGCATGCAAGCAAGCAAGCAGCATGCAAGCAAGCAAGCAGCATGCAAGCAAGCGTGCAGCATGCATGCAAGCATTAGGGAGCTCCGCTCGCTTCGCTCGCTCCGCTGCAAGTGGTCAAAACACTAACCTAACCTAACCTAATGGTCTTCGCATTAAGAGTTTTTCTTTATAGCATGCATGCATGCTGCATGCTTGCATGCAAGCATACAGCATGCATGCATGCAAGCATTATAAAAGTGTTCAAAACCCTAACCTAACCTAACGTAATGGTGTTCGCATTAAAAGTTTTTCTTTATAGCGGGGGGCCTCAGGCCCGTTTTTTGACGATTTGTTTCTGTCACCAACTTGAATGCAATACAATATTGTTATGCCAAAAATTATGTATGCAAGACAATATTAGGGTAAACAATACTTCGGCGTAGTCATTATTGTGTCAAAATATATGTATGCTAATAAATTTTAGGACAATTAACATTAGTCGTTTTGATAATGAGGGAATTTAACGTTTAGGCGAAACGACAAAGATGCGAAAAAATCTATTAGGCCAAACAATAATTGTACGTAAGGAGTTTAGGCCAAAGAAATTCGGCCAAATGAAATTAGGACCAATGACTTTAGGCGAGTCAAGGGACACCCGCAATGACACTTGTTGTTTAACTTTTTAGTTCATTTTTGGCAGGGCAGTCGTGTTTTTAATATTTTTTAAATTTATTTAATTATTTTGTGTTGTAACTATGCTTAACTGATTGCTCACCTTAACAATAAAGTAGCGTTTTCCGTATAAATTTCAAAATTATACTAATTTGCCTAGTTAGAAATCAGTTTAGGGCCGAATACTGAAACGCTTCTTTTAAAACCTTGATAGGTTTGAACACAATACAGACAGAAGGGATCTTCTGTCTATATCAGAGTGCCCATACAGTTGATCGCTATCGACCGGTCGATCGCGAGAGGTTTTGAGGTCGATCGCCATGGATAGCTAAAATTATTAGTGTTAAATATTTGTTGGGTTAAACGGCGACTTCATAAATATTTAGTGGGTTAAACTGTCAAAATGTCGATCTCTTAGTCATAAATTTTTGCTAGGTCGATCGCCTTAAGAAAAAGTATGGGCACCCCTGAAAAAAAAACTGTCAGTTTCATAGTGTTTTTGTCAAACCTGTCAACTTATTTGGAGACCTTAACTTTAAAATTCATTCGTTAATCATGACATTAATTTTTGAGTATTACTTTCGTTGCATCCAATATTTTTTATTTCGAAACTCCTATCGCAGTCGCATTCATGTGGACGGCATTTATTCCGGCACTATCTGTCGGATATACGAGCTCCTGACTTTACATCCAGCACGGGATAACGATATTTACGATATGTTTTAACCAGCTATCAGAAATACGTTTAATTTTCTGCTGATATTACCCGCTTTGCCGTCTGGGTTGCGTTTTTTCGTTAAAAATGTATCGTAAGGGGAAAAATTATAGTAAAAGCAAAACTTATAAATATGTGGAGAGTCGTTTATAAATATGCAATGTACGTTAATGCTATGAACCGTTAAGCTTGGCGTCTACGTGAGCAGAAACGCTCCGAATCAAATCGCATTTCTTCCTCTTCAGCACCTGGTGACTGGCGCTGCGGTGGAAATTAGACATGCATTTAGAAACATAAAAGCAAATGTAGGAGCAAAGTTTACCGTGGCGCGTTGCAGTTGGTTCGTTTAGCATTGTGAATATAATATAACTTGAGGCTAGGTACATTAGATCGGAATAATAAAAATATGCCTGGTTTCTGAGGTACTTATCGGTGGTTTATCGGCGGGGTCCACATTATTTAGTTTACAGCTAAAAATTAACTTTAAACCAAATAGTGTGGACCCCCGATAAATTTAAACCCCCGATAAACCACCGATAAGTACCTCAGAAACCGGATAAAATTTATTTTAAGCCAGATAATGTGGACACCTTCGATAAAATTAAACCTCCGATCAAGTACTTCAGAAACCGGGGCTTAGAGATACAAAAGTATTTAAATTACAAGAGCAGATGTGGATAATACCGTTTTAAAATAATGAACAATACCTACCTGCGAGTAAAAATCAGTAAATCATAAATTATTACTTATTCGATATTTTTATTTTTTTATTTTCAATCAAAAGTATTTTTACCGAATAATCCTTTCATGCGCATTCTGAATTCTGACACTCAGATTCAGTACATAATTGAATACTTAATAGCTTAAAATAGGTCAGTCATACATTTTTATATTACACAACCGGGCCCTACGATTGCCTGGTTACTTGATTTACTGCTGATTTGGGTGAGTGAGCGCACAGGGCAAACCGCACACATGAAAAAAACAGGCGAGAATAACCATTATAACATTACACTTAAGTGTCTGAAATAAGGTTTGAACGAAAGTTCCTACTAACAAATTATAGTTGGCTAGGTAACTCAGTGTGGGTGTGGCTAGGTTTGTGGCTGATTTCATTCAGTTTCAGCCTGCTTGTAAAACACGACACGCGCAGTTTCCGTTACTGGTTAACTTGTAAATGCCTAAAGGGATTTTACCAACTTGATTAATTTTGAATGAGAGGTCTCTTCCTTGTAGAAATATACGGTTAATGAGTTTTATATTTATCTAGCGATCGCCCACGACTTCATCGCGTAGACCCTGGGGAACCTTTGACAAGGATAAAAAATATTCAATGTTTTAATCCAGGTTATAAACTGTGTGGTCTGCTTATAGTGGATCGGGTGGGATGAGATTTCTAAATGGTAAGCCATAATGGGACACGGCTTGTATGGCCCCTTCGCCACTGCTAACTTCAGATCATATTATGTGTACGTTAGTAGCAGGCCCTTAGTAATATTACAAAGTAGATTACAAACATAAATGTTATTTGGTTCTATTGCGAAAGCTTTTAAACTATACCTTCTTTGATGCGACTTATTCGTACCTAACAATTATAATGTTGATAACTTAATAATACTCATAATGCTTATATTTGACTTGTAACAACAAACATGTAGTGGGTTCTTGCAAACAATATTTCTTCCTCTGTTTACCAAAGTACAATATATTAACTTGGGTAACTATATCATAATAATCTTTTCGTTAACAATACTAAGAAATACGTAGAGATCCGTCTCTCGCTCTGAATAGCCCCATTGTCAGTCAATATGCCAACAAAAGATGAACTGGTTATGAATATATCTGGGAGTTGTATTATGTCTTCATGATCTGTTAAGATAGTAGTCTTTATTCAACCTTGTTAATGATATGTCATACGTTTGATAAATGATAACATTGTAATTTTAACCGCTTCTGAGGTTTTTGTGATTCGGTCAACCACGTACCATTTCGATTTCTAGAGAGATCTCAATTTTCTTGTTTTAACATGTCCATACATATGCCATATTATTATGTTTCATTCAGTACAACAATTTAAGTGGTTTATTACTCCCGGTGAAGTCTTAGTTCTTAGTAATGTACTAATAACGACAACAAAATCTTTTGTCACTGACAGCAAACATGTTCTATTAGTTCAAAAGAATCAATAGATCTTTGGAGTATGATCAGAGTATACAGTAGTGTAATAAATAATATTTCATATTAGTGAAACCTTGATATTTTCGGTGTCAAAACAAACAGATGAGAAGCACCTGAAGACCCCGCTCTGCGTCAGACAGAGCTTTTCTCGGCAGTGATTTAATTATGGTAAAATAGACCTCTGGGAATACATACAAAGGGTACTCAATGTTATTTTTATTGTTAAAATAAAAACCGAAAATAAAAGTAAAATTAACTATAATTATCATTCATTCATATAGGTACTGTCTTATTCAGAGATGTTTCACAAAACTGGAGTGCAAGACTGTTCTAACAAAACCTGGTTTAATGCTTGTAAACCAATCACAATGCACCTTTTAATCCTTAAACAGTGGGACTAAACGTTAAACTGTCACTCTGAATACGATTTGCGCTAAAATGACGTTAGTCCGCAGTCTAACGCTATGTTGACTTTGGCCCTTTGTTTAACGAACGCACTCTGAATAAGACAGATAATGTCTACTGGCGAACTAACTATAAACATAGGTTAATGCACCCGTTAACGAGAACTATCTCGATAAAAAACATGTCTGCCGCATTAGTATCGAAATAACTGCGAGAACTAATTTTCAAGTTATCGAACAATGTCGTACGGAGTAGTTACACCTACGGATCAATCAGCCCATCAGACTGCGATGATTGGATTTGGTTCATATTTCCCAGTGCCTCAGTAATTTACTCGAAAATCGGTGCGAGACGAGACTTCGATGATTAAGGCCTGTTCAGACCGAAGCGTGGGTTTCACACGTGACTGCGAAGGGTTAACTTGAACACACGTGAAATAGGTAATAAAATATTAGGTTCGAAGAAAAGAAGACTAGCAAAAGGTGATGGATGACAAATAATATTTCAGAAGCTGCAGCCAAAAGAAGCGACAATCGCTGACACAATGTAGAGTAGTTCAATGACATCGACTGTAAATAAAATTGCTTTGACTGCAAAGATCGTAAAGGTGGGTGTAATTGGCAATAAGCGCACTTATACCGGTCCTTGGCCTAATTTCTAAGATAAGGAAAATTTAACGAGTAAACGTATAAGTTTCGTGACGGTTTGACGTTCCTAAGCACCCATAAAACCAAAGCATAACACTTAACGTTTTTATGCCACTTAAGTAGGTAGCAATGGCATTGAATGTAGATGCCTGCGACCTTCTGACGACCGTTTTTATCTCATTTTTTTACTAAAGAAATGTCGTAGTTTTGGTAATTTCATAATAACAATACATTTTCTGTATAAAGCACGTTAAACTTTGTAACAGTGTAAATCAGCCCTTACTCCAGCTGTCCTCAGTAGGTACTAGACACGTGCTAGTCTAATTTATTCATCCAATCTCGATTAGCATCAATACGCAATGTAATTGGAATATCAGTATGCAATGGTTCGACGCTCGGCTAATAAGTTTCGTGTTTCGCAAACGTGTTACACCTAGGTACCTTTGATTACATCCATCACAAAATCAACTTGTCATTTCGCGTCAGAAACTATATTAACTGTGTGACCTACGAGTATGCTTGTTTTTAGCAGTCAGTGTGGTGTATTTTATACATGACTTAAAATGTGTGAATTATGGGCTATTTACATGGGCGACTAAAGCCGCACAACTTTCGCCGCACGGCGAAAATTGACCGTGTAAATGGCAATTCCGCCTAGGCCGCAGGTGACTGAACAAAATTATCTGATCCGGTGGCCAAGACTGGAACTACGTCATTACATATTGTAACCTAGCTTATGCCATCAACTGAATAGACGACAGCGGCGCCATCACCTGCGATTCAATAATTTGGAAGTGACTTGCTAGGTGACTAAAGTTGACCGTCACAGTCATAGGTGACTGAAATCGACCCATGTAAATAGCCCATTAGCAACGTATTCAATCGATTAGTAATTGACCTTCAAAATAATTTAAAAAGTTACAACAATATTGGTTCGGCTAAGCGTAGCGCGTTTTCTATCGTTAAATTAGGAAAGACTATTGTTATTGTTATAATAAGGGTAAACACTACATATATTTCACTTGTGTGTTCCTTTTTTACGAAAAGATACTAAGCGGGCGGAATTAACCTGCACGTCAAATAAAACAGTAATAATAAAATACCTTTGAAAACATGTAAGAAGTTGGCTTCATATCGTGCAAATGTCACATCAGGCATTCATGTAAGAATTGCGAACAAAATCAAACAGGAAAAGGGTATGTCGTGTCGTTGACTTGACAGCGGCAGTTGACTTCTAGTAAGAGCTTTTGCAATAAGCTGTCACTCGCTGTCAATACTGTCAATAGCTGACGGGCACATGGAAAAGTGCCTTAAGACCTTTTAAAAATGGAGTTCTACTAAAAAGAAGTTTCTTGACTTTTCCTACTTTTAAGTTTTAATCATTACATTATGATCTTAGTCTGTTTCACATTTTACGCTCATGGGGCATTTTCACGAGTTGATTTTCAGGGTGACTTGCTAGGTGAGTTTAGTCAAAATAGGGTTTTTAAAATCGTATCGCTAATCTTATTTCAATGAGGTGGCGACTCCATTTTACAAGCAATTGTGGGCAAGTCTTAGTCAACTAAAGTCACCCGGAAATCGATTCGTGTAAATGACCCATTAGGTACTAACTTCTGGTTTAATTGAAATATATGTATCAAGCAAGTTGAAATAAATCAGACCTTGTGAAACGTGCCTAAGAGTAGTTATTATATTTCATGAAAACGTGATAACAGGAAAGGAATGAAAACTAATAAATAGGTAATATAAGCAATAATGATTTTTATTCAATACTGAAGTACAAAAACAATCAAGAGTTCCCTGCCTAAAGGTGTCTCCATAACATTTGAATCGGAGATATGCCAACAAAGCGAATTTTCTTGCAAACTCAATCTAACTTGATCGAATTGTTGTTTGCTAGTTCCTGCGAGTTAGAACTGATCTATTGAAGTAAAGATTAAAAAAGTCGTAAATTTTTACCATCTGTGCTGACATTAAATTCATTGGTATCTATCCAAGTTGATCGATACAAGAATTAGTTTATATGTACACTTTTAAACTTTCGCGTTGAATTTTATTAGATTAAAGAACACAGGTATTAAACGCGTTAAAATTTTAAGGTTGGTGTTTAAATAACTATGTTTGGTATAAACGAGTTAATACCCGTGTTCTTCCAAGAACTAGTTTAATTTGGATTAGAAGAGGGTATTGTTTGTATCTGATCTGTTTCTGGTGGAAACTGATTACGTGTCAAATGGGATAAATTTTGGTTTTAGGTGAGAATAGGAATTTATTTAACCTTTGCTAGGTCGATGAGAATCTCCAGTAGGCTGAGAACACAATTTATATGCAAATAAAGGCAACTGATGGATAGCTCCGTAACCGTTGGCTTCCTAACAATGGGGCATAGTAAGGCTATAATTTACGTCTATCACTCTTGCGTTGGTATTTTAAACCGATAAGCAATAAATTTAATGTCAAAATATACAAGTCACTTAGTAAACGAATGGGAATACGTATTAGTGCCACAGTATTTCAAAGGGGTTATGTGATTTGATGATGATCCTTTGAGATACTGCGGCATTAGGCCACAAGAATCGCTATAATACTCACCAAAAAGTTCGTAATAATATGATTTGGTAGGCCTTTTTTGTTTTGGTGAGTAATATAACTAAAGCAAGGTTTACACGAGGCCGTCGCTGGCTGCCAGTCACAGCATTGGCTTGGTATTGGCGAGAATAGAGCGCTCGTCTATTTTTCAAGCCAGTGAGACTGGCAGCCAGCGATGGCCTCGTGTAAGCAATGCTTAAGGCAAAATTTGAATACTCGAAATAATTTCCCATCTCAAATACAGAGTTGTAACACTTGAGCCGTGCACAGTCTTTGAGGCAGTAACCAGTAGCCACAGGCAGCCTGGGTGGGCGGCGTTGGCTGCCTAAGTTATGCCCAGCTCAGACAAAGTGGAGAAATTCTTGAATTCTTGTAAATACTATCTCAACACTTGTCATTCTTACATTACACATTAACATTAAACTATGTATTACATTAGAATATTAATAGCTATACTTCTCTGAAAATTTAAATAAAATTGTCCCTTTATTGAGCGCATAATTGTATTATTTTACGTCGCACTATGATCGAAGGCGAATGGAGTCACGCACGATATCAGGAGAAAAAATACAAAAGAGCAAATTGAAAATCATTTTTTGAGGGTTAGGTACATAGGTAGTTCATAAAATATATTAATTCTACCGATCGTCATCCAAATTACAATACACAGTTAGTAGGAGTAAAAAGAATCATAACATTTTCGATTTGGTTAACTGTAACATACCTACTTATGAATAAACGCATAGCTACAAAAAGTACCTAGAGTAAAGTACTAGATATTTTTGTCATTATTTCATTTTTGAAATTTTTTACATTTTTGACATTATTGACATTTTTGTCATTTTTACTTTTTTGACATTTTTGAAATTTGTCGTGCCGCTGTACAAAGGGAAAGGGTCACGGCAGGATGCTAAAAACTACCGCGGGATTAGTCTTCTCAGCATTGTCAGTAAATTGTATGCAAAGGTACTGATTGAAAGAGTGATGCAAAAAACTGATCAGAGTATTTGGGATGTGCAAGCGGGATTCAGAAAGGGAATGGGATGTACGGATCAGGTCTTCTCCTTGAGGTGCTTAACCGAAAAACACCTGGCTAAGCACAAAAAGGTTTACTGTGCCTTTGTGGACCTGGAGAAGGCCTACGATCGAGTTGACAGGAATGAGCTATGGAAGGTGTTGTCCGAATACGGATTGGAGAGCAGACTGATTCATGCACTGAAATCTCTCTATGAGGATTCCCGTGCATGCGTCAGGATTGACGGCGTATACACTGATTGGTTTGGCATCTCTAGGGGTGTCAGTCAGGGATGTGTTGCGTCACCATGGCTCTTTAATCTGTTTTTGGACAGTTGTATGAAAGGTCTGAAAGAACGTGACTGTGGGGGTTGTGATGAATGGGACTCAAATCAAGTGCCTCCTCTACGCTGACGACCAAGTTATACTTGCGTCTTCTGCGCAAGAGTTGCAAGAAATTATGTCTGTTGTGAATGATGATTTTGTGAGAAAAGGGATGAAAGTGAATGTTACTAAGACGAAAGTGATGGTGTTTGAGAGAGATGAAGAAATGACTGACTGTACGGTTATGTTAGGTGGCGAAAAAGTGGAACAATTTCGTGAGTTTGTATACTTGGGGAGTTTGTTCACAAGGGACGGGAAAAGTGAGGAAGACATAGAAAGACGAGTGAAGAAAGGGAATTCGGTGAGTGGTGCTATACTCTCGGTTATGAGTAGCCAAACCGTTTCTGCAAAGGCGCGAATAGCTATTTATAACGGAGTGCTGGTACCGACACTGATGTATGGAAGTGAATCTTGGGTATGGCAGAAGAAGAATGAAAGCAGAATAAATGCGGTAGAGATGCGATCGTTGAGGAAAATATGCGGAGTAAAACTGAGTGGTAGAGTGAGCAATGAGGTGATTCGTAAAAGGTGTGGTCTGAAAGATGATATGGTTTTTGGCGGGTAGGCGTCAAAGTGAAAACACCCAAAAAGCTAGCTCGTAAATACTTTTATTATTAAAAATAGTTATTTACCTTATGGTTAAATTTTAACATCTCCTGTGCCTAAGTTGAGATCTCCTACAGCATCACACACATTATCTCCAATAACACCATGGACACTACAGCAGAACAGCTCCTCAAAACTATGAAAGACCTTTCATCCATGTTCAGCGACAGGATGTCAGAATTCGAAAGGAATTTACAGCAGCCGGGCACAAAAGAATCCAACACCACTGTGAAAACCCTGGCAGCAGATTTTTCTTCGTTTAAATCCTTTGTATGGAAGACACTCGGCATCCTCAAATCGCAAATTGAGCTTCTGGCCCTGGGCGTTGACCGTCTGGATACTCAATCTCGCCGCAAAGTACTTTTGTTTCATGGCATTAAGGAGGAAAAAGATGAAAATGTACTGAAGAAAACTCTGGAGGTATTATCCACCCAAATGCAGTTGGCTGGTGTGGTGTCGGACGATATTGAATCGTGCCACAGACTCGGTATGAAGAAAAAGGATTTCTCTCGTCCCATACTGGTTCGTTTTACTTCCATGCAGCGCCGTACTATGGTGTGGAACAAGAAGACCTCGCTAAAGGGTTCAGATATAACTGCTTCGGAGTTTCTTACAAAGACCAGGCAGGAACTTTTTGTTGCTGCCCGTAAACACTTCGGAAAGAAGAAGTGCTGGACGTCGGACGGCACTATCATTATTCTTCTCGCGGACGGCACTCGAAATAAGATTTATTCTAGCACTGAGTTGGAGCATCTCATCACTAAGTATCCGAATCAGTCGACAGATGCACCCCGTGGAAGAGTGAAATGATCAATTATCATTGTAGTCAGTCCCCGATCTCAGGTACTCCTTAATCTTGTCGGGTTATTTATATTCTTTTGTGAGGTACTGCTATCTTTTTATTTATTTTTGTAACCGACAATACGATACTTTTATTTTTATTTTAATCCACCGTTTGTTTTGTTTTGATTCGATCTTAATGTCAAGCATGTCAATGTCACTTTTTTTTTTTTTTTTTTTTGTTTGCTTACGGCCCTGGCATAGTGTGCAACTAAATTGCGTTTTGTTCGTTGCTTCAACTTTTTTATTTTTATATCAAGATCCGAACTTTTGAGACCTAAATAAAATTATGCTTATGCTTTGGCTTTGTATAACTATGCTTTGTTTCACAGTATCGTGTTTAATGTGTAAAGTCTTAGAGCATTCCACCTAGTGTTAAGTGTTTAAGCTTGCAGAATTGGAGTGAACTTTCGCTCAACTTTGGCACGTGGAGAGATAATATTGTAATACAGTTTTTATTTTGTGTTTTAATCCATATTTTATCTATTCCTATATTTATTTATTATTTTATTTTAGTTTTTTTTTTTATATTATTTCATATTTGTATTTTTTTATAAGATGATCTCGAATGATGAATTTTTTTCATGCTCTTCTGATGACTATGATAGTGCTGAAGATAATGAATCTTCGGTTTTGGATTCTGAACCTTTGGGATATAAACTGTCTGAGGTGTTTGATAAAAATCCCAATTACCTTTCCCTAGTGCATATCAATGCGCAAAGTGTTCTTGCTCACCACACTGATCTGCTAACTTCCTTTGGCAATGGCGTAGTTGACTGCATCCTAATCTCTGAAACATGGCTTAAGCCATCTCTTCCTTCGTCATGCTGCTCTATTCCTGGTTACAAATTACTTCGCAATGATCGCACCGGTTCAGGTGGTGGTGGCGTAGGTATATATATACGTAACCACATCCCCTCTCGAGTGGTCACTTGCTCCCCCTCACAATACACGGGCTCTATTGAATACATCTTTTTAGAACTAATTATTCACCACAAAAAAATTCTAATTGGAGCATTATACAGTCCCAATGACAAAATTAACTATTTCGGCGACTTGGAGAAGACACTTGAAAACCTTGTCCCCGACTTCGACCACGTCATCCTTATGGGCGATTTAAACACCTGTCTCTTAAAACAGGGCAGCAGGGCTAATAAACTTTTATCTCTTCTTTCGTCTCTTAACCTTCATGTTCTTCCTATATCTTCTCCCACACATTATTTTCCGAATTGTGAGCCGTCTCTTCTTGACCTCATGATTGTATCCAACCCTGACCTAGTAGGAACTCATGGGCAAATAAATGCTCCTTTTTCTTACCATGACCTAATTTTTCTTACCCACAAAGTGCGTCCTCCTAAAGTAAAGCCCAAAATACGTCTTCTGCGTAACTTCCGAAATTTGGTCATTGAACGCTTGAGAGCAGATGTGAGAGGAATAGATTGGTCTCCAGTACTTACGTCGGACAACATTGACTCCATGGTCGACTACCTCACTGCTATGCTTATTAAGGTATACGACATCCACGCGCCGGTACGACCCGTAAGAGTTAAACATTTGCCGGCTCCTTGGCTGACTCCAGCTATTAGAAAAGTTATGTCGAAACGTGACAAGGCTAAAAGCAAACAGAAAAACTCACCTTCTCCGGACAACCTTGCAGCATATAAAAAGCTTCGTAACCTCTGCAATAGGATGTGTAGAGATGCTAAACGTAAATATATTCACAACAAAATTGAAAGCTTAGATCAAAAACAGATTTGGGGTTTTCTCAGGTCTCTAGGTGTGGGCAAGACCGCCGACCCCAGTCCGAGTACCATAGACCTTAATTCTCTAAATAATCACTTTTCTTCACCTCCTCTCATTTTGGACATGGACTCTAAATCAGCCGCTCTCACTTCTTTATCTAATCTTGACCCCTCTAACCTCCCCTCTTTCTCTTTCAGTTTAGTTTCCGAAGCAGACGTTACGAAGAGTATCAAGTCCATTTCCACTAAGGCCATTGGCAGCGATGGACTTAGCTTAGAGATGATACTTCCCGTGCTGGAGGACATTGTGCCAGTCATCACTCACATTGTAAATTTTTCACTGCAACACAATGTCTTTCCTGCATCGTGGAAGAAAGCCCATGTGATACCCCTTCCCAAAACTCCTAATCCTTCATCTCTGTCTCAATATCGTCCTATTTCTATTCTCCCAATTCTCTCTAAAGTCCTTGAATCTATCGTCCACAAACAACTATACTCCTTCTTCTCATCCAATTCCCTGTTGTGTCCTTACCAATCTGGTTTTCGCCCTTCCCACAGCACGGTCGGTGCACTGCTGAACATAACGGAGGATATTCGGCGAGCTATGGATAACACCAAACTCACTGCAATGGTTTTGCTGGACTTTAGCAGTGCATTCAACTGTGTTGACTTTGACCTTCTCCTCGGTACTCTTCGTTCCCTTAACGTCTCAGCCCCTGCTGTGGAATGGTTTAAATCTTATCTTCTCGATCGTTTCCAATGTGTTGTATATAATGATACTTCTTCAGATTGGTCACGTTTAACAGCTGGTGTGCCGCAAGGCGGCGTTCTCTCTCCTTTACTATTTTCTATTTTTATCAACAATATATCCAGTTCTTTATCTTCCCCTTTCCACCTATACGCTGATGACTTACAAATTTATTTACATTTTTCTCTTGCAGAGGTTGCGGAAGCAATCGGTTCTTTAAATCGGGACCTGGCTTCTATCCGGGACTGGGCCAGTAAGTTTGGTCTCATTGTGAATCCTAATAAATGTCAGGCAATGATTGTGGGCAGCAGCCGTCTTAGGAGCAGACTAGACTGCAATTCTGTTCCTCCGCTTATTTATAATAACTTACCTATCCCATTCACCGACAAAATAAAAAATCTCGGACTCATTATGGATAGTACCTTATCTTGGTCCCCGCAAATCAATGAAGTCAGCAAACGGATCCACTTTTCTTCTCACTCCCTCAAGCGACTTCAATACTTTCTTCCTTTTAAAACAAAAATTATGTTAGCGCAATCACTCCTACTTCCCCTTCTCGATTACGCCGACGTTTGCTATTTGGATGTTACCGAAGAACAGCTGAACAAGCTGGAACGTCTGCAAAATCTAGCCATTCGTTTTATTTTTGGACTTCGTAAGTATGATCATGTGTCATCTTTTCGCAACCAACTTCAATGGCTTCCCATACGCCTTCGCCGTGATATGCACATCCTGTCTACCCTATTCAAAATCCTCAAGGATCCCAACTCACCCAACTACCTTGTTTCCCGTTTTCAGATTCTTCCTCCTCCCACCCGCCCTAGGCAGGCTTGTATCGCTAAGATGCTCGAACTGCCTAGAAGCAACACCATCTTCTTTCGCAACTCCTTCTCTAAACGAACGCGGGGATAATATCGAACCAAATAACGTTTTTTTTTAAAGGTGTTTTTTTTTTTTTTAGGCAAATGAATCACGCTTCATAGCGCTTTACAATATGTATGAATACTACGTATACTATACTATGTATGAATACTACTATACTATGAATACTATGTATGAAACTACTATACTATGAATACTATGTATGAAAACTAGTGTATTATTGTCTATATAGTTATTTCCTATTTTCTTGTTATGAATTTTGTTTTAGTTTCTTTTAATGTCGTTATGTGTTTTTTTTTTTTTTTCTTTCCTCCGATAATGTGTTGTGTTGCTGACCACTTACTGTGTTTAGGCCCCGGCAGAATATCAGTGCTTCTGAGTTATTCTGACCACCTAAGAAGACTCAGGAGTTTTTTTACTGAGACGGGGCCCATTAACTGCACACTGTTTAATGTACCTGTCTCCCATATTCTTTGTAACGTGTTAATTCATTGTATATTACTTTCTTCTCTTTACTCTACTGTATGTGTGTGTGTTGTTAATAAATGTGTTTCTTCTTCTTCTTCTTCTCTGTTCGAGCTGTACAGCTCTGGAACAGACTTCCGTCAAACATCCAGGACTGCCAAAACTTTGTTTCTTTCAAATCCAAAGTCAAATCGCACTTCTTAACACAATTGTCACATTCCTGATTCATGAGATAATCACACCATCTTTTTTTATATATATTTATTTATATATGTATATATATATATATTTAGAATATGTACGTATATTCTGTGTATTTATATTTATAGTATTTCTTAGTATTTTATATATTTGTTTATACTTAATATAGTCTTAGATTCATTACTAACAATTTTGCACTTTGTGTTACCTGCTAACGTACGAAATCTCTCACACGTTCTAGGTTGGCTGGAAGAGATCTCTTTTAGAGATAAGCTCACCTTTGCTCACAATAATTGTAATCATATATGTAACCGTGTTTATAGTGCAATAAAGAGTATATATATAGCGACAAGAATTGAGAAAGGAATGCTCCGGTGGTTTGGTCACTTAGAGAGGATGAATGAAAGGCGAATCACGAAAGAGATATATTGTGCGAATGTGGAAGGAACGATTGCACAAGGGCGTCCCAGAAAAACCTACGCGGACCAAATAGGGGTTATCATAAAAAAAGGCTGGTGTACCCAGTGACAAAAACCGCAGGGCATGTATGAAAAGATTGATGGATGTGAATGAAGCGAAAGAAGTGTGCAAGGATCGTAGCAGGTGGCGATCCATAGTCTCTGCCTACCCCCATGGGAAATAGGCGTGAGCGTATGTATGTATGTATTATCTTTTAAAAAAATGGTCACTTAAAGATATTTAGACGGATACCGCGCGCGAAAATAAATTTAAGTGCGTTTCTCACACCGATGACGGGATTGAACGGGAAGGATACAGACGTTTGGGGCGAATGGAGGTGACATCTGGGAGGTATTTGTTTTCTTTTGGTTGTTGTTGAAAGGTCGCAATTTGAAATTTGCAAAAAAAATGTCAAAAAAAGGAAGGAACCGAAGCGAAGCGAGGACGAGTCGCTAGTATGATAAAAAAAAATAGCAATTGAAAAAAAAATCTGTTGCTACAATTTCATAAATAATGATTCCACCGACCGTCATCGGAATTCAAAAACACAATAGGAGCAAAGGCATCATCATAAAATTTCTGTGTTAGGTTGAATAAACGTATCTACATAAAAAAAACAGGAGTTTCATTGCAAATTCAACGTCTAGAAATAACTTTATGCGGGAGAAGTCGACATGATACGTTTCATCGCAATAAAGCTATTCGGAAGCGTTTTGTATTCGAGAACGTTTTATTGTATCGTTTCCTATCTGCAGTACCAATTAAAATATGAAGTAGGCGTGGAATCGCATTATATCTCATAAAACGTTTTATTTGTTTGTTTCAGGCGACGGCGGCGACCGATTGTTCCAGTCTCGCAAACAGGTGAATTATAGACCTTTAATAAAACTTTTATTGCCATAATTCTCCATTCGCTGTTATAATAGCCCGTGGACCATTCTGATGATATAGTCAAACATAATGCTTTACGTGACCCAAATTCCATTTTATTAAAAGAGTCACCCTATTATCTTTGACTTCAGAAATCGTGAAAGCATTTTTAATACCATGCAAAAGTGCCATTTTATGTTGAAAAATATAAGATCGACAGTAATACAATAAGTAGGATATTATTAAATAAACTTATGTGAAAATTTCATGGTAGCATTAAAAGCAAACGGTTTAATAAAATTACTAGCTACCCGCCCTCGCTTCGCTTCGGTGTTGTGTGGAATTTGACACCATTTTCAATACATATAAACCGTCCTCTTGAATCACTCTATCTATTAAAAAATTCACAGATTTTACAGTCCCTGCAAGAATCGGAGCATTGAAAATAAACACAAAAAATTACGAAAAACCAAAATAAAATCAAATGCAAAATATTTTTAAAGTTACCTATTATAGGTAGTACCTATTTATTTTTACGATTGAGCGTTTTGAAAAAAGCGCCCGCTGACTGCCTCGACGCAGCCGAAATAATATTAACCAATTTTCAAAATTCCAACGAATGCACTTCTCGTCTGCTTCTGCATCTTTTAACATTATTACCATGACGATCGGTCAATAATCATAGAAGCTACATTACTTTTTATGTACGGAAACAGCCGTTTTTCTACAATTCCAAATCTAAAGGGACCACCTACAGGTCACAATTATAAACCGATTTTCAAATTATTTCGCCATTTTATAGCTAAACTAATACCCTAGGACCTTTTTTTTTTATTTTTTCTTACGTCGGTATTTTTTCCGAAATATTTACAATTTAGTAAACAAACATCCCCCAAAAAATCCAGATTTTTTTTAACTTCGCAAAATTCCAAAAAAAGTTACCAGTAGATTTTCAAAATTTAAACGTTCACACGTGTCTCGATAAACTCTCCAACTTTTGGTACTATTTTCATTTCGATCCTCCCAAAATCCTCGGAGATATGGCCGAAAATACGTCTCAGGCGATTTGCATCTGATAACCATTTTCAATGGTAAAAAACATCATCAAAATCCGTTGCGTAGTTTTAAAGATTTAAGCATACATAGGGATATAGAGACAGAGAAAGCGACTTTGTTTTATACTATGTAGTGATGTAAAAATAAATTCGCAAGTACATATCACAAAAATCAGAGAGGAACAAAAATAAAGGGAAAGCCATTAAACTTTACGTTAAAAACAAAGATTCCATTTCACTCAGTAATGGTATCACTAAAACTTACATACTCATCATACTTTCTGATAAGAAGACAAAAAGTAGATGTTTTCCTCAAGAAATTCCTCGTAGGCAGTTTGAGTAGGTCGCGCGTTATCCAGGATCAAGGGTTTGCGAGACGCGGGACGATCTGTAATTTGGTGGCAGCATTTACATAACGGGTTCCTGATGGGACGAGCAGGATGCCGCACCCATTATTCATGACCTTCAGATGAAAGTGGGCGAAAAAACGTAGCGAAGTGTTCAACCGACTAATTACAGAAATTAGCGGCTTTTATGTAGTGATTTCGTGTCGATGAGTCTCTTAGCCAATGTGGGTTGACTTTTGTTTGATTACTAGTATTTTGAGTAAAGTATGATTAAAAGTGTTTGTTGTTTTAGTTTATAAATTGTTTAAACTAATTTGCTGCATAGAATTGTTGCATAATAATATAATCAGCATTTTATTTTTTATTCAGAAAAAAGGCATGTGTTGTTCAGGTTTTATTCCACCATAACTTCTAAATGGCTTAACGGATTTGGATGTATGGGGTATCGTTACTCGTAGAATTCTTACATCATTCCAAGTGACACTGGCTATAATTATTTAGAAAAAAGTCAATATGGCGACTGTGCGATGCCATTTTCAAATGTAATTTATTTTTTCAATTATTACAATATGGGCATCAAATGTCTTAATGAGTAAATTTAAAAACAAATTTTCCACTAAAATGTGTGAAAAAAAACCATTAAAAACACGACTGCCTTGATTAAAAATTGTTCCACAAAACGGTCCCCCGACTGCAGTGACACTTGTTATTTAACTTTTTAGTTCGTTTTTGGCAAGCCAGGCGTGTTTTTAATATATTTTTTTAATTTAGTATTTTTTATAGCACATAATTATTATTATTTAAAATCTTGGTACAATCTTATCATTTTTTTTACTCCCTTAATAATATTAAAGAAACGAACAGGAATGAGCATTATTAAATTAACCTGAAATGTTGGGTAAATCTTGTATATTTGTTATTATTAGCGATATTGCGGGGGCTGAGCACATCACGCCGCAAACAGAGCCTTTACATTTATTTCGCTCGTCAGTGTTGCCAGCATGAAAATTAATAGTTGTTTCATAAACGCGCGCAATCCCTTCTCAAATAAACCTCCGGTGTTATTAAACAGTATTTTTAAAATAATGGGAGAACCAACTTTTGTGATGTAGAGGAAATTGCCTCATTTTTCATTATGTTACGTGTCAAAATTGAAATATAAAAGGCGATGATAAATCTAAGTGTCCGGACACGAAAGTGGCGGCGGCCGAGCGGTGGCGGGGCGGCGCGGCAGCGGAGCGGCGGCGGGGCGGGGCGATGAGAACGTGGGCACGAAACTTAGCGGTCGGTCAGCCGCGCTAGTAGTGTTGTGACAGATGGGCTAAATACCATTAAGGGCCCGTGGACCTACCGATTTGACCTACTGGTAGGACCACGGTATACCACTAAAGTAACTTCTTATTTTTTTTTATTTCTATTGATGTGTCAAATGTGATGTTGCTATGGAAACAATTTCTTGTTAAATCAATACCGAAAAATATTCAAAGGACGAAATATATCCTATGTCTAAAAATTTTATTTAGTTCGAAAAAATGGTCTAAGTATAGGCGTTAACTAGTTTCAAAACCGGATTCTTTGCTCATCTTGTGTTTTTTAAATGATGTCCAAGATGCCGACATCCATACTGAATAAATAGGTACTACCTAGTAATCAAACAGACACTATTATATTATTCAACACAACACTACTGTAATCGCGGGCTACCAAATCCAACTAGTTTGTTCATTTGTTTTCGTCGCTCTCCTCCCGCCCGTGCATCGCTCGTCGCCCCGCTCTGCCACCGCCCGTTTCGTGCGCGTCTCCATACTGTGCCATACTGTTGAATGCATCGCCGCCGCTCCGCTGTCGCGCCGCCCCGCTGCCGCTCCGCCGTCGCAGTTTTCGTGCCCGGACACTAAACACGTTTAGCAAACGTGGCTTGTTAGGGGCTAAAATAATAATGTGCTTCCTGTGACACGTGCTTTTATTAATTATTCAATTAAGGTACGCATAATATGCATAAATTCTAATCTAACGATCACTTTGTTAATATTGTAATTGTTTACTAACATTTTCTTTGTTTGCTAGCCATGACTAGTGCTTGTAATCAACCAAGACTAAATGACTCATTTTTTGAATGAGTACTGCCATGTACTGCACGTATCATAATCTTATCATTTTCATCATTATCGCATCTTAACAGCCTCACCATTTTAAATTTATTATACGCTATAGGTGTTTTTTTTCAGGGGTTGACGGTCAAGGGAAGTCTGCTTCTTGTACCTACCACATAGACTCAGAAATTTTTTCGCTAATTAAGTTTATATTGTACCACTGTAATGTTTCTTAAGGTGTGCAGCCCATAATGTTATTGACTGAACAAGTAATCCTTATCCGGTTTAATATTTTAAATGCGAAAGTCAATTGACTTTTGACAAACAAACAAATTTGTTTGTTTTTTAAGAGTCAAACAAACAAAGAGACAGACAAAGAAACAAATTTGTTTGTTTGTTTGAATTTGATTGAGTTTGTTTGAACCGGGGGGTGATTTTGTAATTTTGTTGCAATCAACTCTGACAGAAATCGCAGTTACATTGCTGCTTTAGTTAAGAACCAATGTGACAACTATCTTACTTAAAGCAGCAATGCATCCGCGCTTTCAATCGATTTCAATCCAGAATTGTTAGCAACAGCTTTACGTAATCAAGGTACGGATCATCATGAAATTTTGCATACACTTTGTCAGGGGTTCACATTTTAACCAGAAAAATATTCTATTCCTGAGAGATAGAGAAACTGACCACGCAGACGAAGTAGCGGGCGATCCTTAGTTAAAAATAAAATAAAAATGCCTAGAATGACTTCAATATGGAGCTATTATTAAGCACAGCAAGCACGCTTCAGTTACTATTTTCCTTCAAATATTATACAAACATAAATAACTTCGAGAGGAAATTCCATTGTTCATAAAATACTCGGTTGTTTTCTTCGAAGAGCTTGCTTATTTGAGTTTGCCTATAACTCCATGGCTCCGTTTGTTGGTATTCTCACTTCCACAATAAACAACATTGTCAGGAATTAAACTACACCTGCTTGCGAAACTAAGCGACACCTGTCTTGCGAAACTGAGTGACAGATAAAATAAGATGACCCGGACAAATTGGAGCTTACGTTTGGAGTTGCCTTCACCTGGCAACTGCAGCCAAACAACGCTTCGTGATGCATTGACTGCGTTTTGTCACAGGATAAATTGCTGAGCGATTTTACCATTGAAAATGGTTATCAGATGCAAATCGCCTGAGACGTATTTTTAACCATATCTCCAAGGATTTTGAGAGGATCGAAATGGAAATAGTACCAAAAGTTGAGGAATTTATCGAGACACGTGTGAACGTTTGAATTTCGAAAATCTACTAGTAACTTTTTTGAAATTTTGCATAATTCCGAAAATTCCGGTTTTTTTGGGAGGTGTTGGTTTACTAAATTGTAAATATTTCGGAAAAAAAACTGACTTAAGAAAAAATTAAAAAAAGGGTCCTAGGGTATTAGTTTAGCTACCAAATGGCGAAATAATTTTGAAAATCGGTAAATAATTGTGACCTGTAGGTGGTCCCTTTAGATTTGGAATTCTAGAAAAACGGGTGTTTCCATACATAAAAAAATATGTAGCTTCTATGATTAGAAATCAGAAATCAGAATCAGAATTATTGACCGATCGTCATGGTAATAGTGTTAAAAGATGCAGAAGCAGACGAGAAGTGCATTCGTTGGAATTTTGAAAATCAGTTAATAATATTTAGGCAGTCAGCGGGCGCGGTCACAATCGTAAAAATAAGTAGGTACTACTTAGGTAACTTTAAAAATATAATAGGACTTTGCATTTGATTTGATTTTGGTTTTTCGTAATTTTTTGTGTTCATTTTCAATGCTCCGATTCTTGCGGGGACTGTAAAATCTGCGATTTTTTTTTGTCACCGAGAATAGAACATAAAAAGTTCAAAGCGTAAACGCCCACGAGCGACTTTTTACCGACTTAAAAAATTTGAAAAAGAGGAGGTTTATATTTTTTAACCGACTTCAAAAACTTTGAAAAGGAGGAGGTTATCTATTCGTCGCGTATATTTTTTTTTTTATATGTGTATGTACACCGATTACTCGAAGACGGCTAAACCGATTGAAACGATTCAAACGTTATAACATGAGGTTTGTTCCCAAGTTGGTCCCATTTTTTGAAATTTTTAAATTGGTTCAGTAGTTTTCAAGTAATCTTGAAAATACTGTCGTTTTCGTTACCATTTTATATGAATTGAGACCGACTTTCAACCATTACTTTTTTGTTTATGAACTGATTTAGACAATTCTTTTTTGTTTGAAAGAAGACACCTTAAGAATGATTCCATATTATTTTCATTGGTATTGGACTTTGGATTTTGAAGATACACGAGGGAACTCCTCAAAATCAAATAGGAACTGTACAGCGATTGTAATATTGGTAGGTTTATTATTGTCAAGGACATTCTGGACTAGATTTGAACTGCGAAGACCCAACGGAACACCTGTGGACATTGAGTTACTCGGGGTTTACCATTGAAAAATGTGAAACATTATACTTAACGTTTTATTTTATAAAATCATCGCTTACATACCTACCACAAAAAAGTTTAAAATAAAAAGCTTTTAAAAAAAGTAAAACCTCCTTCAAAAACCTTAAAAAACAACTCTATAAAAAGCAAGAAATAATGTTCAAATCGATTAATTAAAACACGTCTATTGAAGTCGGGTGGGGCTTTTAGAATATAAACATCACAATAAGTAAAAAAAATACTTCCAGCTCCACCCGACTTCAATAGACGTGTTTTAATTAATCGATTTGAACATTATTTCTTGCTTTTTATAGAGTTGTTTTTTAAGGTTTTTGAAGGAGGTTTTTTTATAGGTATGTACACCGATTATTCTAAGACGGCTGAACCGATTGAAATGATTCAAACGTTATAACAATAGGTAACTTTAATATACGTGTTTTAATTAATCGATTTGAACATAATTATTTTAAGGTTTTTGAAGGAGGTCTTGCTTTTTTTTAAAAGCTTTTTGTAGCTGCGACAATCGCGGCGTTTTTTGTCGCTGGCTGTAAAACCTTTGTCATGTTATTTCGTGGGCGATTACCGCCACGATTATCGCGGCTACAAAAAGTCGCTTGTGGGCTGGAAGCCGTACTGTTTAGTAAAGTATCGTTAGGTAGGTGAGAAAGAAAAAAATGTATCGTATCGAGGTCAGTTTTTGATGCTTTTTTCTTCTATATAAGTACCTTTTTTATTTAAATTATTCACACGGTGCAATTAAGAAAAAAATGGATACTTATTGTCGAACTATGTTCTAAAGATATTACTACTACACACATTTTCATAGATAATATGTTTTTCTTATATCAAGGAATCTGGAATTTAGAAATGAATAGATTTATTTCCACGAAGACTTAAATATTTCATGGAACTGAAGAATGAACATTTTAACGTAATAAGTTCAATTATTGTTCGTACACATCAAAGCAGCAATTTGTCAAACGCTACAAAAGCAGGAGAAAAACATTTGATCCAATTAAGCCGACCGATTTGTACAGCGTACGATGCGCACTTGAGAGTTTGATGTGTTGCTTAGGGCTGTCACACATATTCAGACATTTATTCGCTCTCTTTAAAAAAAACTCCTTAAATACGCCTAAAATATGGTTTACTTATAACAAACTTATTCAAGTTAAGTAATACTTACTTGAATAAGTTTTTTAGTGAAGAAATCATAACAGTAACTTAAACAAGTATATTAAGTAAAAAGAAAGTTCAAAGAAGTTTGAGTGTTTCTCCCGAATTCACATAAATGTTTAACCGACTTGAGATATTTATCTAAAAAAAGAAAAAAACTACGTAGGTATGCGATTTTCTTTCATTCACTTAAGATTCATTTATTCATCCAGCAGTAGGTACTCCATATTGTCATTTTACTTTATTTGTTGATGTAACAGCCCTGTGATACGGGATTATTTCACGATACGCTGTTCTGTTATTGAGAATTTCGCTTGTGAAATTAGACCAGTGTTTATGTTCATCGTTAATTTTGATTACGCTGCATACATTATTGTTTACAGAGTCGCGCACACTTTTGTGATACTATCTACTAGCACAAAGCACAATACGAGGTTCTGTTGTGTTTAACCACCGACGCAAAAAGAGGGGTATTATAAGTTTGTCGTGTATGTGTGTGTCTGTCTATCTGAGTGCGTTGCCTCAGATAGACAGACACACACTAATGGAGCTATTTCGATGCAGTTATTGCACTAAGTAGACTACACGGTGAAAATAACACCATTGTCAAAATGTGTGAAAATATTACGTAGGGTATAAATTCAATATTTCAAATAATAATTTTGAAAAACAACGACAACCGCTTAGCGCTTTGGCAACGATCCTGCCTCTTGAGTCAAAGGTCCCGGGTTTAAGTCCTTGGTGTGTTTTATGAAGAACGTAAACATTTATTACCGAGCTATGGATGTTTATAAATTCAATATTCCTTGATTCTCCATAGAACAAACTTCATACTCGACAGATCCCGTGTTCATCCTTACTAATTTTAAAAACTAACAACCACCCGAGACATTGTCTGCGTAGTCAGTTATTTGTCTATTTCTCTGGGACAGTACTTTTTTCGGGACGAAAGGTACCCTTCCTTATCCACCCTTAGCAACAATGTAAAACAACAACATGTATGTAAAATTTTATGATAATCGGTTGAGGAGTTAAGATGTGAAGGCATAACAAACGAATACGGGTACAGAAAAAAAATATAAATAGGTACCTTCATCCAGAAAATAACTGTTCCCGAGGATTAAAAAAATAAAAACAGGAAATCAGGAAAATCCCACATCAAAGCAAACGTTCAGCTAAAATCGTTATTCCTTTAATGGTTGTGTCCTAAAGAGAGAGTTGAAACGATTTTGTCCTAAAGAGAGACAGACTACATTGTAAGGAAGCACACTTTATGTTAATTCAATCTGACAGAGTCACAATCACAATCGAGTGCAAATGTATCAATAGTAGTGACGACAGAATTAGGGAGTGCCGCGTTCGGCAACGAATGTGTTTCGGATCCCATTAAGGCTGTATTCAAGAGGCTCTTTTCAACGAAATAACCCGGCGACCTACTTGTTTGTGCCTTTTCATTCAGTGCAATTAAGCAAACACAGATGGATGAAGAAATAACGGATAAAATACATTAGTTAAATACATACATTAAGGTTTGTAATATCCGAGATTTCAAATTATTGAAACCAGAATTCGAACTGGCACCTTTGATTGACCATTACACCATAAGAATACGTAAATAAACCACAGTAAACTGTGAAATAAACTTAGGATTTCAAAATGGCGACGCCTGATACATGATACCAACTCTACCGCGTAAGCGATGTAGGTTTCATTCTCTGACGGGAAGGAAAGGAACGGGTGGTTGGAAAATATAGACGATTCAAAAGTACTTAATAATTAAGTTTATTTGAATAAAGCTTATTTGACTTTGACTTTGACTTTGACTTTGACTTTGACTTTGACTGACTGCGTTCTGCTCCAAATTGAGTAGAAAATCTGCTTCGGCATACATCTCCCAATCTGTTGAGCCAGTTAACTAGCACGTGCAAGTAGGCTGTGCGGGCAACGAACTTACGATTCAATTTCCGTGTTTCAAGCACTGCCCGATTACTCGCGCTGGCGTGGGCAGTGAAGGCCTGCCAGGAATACCTGTAATGATTATGGACCTACGCAGATTCCGACATGGAAAATAGATTTTTTTTCCTCCATTGCAGATTCCGTTGCAGTTTATTTTAATGCTGGTCAAGCAGTCTGATTGTCACTTCTATTTATATGATCAGCAATTTGTTTATTTAAATTTTAATGTTTAAAAAAAATAGTACAAAAAATATATTTAACAAAAACTAAAATATATGGGTACCTAATCTCTTTTTCATTCTCTCTTCGAAAAGCAAATAAAAAGGGTATGTTGTTTTTGTCGTATATCCATTATTGGTCCACTATGGTAATTTCCCTGTATATATTCTTTTCTATCTTTTGTGGGATAATAACGAATTCCACTAAAGCCCATCATAGTATGTGCATCGTTGTGAATATACAGTTTTTTATGTTATTTTGTTCGGATTCAATTAATGATTAATTCCGCTATAATTAGTTATGTGCCTTGTAAAACTAAATAAAGTGACTAATTAATCCACTTTCGAAAGCAGCGAATTTCGCTCTTTCCATCCTAAATTAGATCCTCTGCGATCACGATTTCCGCTTTCCCAATTAGGTTTTCTACTAATGCAATAGGTAAGCGCCATAGCTTCAAGTTACCCAGTTTTGTTCAGTTTAGTATTAGAATAATTACACCTAGAACGATAACTATTTTAGTTTTATCACACGATGAAATCAGGGAAAAATCACGAATTTTTTTTTTCACTTTCGGATGTAATAATATTAATTACATCCGAAAGTCAAAAAAAAAACGTGATTATAATGAACTTAACAGTCAGGTAGAATACCTATCGAATAAAAAATATTTTTTTGTATGACACATGTTTAGGGTCACGCAAAATTTAGGGAGATAATCTAAATTTCTTGGCTAACTCCATAGTAAACGCGTGCCTGAAACGTAACATGTGACGTCATACATCATGACCGTTTTGTATAGAGCGTATTCGGCGGTTGCTGCTGCGTGCTAACTTCAAGTAAGTAACTATATCACGAGAAAAAAAACGCAAGAAAAAAGTTGTAATATTACAGTTGATTTTCTTACGCATTACTTATACTTTTGATTTTGATAAAAAAAATGATGCATATTCCCTATTGCTATAATAGCTAATCGTGTACCTAGACGTGATTCAAATTAGCCGCTCCGTTCCTCTGCCTGTGGCCGAGTGTTAAATTGCTTCACGTGCGGGCTGGATGCACTCGCTTCTGAGCTTCCTACAAATCTCCTCATTTACTCATTTTGCTCCTAGCATTAAATTGAGGAAGGACTCATTTTGTAGTACTTATGTTACATTGTTTACCTACCATTTGGCAACTATTTACTGAAAACTTAAGTATGGCATTTTTTGAAGACAACATTCTGTTAACATTTGCATTTAAAAAAAAATATATTACCAATTTTACATAACGCAAATCAGAAGCGACAACGTAGTTTAATGTTAGTGTTAAATGTATAAGTATAATATCGTACATTGCAAGGATTTTGGTGATGATTATTATTATTATTAACTATCCAATTGCATCTAAAAGAAAAAAATCGGCCAAGTGCGTGTCGGGCCACGCGCCGTAGGATTCCGTAGTTACCTTATACCATACAATATTTAATACCAGTATTATTTTTCGTCTGCAAACATAACTTTGTTTTTCACAGTGTTGGTATGAATGACAAAATTATATTTGCGGTTTTGGAAAATGTGCTATATCTCAAAAACTAATTATTATATCACGTTCAAACCAATTTTTGTTGAAAGTGTTTATTAAAATCTACAGCATATATATTTTTTAGATTTTTCACTCTCTTATTTCAAAAGTTAGAGGATGGGGGGACACACATTTTACCACTTTGGCAGTGTTTATCTTTCAAACGGTTGACTTTGAAAAAAAATCGTTTTAGGAACCTCAATGTCATTTTTAAAGACCTATCTATAGATACGCCACACGTATTGGTTTGAACAAAAAAATATTTTTCAGTTTCAGTTCTATGTATGGGGAGCCCCCCTTAATCTTACTTTTTTTTTATTTTTGTGTTAAATTCGTTAAGCGGTTAACAGAATACATCTACTTACTAAGTTTCAACTGTGTAATCATAATACTTTCGGAATAAAGTGGCTGTGACATACGGATGGACAGACAGACAGACATGACGAATCTATAAGGGTTCCGTTTTTTGCCATTAAGGCTACGGAACCCTTAAAAATGGGTAATCAAAATAAGTAATCGAAATTATAACATATTACCCAAACTTAATGCTACTTTTGTACTGTGCATAACCATTTTATGTACCAATTTATCAAAAGGCCAATTCACTATAACATCAACCACAAATTGCTATTTAACACTGTCCATAACTGCCTAACCATAACCACTCTCCATCATAACCGCGTTTCACACGCCAACACGTTCTGTTTTAGCTCAAAACGTAGGTGTACCAGCTACAGCGTGGTACAGCCAACGTTTGTTCTATATGAGTGGCATGACACTTGATTCCTGCGGAGCGACGCGAGAGCTGTGCAAACAGGCTGCGACGAGCCCTAGCCTCGTTAATGTCCAAGAGTCGTCCATTGTCTAACCGTACAATATGAGCACAATGTGCGCAAAGTGGTATAAATAGAGGATCGAGATATTTTTACCGACTTTATTCTTTAAAAACTTTTAAACTGGAATGGCACGCGTTTTCCTTCATCTATTCAAACATTATACCTGACGACCTCCGTGGTCGAGTGGTTGAGGTCCCGGGTTCAATCCCGGCTGCGGCAGCCCGCGACTTCGTCTGCGTGGAAAGTTTTGTTGCTTTCCCTCGGGAACTGTACGTTTTTTCTGAATGAAAGGTACCCTATGTCCTTTTCTGCGCCTCTGACAACGTGTATGCAAAATTTCATGATGATCGGTTCAGTAGTTACGACGTGAAGGCGTAACAAACAAACAAATAAACGGACTTTCGCATTTATAATATTAATAAAGTAAGGATTGTTTAGTAATTGTTTCAATTAAGTACATATTTCAATAATAAAATTAAATAGACCTTTTGAATAAGTACTAACCGAAGTTTTAAAAATAGCTCGAGCCTTGAAAATGACAATTTCTAAATTGACTTCAGAAGTTGTCAGTCAAAGTTAATTGAAATCAACCAAGTCCAACTAAAACTTTCTTTGATTCGGCATTTGTACCGCTTTCGCAGTATTATTTAATTCAAATTTGTTTTTCAAAAGTTTTGCGGTTTTGTTGCTAAGATACCTAGGTAACGTACCTACCTAGGCAAAAACACTTTAGGTACGGTACTAAAGTGATCAAAATACCTCCAATTATGTGTCTTCAACAAAAATGACATTGTTAGGATTCTTAAGTAAAAAATTTTAAAATCTGTAAAGCCACTCCGATGAAAGGATAATAATAAATACTCTTGAAAAATCACACCAAAATTTCAAACATTCTTCCATATTTTATTATTTTCTATTTTTTTGGTCTAAAAACATTATGTTAATTTTAATAATAAGGCATTATAGTATCTCTTTATTGGTCGCAGTGATGAAATTGTAGGTGTCTATGTTCAGCTGTATAAAATTGATCTTTAAAATAATGTGTTTCGGAACAATATAATACCTAATAATATGCAAAAGCAAACGCCGTACAGTTCCGGTTAAGAATAGGACTGTCCCATCTCATCCCGTGGGTATCGTAGAAGGCGATAGAGGGAAGTTTTTAGGGACCTGGTACAGACCATCGCACAAAGGGTCACTCGAATGGCAGCGAGGAAACTGTCAACAACAGCATTCCCGAGGAGCGTTGGTGTCAGGCAGGCGGCCGACCGTAAAACTTTGCCAAAACCTAATGCAGTATGAATTACATGCTGCGCCGACCCCAATAGTGGTCGTTCTACGAGCTCAAAATTTTATTTTGTGTAGAACACTATAAATAAATTGGGATAATGGCAGGAGGATGATGATGAGCATTTAAAAGCATTGAAAGCTTTGATTATATTCCAACCATTCAAGCAATTTCGTGAATAATTTGATAATATTTTTTCCAATAAAAAGGTGTTGTACCTATAGGTAATCAAGTATTGAAGAGAAAATGCATGATTACCAAGAAGTCAGAACAACAATGGAGGTTTTGATTTGTGTCGAGTGTGACGTATGGAAATGGGTCGGGGATTATGAACGGCCGGCGACGACCGAGACGGACGGCTACACCTGCCGCTGCATGCGTTAAGGAGATTTATGCATTTGAGCCTGTTTCGGATCATAGCTTTGACGGCTGCCAAACAAACGCATTACAGCTTTGTGTAGCCCTGGCTAGAGCGGTGCTTTAGCCCTGCCAGAGCGATGCACGGAACTCTTATTCTTAAACAGGTAGTAGTGTTACGAGTAATTCTCTTATCCAAACTTATGGAACAATACAAAATACAACTCTTAAAAAAATGATTTGTTGTAAGAGTCCAAGTGTAGTTTCCTTACTTAAGAAAAATTATGTAAATACTTTTTCAAGTACCTTGAGCCTTAGCACAGAATATATAATTGGACTTACGGCCATTTGCACCAAACTTAAAAATCGCCTAAGTCTTTTCCTAACTACAACTCGACCAAATTAAAACCGTATCTTGAACGAGCTGTCATGCTTGTACTTAGGAAAAGACAGGCGATTCTTAAGTTTAGTGCAAACGGCCGTTTTAGTGCCTTTGAATTTATGTACTTATCTGGATTTTACTAAACCTCATACACATTTAGATTCAGGTCCACTAGGAGAATTTTATTTTAAGGAAAATCACTGTAAGAGCTTATCATCAAAGGAGATAGTAAAAGAACCTCCAACTGTGTGAAAGGTTATGGTTCCATGTGATTTTAATTTAAATGGAAATGCTGGCGAATTGATCCTCATACAACCGAGTTGATTAACGAATATTCGTCACCGTTATGATCAACGAATGCGACAACCATGTCGAGAATATCTATAAGATTAAAAGCTATTAATAAACTGGCTTATTCCCCTCTTGTACTATGATCATATATTAATATGTTTAAGATAATTATCTCTGACAAAGGAGGGTCCTTGTGAATTTCATTAAGCTACCTACTTAATATAGCAAACATCCTTAGAGCAATTAGCAACAGTATCATCGCTTAATCTATACATATAAAACTCTAATTTGATTGATTCATTCATTCATTGTTGGGATAAGCGTGGAGCCCTAACGGCTGAATGTAGAGACACCATTTTTGGAGGGTAGATACCTTTTATGATGTAGATGAGCACAAAGAAAGGATTTAAGAAAATTCCTGTTATACAGGGTGCTACAGGTTGTTTAAGTTTGTATGAGAATTTGTATAGGGTTGAAGTAGAGACACCATTTTTAGAGGGTAGATACCTTTCATGGTGTAGATGAGCACTAAGAAAGGATTTTAGAAAATTTCCGTTATACAGGGTGCTACAGGTTGTTTAAGTTTGTATGAGAATTTGTATAGGGTTGAAGTAGAGACACCATTTTTGGAAGGTAGATAGATACCTTTGATGGTGTAGGTGAGCACTAAGAAAGGATTTTAGAAAATTCCCGTTATACAGGGTGCTACAGGTTGTTTAAGTTTGTATGAGAATTTGTATAGGGTTGAAGTAGAGACACCATTTTTGGAGGGTAGATGCCTTTCATGGTGTAGATGAGCACTAAGAAAGGATTTTAGAAAATTCCCGTTATACAGGGTGCTACAGGTTGTTTAAGTTTGTATGAGAATTTGTATAGGGTTGAAGTAGAGTCTGGCAAGATTTTTATATCCTACTAGCTGCCCCGTCCCGGCTTTGCACGGGTGGCGCCAACTATTAGTTATATTGCGATTTAAAATGACGGAAAAGAAAAAAAAATAAGTCTTTCCGTGCAATTTTCTTTTATACAAACCTTATCCACCTTGTCAAACCTTGTGTTTTTTTTTTTTATTATCAGGATAATAAAAAAACACAACAAAAATAATTATCTAATTTGGTGCAGTCGTTATAAAGTTATGCGCTTACACATATTTCGCGATTCATTTTGGTTTAAATATGTTACCGTTAAAGTACGGAATCCGTTAATCTGCAGATCAACTAGTGAATCTGCAGATTAACTGGTTGAGTTAGTAAAAGTCCGAAATTTTTCTTAAAGTAGACGATTTCCGCACATTGACGGATGCTACACTGTTAAAGTACGATACAGTGGGTGAAATAGCCAAGGTTTCAGGAAATTTAAGTAAAAGACCTATACTGAAAGTTTATTTTACAAACACTTTGTTTCTGGCCGCAATACTAACATAACCTAACCTAACAAACTCTTTAATATTTTTCCATGGCGGGGGGTCCCGCCGCTTTTGTGTTTACCCCCTTTTATATTATTACACATTTTTTTCAATAAAAGAACCTGTTTCCGTACTTAAAGTGATCCTTGGTCGTTAATCTGTAGATTAGCTAGGGAATCTGCAGATTACCTAGTTAAAGTACAAAATGAAAATTTTTTTCGCACTTTGACTGATTCGACCATTGATTTCCGCACTTTAACGGTGACATCTATAGATATTTACAGAAAAACAAAAACATATTTAAATAACTTTTTTTTTTCGAAAATGTAGCAATTTTAAGTTTATGTAAATCAAATAACGTTGAATTTCATTTCCTCTTTAAGTTATAAGGTAAGTAATGTGATGAGTGGGGGCATAAATGTAATTTCAGGCTGGAAATTGGTGATTCAATAGAATAAATAATGAATCCGTGTTTACAACGGAATCACCTGGGCGTGAATTTGAGTTTTTTTTTTTTTATAAAAACTTGGGATACTTTTAGGTTTGAATAAGCAGTGGGTGGGGTTGGGGGGTGTTTGGGAAGTTTGCCGATGGATCACGAGCGCACCCGAGCGTGATCTGCTTACACCGGCTGTAACGAGGGAAATGCATTTTGCCCACGATCTGCCATAAATATTGACAAAACGAAATACCTGACCATATTTTGTGAGTAGGTGCTGAATAAGTTGACCTAAATTTCAAGCTTGATATTTTAAAGCAGACCTTTGTAGTCTTGTGACGTAAAATTTATATTGTATTCCATGAATTACAAATTGCTGAAATTTGAATTTCGTTATTTCAGCGTTATAAGTACCTACTTAAATAGATTTTAGTTACTACTAGCATTGTGTATTAATAAAGAAAACAGTCTGAAATATAAGTGGAGATCGTGAAAATATAAAAGACATTCGATTCGAGTTAATTGGTTAAAATTACTGGAAATATTCGACGGAGAAGCGACGAGTGGTCGGTAAATATAACCCGTTGAAGATCTCATTGAACGGTAACCGCGTTTAGGAAACTCGGCGGAGGGTTTAACGCAAACTTGTATAGTCAGTTAAAAGTTGGCCACTTGCGAACAAATTGGGTTTCTCCATCGGCTGAATACCTGTTTATTTTCGGAACTGCTCCAGAGTGAAACTCGATATCTGAGGCGATTCGTCGGGGTTTGTTTTGTTTACTGGATTCCTAATCTAATTTGGAATCTTGAGATTTTGTATGTATAATTTTTAACTCAACCACAGCAATTTCATCCCGTATGTGCTAAGCTACTATGTCAACGAGCTCAATAGTTTGAGGTTTAATCCATTGAAATTCTTTCTAGAATTCCTTACAGCAGAGGCTAGTTAACTTTTAAAATTCTTACTCAATTCTTATAAATTTGTTCTAGATCATGAATAAAATGTAACATTCTCGTTCCTAGACGCAATTACTGCTGCATTACACGGTCATCACCAACGTTTCCCACCTGATACTTTTCCATTCCGCTATATTTCTATTCGTCTGTCGTAAAAATGAGCTGATGCGAGCCAATTCAATAACTTTCGTCTGACGACTGATATTATTGTAGGGGATGCAAGAGTTTTATTGAAATTGTGACTCAGAGCTATTGCTGCAAACTGAAACTTAACACTTCGCGTTACGATCCACTATCTCATTAAGCTAGTATGTGAAGTGGGGGTGTGGTAGATTATATTCTAAGTGTGTGAAAATAAGGTTGTGTCTTGTATGTGTGGGGCGAGTCTAAGTGATTTGGAACAAGATAGATTAAGTGCAGATAGGAGCGTCTGCTGTGTGACAGCCGATGGGTGGCGAGGTCGTTCACTTTTCTTTTGATGGAAAATCAAAACACAATCGATGTCTGCGATCTTTTTTGTACAGACATGAAATCGTCATTTTGCCACAGCGCTATGCTTTAGAATTTATTTACGTTTTTCGATGATATACCTAATAATATTTAGGCGTAGTCTCGCTATTAAAAGGTCGTCAATATGTTACAATGAAAATTACCTTATTCAGTTATGATTCCTTAAGAACGCCAAACCCGCAATAACTCATTGGAATCCCGCAAACGAAATGACATCTTGGATTATTCGTTCGACATTCCCATTTGATGCCGACATGTAATATTATAATACAGCAGGAAAAACTCCACATTCATAAAGTGTAAGTGGTTTTGACGTATCCTTTGAAGTATGTGGATTGAAAATTGAAAAATGTACGAAATATGGAGTGTGACGGCCGGAAATGGCTTATAAAGAGAGGAAATTAATGAACCAGCCTTTTTTGAAAGTTAGGGGTGGAAACCCTTACAGCAAAAAGAGATTCAACGGCTTGTGTATTTGGTTAGCAGCTAAATTGAATTCCTAATCACAAAAAGAAAGAATTTAGCTTACTCACTTACTCCGGTCCGGTGGCTTAGCGACCCAAAGCACAGTACAGATATTAGTTTTAGACCAAAGTGTGTTTTGCATGGCCTTCTATACTAGAGCTCGTCATCTACCTCGATTTATAGTTGTTTCTAATCCCTTTCTTTCGGCGTGGCCGAATCTGTGTACCTTCGTTTCTCCAATGACATTATAGGCACATTCAGGAGTTGATCTACTTCACTGCTTTTTAAAATCCTTTAACATTCATCAGCGTTATAATATTATGTTTAGGACCAAAGATCTTACGAAGGATTTTTCTTTTAGCAACCAGAAGCTTATTTTCTCCGCTAATGTGTTAATGTCCAGGCCTCATTTCCATATATTAAAATACGGCCTGATGACGGTCTTGTAGATCCGGATTTTAGTGTTTCTACTGAGAAATTTGGACACTGGTATTTTATGTGAGTGCTAACAACTACTGGCTGTGTAGCGTTCTAGACCTGGCGTTTGTAATATTATTCGAAAAAGCGCAAATATTTTTTTCCATGTCTCTGCCATGTTGAAACTTTAAAAAAACTGAATCGACAAAAAACATTAAATTATAGAACCTGCTCACAACATTTAATAGAAATAGAAATAGAAATAGAAAATTATTTATTGCATGAATGTGGTACAACAGGATCTTAATTAAATACATTAGGTACAATGCACATTCGCCCAGATAGGCATGCAACATATTAAATATAAATTAAACTAATAGGTACCTATATAATTCTAATTCCAATAATAATATATAAATTAATCATGTCAATATCATAATTATGTCACATTCATTAATTAAAATATTCGTTTAAATTATAAAAACATTTTTCTATTAGCTACTTACGTAGACTTATTATGAACAAATTAGAGGGCAGTTGTCTTATCGCTACAGGAATGTGGTTATAGACCTTGATTGTCATGATGTAACAATTTTTACCATAAAAAGAACTTTTATGTTGTGGAAGTAACACGCGATGCAAGTCTCTAGGGCGAAGTCTCGGATTTACTCTATCGGTTGGTGGGAAAAGTTCCGGGTTATTCCTAACAAACGCTCCTATTTGTAGGATATATAGTCCTGTTAAAGTTAATATTCCCAAATCTACGAATAAGGGCCGACAAGATTCTAAAGGACCGACACCACAAATCGACCGTACGCATTTCTTTTGAAGGACGAAAGCTCTTTTTACATCTGGAGAATTTCCCCATAATATCAGACCGTACCTCAATATTGACGAGACGTATCCGTGATACGCAGTCAAAGCTACCTTTTTTCCAGCTATATTTCTCAGTCGTTTGAGCGCATAGACGTATTTGCTCAATCTATTGCATATGTCTTTTACGTGAGATTTCCAATTACAGAAACGGTCGAGCATAATACCTAGAAATTTCGTTTCGTTCATTTCTTCCAATTCATGACCCTGGCAAATAATTTTTGGATTCAAACGAATTGTCTGGTAATTTGAAAACTGGACGAAGGTCGTTTTGGAGCTGTTGACACTAAGCCCATTCTGATCAAGCCATTTGCATACTCCTTCCACAGTGGCATTAAGTGCAGCGTCATAATCAATGGCTTTAGCGGTATGGGGTACAACTACCGATATGTCATCGGCAAATAAAATTGTTTTGTTGTTTATAACCTTGGGCAAATCATTAATGTATAATATAAAGAGAAGTGGCCCCATTACACTTCCTTGGGGAACACCATATTTGTTGTGTACGAAGGGTGACCTGTGCGAATTAACTTCTCCGTTACTACTTATTTTATTTATTTCTACGCATTGCATCCTATTTGATAGATAACTAGTTATCCACTGTAAGGCTGGACCCCGAATGCCATATTTTTCACATTTGGCCAATAGTATTTGGTGATCCACCATGTCAAAAGCCCTACTCATATCAAAAAAGATAGATACAACGGGAATTTTTCGATCAACATATTCTGTGACGTATTTAATTAGTAAGTACGCCGCAAGAGTTGTCGATTTATTTCGTTGAAACCCATTTTGCTCATCTGCTATGACTCTAAACTTTTCAAAAAATTCTTTAAATCTAGCCGCCATTAACTTTTCGAAAATCTTAGATAACACAGATATTAACGTTATGGGACGATAATTTTTTATGTCTTTTTTATTATGTCTTTTATGTAACGGCCGTATAATAGATTTTTTAAGTGCTTCTGGAAACACGCCCAGAGAAAATGACAAATTGACAAGAAAGCACAATACAGGAGCCAAAAGATCGGAACATAATTTAAGTATGTGTGTTGGTAACCCATCATAACCAACAGATGCAGTGTTATTCAAAGATTTTGTTATTTTAATCACTTCCTGCTCTGTGCATGGCGTCAAAAACAAACTATTTCCTAAAGACTCAATATTACGTGTTTCTACTATGGACGATTGTCTTATGTCATCGGTCAAACTCATAAAATAATTACTAAATGTCAGGGCTATGTCATGGGGGTCGGTCAATATTTTATTATCATATTCTATACTATCAATTTGATTGTAACAATTTATTTTGTCAGTTTTATCGCCAATTATATTCCAAATAGCCTTACTCTTATTTTTGGATTTACTAATTATTTTGTTGTTATTTATCATTTTAGAATTATTTATACATTTTCTTAGTAGTTTCGTGTATTCCTTAAATTTATGTCTATACTCTACTTCTTTGTTTTTGTTTTTGTGGGAAAGCCACCTTAACTCACGTTTTTTAGCACTTGATACTTTGATTCCTTTTGAGAGCCATTTTGGTTTGGAATTATTTGCTGTAACTTTGACTTTTATTTCGGGAAAACACAAGTTATAGTATAAGCATATATCTTCATGAAAACTATTAAAAGCATCATTCAAGTTAAGTTCATTTTTATAAACATCACTCCAACTAAGGCTTGATAGGCATTCCTTAAACTTATTTATATTTTCATTACGGAAATCTCTAACCTTTTTATACCAATATTTTTGTCTCTGTTGATTGTTCGCGACACTAAATTGCAAGGTTTGTCCCGTATCGTGATCTGAGAGATACAAAGAGTGAACCTGGCCAACCGCTTCTCCAATATTACTTGCAAAGTGGTCTATACAGGACAAGAGCCTTGTAGGAACCTGAATATGAAGAGTCATATTGTATGTTGCTAATAAAGATTTCAAATCCGCAGAATTATTGTTGATTTTTAGGGTGTCGATATTCAAATCACCTGCAAGAATGATTTTTCTCTTACCATACTTAGTCAATCTGTGTAGCAACTGATCCAAAGACGTCATGAATTTAGTCAAATTAGACCTAACAGGAGTTCTATACAAGCAAACCAATATACAGTCGAACAAAGGGATGTCAACACCACATGCCTCAAACTGCTTTTCCGTGGCTAATTCACAGCAGTCAGGAAGAGGCTTAAAGTTAATATGTTTTTTTAATAAAATACACACGCCCCCTCGTTTTTCGTTCTTTCTACAGTAACATGATGCTAACTTATACTGTTTCATTCGAATGTTACTTTCACAGCCACGCTCAACAAAAGTCTCTGAAAAACATAGCACATCCAGTTTTTTCTTATTATTAGGGAATTCATTAACAAAAACCTCTAATGTGTCCAATTTGTTCAGTAGCCCTTGTATGTTTTGATGAAATATTGTTACACTGGATTTATTGTTGCATTTAGTTGTGGAAAAAAAGGAACATCCTTATTATCTAAGTTAGTAGCAATTTTACATGTCTGACTGTTTGATTTACTAAAATACTCAAGTATAGTCGTCTGTCTCATCATGACAGATTTCGTGGCTGTATAATTTCTTATATGGCGTTGATTCCCAATAGTTTGAGTTTGAGAATACATCTTAATTTTTTTTGGATTTAAAAATGTACGTGCGTATTCAGCACTATCAATGTGTAAGTTAATTTTGTTACAAATATTTTTAAAAAATTCTAGTTTACTATATGAGTGACATGAGTGTAAATCCACAAATGTACATTTTGGAAACAAATTCGAGCATAACCTCAGTCTATTATTTAACAATCTAACATTTAAATGCGCATTTGAATAAACTGGAGTAAGAAAAACAGTATTTCTCTTTAGCTTATTTAAAATAATATGTAAATCAGATTCTAATTTTAAGAGATACTCGTCATGTCCTCCTATACCGAGAACAATGACGTCATCTTCGGCCAATGAGTTAAGAAAAGTGTCATCACAGTGGCTAAGAATTTGTGAGCTAGGCGCATCAGTTTTTATAAATGCAGTTGGTTGATAAATATCATTCCATTTTCGGGTTCTTGTCTCGATGAAGGCTGCAGACAAGCCCAGCAGAGAATCGTCGCCAAGAATTATAAGTTTTCGTTTACTAGATGACACATTGTTCAAGGAATCTTCGGAAGAGGGTTTAAGCGGAGCTACAGCTGTTTGTTCTTCTTTTGAGATGGCAGGATCGGAAGAATATTGGACGTGGACAATATTATCTTCTGTATCATTTGTTGAATTTATTGTCGAGTCGTTGGTTTCTCCGCTCGCAGGGAACTGCATTTTCTGTTTGCTTCTAATGATTTTTTTGTTTTTCCCAGAATTTTTCTTCGCTGATTCACATGGAAGCTTTTTTTTAGTAGATCCACATATTTCTAGGAGTTGTGAAATTTTTTGTTCCTGAGCCGTAATTCTTTTCTTTAGAGATTCATTCTCCAGTAGGATGTTATCGATTTCCTGGTTTGCCGATGCCAATTTTCCTGTAAGGTCTGCAATTAAATCTCGCATCTCTTTGGTATGGGTATAATTGTCTTTTCCCAAGTCAGGACAGCTTCGGTTTATCTGACTGTTTCCATCAGGAGAGGAAATTACTGTGTCTTCCTCTTCGTCGTCTACTGATAATGATTCGAATGAGTTCTGAGTGACTATGTTTATTTTTTGCTTGTTTCGACAAGTGATATTCTTCGACTGAGTTGAGGTGATTAGCGGTAGAGGAGAGTTTTGCACAGTAATTGGAGTAGAACTTCCAATTAATAAAGGATTATTTTTATCTGGAGTTGCATTATTAACGGATGCAATATTCATAGGATTAGGACTATTACATGGGGTTATTTCCAGGCTTTCAACGCGTTGTGTGGATGTACTGCAGTTTGTACTGCATTTCCAGTTTTTTTTCTGCGTTGGGGTCATTATAAAATATAGCTTTTCTTTATTTGTGCAGCTCAAATCATACGTGTTATGACAATTTTTACAAGTCAGATATTGTCGTCCTTTTATTTTTTGCTTACATTTTGCACAACAGATTGAAGTTGACGTATTTGTTGCCATTTTACTTTATTGAATCAATAATCGATTAAAAATCGATTGAAAAATTTATCGATTGAAATTGCAACTGAATGCACCCAACACTATGTCTATGAAGCGGTTGAGGTTAGCAGCTCTGTGCAATATAGTCTGTGACTGTCAAATCTGACAGCATCCAATCAGCTGATATAAAGACCGTGTTGTTATTGTGGATTAGCGAATAGAATTCTCTGTTTATATTATTTTCTCACAAGTCTTTATGGATTTAAAATAAACGACAATGTAAATTCTCACCTCGATTATTTCGATGTTGAAAAAATAAGTGTTGAGTGACAAAATGCAGTGATATCGTATGATGAATCAACAGTGAGGTTATTCTCCAAGATTTTCTTGCACTATCTTGAGGCAGAATTCACTTTTACCAGGTTTAAAACGAAAATTTAATGAGGAGATACAGAATGCTGTGTTTACTTTCGAACACCGGAACCGGAACGATGAATGAGAATCGGTTCAGAAATATGACCTGTAGAGGAGAACAAACGGACAGCCGGACGGATATACGAATACCTACTCCTTCGATTACATGAATACCTAATAACATTATCCTACTTCAGCACTTATAGAATAACTTTGCTGGATACCCAGAAGGAAGGCCTGTGCCCAGCAATGGCTGATGTCGAAACCTTAATTTTCACTCAAGCAACTGACACACTATGCTTTTCTATCACCATCAGATCAACACGTAAGCAGATAAACAACGATAATCTAGAATTAGGTCACACGCATTCGAACACGATGATCACACAACACTATCTCGCGATAGTAAGAGCAAACGCCAACTCCTACGCAAACAACCTATTATTATCCCTTTATTGTTATGCTCATCTCATAAGAGGGCTTCACACTCGCGCCGCGAAAGCCGGCGAAGGCCGCGAACCGCGAGTGTGGAGGGTTTTCGCGGCTTCGCGTCCGCGCTTCGCGGCGTTCCCCGCATAGAGTACATTAGTTCCCCGTCCTGTGGCGGTTTTTTGGTCCGCGTCAAAGGGCTTGTGTGCCGAACTAAGGTTGCCGTGATTCTCGGCCGCGGTTCACGCGCGAGTCTGGAGGGCTATATTTTTCGCACCGTTTTTATGCCCGAACCGCGCCCGTGATTCGCGAGTGTGGAGCCCTCTATAAAATTATTCAGAAAAAAAAACATTAATTATTTTATCAAAGCTACAAGTAAATTCTGAAAACTAAACAACCAAAATACTTACAATAAAAGTTATCCCAAGGTGTTAAGCTTGTTCAGAAAATGTTAGTCTAAATTATACAATAGGTATAGCCCCGAGCTGAAGTCATATATAAACTGTATCGTATTCCTATCTCGACCCGCGAAATTGAACGAAAACATTAATTTATCCTAAATAGTTATATTTAGATGATGAAAACCTTATACAAGTATATTAAAAGCGAAAAAAGATCAAAATAAAAAGGTCTGTTTACATTCATTACGATTCTACGTCCAGTTTTTTAATAAATTCGATAAATCTTAGGTCTAGAAAGTTTTACAAAATAGAAATCAAAATTAGTAGATCTATTTTTGTAAGCATAGGTTTAATTGATATGTGCATGAGAGATTTACTTCCGGTTGAAAACTCTTTCCCCTAGACCGAGGAGCGAATCGTCCCTGTTTCAAATGAGGTAAATATGCTTTCATGTCCTTCCGGCTGTCCGTCTGTTTTCCTCTACAGGACGCATTTCTCAACCGATTCATTTTGTGAGCAGGTTCGATAAATTATACACGGTTAATTTTTGAGAGCTCTAGTGTAGCCTCTTAAAGCGAGTCTACAGCTCACAGAGCTTCTCGGCGCTTATTCATAAGCTCGGCAAGTCATTTAGCGGTGCCAACTGAGCTCGAATTTCGAGGGTCTACTAACTTCAGAATCGCGATAATCGAACAATGTTCGTCGTTCGAATTACCAAATATTGGTCCTTATTCTTGAGCTTATAAAGTAACGCATCGGTACGAATGCCGCCCGATTATTCGGTTTTCGGAGTAGGCTCTGCGGTATCAAGTAGAATCAGCACACACCCGCTCGTATTCAATCGTCTCGGATAACAAATTGAGTTTTGTTGTTTTTTTCGTGCTTCCACAGTGTAAGCAATTGCAGTAGGTATTTCAATAACTATTTTTTTTCAATTAAATATCAAACTGACAAATTCTGATCACTGGTTTAAATAATTACCCTTATTTTGTTGTGTGTATTTAAATCTGAATTAGATACTGTTAATTACTGATGTTATAGAATTTTGTATTTCTATGATTTGTCATAATAAGTAAAGTATTTAGTTTATGGTGAACAACCACATACTACAGTAGCCCGCAGTACATTTAAATTACCAAAAAGGTTACCGTTCGCCGTTGTGATATAGTTATTTATTACCAAATTATAGATACTTTAACCCAAGTTTTACAGATCGCAACCCGCCATAACCTATATTTGTATATCTCCAAAAATGATATTTTTTTATTTTTTGATGTTTATCACGTCATGGTTTAGCTATTGTCGTGTTGTACAGCTTTGTTTGATTGCCACTGATAATAGTAAGACTATGGAAAGTGACCATACACAGATTTAAGACCAGATTAAAATGGATGGACTTTAGCTGGTCTTAAATCTGTGTATGGCTACTTTTTATAGTCTAACTATTATCTGTGGCAATCAAACAAAGCTGTACAACACGACAATAGCTAAACCATGTGATAAACATCAAAAAATATAAAAAAAATCATTTTTGGAGATATACAAATACAGGTTACGGCGAGTTGCGATCTGTAAAACATGGGTTAAAGTAGCTATAATTTCGTAACAAATAACTATATCACAACGGCGAACGGTAACCTTTTTGGTAATTTAAATGTACTACGGGCTACTGTACTATCACAATTATGTACCTAGTGCGATGTCAGCTCTCTCAATAATTTACAAATATTTTAAATTTTTAGTTCGCATTCTGTACAGATAGATATACCTACCTATATGTGGTGTGATTCACTATTTTAATAAAGGTAAAGTAAACAATAACGTAAAGTTTAGACTTATAATTTCGAGGACTTTAAATTTATTATAAAATATTTAAAGATTCAACTACAGTGAAATGTTGTGCGGTAGCTAAAAATAAAAACTATGTATGTTACTCAAACTAAAAAGTTAAGCACTTGAACTCTTCAATCTTGCCAATACAGGACCAACAACCTCGCTATCGCTAGGTATAAAAGTCTCTTAAACCGTTGTGACATACTGTATCGAGAACACTGTGGCACTGAACTAAAATCGGGAAAATGCCGAAATTGGACTATATTGGCTGTCGGAGTAATTGAGTTTCAGTGAACATATAATATCTATTCATGTTTAATTAAATGAAGCGACACAAACTAAAGTTCTTAGTATAGTTAGTGCATTCGACATCAGCTATTTTTAACCGACTTCAACAAAAGGAGGAGGTTCTCAATCCGTTTGTTCTTTTTTTTATCGTTGTTCGCGCGTATCTTCGACATTTATGATTGAGTTCGATTGAGTTTGCTTGCCCGGTACCATTTAACTGTCAGGTGGGGCTTTTAGATTAAAAAAATGTACCCCAGCTCCACCCGACTTCAATAGACGTGTTTTTATTATCGCAATGATAATGCATATCTAATGATTTGAATATTATTTCTTGCTTTTTATAGGCAGGTTTTTTGGAGTCAGTTTTTTGTTTTTTAATGTCCCCACTGCTCGGGCACAGGCCTTCCTTTTAAGGATATTATTACTATTATTATTTAGAAGGGGGGACGCCAGCGAAGCCGGACGGGTGATCAGTCACCTTGATCTGAACCATTTCACCCAGTCCACCCAGTCCTAAAAATTCTGAAAAAATATTATATGAGCTTAGAACACTAAAATCTCGAAATGGCTTCCTAATTATCTCAAAATGAAATGTTGTTCATTATATTCCTCCTTATAAGGATAAGGAGGATGGGCCATAACCCCACCACACTCTCACATGGACCCAAGTTGGATTGGTAATGCAGCCGGGATCTACGGCTTAACGTGCCTTCTGAAGCACGGATGAACTCGACATAAGAAATTTTGGTCACCCATCCCATGACGGACCCTTGCTAAAGTTGCTTAACCTCAGCAATCTCAGGGCCAGGCGCTAAACCACTGCGCCACCGAGGTCTTCAAACAATCCTTGAAAAATCTTCTTATATGGTATTTTTTCTGTCTTTATCTATATTTAGACGAGGCTACAAAATTTTCTCATAAACAAGATAAATCGAGTATTATATACAAATGAAAACGATAAAATATAGCTTTTATTAAACGAGACAAATGAAACTAGAAACCGTTTGTAAATTATTAAATACCATTTAGCTTGTAAAAAAATAGAAACTTATAAAACAAATTAAGTTACAAAAACAAATAACAACCTGTACCAAGAAATTTATGAAATATTACGTTGAAAAAGTTTAATTTTTTGTCTAGACGCTTATTACTTAGTTAGTTAAAAACAAAATTCACTTGAAACTGGGTGAAAAATAACTGATACCAACTTAATTGCTTTTACATTAAGAAGAGAGCCTTAAGTATCATTAATGAAATAGAGAAAACGTTTCGAGATGGGTTGTAGTAACACGGTGAAATGGTTTGCTAAAATTAAATGATTATTTTGTGCAATTCCTTAAAATAAAAATGAACGAACAAGCACGAAGTGCGAGCAAAGCGTCTCTCCGTTTAGAATTGGGCAAAAATTCTTTCGTATGTTTGTCCGTCTGTCCCACTGTCTGGCTGTTCTCTTCATTTCGCATTTTTCAACCTATTCTCGCGAAATTTTGTGAGCATGTTCTATAATTATTATAGAAACCGAATTTTCTTTACCCAAGAATCTTATATTCATAGTCATATATAAGGTTCTTGTCTTTACCATTCAGTTTTTCAAAATGGCGGCGATATGGGGAAAATCATGTTTCAGCCATCTCGAAAAATAAAATAAAAATGTCACAAATGCTTACTTATGCCATTCCATCGCAAACATATAAATCTCAAGAATTCACAACTTTTTACCTTTTCCAAATAAATTATTAAAACAGTTTTTCATTTTGTTTCAGATTTAGCAGTGATGATAGGCCCCACACAGCATTTCAATGGGTGAGAATTATTTCCTATCATCATCATCATATCAGCCGCACGACACCCACTGCTGGGTATAGGCCTCCCCTAAGGATCTCCACGAAGATCAGTCCTGCGCTGCCCGCATCCAGTGGCTTCCCGCGACCTTCACCCTCACGTCGGTCCACCTTGTCGGGGGCCTACCCACGGAGCGTCATCCGGTGCGCGGTCACCATTCCAGAACCGCCCCGCCCCAACGGCCATAGGTTCTTTTCGCTATATGTCCCGCCCATTGCCACTTCAGATGAGCTGAGCAATCCTTCGAGCGATCTCGGTTAATTCCTATACCATTTTGTAAAAAAAATTGAAACATTTTTTTTACAAACCTTGTCCTGATAATAATAAACACAACAAAAAAAATCTAATTTGGTTCAGTCTTGGCGATTCATTGACCGTGCGAGCACGAAGCGTCTCTGCTTCAGCTTGGCCAAAAATGCTTTCGTATGTCTGTTCGGATATATTTTATTTTTATTTTACTTTTCAGTTTATTTTTTTATTTACTTTTTTCTTAATATGTTCTCCTCTACAAGTTGCATTTCTCAACCGATTCTCGTGACATTTTGTGAGCAGTTTCGATATATAAAGTAGATGTTTTTATTTTTATTCAAATTATAGTAGGTTTATTTTTTATAAGTACTAACTGACTGGAGTCACTGTCGATGTTGTTCTGAACTGCTTTTGTAGCGGGTAGCGGACGTTAGTACTATTATATCTATATTCTGTGGTAGCGGTATGATTCTTTACGGAAAGTACGGATGAAAAAATCATGACGATACGCTGACAAGTGAAATGATAATCTTAATCAATCGCGGTCTGCCAGTAAATGAACGTGTTGACTGATGGTTTGTGGATCGTCTGAGTACTGCACTATTTCCATTGCTTCCACAAATCATCAGCAACGTAAACACTACACGAATGCGGCGTAAGGCCGGCAACGCGCGAGCGAAAGTAACGCAACACTTCAAAATAATCGGAAAAATAATACAGCAAATGGAACGCCGCTAAGTGGCCCAGTTGTGTCGCAAAAAATACGAGGAAATTGATTTATTAAGAATAATACATTTGGCCAAAGGCGGAATTTGTTTAGGTAACCTTTTCAAGAGCGACGTTATTAAAAAAATAGTTTAATTTCCTTCAATGGAAAATATCTAGAGCAACATGACAAATATCAATAAAGCCGTGACATTAAATATCCACTCACTATTACTAAACGTTCATAGTGTAACACAACCAATAACCAATAAACAGCCCTAGCATTGTAAGGTCCTGTCCTTTGCTGCAGTGCAGTGGATTAATCCGATATCTCCATATCGCACAGCACTGTAGCAAAGGAACCTCAAAATATAAAAGCTTAAATTGGCTTTGGTGTCAATGTTCCCCTATGTTACTGTCCTTCACAAAGCTCCATTGTTTCCACCGATGACATAGCAAGAGGGAAATGGGATCAGGGTATGCAACAGTAATAGCTTTTGTGTCGCAAGTGTCTTCAAGCTACTGTGACCATAATACCTACATGCTCTACCCAATACCTACATGGATTTATGAATTAAAATTAAATCAAATAAGGTGTCTTTAAGCAGTAAAAGAAAAACAAGCTACTATGTCAGTGCATAAAAATATGGTCATATATGCTGCATAATTATTTTAACTGTAAGTAAATAAAAACTTATGAAGATTTTATGCAGACCAGAAAATTTTGCAAGCAGCAAGATCTGACAGCACAAGTAAAAAAAACTCAAATAAGGACGGGCTATCACATTTTATAGTATATCTACAAAATAATTTTGTGCCAAACTCTCGGTACGCTGTTAACCTCTCACTTGCTCAGTTTACACATTACCATAGGCCTATTCCTGTTGTCCCCCACGGGAATATCGGGAAGAAATGTATGGAAAAAACTTTTTTTCCCGATATCTCCTAGAGGGGGACAAAGTGGGGGACAAGTATTATGCAGAGCGAAATCGATGCCATTAGCAATATTTTAATATTTAAGCGCGAAAATATGTTTAAATAATAGTACAAGTATGATACATACAAACGGACTGAAAGCTTCAGCCCGCCTCCCACGGCCGACATTGATGGAACTGTGCTCTTTCCACAAATCATTACAACGCAAACACGCGTTTTTTATTTTTTATTTCAACGCAAACACGAGCATGCGTGGGCGTCGATGGAAGCTATTAGTTTTTCTCCAAACTTGTTTTTACTAGCATTACGCAAACTGGTATTATGTGCGGAATCGCTTTTATTACTCGGGTAATGCGTTTGTGTCAGTACTGCGATGGAATAAAATACTCGTAATTTGTTAATATACGGATTTTTTCTATTATCTACTCGGTTTTGCTTTGTACAAAAGTTTATTGTTATAAGCTCAGCCAATTCTGATTTTGAAGTGGTAGCTCTAAGGCTTATGTCGGGATTTAAAGTAGCAATAAAATACAGTTACCGAAGCAGACGAAGAACGTAAACCTTGACAAGGTTCCTACATAATGGGGTGTATCACGCAAAGCTAATCGCAGATGGCGCCAGCGGCGACCTGGCCGCTATCAATGGTTTTGATTGGTTAAAATACGTCAGAAATGACATTAGACATTTGAAACAACCAATCAAATTATTTTGGGACTGGCGCTTGTGGCGCCATTAGTTCCTCAGTATCACACCCCATTTAATAAACATGTATTTTACTATATTTATTTTCCGTCGTTCAAGGAAGATAACAATGATTATTACTAACCATTGCTTCCTCCCGCGTCTTCGTCTGCGTGAACATTCAGAAAATCCCTAGGGAAAATAAAAGGCATGCTTTGTTTTAATCCAGTATATTATATACTATCTGTGTGCTTATTTGCATCCAAATCTGTTCAGCCGTTTTTGTGTTATCCAAACATTAGAACATCTAAACATCCGAACTTTCACAAGGTATTAACAATATTAGTAGGAAGCATATCTATATACAATATACATATATTCAGTGAAATAGATTTTTTTCAACAAATCCCTCTCGGATTCTAATTTTATTTAATAAAGAAAACTGAGAAAATGGGTTGATTTTCGTTTATTTTTTTATTATTTAACAATACCTATATTATTTTGTGCTCGCTCCGTGGGTAAGCCCCCCACAAGGTGGACCGACGATCTGGTGAAGGTCGCGGGAAGCCACTGGATGCGGGCAGCGCAGGACCGATCGTCGTAAAGATCCTTGGGGGAGGCCTATACCCAGCAGTGGGTGTCGTGCGGCTGATATGATGATAATGATATCATTTCGTATTCATTATTAAATTACACATGAAGACTTTTATGGCTAGTATTACTGCTTGGTCATATATTTTATTTTGTTTTCAAGTCTGATCTCAACAAAAAAAATTATTCACCTTGTATGTTTTAGACCATGTCTAATAAACAACATCAAAGTAAGACTCAAAAGCTATGATGACAGTTAGAAATATCATTTAAATTTAATTGAACGAAGGAACTACTTGTGTTCGCTTTGATTGACTAAAGCTCCGCACGCCCAGATTCTAGTTACTGAAATGATTTTAAGCTCCATGGCAGCAGCAAGATATTGCGAAGACCTTCACTATCAATCTAATTTAAATCTTGACAGGTTATACGTAAAGCCTCCAACGTGTTTATTACTTGCCAGTTACTAAGACTAATTTGATTCCTTTACTAAGAAAAGTACATAAACGGCTCGTAAATAAATTATTTCCAAAATTCTTAATATTATCTTGGTATACTGGCTGTTTGTTAATAGCCTTATAAAGCCGAATATGGTAGATAGGGACCATCAAACTGAACAACTTTTACTATGAGACCAACTCTGAAATCGCTACAAAAATCTGGGGGTTACTCCCGAAACATGAACGAGGTTTGTTATTTTAGTACATTAAACGGTTGCCATGGTTTCCAATTTGTGCTGTTTTGACGTTTACTCGATTCCAATTCGATATAACTTCGTTCGTGTTTCGGGAGTAAAGCTACTGGTGTACCTGTTTTTCTGTGTTCGTCCCATAATAATAATAAAAGTTGTTCAGTTTGATGTTCCCTTGTACCATATTCGGCGTTAGGTAGGGGTTATATTGTAACACGTTGTATAACTATAAGTAATAACAACTAACAATCCGTTGGATATAGATTACCTATTCTAGTCAGTAGACTCCCATTGAGTACTAAATCATGTAACTCAAACGGGAGATCGAAATTCGTTCCGCGTCGACTCATAACTACGCTATGCGAGCAAATAAAAATTTCGATCAGATATCAACCGTAATCGATTGTGTTAAGAGCTACGTTTGCGAGAAAGCGATGCTGTTGACGTGTATCTGCACCTCATTGTATTCTAGACTCGCAAATAGCTGGACTGTTTACTTTGAGATGTAATTTAACTTGCGTTCATCATCATCATCATCATCATATCAGCCACACGACACCCACTGCTGGGTATAGGCCTCCCCTAAGGATCTCCACGACGATCGGTCCTGCGCTGCCTGCATCCACTGGCTTTCCGCGACCTTCACCAGATCGTCGGTCCACCTTGTCGGGGGCCTACCCACGGAGCGTCGTCCGGTGCGCGGTCGCCATTCCAGAACCTTTCTGCCCCAACGGCCATCGGTTCTTCTCGCTATGTGTCCCGCCCATTGCCACTTCAGCTGAGCAATCCTTCGAGCGATGTCGGTTACTTTAGTTCTCCTGCGGATCTCCTCGTTTCTGATTTGCAAGGACTTGCGTTAGGACTTATAAATTGGTTCCAGTCCAGCGAACATTCAGAGTAGTTTGCGATTCTTAATTTTGTAGATAAATAGGAAACGAGCGATTGAATCGTGATAGCAAACTATGTCTGTACCCCTAGTAAGTTTTTTTTAGTTATTCGGGACAACAAACAATTGACCAAAACAAGAGTTCAGCAAACTAATGTTCCATGTCGAAATTATCGCTCTATTTCTTTGTTTAATCGCATTGAATGTTTTACCAACATAAGCACTGGGTTTATCCAAAGTTTCGCTATCAGTGCCTGCCAGCTTGCTTACACAAACTAGGTAACAAAGGGCACTGAGAGTTCAGGTCCGAGGCTTGCGATAAGTTTTATAGACAGATGTCATCGGATTGGACGCTTCAACGCATTTCAAATACACATCATTGCTGGGATTGTGGGGCGGGGAGTCGGCACAGCCGGACGACTAATGCTGGCTTGATCGCCTAGAGATGTTTTCAAACCACTAATGGATTTTATTTTGAGAATAGTTTACTGCGATGGAAATGTTTACACATCACTACAGCTCGAGCTACTGATTTCTAAAAGTGTATTATGTACAGTCAGCAGAACATCAGGTTATACAAAACTGTCAGAAATCTGTAATTTATTTTGAACCTTAAAAGCTTTGCACTTAAGTATAAAATTGATTGAATATCATTACGCTGTCGTGGAAGCCCAGCGTGCCGTTGACCATACTTCATACAAATGCATTGTGATTGTGATGATAACAACCTTTTTTTCTCGACTAATAAAAAAAATACGACCGATCCATGTTTTCATTTTTAAATATAAAACCACCTACCAGACTTTTACTAAAAGACAATAATAAGGAAAACGATATCTTAAACAAAATACTCTCCCACCTGAAGTGACTTATTTATTTCCCCATAGATCCAAACAATGAGATAACGTCCGGTTCCGTTGTTCCAGATCCGCTGTCGCCTGCCCCCGACAGCTCCGGAAATGATTTACCAATGCACAATGTAAGTAAATTATATCTTCACAATCGTTACCAATTACAGCCAAAATTTCACACAGTAGGTGAGATACTTTATGTTCTGGTTTTATTTAATAGCTAAACAAAGTTACATCTCTATTAACAAAAACTGCTACTGTTATTGCTTTAAAGCCAATAATATTTTTCGTCCACTAGTTGATTCCAATTCTATAGTAAGCAATAATAATAATGTTCAACCCTTTGGCATATTTATTATAAGCCCCAGCGTGTTCCTAAACCTTTTGTAGGAAAGGTCAAGCCGCGGCATTTGTTTTCCAATATCATTAATCACGAAAATTTCAAATATCACCTGTAAGGGGATACGGGGCGGTAAATGGAAGTCTATTATTTGATCTTTATTATATTTTTCCTTTCAGGAATTTTGATGAATGTTTATTAGTTTACGAAATCAAATTGCTTTCTCTATTTGTTACAGGTAAACACTTCTGGCTGACATATCTTCTTTAGTAAAGCTGATTTCTCTATAATAATGGAGCTGGAAGACGTAGAGATGATCGGCAACTTGTCGTATGACTACAACGAGTCGTACGTCAACGGCACTTTCGAGAACTGCCCCAACATCAACCTGCCCGTGGTGTACGTGGTGACGCAGGTGTTGTACGCGCTCGTCTGCATCGTGGGCCTCCTCGGGAACACCCTCGTAATCTACGTCGTGCTCCGCTACTCCAAAATGCAGACTGTCACCAATATGTATATAGTCAACCTCGCCATAGCCGACGAATGCTTCCTAATAGGCATCCCATTCTTAATAATCACCATGTCTCTACGGTCCTGGCCATTCGGTAGATTCATGTGCAAAGCCTATATGATCTCAACTGGTATCAACCAGTTCACTAGCAGCATATTCCTCTGCATCATGAGTGCTGACAGATACATAGCTGTTTGTCACCCTATATCTGCTCCGCGATTGAGGACTCCTTTCGTATCGAGAGTAGTATCCGCCGCAGCTTGGACAGCATCGGCGCTCGTCATGACACCGATTTTCATGTACACGACGCTTATTCCAACGGAAAATGGTCTGTCCTGCAATATTGTCTGGCCAGAACAAGAGTTCAGCAAGGGTCAGACATCCTTCACTCTATACTCATTTGCGTTAGGATTCGCTGCCCCACTGACGTTAATATTCGTCTTCTACTGCCTCGTTATCCGCAAATTGAAGACTGTTGGACCGAAAAATAAATCCAAAGAGAAGAAGCGTTCGCACAGAAAAGTGACTAAGCTGGTCCTGACCGTAATAGCGGTGTATGTGCTGTGCTGGCTGCCATACTGGGCTTTCCAAGTGGCCCTGATATACTCCCCGCCGAGGGAATGCGCGAGCCGCATTACCATAACGGTATTTCTAGTCGCGGCCTGCTTTAGTTACAGCAACTCCGCGATGAATCCAATTCTGTACGCTTTCTTGTCAGATAATTTTAAGAAGAGTTTTTTGAAGGCGTGCACTTGCGCAGCCGGGAAGGACGTGAACGCGACGCTGCATGTGGAGAACAGCGTGATACCGAAGAAGAGAGGGGGTGGTGCGGCGCGAGCGCAAGCGCGTGTGGTGGAGCAGTCGCGGCTGTCGGTGGCGGTAGGTGGTGCGGGGGGGTCGCGCTCGGAGGCGTCCACGGTGCTGACGTCTCGGTCGGTGGCGGTGAGCGAGGCGCTGCCGATGGAAGCGCGCACACCACTCACGCCACTCATAGCACCCAACGGGCTGTCGCACACGCGCCTCTGAGTGCGGGCCTCGCGGCCGACGCGCCAGGCCTTCCTCGCCCTCCGCGAGGAGGAAACCCTCATCGTGTCCATCGACTAGAGTTCTAAGACTGTGTATCCTGACAATCGCGTGAGACAATAATTATGAGCCCTGTCTCACGCGAGTTGTCGGTAACGGGTCCACTTTTACACCTTTAGTTTACGCGGTTAGGGGTGGACCAGTGTTATAGATACGTTTCCGTCAAAATTTGTCGTTCGAGTTTTCTGTACAAAATTGAGAAATTCAACGGTTGATTCGGCCTAGGGTTGTAACGATGAATTTATTATCATGTAATTTTTTTTATCGCATAGCGACTCTAAGGTTTACTGTTTGTATACCATTAATGATTACCTACCTTGTAAAAATGTACATATCGTGTAAATATTCATACGGATAATTGTCACAATGTCACAGTTGTAATAAAATTACTTTGGTGAAAAAAAATACTCTGTTTTGTTTCATTTGTTTCCGTGACTTACGAGTAAGTATATTTTTGTACCTTTAACCAACAAACTTAGACAGGCAAAATGGGAACGTTATTCTGCAAAGTATTTGCAGGCAATTTTTTACGTCAGTGGAATATTAAGTCATGATGATCGACAATATTTCAGCATTATGTAGCTGTCAGATGTGAAGAGGCTGATAAAACCTTTTAGGGCTGATGTGGCGATATCAGAAATTGAAGGGATCTCCGCGGTGTGGGCCAGCGGCTCCTCAAAACGTGTATCAATCACGATGACAGCAACGTGAGTGGGCACTGGCGAGAACGGCGAATAACGGAGTATCTTAGAAATAAATAAAGACCATTTCGATATCGTATAGGTACGTGATAGATTATAGCTCAACAATGGTTTAGACCTAAAATAGTTTTAGTAATATCAGATTTCATAATTCTAACCTGCTTCTCTCAAAGCATGTTGTGGTCGCGGGACAGATTTATCCACGCACGAGCAGAGAGAATTTCAGTCTAAAAAGATGAACTGTTATATGTCTAAATATGACAGCTATCCGAAATGACGTCACGCGGCTTGAAGTCAAAGTCAAAGTCAAATAAGCTTTATTCAAATAAACTTAATTATTAAGTACTTTTGAATCGTCTATATTTTCCTACCACCCGTTCCAGACTTTTTTAGCTGACAAGAAGAACGGGCGCAAGAAACTTATCAGCTTGCGTTCCGTTACTAAGCGTGAACACATACTTACATATCTAATTACCTACCTACCCTAAGGCGTAAGTAAAGAACAGAATATCAACAGTTTAGAATAAGATATTTTATTTACCGCTAGTACTACTATGCCAAAATAACTTTCTAGTGTTACTGAAACACTAACTTTACTCTAGAATGTAGAATATCTTATTAGATGCCGTCTATGCCTGAGTTCTGAAACAAACATACCCACGAATCTGTCAGATGCCTGCCTTATTTAATTAGGTAAGTATTTGGTGATAAGACAAGGGTCTAAGACGTGCTAATATTTCATGAGATCCCTGAACCTTGTTACTGTTGTGGATCCAATTGGAGCTGCCAAGAGTGACATTGATTTTCTGACAACTGCTGGACTGAGTTAGGGATTTTAGTCTAATTCGGTCCTAAATAGCCCTAAGGCCTATTACAAAAAAGCATCGCGATAAGCGTACGATGTTCGTCCCACTCCGTGGCACTATTGACCCACGAATAAGGTTCTAATCAAGTAAATTGAACGACCAATTGCGTCCGATTGTCATGATTCTTTTTTGCAAGAAGCTTATACCCACAATGGAGATTGCACGCCTAGTAACATAGTGAAGATTGAAAAAGACTCTTTAGTGACGTCACGGCGTATTGCTATCTCTTTCTTTTCGTTTTACAATACGTTTTCGTTTCTCACGAACGAACGAACGACGAACAACGAACACGTATTGTAACACTAAAGAAAGAGGTAGCAATAAGCCGTCACGTCACTAAAGGACCTTCTTTCAATCTTCACTATGACACTGGCCGTGCAATCTCCATTGGAGGGAGGTATAAGCTTCTTGCTTTTTTGTAATAGGTCTTCTGCACTTCATTATAGCAATGAAAGTCGCTTAACGCTTTGGTACTTTGTCATAGCAACCTTTTTAACAGGTGTCTCGTGGTTTTAAACAGTAGTCAAAAAAGTTACGATGACAAAGTACTAAAATGTATAATAACTTTCGATGCTGACCGTACTACCGTACAGAAAGGAAACTCTCCGCCCAGCTCCACAATCAATTACCTCACCCCAACCCGCGAGTTCGTGTGCCGAATCGTGTGTTCATTCAATAGCCCTAGACTTCAAGCACACAGTTGCGCGTGTGCAGAACGTCACTGTATAGCGTCTGTGTAATAATAGGTAGTTGAAACGCGGCGCTTGTATGGAGTGCCCGGGGTGTGGCAATACGTTAACTCTCATGTCTGACACACATGGTTGTCAACGCACCTCAATTTCTAAACATAACGTTCATGTTCACATTGCATAATCATGTTGCATCTGCACAGTGCCGGATTAAGACTTCTTGGTGCCCTAAGCAATCCACGCCTGTGGGCCCCCTATAGGGTTACCATCTACGTAAGGGAAGATGCCTGTCTATATTATGCAAAAAATTCCTGATTTATCAGAAAAATACCAGTCTGTAGTTAAAAAAAACGGCCACGCAGTGCGATTTTGTCAATTTCATCGACTAATCTGGTACTTTTGTCTTACCCAATGATTCTTGCCTGTCAATAGTTGAAAAAATTCACAGATCTCGTGCCTTTCACGACCTTCTGGTACATTGAAAATGAATTTAATGAATATAACAAAATATTTTATTATTCTTTTCTTATAGACATTAATATTTTATTGATAGGTAACCTAAGTACTATGTATAACTAAAACATCTGAATTTCTAAATAAATTAACCCTAATAAAAAAAAATCAAAATCAAACTCTCGCGCCGACTTCATCATCACTCGAATGTGCGATAACAACCCTCAAGTTTACCTAGGCAACATCATCACACTCTCATTCTCAGAGATCGTTGTAAAATTTGTAATCGCAGAGTCACTAAGAAAGACGTGACTGATCGAGTAATTTCAAATCTCGAAATTGAAATAACAGCAACCCACGATTTATATAATATTTTGGATCTAGTAGAGGACTCTCTTCTGTTCAACTTTCGCTCAAGATTCGTTTATCCGTTTCTCTACACACAAAAACTCACTACGACGCCTAGCACGTGTACTGGAGATAATAGCGTCATCTCTTTTGCTCCTACAGTTATTGCTAACACTACTTTCTCTTTCGTTTTCACATAGTAAGCGACGTCACTTACTTGAATATGGACTTATTGAGACATTTCAGTGCAGTCACACTATGGTACCGCCCCGCGCCGCCGTATCTAACGATTTTTAAATCTTTGACTAGATCTGGAATAAGCTCTTGCTTCACGCTCTATTCACGTCATACCATCTGTTGACCTGCTAGAGATAATCAATATCAATATTATGGTTTTAATATATATCTAAATACTTTTTTATTTATAAAAAATGTGGAAATAAATAAAAAATACAAAACATAAAACACTATTACAAGCTTTGAAATATACAATTATTTAAAAACTTCAATCGTGCTTATCCATCCAGTACTATTACCATTATCCCGAGCCGCGCACGTCACCCGCGGTATCCCAACATTTCGCTTCATAAAGGATAAGACCAGACCGTAAGAGTCAGGGACATATACTAATTTCAGTAGGTAGCCTAACTCAATATCTCTAGGGGTTTTTTTATTTTTTCGATATCGCTTTTCGTTTTTGAGAAATTGTCGATTTAGTGAGAAAAGACCCCGAAAAAGTGTGTAATTTTTCTACATTTATGCGATATTCGAAAAAAGTTTTTGACTTTTTCAAAAAATTTTTTCACCTTATTGTAGCCCTTGCTGAGACGCATCTTTTGACATTTAGTACATACTCGTAGACCCAAAATTCACGGGACCAGGGCAATGTCTCACTTTGGCTGAAATTGGGTACCTTACCGAAGCGATCGAAAAAACATTTTCAATGTTAAAACGGCCGCACAGCGCGCTGTGCGGCCATTTTTTTAGTCAGTTTTATCAACTAATATTGTTCTCTTGTCTTGGCTGTCTATAGTTTAAACAAATGGCTGCACTGCGCGATTTTTTGTCAGTTTCATCCACTAATCTTATAGTACCTAAGTCGCTTTACATGGCCACACAAATGAATTTGAAATAAAACAATTTTATTATTTTTTTCTTAAAGAAAAATTATTTTGGTTTTTTCGGTGCCGATTATGGTGCTCCCCAGACGTGATGCCCTAAGCAATTGCTTAATTTGTTTAAGGGTTAATCCAGCACTGCACCTGCAGAGTGCTTCCTATGTAAACTAGGTTCGGATATTGCCTCTATAACCGGCAGTTCAGCAAATACCCGCAGGTATTTACGGTTACGATAACACCCGCTTCGACTACCGCTTGCCAAATAGCTGTACCTATTAAAACTATAGGAGTTATGAATACTAAAGTCGCACTATCGGAATAAGTACCAACGTCTGAACTAGATATTAGTTTATCCAATTCAACGAATCCTTATTCATGCGAATACTTTAAAATACTATAAGCATAATAAGTTATTTCCGACTAAAATTTATAAAGTTACTTTATACCACATAATTATAACTACATAAGTGAGATCAAAGTCATAACTAACTTACTTTATTAAACAAATTCATGAGAACGGTGTCTATTAATAATTTCATAAGCCCAAATTTAACTTTGGTCTCGACGAATATTTTTATTCGCCGAAACTTTATTATACCCAACAAACTTTGATATTGAGACAAGAATTCGTAACCAAAATTGCGAAACTTCACTCATGAAGAAGAAATCAAGTAGTTCATTGTATTATGGTAGCATCAATATGAAAACCCGATTATAATATATATCATAATAACTAGGTGGAGCTGCGACTGCGACGGTATAGGCGAGGCGAAGTTGGTAAATGAATAAAGTTGGGTCTAGTGGTTTGTATGAAGAGCAACGGAATGAGTTACTCTAGTTCTCTCAAACTGAACTTTATTATCTGGAGAATAGGATATAAATAGAGGTAACTAGATTTGTAGCCAACTTAGGTATGCAACAATCTAGCATTGTTAGTTTAATATTAAAATTAAACTACATTTTATGATCATTAAACTTGTGAAGACTGATGTGAATTCATTCTAGCGAAAATTTGTTTTTGTAAAGGACATCATCCATTTTGGTCTAAGTGTGAAAGTGCCGGCGAAAAAGCAAAACTTTATTCTGATAGATTTTGTCCACCTAAGCATTTCTTATTATGGCACCAAAGCTGTGGAGCCGCTATACTCGATTTTAAATAAGTTCAAAAAGCCTGTTTTTCATACATTTTGGCACAAATGTAAAAAAGTTGGCCAAAGAGCAAATTCTGATAGATTTTATCCGCCTAAGCATTTCTTATTAAAGCTGTAGCACCGCTCTGCACTTGATTTTGAGTTCAAAAAGTCTGTCTTTTCATACATTTTGACACAAATGTGAAGCGGTACTACAGCTTTGGTGCCATAATAAAAAATGCTTAGATGGACAAAATCTATCAGAATAAAGCACTTTTGTCTTTTGGCCGGCACTTTCATATTTGGACCAAAAATATATAAAACGTGGATGATATCCTTAAGTACCTATATTTGTATCATAAAGCAATTAAGAAGAGTACCTAAAACATACCTTATTACTAAATTCTGCTATAGATTTATTTTGCTTTTAAAGCTTTATTTCTTTCACCATTTTATGACTCAGATAAAAAGTCTTAGCATGAAATTCACTCTCATTTTGGATAGGTCGTCAAATTGCCCGATTAATATTAATGGTAATTAAATATACATTAATCAGCGTTTTGATATTATCATATCTACTTGAAAGCGATCGTTCAAAGACAGAGCAGCGTTAATATTTAAACGAAAAAATTAATAAAATTATCTTCGCTTCGTTAGCGTTTCCTGATGATCGTTTTCTTATCTTCAGAATTTTTAATCTGTACTCCCATTAATTTGCTTTTGAAAACATCTGAAGCCACGTCATAACAGGGCCTGAAAAAAATCTTGTATTAATTACTGTAATAAATTATGTTTGGCAAACAAAGTTTCCTGATTCGTCTGATTTATTTGGCTCGTCAATCGAAGGGAGCACAATATCTTTTAATTAGTTTCTGCGCTATCGGCTACGTTTAGGATGGACTTACGGGTGGCTGGTTTACTGAGTGGCTTGATAACGCTAGGAATAGTGAACGGGTACATATTATATAGGAGTATGTGCCGACCATAGACATAGAAAAATTTTCGCTGCGCTCAAGAAGACCAACAAAGCGTGGAAAAGAGAACTTCACATTATACGGACACGGTCTGTGAAAAAATGAGACAAAGAGTCAAGTGAAAATGTACCAATATTTTTTACAGTAAGAGCTCCTAGCGTCCCGCCTTGCAAATAATAAATAATAAAAAATAAAAATATTTTTATTGATTAGTTTCTAAGCTAAAAACAATTTACAGTGCAGGTGTTACAAACAACAGATTTTGTCTAATCACACGATCAGTCGCCCACCCAATCCAACGAACTAGGCACAAAAGACCTGTATCTCGTGGATCAGGAAGCGAAGACAGTCTGATAGAGATTCAGTGTGTAAACTATTTTATAATTAAGCATAAGAGAAACATAAAAAGGTACACAAAAATAATTTATAAGAATTCCCAAACTAGAATTATTATTCTGTTTATTCGGGAATTCATGCTTCAAACGCCGCTATGCGTGTGTGTGTATTAGTTTGTGTTTGAGTGTGTGTGTGTGTGTGTGTGTGTGTGTATGTGAGTGGGTGTGTTGTATGTGCTTTTTTCTTTTATTAACACATGTGCGAGTGTATTGTCATGAGAGTGTGTGTATTTAGTTGTGTATGAGTCAATGCGTGAGAGTGTGAATGTACTGCACAAGTTACTTATGAATGCAAAAACAATTTAGAAATGCCAAATTTAAAACAATTTATTTTTAATTTGTTTGTCATAAATTATCATTTAGGTTTGAGTTATCAGTAGATCCTCTGTTTCCGCGTACGTTAGGGTCCCTAGCCAATTTTGGATCTTGCATTTAGCTACCCGTTTCGTACAAGAGTATATTTTCAGTACTTTATTGGTTTTGTTGTAGATTTTACAACTAAGGACCCTATAATGCCTTTTAGTTGAACAGTAGGGTACCGAAAAGGTTTCCTTGTCATGACCTTTAGAACTGCCCTCTGAGCTCTTTCTAAAGATATCAATTTTGTTTTTGCTGCACCACCCCATGCCGTTATACAATAAGTCAGTATGCACTGAGCTAGTGCGAAATAAACCCTTTTTAGGCTGTTTAGGTCAGTAACAGAGTTTAAATTCTTAAAAACATATATAAATTTTCTTATTCTAGGTATCAATGAATTAATGTGGTGGTCCCATCTCAAAAATTGATCTATATAAATACCTAGATATTTGACAATTGAAACTCTTGAAATTTCAAGACAGTGGCAGACACTGCCTGTTTTTAGACAGGTATGGGCCGTAATGTTAAAGTTGCGTTCTGCAGGCAGTGTTTGTGTGCTAGTAGCAAAAGTTATATAATTTGTTTTATTGACATTTAAAGTTAGCAAATTACACTCTAGCCAAGATAAGACAGTGGACAGGCCTGCTTCAGCATGTAGGTAAGTATTTTCCCAGTTTGAACCCTTGACTATTAGTGCAGTGTCATCGGCATATGTGTAAATTTGGCAATTTGGAATGTCAAGTTTGGACAAGTCATTTATATAAATGACAAAGAGGGTAGGGCCCAAAATTGATCCTTGAGGAACACCAAAGACCAGTTCCTCAGTGTCACTGATAAATTTTTCAATTTTGACGGCCTGAGTGCGATTGGAGAGATAGTCTTCAAAAAGTGAAAGCGGAATTCCGCGTATCCCGATCTGTTCGAGTTTTGCAAGAAGTGTGGGGATGGAGACGGTGTCAAATGCCTTAGACAGGTCTAAGAACATGCCTATACAGTTTTCTTTGTCATCCAAACACCCAACAACAGTGTCAACCAAGGAACCAACTGCATCCTCCGTGCTGATGCCCCTTTGAAACCAAATTGATTTTTAGCAATAATGTTGTTGGATTCTAAATAACTTTGTAACCTGTTATTCAATGCTCTCTCCAAGATTTTTGAGAAAGCAGTAAGGACAGATATAGGTCTATAATTTGTGACTGCATCTCCATCCCCAGACTTAAAGATAGGGTGAACTATAGCTCAATATAAATGATCAATCACAGTTTGTTTAAATTATACTTCAGATTCGTCCTCGATATTAGTATATTAACACATGTAGTACCGCTTGCGTACGTATCACCACTTAGCACGTTATTTTAAAGTAATAACCTAAAAAACCTAAAAAGAAAAGGTTTTCGACTTAAAATTGACATATATTTTGACATTTCCGGTCCAAGTTTGCCCCGTCACTACTACACGCCAACCACTTCATTCGCTTTTCGTGCTTCGCCACGGACGCACGTATACAGTCTCAAAGTGAGACTTCTTTAGAATTATATTTTTACAGTGAAAATTAAATTTTATTTAAGCATTTACTTCGTGAAGAAAGGAAAAAGTTTTCAAGACGGAAGAGGACAAGAAGAAGAAGTCAAGACGGAGGAACACTTTTAAATGCCGTTCACTTGGTTAAACAGCATAATTGTCTGCTATTTATCTGATGCAAACTTACCATACTGGGTACTTTCCGTCAGTTTTTTAGCTATCTGATGCGAACTTACCATACTGGGTACTTTCTGTCAGTTTTGTCTGATGCGAATTTACCATACTGGGTACTTTCTGTCAAAGCATTGTGTTTAAGACACAATTAAATATCTATTGCACTCGAGATAGTCATACTGGACTATTTCACCACATAGATAGGTCAAACAACGCTACTGCAACAACTATAGCAACTCAAATTGCCGTTGACGACGTGACATTGTAAAAAGCAGACTGACCTCAAAGGTTGCCACGTTGGAACCGCTGCCGAGCACCAATCGGGTGACTCCGCCATCCGCCTTCCAGGCAGGCGGCCGTTGTGCTGGAGCTGCAAGAGCGGCCCTAACAACAGCGTTGCTACTCAGGTATGAGTGTTGACACCATGATATCCTTGGTGTTGAGTTAATCTCAACGGTATTATCAGTGTACCATCGGTACTAAGATAAATTTATAGTTTACAAAACTGACAGAGCTAGCTGTAAACGCTAAAACTTAACAACTAACTGGAACCAGATATTGAGTTATAGAGCAACTAGCTCATACCTGATACTTCACACCTTTTATGTGAAATAGCTAGCTGCTGGCATGCTGATAGAAATTTCAACTAAAATGGAATAACAGAATCCTTACATTTTATTATCTATAATCATATCATAATTGCAATGCAATTATCCTACTAATATACGTAGTATCTTCTTATTCGTCTGTGCTACTAATATTATAAATGTGAAAGTTTGTGGGTTTGGATGTTTGTTCCTCAATCAGGCAACAATGACTTAACGGATTTGGTTGTAATGTAATCTGGCACACAGATAGTAAATAGCCTAGATTAATACATAGAATACTTTTATCCCGATATTCCCACGAGAACGGGAACCACACGGGTGAAACCGCGGGTGGCTGCTAGTAAATCACAAATGCAATTTATGTTTGTTGGTATACTGTAAAAAATTTAATCATTTGCCTTCACTAGGAAACCTTGTATTTCAGGCGGGTAGATCTAACATGTTGAAGAACTTGTTAATCACTAACTATTTAGTATGTTTCTTTCTAAGCTATGCCCTTGTACAAATTATCTCCATTACTTTTCAAATTTAATTTGTGTGAGTGTGTACAAAATAATGTTTCTGATGTGAAAAAAAATATTAGCTACAAGTATAAGTAAAGTTTTAGGCAGCTTTCCAATACAAAACTATACACCTTTTTTTACATTATATCGGACATTACGACGTTTAATTATACCGTACACAATCAACATCCAGTGTACCTGAGACTGATCACTTAAAAAGCCACTGACAGTTCAGTCAAATATGAATGATGCATTGGCTACAGGCCTGATGTGAATATCAACGAAAAACTGTAAGTAAATCAGGCGCAGTACTCAATAAAACATTTTTAAAACTGATTTATATATTTATTTCCCTTAAAAACGACAAACAAAAGACGTAGGCAGGTATGCCACATGCTTCATCTCCAATGGCAAACGAACAGCAAGACGCGGCGAGGAAGCCCCATCAGCAATTTGTTTCGTCAGACACAGCAGACTCGCAGACGGGCATTACGGCCCATCCAAATAGTTGCCGATGATGTATCATCAATTTTCGCCTTCGATCATCGTACGTGGGGTAAGGACACTCATTATAATGTAAGTGAGGGTGCGTGCTGGTATGGCATTTGTATGTATTCAGCGAATACAGGCAATGGTCACCAACTACAGACGCAAAGGTCCACTCAATCGTTTGCACCAGTAATCGTCTATGTGTGGAAGTACCATCTAGCCGCACTACGCGGGTCACCTAGATTATTAGTATATTTTTTCTATAATATAAATTTATCTGTTTAATGATTCACTTTGTACACTCTCCAGAGATATTATAGTCTACCATTAACATGACTAAAATTCGAGCAGAATGCATAACAGTTACAGTACGTAAAAATGATTATATCACAATTATAAAAATGCTTTTTGTTTTTAAAATCACAGTCTAGACATCCCATCACCTTTAAGGTTTTAGTATTGATAAGGAAAGTGATAGAAATATACGAATCTAAAATATTAACTCTTGGGCATTGTGGTGCCCATATTTTTATTACAAAATTACCGCCGCCGGCTATAACGTTTTTTAAACAGCATGATTTCCCTGTTATTGGACAGTATTTACTATTTATAAGGGTCTCAGAACATTTTTTAAAGAATGAAGTTCATCTTTTTATATACATTTTTTTTATACAGCTACCGTCGCAATTTTCCATTATATTACAGATGTACTAGCAATTATGGTCTTTACAAGACAAACGTTCACAAAACTGCAAAAATCACTTAGTTGAATGTCATCGATACTTAAAAGAAATTCAGTGTAAGTCTAATTAGAGACGACATTTGTAGACATATTTTCTTTTGGGCCTTTTAACAATGGGGTGGACTAGGAGACACTAGTGGTCACATCAGGAATCACACATTGCAAAATATTTGCATATCAATTATCTAGAACATGCTTTCATGATCATGATTATGCTTTCATTTCAATTTGTCTTGTTGTATTCAGTGCGAGGTGTTAAGTATTCTAGATATTATTATTCTGATGCTAAATAGAAATTATTCAATTCATAAATTCAAAAACTAATCACCAGTTTTGTTTTTTTTTCCAGATTGAGATTGAGCAAATTCGAATGCAATGCAAGTCGAATTAAGCAGTGGAAATAAAATGTAGTAGATTTCAAATAGAATCCCAATACATTATTATATTACAAATATATTACAAAATAGATTCCAAATACATTTATTTTCTTATTTGTGATTTTAGCATTCACACTGCTTTTGGTTTTTTGGTTTAGCTTTTTTGGTTTTACAATACTTTTTTGGTTTAGTAGGTATTGTACAAAGACTATTCTGAAACTTGTTATGTCTTTTTCTCTCTCTTATTGCCTTTTGGCTTAAGAAACAGTAAGTAATAAATAAACTCATGCGAATGACTCACCTTAATGACAACTCAAGGGAAAATAAATAAACACTTAACGTACAGTCAACAGCAAACTACAGTTTTATTGAAATATGGTTGATTCTATACAATAATAAACATCAAACGTTGTAATCGCAGATCTGCAAATTTACACGGTGATTTGACACGAAGAAAAACGAAGCTATGAATCTAATCCTTTTCCCAAGGGGTTATTTTAAAAGGTTAAACTTAAAACTACTCGCAGAGCGTTATGTGGGTAAGGGTTGCCTGCCCTAGGATATCAGAAATGTGGTAATTATCTAACATAAATCTAGCTCGTGTAGGTCGTACTCGAAGGCCTAAGTACGGATAGCTGGATTCTTATACTTCGGTTAGTTTACGGGTTAAAAAGATTTGAGAGTTAACTGGTACCTATTAAAATATCTCGCAGCGAGTCTGTTCAGTAGAGAAACGCTTCGATGGCTGCTTTCTATTAATTATGCCTCGGAGCCGTGGGTGAGAAACCAAAGTCCGGTTTCTTTCAACTTTTTCCGCTTAACTGAGGTTGAATGGACGACAGAGCAGTGGTTGTCTCGTGGCTGGATACGTACGCCACTCTTCACCTGGAATGGTGTGCACAAAAACCATAATTTAACAACGTCGGCCTTAAATGGACTACAACTATTCCATGACGGGGGGGACCCTGCAGCGAATAGCAGAACTGAGGGAAATCTATTCTTGTATGTTCATTCTGACAATAAATATTACTGATCCCTGACTTTTCTGTTAAACTATCCCCTTCACAGCAGACTAATCTACTCGAATCGAATTGAGACATAGAAACATACCGTAGCTCTCAACTTACAAAGTCTCTTTTCACATGAAAAGAACTGAAATTGAAAGTAATAAATAGATAGAGACCCCTTGCAGTAAATACTAGATAATGGATAGCAATAAATTTTGATATACCTGCGGCTCCTTGTAAACAATATATTTTATATGGTTTAGAATCCGGTCAATCAGTATTCCTCCTTCGGTCGGATATCACGACACGAATTAGAACTCTTCTCGGCGGCTTTTATTAGCCAAAACCCTCTGTAAATAACGAACATGATGATAAAAATAAATTTCAAATTCCCACACTGCCAACAGCTGAATGTCTAGGAAATCACAAATATGTACCTTGGCGAAATTCTATTGTGCCGACGAAAATTACAATGAATAGCTGCAAGATATTACTTAAATCAGGAACAATTACGAATCCAATAACTTTAACAGCGATCTAAATATAAAATGAAATTCTTTCCAACCGAAAAATTTTGTATCCTATGAATCACAGCTGATATTCGCTGCGTTCCAAGTCTCGCGCCATCACGACGCATTCCGACTTCCTACACTTGATCACTCATCGATGCGCGTGGACTGGACTGACATCGCGCCGCCGAAAGCGACTTCAATCGGATCGGACTTCCCGAAAACACGGTCAAACAACCTACGACATTACGGACAAAAAAAAATACCATTTCAGTTCAAAAGCAGGCCTTAAACACGACTGCTTAAGGCCTGCTTTCACACTAACCTTTGGGATCTAGTATGAAAGGTAAACAATTGAATAAAAATCCTTGCGATAAGGGCTCAACGCAAAGGCCCCTGAAGTGGGCGAAGGACGACCATAAGAAATACGATCTTAATCTTTCTTTTTTTTTTTTTTTTTTATAAGTCGATGCCGCGAATTTTGAACGGACTTTTTACGGAAATAAGGAAAAGGACATGAGGCATACTGCCAAAAAATAAATTTTATCATTAATGGAAACAAACTACCAACAAAACTTCCCCTTTAAGGGAAATCGACAAAACAGCAAAAAAACCACGCTACAGTAGTCCCCCGCCACGCAAGAATTCACGCAGGGAATTCTCTGGACGCCCACGTCCCAACCACACTGCTCCATCGCCAAAACAAACCTACTTTGTAAAAAGCAATTCATAACAAGCCCAAGTAAATGCTTGTCACCCCTGACATCAATTTTAAAATTAAAAGACCCAAAACTTATACTGACTCGACTGTTGAGTTATACAAATGCCAAATTAAAAAAAAAACTGATATAAAATATATAATAATTGACTCTACAGTTACATACTCAATCTAACTAAAAAAAAAAATATTCCAGTAGAAAAATGTATGTGATCGTGTTGAGGTTGACCATACGTTATACTCTTTTCTGTAATTTCTTTACTAAAGCTCTCCCCTTTTAAATAAATCAAACCCGCGTGTCAGTTTTCACATTGCATCGGCTTGTCAGTCCTATTTTATTGTTCTGAAAAAATGCTTGATGGGCACTTGCTTCTTAAGCGAGCGATGTTGGACAAGCCCATGATCTTACCGTGTGATACTTGACAAGCCATGACTAACGAGACACGCTCGACTTCCCTGTACTACTTTAAAATAATTTTAAAAATTTAGACTGTCAATCGATGGAATAGACGTATCTTAATTTGTCTATGCCAACATTACTATTCATGACTATGGTAAAATTGCCAAAAAAATATCAACAACCCGACTACAAAATGTGTCGGCACCCTTACGATACAGATAGAATATGATAAATATGCCAATCTTTATATTTTTTTTTTCTTAAATTACCTCAGTCTAATTCCCTTCAAGCCTCCAGGTAAGACTGACATAAAAGAAAAACATCAAACTAGAGAAACCCCAACACAAACACCCGGATCACATACACAATAAAGCAACCAAATAGATACGCGTAGTACGTAGTAAGATAGAGTAGATGGCGCTAGTGCTGCCTTGTAGTCGTTTGAATCCGCACTACAAGATAGACCGCGCAAGGCGTAAGTAAAATGGTATATCATTCAAGCATCACCCACGACCGTTTGAAATCCGCGCCGTAGGGTAGCACTGTAATGAAACCATAGCCTATTAATCAGGTAAAATTGAAGAAAAATCGTACTATAGTATTTAATTTATGTTATGTAAAATGGTAGTTGGCGCTATAAATGCCCAATGGTCGTTTAAATCCGTACCACAGGGTAGCACCGTGACTACGTAATACGCGGACCCGATGTTAACTGGCGCTTTTACTCCCGTAAGTCGGCTCTTACGACACGCAGAGAGTGAAGTAATGCGGTGTGAGTATTCTTGCACCGCCCACACACGGTGTGCTAAAGAAAAAGAAATAAAAATAAAAATGATAATATAATTTGTAGCGCAGCGCTTTCACGTTAAAATATAAGGCTAAAAGTACTATTTGTAAGCAACCGCACGACACTCACCCCCTGGCAACACTGTTCGTACGAAACCCTAATCACTCCCCGCGTCTATGGATTTGAAGTCTTTCACGTGCCATTTGCCTATAAATTTACCCCTCTCGTCCTCTAGCTCATATACCAGGGGCGAAAGCTTCCTAACTACACGGCAACGCTCGTATTTTGGTGCCAGTTTCGCAGCGAAGTATTTATTCGCGGCGCTCTGTTTATAAGTTCTTTTCCAGACGTAATCGCCAACGTCGAAAGACACATCTCGACGTTTTCGATTATAATACTTAATGTTACGACTGTGAGCCTTAATAAGTGATTCTTGGACTGTTTTATATATGTCTTTGAGGTAACCTAATTTCGAGACATAAGCATCTCTAGGCGCGCAGACTAACTCATTGACATCTTTAAAATCATTATAAATTTTGCCGTCGGCTATAGCTTCGCGACCGTGAACTAGCATAAATGGCGTATAAGATGTGGATTCGTTCATCGAGGTGTTCATTGCGAATTGGATTTTATGTATATTAACGTCCCACGTCCTATGATCGTTGTCCACAAACGATGAGATCGCCGTAATCACGGTACGATTATAACGTTCGACTGGATTTACCTGAGGGCAGTATACTGGCCCCAGGTGTATCTGGGGTATGTTGTATTTTGTATAAAGCGCTTGCAACTCATGACTTACAAATTGTGAACCGTTATCTGAGATCACGGTTTGCGGAATGCCGTGAACTAAAAATACGTGATCTTCGAGACGCTGCGCAATAACCTTCCCTGTCGCTCTTCGCAACGGAAACAACATAACATATTTTGAAAAACAACAAACCACCACTAATAAATACGTGTTTTGCTGCCTCGATAACGGATAGGGTCCACATAAATCGATACTCAAACATTGAAAGGGGCGACAGCAGACTTTGGGTTCTCCCATAAAGCCTGGCGTTGCTTGCGAGCTATGTTTATAAGCGTTACAAGTAGAACACTTTTTAATGAATTCGGCTGTATCCTGGTACATACCAGGCCAAAAATATCTCAATTTTAAGCGTTGATAGGTTTTAGCGACGCCTAGGTGTGCCGCGGTAGGTTTAGAATGATTTTCCTGGATAATCGTCTCTCTCAGTTCCTTGGGCACTACCTCCTTCCATTGGAAATCTCCACTCAGTTTGTTGTTGGATTTAGTAAAACGATAAAGCCTACCATCTACGAGCTGAAAATTAGGACAAGCCCGCGGCTTTTCGGTACAACGTTTAATAATATTTAGATACCAAGGGTCTTCTATTTGTGATATATCTATAGACCCCACAGGCATAGATCGCGAGAGGGCGTCAGGTACAATATTTTGCGAACCACTGCGGTGTTCGATAGTAAAATTATATGGAGACAACCTACAACCCCATCTTGCCAACCGCCCGGCAGGACTTTTAAGATTTAAAAACCATTTCAAGCTTGCGTGATCTGTAATTATGCGGAACGGCCTGTCACTTTCCAGATACGGGCGGAAATGCTCAACAGTTAATACGACCGCCAATGCCTCGCGTTCGGTCGCGGAGTAATTGCGTTCGGCGGGCGCAAGAGAACGGCTAAATACGCAACCGGGTGCTCCTCGCCATCGATCAACTGCGTAAGTGTACCTCCTATTCCGTAATTGGACGCGTCACAGTGAACGGTAAACTCTTTCGTGAAATCTGGACATGTTAAGACAGGAGCATTGGTCAGTGCTAACTTGAGGTCCGCGAATGCACGTTCTGCCTCCGGCGACCAGCTGAACGGAGGGGCACCCTTACGTGTTGACGTCAGCGCGTTTAACGGCCCCGCCCGGTTACTGAAATTTTTAATAAACCGCCTGTAGTAGGATGCCGTACCTAGGAAGCGTTTAACGTCCTTTCTGCAAGTAGGGGTGGGAAAATCTACTATCGCCCTCACCTTATCCGGGTCGGTGCGCAAGCCATATTCATCGACCACGTGCCCAAGATACTTTAGCTGCCTCCTAAAAAATTGGCATTTCCCTAGGTTAATAGTTAAGTTTGCATCTTTTAATTTATTATACACTTTCCGCAATAACTCCAGATGTTCCGTCAAAGTTGAGCTAGTTAATATAATGTCGTCCAAATAACAGCTTACATTATTCGCGAATTCAGGCCCCAAAATCCGGTCCATCAATCGCTGCTGAGTGGCCGGTGCTGATGTCAACCCAAAGCACATAACTTTAAAATGATACAGGCCGCGTGAAGGCACTGTGAATGCGGTCTTTTCACGGCTCTCGACGCCATCTAGCGGAATTTGCCAATAAGCCGATTTTAGATCTATTGTCGAGATGTATTTCGCGTTCTTTAGTTGGTCTAGTATATTAGTCACGTAAGGTAGAGGATAAGCATCGTGTTTAGAAACGGCATTGAGTTTTCGGCTATCCAAGCAAAAGCGAGTCGTTCCGTCCGCCTTCCGCACTAAAGTGACGGGATTATTCCAAGCACTGTTGCTAGGTTCCACCACATCGTCCGCCAGCATTTGATCTAGATGTTTGTTCAGTTCTGCCAACCTATCCGGAGACATCGGGTAGTAGCGCTGTTTAATTGGCGGATGATCACCTGTGTCTATTTTGTGCGTTACTAAGTGCGTCCTACCAAGCCCTTTTTTCTCATCTGAAATACTTTCAAACTCGCGAATAACCTTATTTGCCTGTTCGCGTTCGAACTCCGACAGTGACTCGAAATCGATCAAAATTTTGTCCGTCGTAGTTATCGCACTGACATGCTGATTACCCGGTAAGAACTCACTATCCTTCAACAGTGACAAAACATCTGGCGCTATTTGAAATTCTTTCCAAAAATTTATACCCAACAACAATTCAGTGGAGACTCCTGGAATTACGTAAAATTTTATAATAGCGGTCCGCTCGTCTACTGTGACTGGTAAAAACATATACCCAGTAACAGGTGAAGCTGAACCGTTAGCGGTTTTAATTATATCTAAATCGGTAGATTTGTGGAGAGTGCCCAAATCAGTAAAATATTTGATAGCGTTTCCGCCAATTATAGAAATTTCAGATCCCGAATCCAGCAAAGCTCTAAAATTTATATCATAAATGGTAATTTTTAAGTAGGGTCTGGTATCCCTATTTTGACATACGTGAGTCGGCGACGAGTGACATTGACACTGACGTTTGGAAATGGCACCTGACATTGACGTGTTATTTTTCCCATTTTCATAATAAAAATCTTTCAGGAATTTCAGCCAATGTGTCCACTCTTGCGCTGATGTTTTCGCCCACCGCCGCCGGCTCACGCCTGCGCGTTTTTTGGCGCAGATACAAGCTTATCGGAGGCCTTACGACAATTCAAACAAGTCCTCGCAGTTACATCTTTTTCGCCACATTTATAACAAACGACTCGGAAAGGCGCTTTGCAACTCCTCAACGTATGCCCTGCCACCCTACAGCGCACGCAGAAGTCTGCATTCGGGGCCTGAACTGCGGCTACCTTTGGCGCCGGGCGGCTGTATCTGTAGCAGAGATCCGGAGCCAAAGAAGATGTGCTTGATTTCGGAGGATCAGCAAAGTTATTCGTCCTATCTTTAGCCATCTCAATAAGCCTGCATTTGCGTTTCAAATCAACCCAAGAGTCTGCTGGATACAGGGCCAACTGAGAAGTGTAACAAGGCCTAATGTTATATAAGACAATATTTAATTTATCTTCCTCCGATAGTGGTTTAGATAAACGAATAAAATAATTCTGCATAATACTAAGGTAATTTACTATGCTTTCATCAGATCCCTGAGTGCGAGCCCTAATTTCCTGCATTAATCTATGGTCATAATCTGTAGGCAGATATTCTTCCAATAACAGGGACCTTAATTCGCCCCAATTATTTACTTCGGTATGATTGCCCCGGTACCAGCAAAGAGCTTCATCTGTAAAAAGTTCAGCGGCTGAATTGAACAGTCTGCTTTCAGAAATATTACGGGAGCGACAGAGTTCATCTAATCTCTGTAAAAAAGCCTTCACACAAGTATTACCATTAAAACTAATTCCAAGTTTATGTATAGCCAAAGCGGACTCATTACTTTTCATCGCTTTGATGGGGCTGCCAGGAGGCGAGTGGTTTACATCACCGGCGGGCTCATCCAATACCTGTGCTGGTTGTATAGAGGGCTGTCTCTGCGACAATCCACTCTTGAAGTTATACATTATATTATCCAGTTTATGCAAGATACGGTCTAAATTTTCCCGCATACTATGCAGTTGATCATATGTGACCGTCGATTCAGCCGTAGGATTTAAGCGACTAAGCCTATGAAACAGGTGATGAGCTACCGCTTCCACCCGGTTCAGAGATTTGAGTGAGCACCCCGGCTTGGCAGCCCCCAATATCAAATTGTCTAAGTAAGCTAATTTATCCTTAATTATAGCACATTCAGATACAATATCAAGGTCCACTTCAGCTATTTCATCTGATGGAAGCTCTCTGCTCAGTTTTCTTAACTGGGCTCGAAGATCTGTAACCTTACCCGCTGGTTCAGCGCCCCGAATTTTAGCTTCATACTCCAACTCATCTTTATGTAATAAATGAAACTTTATAGGTCGCTCCTCCTCCATCTTGTAATGAGGAAGGAGAAGAGAAGAAAGTAAATATAGGTATATGGTATATTTAAGAAACTGGCAAGAAAATAGTGCAATTCAAGCCCACTTGAAGTCCCTACTAACTATGTACTATCTATTCACCAACTATGTTTAAAATTGAAATTGTCAAACTAAGTTAGTGGAAAAAAGTAAGTAGGTATATTTAATTTCAATTAACTAGTAAGTAATTTACTTTCTAAATCTGAAAAGTGTATTGTTAAGCAATTCCAGCCAAAACAATACCCCTTTTTTACTATATTTAAGAAATCCTATATATTAACAAGCTGTTACTTTACTACCAATATTATTCTGTAAAGCAAGTGACCCTAGGTACCAATACTCAACTCTCAATGTAAAAAAAAATGAATTAATAAAGTCTTGTCTTTTAAATCAATGTATCAATTATTTTAAACACAGGCTATCCTCTGACAACCCTAAAAATACAGAGCTGCTTTTCTAGTTAAAAAAAAAAGAAGATTTTTATGTATCTGATATCCCACAAGCTAACAAAATTACAATTTGGCAATCCTTCTTGTAGAAAATGCATATACAGTCTTGGACAAATATAATGAATGAATAAATCTCAGTATTTTAACTCAATATAAAAACATAGGTAATGTAATAATCATGCCACTAAAATAACTCCACATCTCTGATATCCGCGGGTTTCCTGTTGAGCTTAATAAAGTTACTTGACCAACAAAAAAAAACAGAAACACAAAAATTGTAGTAAATAATTTATTTCAGGCAATCCTTATGTCTACATAGGTTCGGGCGCCAATTGTTATGTCTTTTTCTCTCTCTTATTGCCTTTTGGCTTAAGAAACAGTAAGTAATATGCTTGTATCTTTTGATATGCTTGTATCTTTTGATAACAAAAATATACATGCCATTTTGGTGTCCGAAACGTTCCTTAACCCCTGTCTTTCCTCTTCCGCCTATTCTTTACCTGGCTTCCATCTGATACGGAATGATCGTGTAAGTTCCTCACATGGAGGGGTGGCCATTTATCTTCGTTCACACATCTCTTTTTCTATCCTTAGTAGATCCTCTCAACCGCCACCTCCCAATAGCGCCGAGCATCTCTTGCTTGAAATTTCCTTATCTCATACTAAACTTCTTCTCGGTGTCTTTTACAGCCCCTCGCTTCGTGTTGACTATTTTGAGTCATTCGAGCAGATCCTGGAAAATTTTGCCCCCTCTTATCCCCACTCTATTATTATGGGTGATTTTAACACATGTCTGAGAAAAGATGACTTTCGCGCTAAAAAACTACAGTCAGTGGTTAACTCATCTAATCTGCACATTCTTCCATTACAGGAAACTCATCATTTTCCCAATTGTACCCCATCACTTCTTGACCTCATAATCGTATCCTCTCCGACCTTTGCTGCAAAGCACGGTCAATATTCTGCAGATGCCTTTTCATATCACGACCTGGTGTATTTGTCATACCGAATTCGACCTCCGAAACTTAAACCTACCGTCAAACTTCAGCGTAGTTTCACTAAGATCAACCATGACCGCCTACTCGAAGACGCTGCGAACATTGACTGGGCTTCGATATTTGCCACAGAAATTGTAGATGAGCAGGTCGCTCTGTTTAATGACCGCCTTACCGAATTATACGATGCACATGCTCCAATCCGGCCTGTAAAAATGAAACATCTTCCTGCGCCCTGGTTGACTGACGAGTTACGTAAATTAATGGCTAGGAAAAACAGGGCAAAAGCCAAATTCAAGTTCGATTCCTCGGAACAAAACGAACGTAGATACAATCGTGTTAGAAACCGCTGCAACACGGCATTAAGGGACGCCCAAAGACGCCACACTCATAATTCCATAGAAAATGAAGAAGATCCTGCCAAGGTGTGGAAATTCTTAAAAACACTTGGAGTTGGCAAATCTCAGAATATCAATAGTCTTAATAATAATCTTGATTTAAATCAGCTTAATATGCACTTCTCCTCGTCTGTGCCTATTGATGGCAACTGTAAAGCTAATACCCTATCCCATCTCTCAAGTCTGCCAACTAACCAAGATTCACTCTTTACTCTTCGTCAATTTGCGGACTGTGATGTTAAGAGAACTATCCTGTCTACTAACTCAAATGCTGTGGGTGCTGATTCCATTAGTCGCAAAATGATCCTTCCCATTATAGATATCCTTACTCCGATCATTACCAAAATCCTGAACACTTCCATTTCAACTGGTGTTTTTCCTACATCCTGGAAAGATGCTAATGTTATCCCGCTTCCTAAAAAACGTAACCCTACTATGCTATCTGAATACCGTCCTATATCTATCCTACCCTTCCTCTCCAAAATCCTTGAAAAACTTGTCTATGGTCAGCTGACTGCCTTTCTCAATGTCAATAATCTTTTTAATCCTTTGCAGTCTGGTTTCCGTAGGGGCCACAGCACCTCCACAGCTTTGGTTAAGATCACAGACGACATACGCCAGGGCATGGAGAATCGCCAACTAACACTGATGACGTTACTTGATTTCAGTAATGCTTTCAGTTCAGTTGACTTCGATATTCTCCTGGGTGTTTTACAGTCTCTTAGCATATCTCCAGCCGCTATTGATTGGTTTCGAAGTTACCTGCTAGGGCGACGGCAGCGCATCCGCCTAGGAGATTCGTCCTCTGAGTGGTGTGGTATCAATGCCGGAGTTCCTCAGGGTGGCGTCTTATCTCCTCTTCTCTTTTCTATTTTTATAAACTCCATTACTCACTCGCTTTCAAGTTCCTATCACCTTTATGCCGATGATCTTCAGATCTACACACAGGCTCCTCTATCCGAACTCTCTAGTGCCATAGCTGCCACTAATTCTGATCTTGCACATATCTATAGCTGGAGTAAGTCTTATGGTCTTACTGTTAACCCCTCTAAGTCACAGTCCATCATTATCGGGAGTCCGTATTTTGTTTCGAGGATCGACTTCGAGCGGTTACCTCCTGTGAAATTTGACAGCACTGTTATTCCTTATTCTAAAACCGTCAGAAATCTCGGTGTTGTCTTTGATGAATGTTTCTCTTGGAGACCACAGGTTGAGGCAGTTAGAAAGAAGGTTTTTGCTGCGTACAGTTCACTCAATCGCCTACGGAACTTTCTACCTACCAGTACTAAAATCACTTTGGCCCAGTCACTTCTGCTATCCATCTTGGACTACGCTGACGTTTGTTATACGGACCTCTCTGAGGAATTGCTGGGCAAATTGGAGCGTCTGCAGAATATGTGCATCAAGTTCATTTTCAACTTACGAAAATTCGACCACGTATCCTCCTTTCGCCAAAAGCTTAATTGGCTCCCTATTCGTCGGCGCAGGGACTTACACACTCTTACGCTCCTGTACTCAATCCTTTTCCTACCAACTTCACCACTTTATCTTAAAGAATCTTTCGACTTTCGATCCTCTTCTTCACAGCGTACTCTGCGTTCTTTTTCTAATCTTACCCTCGATATTCCCCGTCATTCCACTGATTTCCTTTCCTATTCATTCTCTGTGCACGCTGTCCGTTTGTGGAACGCACTTCCAGAAGGCATCCGTAAAGCTCGTACCTTGACATCTTTCAAAGATCAAGTTAGAAGGCATTTCCTTTCTCCCACCTAATACAACTTTTTTCTCATATCTCCCTTTCAACTTATATACTTACTTTTTCTCTTTTCCTTACTTATGTACATCTATATCTATTGTCCTTCTAGTATTTATGCACCCACTCCCCCTTTTTTCCTCTTCCCCTTAATATTTTTCTACTCAAGGTTGCCTGGAAGAGACTGCTACGTAGCAGTAAGGCCGCCTTTTGTGTACTTGTCCATGTTTATTGTTTGCTTCTATGTAATGTCTTTGTCTAGTGTGCAATAAAGCGTTTATTATTATTATTAATAAATAAACTCATGCGAATGACTCACCTTAATGACAACTCAAGGGAAAATAAATAAACACTTAACGTACAGTCAACAGCAAACTACAGTTTTATTGAAATATGGTTGATTCTATACAATAATAAACATCAAACGTTGTAATCGCAGATCTGCAAATTTACACGGTGATTTGACACGAAGAAAAACGAAGCTATGAATCTAATCCTTTTCCCAAGGGGTTATTTTAAAGGCTCCAGCACACCGGATGCGTAAGCGTATGCGTAAGCGTGCACGTAGACGTACCATGACGTTGTAATACCTGAAACTTTATGAGATATGGCACACCGCTTGCGTAACGTACGCGTGCACGTAGACCGATGCGTAACCCTACGCATTGCAGCTCCCATGAGACAACCAGGCTGCGTACTTACGCAGAGCGGAACGCATTGATGACGTTGTACTCAATGGCATTCCCTATTGGACGTCACACCGAACAAATACGAACACGCACGTATCTTTCCTGCGCGTCACTACGCGCGTGATCACGCGCGTGACCACGCGCGTAACCACGCGCGTGACTACGCATTCAGTTGTTTTGTTCGGGTCATGTTCCTATGAAATTTGCTTTTTTTCTTACAAATAGAGAACTTCGTCACTTCTATGAATTTAAACTAGTCATCTAAATTGCTTGATATCACTACATACATTATTATAAAACAAAGTCCCTCACCACGTCTGTCTGTCTGTCTGCGCTTCGCGATAAACTCAAAAACTACTAAACGTATATTCATGCGATTTTTACCAAATGATAGAGTGATTCCTGAGGAAGGTATTAGGTGAATTATAAGTTGAGGTTTTATGTATGTAGAAATATGAAAATGTCGGCAAAAATTAAGCCGCCTGGGAAGCCTAGCATCGAAAGCACTGCATAAACTTGCAGCTCTAACAAAATAAATAATGTATTATGGAATGGGGAATGTCCCAAAAAAATCAAATCAAATCAAAGGTCGCATTTGGCAAAAAAAGGACTTGTGACCCGCCCTCGCTTCGCTTCGGTGTAGTGTGGAATTTAACACGATAACATAATTATAAACCTTCCTCTTGAATCACATCATCAGACATCGTGCACAGGAATTGCAAACATAAAAAGTATGGCTGCCGCAGCGGCTGGGTATATGTCAGTGGGTTACGTGCGTAGCCACGCGCGTGTACACGCGCGTGTCTACGCATCCGGTGTGCCCGCTGGGTACGCAAGGGACAGGCTGCGTTGCGTATGCGTATGCGTAAGCGTAGACGTATGCGTAACTCGGTGTGTCAGGGGGTTACGTGCGTAACTACGCGCGTGTACACGCACGCGTGACCACGCGCGTGTCTACGCATCCGGTGTGCCCAGGCCTTTAAAGGTTAAACTTAAAACTACTCGCAGAGCGTTATGTGGGTAAGGGTTGCCTGCCCTAGGATATCAGAAATGTGGTAATTATCTAACATAAATCTAGCTCGTGTAGGTCGTACTCGAAGGCCTAAGTACGGATAGCTGGATTCTTATACTTCGGTTAGTTTACGGGTTAAAAAGATTTGAGAGTTAACTGGTACCTATTAAAATATCTCGCAGCGAGTCTGTTCAGTAGAGAAACGCTTCGATGGCTGCTTTCTATTAATTATGCCTCGGAGCCGTGGGTGAGAAACCAAAGTCCGGTTTCTTTCAACTTTTTCCGCTTAACTGAGGTTGAATGGACGACAGAGCAGTGGTTGTCTCGTGGCTGGATACGTACGCCACTCTTCACCTGGAATGGTGTGCACAAAAACCATAATTTAACAACGTCGGCCTTAAATGGACTACAACTATTCCATGACGGGGGGGACCCTGCAGCGAATAGCAGAACTGAGGGAAATCTATTCTTGTATGTTCATTCTGACAATAAATATTACTGATCCCTGACTTTTCTGTTAAACTATCCCCTTCACAGCAGACTAATCTACTCGAATCGAATTGAGACATAGAAACATACCGTAGCTCTCAACTTACAAAGTCTCTTTTCACATGAAAAGAACTGAAATTGAAAGTAATAAATAGATAGAGACCCCTTGCAGTAAATACTAGATAATGGATAGCAATAAATTTTGATATACCTGCGGCTCCTTGTAAACAATATATTTTATATGGTTTAGAATCCGGTCAATCAGTATTCCTCCTTCGGTCGGATATCACGACACGAATTAGAACTCTTCTCGGCGGCTTTTATTAGCCAAAACCCTCTGTAAATAACGAACATGATGATAAAAATAAATTTCAAATTCCCACACTGCCAACAGCTGAATGTCTAGGAAATCACAAATATGTACCTTGGCGAAATTCTATTGTGCCGACGAAAATTACAATGAATAGCTGCAAGATATTACTTAAATCAGGAACAATTACGAATCCAATAACTTTAACAGCGATCTCAATATAAAATGAAATTCTTTCCAACCGAAAAATTTTGTATCCTATGAATCACAGCTGATATTCGCTGCGTTCCAAGTCTCGCGCCATCACGACGCATTCCGACTTCCTACACTTGATCACTCATCGATGCGCGTGGACTGGACTGACATCGCGCCGCCGAAAGCGACTTCAATCGGATCGGACTTCCCGAAAACACGGTCAAACAACCTACGACATTACGGACAAAAAAAAATACCATTTCAGTTCAAAAGCAGGCCTTAAACACGACTGCTGAAGGCCTGCTTTCACACTAACCTTTGGGATCTAGTATGAAAGGTAAACAATTGAATAAAAATCCTTGCGATAAGGGCTCAACGCAAAGGCCCCTGAAGTGGGCGAAGGACGACCATAAGAAATACGATCTTAATCTTTCTTTTTTTTTTTTTTTTTATAAGTCGATGCCGCGAATTTTGAACGGACTTTTTACGGAAATAAGGAAAAGGACATGAGGCATACTGCCAAAAAATAAATTTTATCATTAATGGAAACAAACTACCAACAAAACTTCCCCTTTAAGGGAAATCGACAAAACAGCAAAAAAACCACGCTACAAACTAAGCTACCTATTATTTTATTTCTATTCTACCAGTTTCTGAAACTAGAGGTATAACGATTGTGCCTTCATGATCGTCACAATCTTGAGCCTTGGTTGGGGTACCTCTTTTTCACATGTAAGCTACTTCTTCGTATATCTTATTCTAATATAAAGTATTAACATCCTATAACTTTTACTTTCAGGGACGGAAATTAATCGCACAAACAAATTGGTTTTCACAACATTATCAAGGTGGTTTATTTTACAGGTATATTATTTATGATATTATTGAAGCTGCTGTCTGTTGATACTATCAGGAAGTATAGATTTTAAACTTTTAGATTTTTGCATTCACAATGCTATTTTTATATTAAGATGAATAAATAATGAAAAAATATTAGAAAAAATCGACTAACCCGTAGCAACTCAGACGGGATTCGAACCCGCACCCTTGGGATTCCGGCCAATGCACTACCAGGAAGTATAGAGTTTGGTAACAGAAATGGTTTGATTATTTAACAAATAATAATATAGACAGATTAAACACACTTTTTTTTTACAAAAGTGTATAACACAATTTTCAGTATTACAAAATATTGCGTTTATTATTGAATGGACAAAATTGAGCTTATCTCAATTGCGTAGACTTCATTGTTTAAATACAATGGATATCTAAGATTACTTAATACATTTTATTAAATATTTTCCTATTTTATTATTTCTTCTACTTTTTTATCTTAAAAGTTTAACTTTGATTACCTTGTCTATTGCACAAAGAATGCAAACTATACAACAACAAAAAAATATTTAAGAATGTATTATACATATTTATATTAAGTATAATAAACAGTTCATAATCATTTTTTATTTAGAAGAAATTAAATTCTATATGTAATGTAAGTAATAGATTGCTGAAATGAAACATTTAATGATAATGGATTAGACTCGCGTCCAACCAGTTTTAGCACTCGATGTACGCCGATACCTTTATATTCCTAACAAAAAATGTTACTATAGATGTTCCAGGTAACACGGCGAGATAGTCAATGACTCCACTATATTTGCAAAATATTAAAACATATTATCATCGATAATCAAACTGAGTTTTCTAAACCAACCCTGTATATTTTTTTATATATATATATTGTACCAGCCATCTATATAGGTACTGTACGGTGCAACCGTCCATTTTTGCAGATCGGCAATTTATTTAGGTCGATGCAATTTACGTAATTTTATTATTTCCACGACAGTACACGTTTCACCTACAGCACGGCGGACGCGTCCTCACTAGCAATTGTTTTCATATCATTTATCATTTAGTTTAGCAATCTATCAGTTATTAAATCAATTATCAAATCATATCAATTCTTTCTAATTACAAACTAAAGGTGTCTCATACATCTTATTGGTCCTTCGAGCTTTCGATCAAGCGGGATCAGTGCGCGGAGACTGTGAAAAGTGTTCGTGTAAGTGGTTCCAACTCAGCGGACTTTGGACTGCAGTGCAACAAAACCATCAACGTCACCAAGCGCCCAGGCTTAGTACTCAGCTCGGCACCTATTTCGAGCAGCTTCCAGTCGCCACATCTACGACACAGGAGAGCCTCAAGTAAGATCTTTCCTTTTTTACTTGTCATCAATATCAACTATCATCATGGAAGACCTTGTCGCGAGCCAATATCAATTGATGGGGGTGATGGAGCAACTTCTTACTAATTTCAAAAAAGATGGTGCCGACCGGAAAACTCCAACTTATGTTAAAAAACGACTTAGTTCGTTGGAATCGTATTGGCAGGAGTTTCAGCTTAATCATGCAAAACTAAGTGAATTTGGGCAGCACGATCATGAATATTTTATTAAAGACTCTTTTAATGAAACATTAGAACTATACAACAACGCCCGCACCTTCATACTAAGGTATTTGCCAGAACCTAGAGAAAAATCAATGATCAACCCAACGACTCCACAAGCAGCTCCTAGTTCTCTGCAACATCCTTCCTACAGCAATCAGCAATCTCACTTTATTGATCCTCCACGTGAAGAAAAAAGCGGTATAATGTCGCAGGGTACGAGCAGCAAGCTAGAGGAAATGTTAAGAAGACAAAAGAGCAATTTTAAAGCCTTCGCGAGAACATTAGATAACATTAACCTTGAAGTTCTTACGGAGAAGTGGGAATTTGACGATGCCCTAAAATCAATCCAATCACGTTGGTCAGGAATTGATTCCCTTCACTGGCAAATAGACAGTGAAGGCTACGAAGATAACATGGAATACGAAGAAGCATTCAGCAGTTATGAGCAGAGATATAATGAAATAAAAAGGCAAATTAACACCAAGATGTGGTCAGAGTGTCACAGAGAGAAAGCTACTCCGCAAGTAGATGTTCCGATCTTCAGCGGGAATTATCACAGCTGGGTATCATTTAAGGACCTGTTCACAGAGATCATTCATAACAACAGGACCTTACCCAGTGCGCAAAAAATGCAATATCTGAAAAGCAAACTCCGTGGCGAGCCTGAAAAATTAATTCAGCATTTACATGTTACGTCTGACAATTATCAAGTGGCATGGGATATTCTCAATCAAAGATATAACAATAAGAAACTAATATTCAATTCGCATATGAATATTTTAATGAATATCCCTGTTATGCAAGTACAATCATCAATCAACATTAAGCGAATTCATGACTCGACAAATGAGTGTCTAAATGCCATTAAAAACCTAGGGGTCGATGTCACAACCTGGGACCCACTGATTGTTTATCTGATAACTCAGAAACTCGATACGTACACTCATAATGATTATATAGAATCTCTAAAACACCCAAGAGAGTTACCATCGTTACGGGACTTTTTGGAGTTTCTAGAAGCAAAATTTACAGCCCTTGAGTCATCGAAGAGAAAATCAGAAAACAAGATGCAGCATCCACAACCACCACAGCAACATCAATATAATCGGCAAGCTCCTTCGACATCAAACATCAAAAAATATCATGCTTATAAACCATCAGGAAATCAATTCGCAAAAAGTTATAATTCAAATATAAAAGTTTATCGACCTCAACCACATAAATGTGCAGTTTGTAACAAAGATCATGCGATATTTCATTGTGACACCTTTCTCGAATTTCAACCGGACATTAAACAAGAAACAATTAATAAATTATCATTATGCAAGAATTGCCTTTATGACCACAAAGGTAAGGTGTGCTTTTCAATGAAACGATGCCGCCTTTGCAAAGGAGAGCACAATACTTTATTACACGAAGTATTTGGTATTAAATCGAATGTCGCAACAGCAAGCACAAGCAACGAGAAAATATCATCAAAAAATAGCATGACTGCGTTACAGGATGGTACCCAAGAAGTACTGCTAGCAACAGCCCAAATCAAGGTACAAGCAGAAGACGGAAGTGATCACATCTTGCGCTGCCTTATTGATCAAGGCTCGCAGGCGTCCATAATATCAGAAAACGCAGCTCAGTTATTAGGTTTGCGGAGAAAACGTTGTAAGGGCATCATATTAGGAGTAGGTTCTACTGAAAATCACTGTAAGGGGACAATGAACATCACTATCAAATCAATACACGATCAATTTTCTATCAATATCAACGCGTTTATTATGAACAAAGCAGTAAATAACTTACCAAATCAAACATTCAATAAACCTACTTGGCCCTACATACAGCACTTACCACTAGCAGACCCAGAATTCTATCAAAGCCGATCAGTAGACCTCTTGTTGGGCGTCGATGTTTATGCAGCAATCATGATGGACGGAGTGATAAAAATAAATGAATCGATGCCTATAGCACAGCAAACCAGGTTTGGTTGGATTTTGTGCGGAAACGTCAAATCCTTCCAGTGCAATGTCGTGACCCTGAATGTGGACGAAATACAAAAATTCTGGTCCATCGAAGATATCAATGATAACACGGATTTGTCAGAGGAAGATTACCAATGTTTACGGCTATACGAATCAACCACAACCAGACAAGCAGACGGCCGCTACGTGGTACGCCTCCCTCTACATCCAGACATCGAATCAAAATTAGGACAATCAAAAACAAGAGCAGTTGCGCAATTTTATCAAATTGAAAAGAAGTTTTGTAGAGAAGAAAAATTTGCTATGGATTATAAATCATTTATGACAGAATATTTTAATTTAAACCACATGCGCTTAGCGTTGAGTAATCAGACACCTAGTTATTACATGCCGCACCACGGCGTTCGGCGCGCTGAGTCGACAACTACGTCACTGCGCGTCGTGTTCAATGCGTCACAACCAACATCAAATGGGCTCAGCTTAAATGATCTAATGTTTAGGGGTCCAAATATACAACAAGATCTCATGCTTCTGATTGTTAAGTGGCGACAGTACAAATACGCAATTACTGCCGATATTGAAAAAATGTTCCGGCAAATCATGATTCACGAAGAAGATCAAAAATATCAGAAAATCATATGGCGTGAGTCACAATATCAACCCTTACAAGAATTTCAATTATTGAGCGTCACTTACGGGACCAAGGCCGCCCCGTTCTTAGCTATGCAAACTTTAAAACAATTAGCTAATGATGAAGGTCATCGATTCCCGGAAGCAGCCAAGGCCGTTAAGGAACAGTTCTATATGGACGACCTTTTAGCAGGCGGGTACAAAATTGAATCTACAAAACAACTGCAATCTGATCTAACGACTCTCCTCAAGTTGGGCGGCTTTAACTTACGCAAATGGTCGTCCAATGAATCAGAAGTACTAACTAATATCAAATGCAATCAGACCCAACACGAAAACTTTGATTTTAAACACCAGGAATCAACAAAAACGTTGGGTTTAACTTGGAACTCCAAGGACGACAGTTTCACCTTTCAATGCAAAATGTCTCAGCCGACCTCAAACAAACTCACAAAAAGAGCCTTATTAGGCGAAATCTCTAAAGTTTTCGATCCACTCGGTTGGTTATCTCCAGTGGTAGTCCAGTTAAAATTATTATTTCAAAATGTTTGGCTTATTGATTTAAAATGGGATGACGTCGTACCAGAAAACATACATACAGAGTGGTTGAAATTAAGATCAGACATAGAAAACATCAATCAAGTCAAGGTGCCCAGGTGGTTACAGTGCGAGCAAGAAGATTCTGTGCAATTACATGGCTTTTGTGACGCTTCGACAAAAGCTTACGCTTGCGTCATTTATGCAAGGATCTTGAAACGTAACAAAGCAACAGCATCAGTTACTCTCTTGGCTGCAAAAACCAAGTTAGTACCTACAACTAAGAAAGCAAAAGATACTGCCAATAATGAACATGTATCCCTCCCTAGATTGGAGCTGTGTGGAGCCCAAATTTTGGCAAAATTAATGAGCAAGGTTATGGAAGGATTAACAAATCATAAAATTGAAATTTATGGCTGGTGCGACTCCACAGCAGTGTTGGGCTGGCTACACGGCGAACCAAGTAGATGGAAACCGTTTGTAGCTAATAGAGTTAAAATTATCACCGAAAAAATGACCCCGCAATGCTGGAATTATATCAAATCAAATGAAAACCCTGCGGACTGCGCTAGCCGCGGAATGACTGTCTCACAGTTACATGAACATCAATTATGGTGGAAGGGACCCTCGTGGCTACAGTCATTTGACAAACAAAATTTCACCCAGGAGATAATACCTGTTACTAACTTAGAAGTAAAGAAAAATCAAACAAATGTAGCTCAATGTAATCAAACCACCGACAACAATATAATAACAAGTTTATTATGCAAATACAGCAATTTTACGCAACTCACACGCGCAGTATCGTGGTTATTGCGACCTTTTTCACGTAATCAACCAAAACCAGGATATTTAACGAATAAAGAGTTGGAATTAGCAGAGATTAAAATTATAAAGTATGTACAGCTATGTGAATTTGCTGAAGATATTAAAAATTTACGTAAAAACGGGACAGTCACATCTAAAAGCAGATTAGCATGCTTAAACCCATTTTTAGATACAGATGGGGTTTTAAGAGTCGGAGGGAGGCTAAAATCATCTCACCTTGAATTTGAAATGAAACATCCCAGAATTATGCCATATCGGCATGTTGTGACGTCACTACTAATTGATCAAGCCCATAAACAAACGTTTCACGGAGGCGCCCGTCTCACTCATTCAAAATTACGCCAAAAATATTGGATTATATCAGGAAATAGAGCAGTAAAATTTCATATCATTAAATGTGTTTTATGCAAACGGCACAAACCAATGAAACACCATCAAATAATGGGCGACCTTCCCGAATCAAGGACGACACCGACCCGAAGCTTTTACTACACAGGCGTTGATCTAACAGGCCATTATGAAGTTAAAGCAAGTAGGGGTCGCGGTATCAAGACATCAAAGGGGTATGTGGCCGTCTTCGTGTGTATGGTTACGAAGGCCGCCCACTTGGAGTTGCTGTCAGACCTTACAGCATCATCATTTTTAGCAGCGCTGCGCAGAATGGCAGCGAGAAGAGGCACCCCGCGTCACCTTTACAGCGACAACGGGACCAACTTCACGAAAGCAGCAAAAATACTATCAAGTGAATTAAAATCTATCATTACAAATGAATTTCTCTCGGAAGTTAGTGAGATGCAAATAACGTGGCATTTTAATGCCCCTTCATGGCCTAGTGCTGGTGGGTTGTGGGAGGCGGCAGTGAAGAGTTTAAAACATCATTTGCGAAGAGTACTAGGTGAACAAAAACTCACCTTTGAGGAGTTCCAAACTTTACTGTCGCAACTTGAAGCCTGCCTCAACTCCAGGCCATTATGTGCGCTAACAGAAGACCCAGATGACATCGACTACCTTACTCCGTCTCATTTTTTAGCATCGGGTCCGAATTTAACCATCATCGAAACTGAGACGGATGAGAGAACAAGATGGCAACTGACCCAAAAATTGACGAGCGACATCTGGCGAAGATGGCGCACGGAGTACCTGACACAGTTGACACCACGTAGCAAGTGGCGGCGATCACAGCCAAATATTGAAATCAATGATATCGTTATCATACACGACGCCAACCTGCCTCCGGGAAAGTGGTCTTTAGGCAGAGTCGTTGACACACACCCCGGCACCGACGGTTATGTGCGTGTCGTGAGTGTGAAAACAAAAAACGGTATTCTAAAACGACCAATCATCAAATTGTCAGTACTACCGGTCAATAATCAAGATACAAAATCAAATCATGACACTCAGAAGACGTTGCCACCTGATGAAAATCACCCGACATCATCCACCCGAGATCAGCCTGAAATTCGAGCCGAAAACAATCAACCTACGGCACCTGTCGAAATTAAACGCACAAAGCGTAAAATTACTAGAAATGGCATTCAAGTAAATTTTATATCCATACTTATGACACTTATGTTATTCTTAGTATCAACTGTGCAAGGCGCCTACAACATAACAAATATAGAAAACAGCAAAGGTCTATATTTCGACAAATTATCTAACTTGCGCTTAATTCGAGACGAATGGAAGATGATAATTTATTATGATATGGACCCGTATTGGCAAGGCTCTAAACTGCTTAACAAATACATCAGCCACCTTGAAAGCATATGTTCTAAGCTGCAAAAACAACAACAATGCGACGTAATCTTATTACAATTACGTCACGGTAGTACGGAGTTACAATATAACGATCAGCTGTTACTTGGTCAGCGTTCTGCGACGGGAATACGAGTACGACGCGGCCTTATCAATGGAATAGGCAGCGTAGCGCACGCGCTATTCGGCATTCTGGATGATGATTTCGCAATACAATATCAGAAGGACATTGACCTTATCAGAGAAAATCAACAGCATCTTGTAAAATTATATAAGAATCAGACATCAGTCATAGAAGCGCAGTTTAATTTTTTGAAAAGATTAGAAACATCTATGGATCAACAATATAAGCTTTTCAATCAACATATCATGAAGCTAGAAAAAGAAAAAATCGTTATAATAAATGAAATTGAATGGCTACGAGCCACTAACGAGTTTACCTTATCATCCATAATAGCAAATAATATATTGTCAGATTTGAAAAAACTCCAAAATATTTTACTCGACACAATCACAGATATATATCATGGAAAATTCGATATTCATATCATATCCCCTGACCAACTAAAGGACGAACTCAGCTTAATCTCTGGACACTTATCAAAGGAAATATCTCTCCCTATAGATGACATTCATAATGGCATTTCGAAATTATATCATTTATTAAGAGTTAAAGCGAAAATCACCGATCAGTATCTTTTATTAGAAGTCAAAATCCCTTTAATTACTCGCGAAGGCTATGATATATACAGAATTTTACCAATACCACAATTAGTAGATGACAGCAAGATGATCAGCATAATACCTATCTCTGAGTACATAGCAATGAATATTCAAAAGGATTCGTATATGCCCATGTCTGAAACTGATGTACATAATTGCCTACATGTGGATTCGAGCACGTCATTTTGTGAATTACAAGGGCCTGTGTATCATATGCGAGAAGATAAAAATCTTTGCTTTAAAAATATATCAACAGATAAGTGCCAAGTTAGTACTAGCTCTTGCAAAAACACATGGAGCGCGCTCAATAAAATAAATACTTACTTATTTTATTGTTGCGAAAAATGCACACTGCGACTTATGTGCGGCGCCGGCGGTCAAGTTTCAACCGAGCGACTCAGCAAGGCCGGCGTACTATCTATCGGGAATGATTGTGTAATAAAGGGCGATTCCTTTATGATCCACTCTCACAATCGTCAAAGCAACGAAATGAAAACACAACCCGATTTCATCAATATAGATATTCCTCCTATCAATGACATAATTAATTTGACAGTACCTATCGACCTTGAGATCGATCAGAAACTGGAAAAAGATCAAAGAGATCGTCAGATATCATTAAAGGAGATCGACCATAGCATCCAGGAAATGAAAAATTCGGATGTAGATTTGAAACAAATGTCATATCACGATGTACATCATTATATCGTGATATACGTATTAGTCGGGATTTGTGGAGCAACAGCAGCAGTGTTCCTGTGGAGGCGAGTGCAGGCGCACCGCCAACGCCGCGGCCGGGCGCAGGCGCCGCTGGACGCCGTGATGCTGGAGCACCAGCGGCAGCCGCGCCCGGCGCCACGTCTGTCACTTCACGACATCGCAAGTGCAAGTGTTAGTGCCAGTGCGAGTGATAGTGTTTGTGAACAACCTAAATTATCAGTGCAATGTGAAAACCCTATAGGGTTAGAGCAAAGTGCGCGAGTGATCGATAAAGCGACTTCCCCAGTTTTTAAGTCGCCTAACTTTACCGATGTTCGTTTAAGCAATAGAAATAATTAATCATTCATATCATAACTAACCATATTTTAAGAATAAATGGAATCAGCTTGTTATTAGTTTTAGATATCATCATTTTAGTAACAAAATCATTTCATCTCATCTCCTCTCGCGGCCGGGAGTATGTACGGTGCAACCGTCCATTTTTGCAGATCGGCAATTTATTTAGGTCGATGCAATTTACGTAATTTTATTATTTCCACGACAGTACACGTTTCACCTACAGCACGGCGGACGCGTCCTCACTAGCAATTGTTTTCATATCATTTATCATTTAGTTTAGCAATCTATCAGTTATTAAATCAATTATCAAATCATATCAATTCTTTCTAATTACAAACTAAAGGTGTCTCATACAGGTACCGTTTTTAGTACATGTAATCATGTGAAACGTTCAGAATTATGTTAAATGGTAGTATTTTCTTTTTTTAAAGTCTAATACGCAAGAAATGATATTTCCATTTTCTTATTATAATGCTTTAAACATCTACATGTGTTAATATACTAATATCGAGGACGAATCTGAAGTATAATTAATGATTAAACGAACTTACCTGTAAGTGAAGTTCTATCATAATTATACGAAGGATTCGTCCGAAGATATTAGTATAGAGTCCCACCCTCCCTACACATTATTGTAAATTACAATAACTGTTTACCCACTGAAGAAAATGAGGAAATATCATAGGATTTGGACTTTAAACGAAATGAAGTGGTTGGCGTGTAGTAGTGACGGGGCAAACTTGGACCGGAAATGTCAAAATATATGTCAATTTTAAGTCGAAAACCTTTTCTGTTTAGGTTTTTTAGGTTATTACTTTAAAATAACGTGCTAAGTGGTGATACGTACGCAAGCGGTACTACATGTGTTAATATACTAATATCTTCGGACGAATCCTTAGTATAATTATGATAGAACTTCACTTACAGGTAAGTTCGTTTAATCATTAAATATTTGTTAATCTTTATTAGAATTTCAAATAAAGGTATCGTGGAGCCATGGTGTCTTGTGATGTAAGTAATTGTGATGTGATAAAAAGAAACAATCCAAGTAATCACACTTTTCAAAGGTAAATAAGATTTTGCCACACATTTCTCTAAAACCAAATTTTGCTACATTTATTCGTTTATCGACGAAGAAAACAGTATGGAACATAGTTTGTTAATTTCCTTTGTCATAATATAGTCATATTTTATGTATGTAAGTCATATTTTGTGTATGTAAGTCATATTTTACGTATCTCATATGTAATGTATACATTCTTTGGCATTATATTTCTATGGTGCCGACAATCATCGTCCTACTTACTTTGTTCGATAGCATAGTGCCGACGTGGTTTTGTTTCCGTTCTGTTCTTTGAAGTTTTCGTTTTCCTCAGAGATTTTTTTCTACGACTGCCCAAAAAAATAAAAGTGTATTGTGTTCAGAATCTGTGTGTGCCAAGAATGCTCTAAAAATTAATTAACAAGTGTTATTGCAGTCGGGGGACCTCTTTGATTAAAGTTGTTCCACAGAACGAACGGTCTTCCAACTGCAATGACACTTGTTATTTACATTTTTGTACGTTTTTGACAGGGCTGTCGTGTTTTTAATATTTATAAAAAAAATTAATTTCTTCTTTAAATGTTACAGAATTCGTAGATGTATTTTATTTAGGACTGTACCTGAACGTCAACGTACAAAAGATACTTTTTATTTTGCACGGCAAAAACAATTACTTGAAGTTTACAAACAAACATTGGCAGATTCATGTGATTATCCTTTAAAAGACAAAGTACGATGCCGTGTGTACGAGCACTAAAAGTACGTTTTAATTATAACGAGGCCGGAGTTCCAGCGGCCGGACACGGCGCCGGACCGGCTGATCTGATAAGCCTGATTGATGTACCGCCCGCCGGACCGGCCGACAACCGCGACTAAGACATCTCCGACACGATTATATTACCATTTTATGGGAAACCACTACCACTTGCCAGAACATTGTTAATTAAAACTTCAACTTTGTAATAATTATAAAAACTCCGGCCCTACCTAATGGGGAGGCGAAGGCAAAGTGAATTACAGATGGCGCTTCAGTCTTTGGAACAATTGTCAGTTTGAGCTTATATTGTCTTGACTGTGTATTACGTGATTTTACTTTCTTAGATTGTATTTTTTTCGATTTTGCGGACAAACAATGTATTCTATGCTAACTTTAGCTCAGATAAAAGAAGAATTACGGAAAAGTAAAGCCAAAACATCAGACAAGAAAGTTTATAGCAACTTACAAAAAATTGCTAACAAGCATTACATTTCTTTAAATTTCGTGTAAGATTTACAAGTAATCTTTTTATTTCAGATTAGAAGCATATGATTTAAATTTTAACAAAGCAACTGAGTGTGAATTTCCGTGTTTATAGTTGCCTCATGATACCCTCTGTGCAATAGTAATTTCAGGTTTCTGTACTGGAATTTCTGTACCATCCAAAATTACACGAACCGTTTTATCATATTTATCTTATTATTCTAAGTTTCTTGAATGACTCTGGCATATAAAATTCTTTGGCCCCAATATTGGGCTTATTCCATATTTGATATACCTATCAAATTCATCCAAGTTATAAATATGCTAGAAACTGCTGAGGTTGAAATATCTTAATATATAAAATCGTAAACTGAATGACTGACTGACTGACTGACTGACTGACTGACTGACTGATCTATCAACGCACAGCCCAAACCGCTGGACCTAGAGACTTGAAATTTTGCACACAGATACTTTATACAGTGTAGGCATCCACTAAGGAAGGATTTTTGAAAATTCCATCCCTAAGGGGATGAAATAAGGGATGAAAGTTTGTATGAAAGTCCCTCAGTTTTGAAGCTAGAATCTTCCAATTTTGTGTTTAGGCTGACGATTGAAAATTAATAAATACGGGTCTCAGCGTTTTTCAAAATTCTACCCCCGAAGGGGTCAAAAGGGGGATGAAGTTGTGTATTAAAGAAAATCCTTCATTTTCGAAGTAAAAATCGCTAAATTTATAATTTAGGCTTATGGATAGAAATCTAAAGCAACGTATATTGTTTTTGTAAGGATTTCAACTCCAAAGGGGATGAAATGGGGGTGAAAAGGGTTAAAAAAAACCTAAAAATAGATATGGATGTCGTTATCGGGGTTTTGTGGGATGATGATTGCAAAAATGACATTTATTTTGAAGTCCAACCACGGTGGACATGATTTAACCCCTAAAGGGGTGAAAATGGGGTCCAAATTTTGTATGGAAAAATAATATAAAATAGACATTACAACTTTAAACTTCGTAGGAGCACATCTAAAAATAAATAGGCAAATATATATTTTGTTATTTTGAAAATCAACCCCTTAGGGGGTAAATGGGGTGAGTAAACATAAAAATCGATATTGATGTCGTTATTGGGGTTTTCTGGGATGACGATTGCAAAAATGACATTTATTTTGAAGTCCAACACGGTGGACATGATTTAACCCCTAACGGGGTGAAAATGGGGTCCAAATTTTGTATGAAAAAATAATATAAAATAGACATTACAACTTTAAACTTCGTAGGAGCACATCTAAAAATAAATAGGCAAATATATATTTTGTTATTTTGTAAATCAACCCCTTAGGGGGTAAATGGGGTGAGTAAACATTAAAATCGATATAGATGTCGTTATTGGGGTTTTCTGGGATGACGATTGCAAAACTGACATTTATTTTGAAGCCCAACACGGTGGAAATGATTTAACCCCTAAAGGGGTAAAAATGGGGTTCAAATTTTGTATGGAAAAAGAATACAAAATCGAAATTACAACTTTAAAATTCGTAGGAGCACGTCTAAATATATATTTTGGGATTTTGAAAATCAACCCCTTAGAGGGTAAGTGGGGTGAGTAACATAAAAATCGATATGGATGTCGTTTTTGAGGTTTTATGGGATGGTGATTGCGAAAATTAGATTTATTTTGAAGTCCAACGCGGTGGACATGACACATATGGACCTGGACCTAGACATGCACATCCAGGGAACGGGAACGGGAACCGGAACGGGCACGGGCACGGGAACGGGAACGGAACGGAACGGAACGGAAAGGAACGGAACGGAACGGAACGGAACGGAACGGAACGGAACGGAACGGAACGGAACGGAACGGAACGGAACGGACCGGACTGGAACGGAACGGAACGGAACGGAGCGGAGCGGAGCGGAACGGAACGGAACGGAACGGGAACGAGACGGCAACGGGAACCGGAACGGGCACGGGCACGGGAACGGGAACGGAACGGAACGGAACGGAACGGAACGGAACGGAACGGAACGGAACGGAACGGAACGGAACGGAACGGAACGAAACGGAACGGAACGGAACGGAACGGAACGGAACGGAACGGAACGGAACGGAACGGAACGGAACGGAACGTACCGGACTGGAACGGAACGGAACGGAACGGAACGGAACAGAGCGGAGCGGAACGGAACGGAACGGAACGGGAACGAGACGGCAACGGGAACTAGAACGGGAGGGGTACGGGAACGGGAACGGAAGGTGTACGGGACGAGTACAGGACGGGATCGGACGGGAACGGAACAGGAACGGAACGAAACGGGAATGAAACAGGAACGTAACGGGAACGGAACGGGAACGAAACAGGAACGAAACTGGAATGAAACGGGAACGGAACGGGAATAGAACAGGATGGGAACGGGAACAAGAACCGGACGGGAATGGAACGGGAACAAGAACGGGAACGTAAGGCGTACGGGACGGTTAGGGGACGTTTACGGGACGGGAACGCAGCGGGAACGGAACGGGAATGGGAACGGGAAAGAAACGTGAACGGAACGGGAATATAACGGGAACGGGAACGAGAACAGGATGGGAACGGGACAGGAAACGGAAGGGGTACGGGACGGTTACGGGACGTTTACGGGACGGGAACGCAAACGGGACGGGAACGGAACGGGAACGGGGAACGGGGAACGGGGAACGGGGAACGGGGAACGGGGAACGGGGAACGGGGAACGGGGAACGGGGAACGGGGAACGGGGAACGGGGAACGGGAACGGGAGCGGGAGCGGGAGCGGGAACGGAAACGGGAACTGGAAGCCTTGTGCGAGGCCCGCCACACGCGGCAAATGTCTTGCCTCGCGAGGCAGCGCGCTTGATGGGGACTCGCCTAATCGCGTAAAAATGGCTGGCCGGATCCTGGTTGAAGGTTCCTTAAAAGGATTTCGTCTAATATCCACGCGGACGAAGTCGCGGGCAGAAGCTAGTTAAAGTACAAAGCTGTTATAATTCAAATGTTGTTTTATTTTGGCGAAGTTTCATCAAATTCATGAAACATTCCTTTTGATTTATAATGTTTCTCAGGCTCAGCAAAGGAGAAAATCGAGGGAAAAGCATATTTTTTTTGATATTTTTATGCCCACAATTTTTTTTGTTACTGGGAAATCGATGAACTCCAATATTTTACAAGTTACATGCATAACAATGCGGCATTTTCTCAGTATAAAATTAAAAAGTGCAATACTCCAAGAGATTCCCATATGTTTTGACACTTTCTTTGAGGCGGCCGGGTACCAAAGACCAGACGCCACCTATCGGGATAAAATTGCGCTTTTCCTCCCCATTGAAAAGTTTTAATTATCGTAGTAACGGTCAGGAGATAAAGTACAGAAAATAGTAATTGTGTGTTATCCTAGATTGGAATTTAGGAAAACACACAACATTTTATAATTATAAATTTTTGACGACCTCCGTGGTCGAGTGGTTTGCACGCCGGTTTTCAAGGCGTCACCATCTCTTCAGGTCCCGGGTTCGATCCCCGGCTGGGTCAATGTAGAAAATGAACTTTTCAATATTGTCTCAGGTCTGGGTGTTTGTCATACCACCGTTGTTTCTGATTTCCATAACACAAGTGCTATAGCTACCTACTTACTTTGGAATTGGAGCAATGTATGTGATGTTGTCAAATATTTATTTTTATTTATTTTTATTTTATTTTTAATTGGGTGACTGGAAATAATAAAGGTGACTGTTAATGGGATACTTCAATACTAAACCCGGCAGGGTTTATTTTGTTTGAGACAAAATAACCTAACGCGCGACAAACTGTGGATTACAAAAATACGCTAAACAAGCAACTAGGTTACATGTGGGAGATTAAGTTTTCAGTGAAAACTCTAAATTAGTGACAAAAATACTAAGTGGGCAACTATTATTATTACCAAGTAGGTATACATATAACTGATTTAAGCTGCCCAACATGGTATTTTGTCATCTCAATCAGGTTAATAGTCGCCTTAATTAAATAAAATATATGCCCAATTTTAAATATTTTGTGAGCTCTCAGGTTGTCGCCCAAATAGAAATTCGGTCGCCCTTTCTGAATAACTAGTTACTCAATTTGTATTAAAAAGTTGCCCATTTTCAATATTTGTAGTCGCTCTCAATCCGTCACCCACATAGTATTTCAATACGCTATATTTCAGTGTTTTTGATACCCAAAATGGGAATTTATTGTTACCCGATTAAATACCACCCAATGTTATATAAGGTACAAGATAGGTTTTTTAGATACCAATAAAATATGCAGTTCAAAAATGAAATACGTAATCTTTACGAGTTACTTAATTACTTTAGAAACTAAATTTGATGAACATGATCACCCATCAAAGCACCAACTGATGAATACAAACGTTATTTTTGTGCAACATAAATTATTCTGAATTCTGTCCATTCGCTAAAACGTGGTAGAAGGATTGGAATTCCGGAAATAAATCACCATCGCGATAAACCAGTTCTCACTTCCGCTGTTTGTTAAACTGAGGTTTAAATACTGGTTAGATTTAACAACAGGTCGAAACGATGTCCGTAAATATTAATAAAATAAATTCCATAGAACCTGAAAGAATTCGTTATTCAAATTCCAGCCAGTTATTGGAAAAAGGTCGAAGATCTTCCCTATTACTCATATTTTTTTATAGAGGGCTCCACACTCGCGCCGCGAAAGCCCGCGAAGGCCGCGAACTGCGAGTGTGGAGGGTTTCGCGTCTTCGCGTTCGCGCTTCGCGGTGTTCCCCGTCCGGTGGCGGTTTTTGGTCCGCGTCAAAAGCTGGCTCCACACTCGCGCGCGAACCGCGGCCGCAAATCACGGGCGCGGTTCGCGCATGAAAACGGTGCGAAAAATATACCCCTCCAGACTCGCGCGTGAACCGCGGCCGTGAATCACGGCAACCTTAGTTCGGCACACAAGTCCTTTGACGCGGACCAAAAAACCGCCACCGGACGGGGAACGCCGCGAAGCGCGAACGCGAAGCCGCGAGTCCCAGACGCGAAGCCGCGAAACCCTCCACACTCGCGGTTCGCGGCCTTCGCGGGCTTTCGCGGCGCGAGTGTGGAGCCCTCTAAAGGACTTGTGTGCCGAACTAATGTTGCCGTCATTCGCGGCCACGGTTCACGCGCGAGTCTAGAGGGCTATATTTTTCGCACCGTTTTCATGCGCGAACCGCGCCCGTGATTCGCGGCCGCGGTTCGCGCGCGAGTGTGGAGCCGGCTTATCATAAATCATAAAAACATTTTACTGCTCGATATTTCCGGTAAAATATAATATTCTTCTGATATTGTACATACCATTTTATGATTCAAGAATTTGAGCGCCGATCTTAATTTCTCATCATGTAAGGAATATTAGAGAATCCTTTTTGCCATAAAAGTGAGTGATCAACTAGTATTTCTTATTAGGATCCATCTTAAAGCAATGAATTTATTTCAAGGGGATTCTTCAACTAAATTTCAAACAAAACAGGTTTTGATTTTTGTTTTATTTGATTTTCTTCGATTATCTATCTACCTGAGGATATAGCACGTATATAATATAAAGCAATAACAAAGCTGAAATGTGGCACATGCCTTGATTTCACCATTATTATGCTTCGACTGGCTCTGATGATCGAAGTTTATTTCAGAAGAAACTATAAACCGGCTTGTTTCTATTTTTGTTTATCGAAATCTGTCTCAGGGTTGTTGAGACTTAAACCGACTCAGCCGTAATACCCTATTAAGTAACCGAGTCACAAGGCCTAAGCGAGATTTACAGCCCTTATTTATCCAGTCTATTTGCCCGTATCTATGAATACCATCGGCTCACAAATCGATCTCCCAATCGAGCACAAACTTTTAATTGATTCGATTTCCAGCCTCCCAGACGAGCGATTTGTTTATGAATTCTTATCATGATCCTATTATGATGCAGATTAAAACCAGCCCTACTTTTTTACCGATTTTCGGCGAATCCTTGTTTTAATTTGTTCCCTGCGAACAATTTTAGCTCGCTGATGAAATTTGCTGAACAATTGACAACATTTAATTTTGAGAAAGTACTAAAATTAGAAAACCATTTCGAGATTTTAGTGTTTTAAGCTCGTATTTTTTTCAGAATTTTTAGATCGGTATTTTGTACGTAAATTACAAAAATCTAAAATCTAGACCATATAGGGAGACTGAGTTGAGTCTCTTTGCCTTCTATTTAAAAAAAAACAGTGGCGCCAGCTTAGGGTAATTTACCCTAGACTTAGGGTAAACATTATCCGGCACTAAAAGAGCACATTGCCCGTTCGAGTAATTTTTTAAATCCCGAAATTGAAATTACAGCAAACCAATGAATATAATTAAATACAAGAAGAATATTTCTTTCCACTATTTCTTCCCTGGTCCTTAGGGATACCAGAGGCCGTACTCTGAGCTCTTTTAGCAACCTCAAAGTGATGTTGTTATGGAGACAGAGCTATACATCGCGTATAGCGCACTCTCAATCACAACATCGCTTCGATATTACTTTTGACAGTCATTGTATGGGGGCTTTTAGTTGAAACAGTTTTTAGAAAGCGACATCTATAGAAAAAATTACCCACCTCTTCTTAAAAAACTTACTCATACCCCTTTAGGCTAAGCCTTTAGGTACTACAATATTTTACTATAGTTGTTATTGGGGTAGTATTATGTTTTTTATTTATTATAAAACATAATCTGGACCGCGTTATTATTTGTGTCAACGATTAGTTAGGGAAGGTTTAGATATGTGTAACTGGAATAACTTAACTGAAATTGAGTGTCCATTAATGTTATATGATAAAATATGTAGTGTCTTTGAGAGTGTGTATGAAAGTAGTCGTAAGTTGCAGACAGGCTTTGATAACAAGAAAAAACTATTTAAGCAGCCTTGGATTATTAAAAAACTTTATTATATGATTGTTAAGAGGGATAGACTGTTTCGTATTTGGAAAGCATCACCGAGAAATATGAACAAACGATTGGAGTATACACGATTCAGAAATAAGGTAAATAAGTTAATTAATTATGCTTAAAATAAATATAGACGGGGTTTGCTTACGAGTTGTACTTAATGGTCATTATAGAAAAAATTGGGTGAAAATTAATGAATGAACGGGCCGGGTGAAACCTGAGCTAGACGATGTGATAATTAAACATTTAGGCAAAACAAACAGTCTTAGCAATATATGCAATCAATTTACAATCACTTTTACAAAGGAAATTTTGGAGATTAAGCACTATTGCAACATTAAATTTTTAGATAGAAAAGTTTATGTTAAAGAAAGTGAAGTTTCGTTCGGATATAGGAAAGTAAGTAGTTTACAGATAAAAAGAATAATTAAAGAACTTGACTGTCATAAAGCACCAGGAATAGATAAAATTAGATCACAAGATATTAAATATTTAATGGAAAAAATTGTCCTTTATTGGCGAAATTTATTAATATGTGTATGGAAAATGGGGTTTATCCGGAACAATTAAAAAAGGTATAATTCGACCGATACACAAAAAGGGTACTTATACCGATTATACGAATTATAGACCTGTTGCAATAATGTCTATTTATTTATTTATTTAAGTCTATAATCAATAAGATTATGGAAAAGATTATAGTTGAGCAAATTTCAGAATTTCTAGAAAAACATAACATATTATCTGATGCTCAACATGGCTTCAGGAAAGGTAGGAGTACTAGTACTGCTCTAGGCTGCTTTGCGGACACTATAAACAAAAGTCTAGACTCAGGGCACCTAGTGCTCGTCTTTTTCATAGACTACAAAAAAGCATTCGATACCCTGGATCATAATATTCTACTCCAAGCTATGAGAGAATGTGGCATTAGAGGCCCTGTTAACGACTGGTTTAAGGGTTACTTGAGTAAACGTACTATGTGCACAGTTGTAGCAGGTCAAGCGGGATCAGAGGCTGAAGTGGAGTTGGGCGTACCAACTGGCTCAGTCTATGGCCCCGTTGCATGTCAATAGTGTGGCCAATGTTGTTCAACGCTGTAAAGTTTTTATGTATGCGGATGACATGTGCCTTATTTATACATCTAAGAACCCTAAAGAGCTATCTGAAAACACAGAAATTGATCTAGAAAATGTTACTAAATGGGCACACGACAACGGTATAATTATCAATGTAGCGAAAACAAACAGCATGCTAATACATTCACCATACAACCAAGTAGCCAAAACTTTAGATCAGAACACATTAAGTATCATTAGGCATACATACGAATGTTTACATGACAACAAGTATTTATGTAATTGTGAAAAAATTGAATTGGTACAAAATTTTAGATATTTAGGCCTAGAAATAGATAGACACTTTAATTTTAAAACGCATATTGAACAGGTCTGCAACAAGCTCAGGTATTTTATTAGTTAGTTTTTCCAATTGTTTAAGATACTAGATAAACGAACACTACTAATGGTATACTATGCTCTTGCCGACTCACTTATAAGCTATGGTTTAGGTGTTTATGGTCAAACTTACCACACATACTTACAGGAAATAAAAAAAATACAAATACGGTTATTGAAATTTATAGTAGATAAAAACACTAAATTAAAATGTAAAAAGGACTACAATCAGTTATTTAATATATGTAAGGTATTACCAGTACACAAAAAGGTGGAGTATTTAATAGCTATAGAAAACTATTATAATCAAGAGAATAGAACCTTAATTGAAAATAAGTACAATACTAGAAGGGTTAGAGAAAGGAAATTAATTGTACCCAGTGCTAAAAATAATTATGGACAAAGAACAAATAAGTATATTATACCAAAAATTTATAACAAAATAAATGTGAATATCTCAGTAATGTATGAAAATAAATAGAAAAGAAAAAATACGTGTTGCCTAAAACACGATAAATTTTCATTATATCTATAAAAACATGTACCTAAAAATGTTGAAATGTTGTCAATTAGACTGGCACATAACGAAATGGAATATCGATAATATATGAAAATTCCGAAAGGAAAAATAACCGTATGTGTGAGGTAGATCCATAGATTTATATAGATTAGCTGCGTTCGGAATTATTCCGATTCGGAATTCCATATGTAGTGTGTGGCCAGGTCATTAACGACCAGTCTCTACCATGAAATTTTATATGACTTCATTTTGAATTAGAAATGATTGTTTTTAAGTCGTGTAATTTTGTAGTTTTTTATTTATACTAGATATTATTCATAGGTACTCATGCTTTGTCCGTGATTCTCTTTGCCATAGATTACCAACAAAATGAACATTCAGCTATCTAATCTGAATTTTCCTCATTTCTAACTAATATAATAAATCCGAGAGCAAAAGTCAATAATAATAACTCATCAATAAATCATTGTTTCTAAGTTACTCTGCGGATGTTCGCAATTTGGAGAAACCGAAATATAAAGATTGCGGAGGAAAATAATTGTGACTGCGGTGTTGATCGAACGTGTCCTAGAAATTAGGGCCGGGGCAAATGAGGTGCGACTGGTCCCTGACGAGATCACAACTATAGGCAAACTTTGGAACTTATGAACGAATGAATGGTAGGAAATCAGTGAGTGTATTAATTGACAATCACAACACCGCGTGAAGGCAAACCACTCCATTGAACATTCTATCGTTGTTGTTTTTTATTAAAATAAAACAGTGATTTGTTTAACTTCTGGTATTTCAAAAATATCTTCAGTATTCACACGGTTTCGAAATCGAATCTCTAAAAAATTATAAGAGAAGAAATATTTCATAGCTATAAATAATATTGAGCTTCGTAACGGGATACTAATGCCCCACACCTTTTATTTCACGGCTCTCACCCTGATAGGCCGCTCGATACTATAGTATCATAACCCTTGCCTTTGTATCTTTTTTCAATTTGCTTTGTATAGCCCTAGTGCAGGCAGTTTATCGATTAATAATATGGAAATTTTCTATTCTATATGCTATATATGTTTATAGCTAGTAGGACGAAATTAATTGTATGCATTTGAAATGGAGTACCTACTTTATGAAGCATTTTTTTAAAATACATAGTCAAGCACTTGACCGCCTATCACGCCTGGTGGTAAGCAATGCATGCTTGCCTAGACATAACCTATTCACTCGCGACTTGAAGTCCCCCAGATTGTGAGCGAAATAATTGTAATTTAATATTTCTACATGATAGGCAGAGACGGAAAACTACAGGACTACTCTTGGTAGCAAGCTGTCTCTTGCTCATTCTTTGCGTATGTAACCATTACATCTTTCAAATATTACTATTGAATAATCACAACCTATCGGTAGTGTTACGTCCCTAGCAGGTAACGAGGTGCGAGCCGCACCTGATCCGGGCGGCAGACGGCGGGATTACTCCGGGACAATCGTAAATCCCGCGGCTGGCTGCCCATGCGGGAATCCCCGGGGCCGACGAATATCTTACCACGTCAGTAACACAAAAGAAATTTGTATGAATATCCCATACTTTCATAGTAATAGTATAAATGAAAAAGTAACTCTGTCTTGTTACTTTTTTGCACCTTAACTACCTGTTTACATGAAATAAACAAGAAAGTGGGCCGCATCAAACGTTAGTGTGTATTATTATTATTAAAGTTATTGATATGTGTGTGTGTGTGTGTGTGTGTGTGTGTGTGTGTGTGTGTGTGAATGCAACGACGTAATTGTAGTTCTATAAATAAGCTAGTTTAAGGTTATATTGCTCTCTTTCAATAAATGGACGTCCCACTATTCACTGTTTAATTCCGAGCTCTACATACAATGTTAATGAACTTTAGTTTTTTTTTTAATAGGATGGACCATAGCTAGAGCTGCCTTTTGTCACTAAACTGAATAACGAGCTCAGTAGTGAAAGTTCATTTGGGGACCGCGAAAGTGTGTGAATAAAGTCGTGGGCGGTAGTTATTTTGATAACAAATTGTGCGTGACTGTAACATACGAGGTAAATTTGGTAAACTAGGTGCTGGTTATTAATGATTGATGAAATGTTAAAAGCGAACCACCTTCCTCTGGAAAAGGAATTACAAGTAAATAGGGTGAACGTCTTCTGGAATACTACAATAAAATATAATCTACTAGCTTTTGCTTAGGACTTAGGCTTACTTAGCATCAGCCGGGCCGTATTATATCATCGTTGCCAACCTTTGTTCTGATTTTGGTTTGTATGTATGTATAGGTACCATTTTTTTCGTATCAGATAAATCTTATTCGGACAACTTAATGTATGTCTGTATTTTCTGCTCATAAACATAATCCAACCAGCCGTTGAAACACCTTATTTACCAGAATATCAAAGTCGGGTTGTTTACGGAGCCTGAAATTGCAAATTGGATTTCGATAGCCAGGATCTGTTTGCCTGATTGTCACACTTGCTTAGGCCTTTATGTCCGGGTGATTCGGAGGGAAGTGATTCTAAGGGACATCCGATCGGTAAACAGAAACCTATATAAAAGCGTTACTAATATTATAAATGCAAAAGTCAGTTTGTTTGTAACGCCTTCATGTCTTATAACTACTCGACCAATCAGCCGTGAAATTTTGCATATATACATAAGTCCCTTTCAACCCGAAATACTATTCTCGCAAACGAATTCGTGGGCGGTCGCTAGTTACCAGATATTATCAGAGGACGGCAACATGCATACGGCCGTTAAATTAGAGAAATCTCAAATGAATAATTAGATCAATGATGTTATATCATTGAACCTAACTTCCTTACCTTTAAATGTACATTTATAGCTCTTGATTTTTTTTTCAAAGTCAGTATCAATTCAGCAATTCATAATGGTCGAAGAAAATCAGCTGGTTTCCCGATATTTAAAATAAAGGCGCTGAAATGAATATTACGGTTGATTTACTTTCCAGATTTCCAAGTCGCTTCCACTGGCAAAGTTGTGTGGCTAACGAGTTGTACAAATCGGTTCAGATTTGTCTACAAGAAAGAACTTTGGACATTAATATAGTGCATTCGGGCCAGTTTTAACTCTCCGAGCGTTTATAAAATAGACGACATCGCTGTCCACCGACAGTAAAATGTCGGTGACGGTGACATATTTACCTCAACATGATTTTTTGATACTGTGTGAATTGCAAATATTGCAGTCTCAAACCAATATTTATAGCATTCCCTACATTCAATGGTTTTTTTTAATCTTTTTGTTTACGTACCCACCAGACACGCCGAAAGCTGAATTTGAGAGTACTGTCTCTGATATTAAAGGGTTGGAAGTAGGGGATTATTTCGGGATTAAGAGTTAAAAATAAAAATAATAAATCTTACCAAAAATCAGCTCTTTAATCAACACATGATAATAGTATGGTCCGACCATAGCCGATGATTCCGACGTTCGGGATCCCGGGATTGAATCCTCTATTGGAAGGCTCCGTCTTACAGTTAGTTTTGAACATGAACCTAATATGAATATTGGGTTCATGTTCAAAACTGACCAATATGAAAGGCTTAAATCACTAGACATAACGGCTCCTTATTTCACAGACGTATTTACTCCAAGGATGGCTGCAAAATATCAACCTCAAAGCCAACTTTATTTAGTTAGAGAAACACTGCCAAAGATAATCCTTCTCAACAAGAACTCTAGCAAAGGTATCGTAGCCTGAGGCTGCAGACATTGTCTCGCCGCCCGGCTCCAGCTGTAAATCTCTGGAAGCCAGTTGTCACCGGGCGGAGGCTTAGCCGCGTCACGAGAGCTACTCTCGTACGTTGCTCAAAGGTAGACAGACAGATGGGTGAAAGGCTTTTATAAAAATACCGTTTGCAGTGGACTTGTGTACATAAGGATTTAAAGTTTGCAGCTTTTAAAATTCATTTTTACTTTTTGTTAAGCAACGCTCGATCCGGCCAGGTGTCGGATGAGTGACCGTTGGGTGGCATTACAACTGAGTGCTTCCGTGCTTCGAAAGGCACGTTAAACCGTTGGGCCTGGCTGTTGTCATCTGATAACAGTCGTTAAGCCAAGTCAGAGGCTTTACAGGCGGCTTGATAAACTCTAACACCAGAGGTAGCCACTAATCCTCATACCATAAGAAATAATAAGTAGAAGAAGATTGTTTAAAAAATTGGTAATTGGATTTATGTTAATTTTAAATATTTGGTGCCATATTTACCAAATGATGTACAGTTAAATGCAAATATACTCCGTTACTCTCATCCAAATACCCGATTGAAATGTAACTTACAATCGCTAAACATAAACAGCCTGATTTCATGGTACACGTGGCGGACGTCATCGGCGCGCCGCCAGGCCATCAATCAAGGGCGACCGCGACGTGGCCAAACAGGCGACCTGCCACTCCGCCGATTGGCCATTGTTTGTGCAGTAACATTATCCACAAATTATGGAATTTTGGCACTCTGGTTGCAGGGTGTGTGGTTCTGGGTGTGATTCTATACACTTGACAACGCGAAACAATTACAATAGATTTTCTATTGTTGTCCGGACGCCGGAGACCGCTCAGGCGTTGTAAAATTAAGAAAGTGAATTTTTGTAGTAAGGTAGGTAAGTTATTTCACACTTCATTACATTTGAGTTAAGTGAAAATTCTTAGCATTCTTTTGAGGAAGTGTTGTATCAATGAAGTAATTTTAGTCTCCCGCTGGACGTGCTGCTTTGGGGGTCTTGCTACTCGTATAAAATTTGGTCACCAACTAACCATTTTTAGTAAGTAGTTAGACACTTTATATAATTATTTTACTTCAAGATCTTCTAGGTTAAACATCGTATAAAGCCACCGATTAGTATATTATTGAATTAAAGCGCGTAGTCTCCATGAATTATGTATAAGTTCATACGACACGTCGGCAATAAAATAAAATTATACTTTCCAATCTGAAAAGCAATTAAAAAGGCTCTTAAAAGAACATTTTCTGTGACGAGTGCGGAATCCGGAACGAGGCCGGTTGTCGTGTCGTGACGAATACTAAACAAGATATGACGGAATAATATTGTACAAGTAATTAAGCGAAATATAATTTAAGCCTGCAGTGCAGGTCTTATGCTTTACTAACCTATATCAGAATAAATAGCTTTATCTTTATTTCAACACGAACTTTCTTGTCATGTCTACAAAAAAGAAAGTTGTGGTCCAGCAGTAATCAATAACTTATTCTATCATACTAATTAGAGGTAAATAGCCAGATAAAAAAAAAATGAATAATGTCCGTTTGCAATCGGTCTAATCGATCAAAAGTGGCAACTTTGAACACTGTTGTTATCTTTAACGGCGAACGATATTTTCCGTATAAGCAGAACTAATCGCTTTCTGATATTGTGATAGACAGCGATCCCCGCTAAGGAAAAAAATGCGAGTATCTAGCGACGTATAAAAAATAATAATATTAGTTATATTACAATTAAGTAAGGGGTGTTCTCGTGTAGGTACGGTATTATCATAAAAGAATAAGTCCATAAATGTACCGATCGACATGGACGTCACGCAGTCGTAGCACAGTGCGCACAACGAAAGTTCGTAGTTACGTAGCACGCTCCATCCTTCGATGCTACACATCGAATGCTCGGTGCTACGCGCCTATGCTAAGAAAAGGTGGAATTTTCGAGAAAAAGCGAAAGTGTCCTTTTGAGCATAGTAAATTACGCGAATGATTGAAGAATGAGGTAATATGCGAACCGGTCCTTTCGAGAACAAGTCATTCCGAGAACGTGCCTTTTTTGGCCGTGTGCATTTTGCGAATAGGTTCTTTTACTACCAAGCCTTTTTTCATTCCTGCTAACTCCATTGAATGAGTCAGTCATCTTTTTGAATTTCTTACATTTCCTCCGATACATGCTGTAAAAGGCATTAGACTTAGAGTAAGACGGGCTTCTAAGCCTTTGTTGCTCGAAGGCATTAGAATACGCAAAAGAGTTTTTGATTATTATAGACATAATAAATCTCAACAACCAAGTAAAAATTTAACAGGCTTTAGAATACCGGGAAGCGATGTAATAACACGAGTTTCATTATTGATTATGTAATGAAAAGTTCTGGGAATTCTCGCCAGCTCCGTGTCGTTTATCTATTAAGCCTTTGTATGGTTCAACTCTTAGAATTATTAATCGTTCTATTCAGAAAGGATGAACACGTTCATGATTTCTGGGAAAATTAATTAGTGTAACAATAATATTTCCTTGAAATATAACACGTTTGAAAAATAAAAAAGTTGTCTGTAATAAGTTTAAAACGTTGTAATAATACGAATCATTTTACTTAGGAAAGAAAAAGGTAAATATATGCACGTGAAATATTTTTTTTTCTTTATCAACTTTTTGTAATTTAAAGCTGCAAATATCGTGTTATATTATGCAGTTAAATAAATGATTCGAGCTTTGTCTATACTTATAAAATAATATGTTCGTACCAACTGATTTTGTAAGTTGTACTGTGAAATAGAACTTGTGCAGAAAACAGTAATACTTCGACTCTTAACACGACCAATTAAAAGTAGGGTAAGTTTGTATAACTCATACTCATTCATATTCATCTTGTGATAAAGGACTAAGTCAAAGTCAAAGTCAAAATATTTTTATTCAAATAAACTTAGTAATTAAGCGCTTTTGAATGGTCTATATTTTCTTACCACCCGTTCCAGACTTTTAAAAGAAACTTATCTACGCTACAAATATCTTAACGACAGATAGGTAATGAGCAATGCCAAGAAAGTGAGTACAACAAACGTCAAATCCGTATGACTGTAAATCATTAAAAAGGCAATTAATTATTCCAATCCTGCCGATCCCGGGCGTCGTAAAACGAGGCTTTTATCCGAACAAAGGTCCCAAAAGATAGGGGACAATCAAGCCAGATCACAAAAAAATCTAAGAAAAGAAACGATAGGTACTACTTCTAAAGGTATACGAGTCTCTTATCTCTTTGTATTCATTTAAAAGTCTCTCATAAAAATCTTATGGCCCCTGAGAATAGGTATCTAAATAAATTATCACAATTATTCGTTTTCTGAGAAGAAATAGTATTTACGAGTGAATACTGAAAGATATTGCAAATATAGAACAGTGGATTGAAAGCTTATGGTATATTATTTAATGTATTTTTTGCAGTATGTGTTGATGAGGATATTTTTCAGCAGCTATGACAAAATAGCTAGGTACATAATAATAATATTGTTATACTTAGGTGGTATATTTTTCATTGTTGATTTAAATTATCGAACTCATTTCTATTTTTACTGGAGAAAAGTCGTTGAAAAAGTAATAATATTGTAATACCTATAACTTCGTCATGTAGATAAAACCATAAATTAAATGCAAAAGTTGAGGGCAGACGAACGCGCTGGAAGAAGGAAAATATCGTGTTTGCAAAACATCCGAGAATGGGCGATTATAGCCAGCGTTGAACTACTGTTTCGCTTGACGACTGTACGACATTTAAAGCGGAAAATTAATGGAAAAAAAATAAAACGAACTCATTTAGTCAATGTTGTGGAAAAACAGGTGACAATTATTTTCCACAACACTCAAAACACTAATCACTGAAGCCAAAAAAATTAAAATATGGGACGATGATTTCGTAACGCGAAAAGTGGCGGATTCATCCCACAATATGAACTTTGGCGGGAACTACCCACGATTCTACTGTTACCAAAACATGGTGGGAGATACACGGCGCCGACAGCCAGCAAGTTGTAATATTGAATGAAAATCAATCCAAAGGTTACGGGGACTTTTCATTCATGAATGCCGGAGTAACAAGACGTAGGTGTTATTCATAGCTAATTATGGAAATTGTGGTTGTATTCTCTGCATAAAATATTTATTTATTTAGTCAAAACATAAAGACTGGTATATTGTTTATTATTTTTCATCTTTCATAATGTACCAGTAAGAAGGAAGTTCTTTTTAGACAATCTTTCTTGGATAAATAATATTTATTGAATAAAACCTTTGAAATGTCAGTGGCATTAAACAAAGATAATCATAATTAATGCATTATCATGATTATGAAATAAAGAAAGATTATGTAGATCCTTTGCTAAGTTTTCATATTTTTTTTACTATTGATATATCGCTGTTGATAATTGAATGAAGAAGTATAAACAAGATGGCCCCCGGTGGTGGCCAGGATGCAATTAATTTGCCCTTCCCGGGATAAATAGTTATTTATTGGAAAGCTGCACTTCCGCCTGATGATCACACACCGATACACACTGGTCTGACGAACGCAGCTGGATATACAGAGTATTTTTCGACCACTTGTCAAATTTCGACAGATCATTCTTTAGCAGCAGTACAATCATTTTATTTTTCAATACAGTTGCTCGAAAATGTGAGCTTACGACAATGCTTACAATGACAGTACATACATCGTGCGGTAAGTTGATTATACCGCATGCCAAGCGTGCGCTTTTGTTTACGATTTAGTACAGCTTGCGGAATGTTGATTTTACCGCACGGCACGCCGTGCGTTTTTGTTTACGGTTTTTTTTTGTTTGTAATACAATTTCGCTAGGTACCTGTAATGTTTTCTCGTAAATGTATTGAATAACGTTATATGGCATACGGTTTTAAACTTTTAGATTGTATGCATTCACAATGCTATTTTTATATTAAGATTATTAATTTAATTGAAAAATATTAGAAAAAGTCGACTCGCCCGTAGCAGCTCAGACGGGACAGCTGCTACGGGTGAGTCGATTTTTTCTAATATTTTTCAATTAAGTATATTAATTTCAAACTCCGTCATATGGTTTTTTTAAAACTCCGTACCAACCTTGTATCATAAACTACTATTTTACACTAGGCTTCTCTCGTTGGAGTATGTTTTATAATCTGTATGCTAGCCATGGACGTTTGAAGTGTTAAACTGTTTTTATCGTAAAACGCTACTGCCCATTTTATAAGTCGTAAGATACCCTTTTACGACACCCTTTGCAAAAGATTAATGTTAAATAAATAAACATGTAACAAAGCCCCTTTAGCCGCAGACAAGCTCGACCCATCAAATGCCCAGCATTTGTTAAGCTTGATTACATCTACCACAAATAAATATTATGTACGGTCCGTTAAAACCGTCCATATTATATTTTATTTGTGGTGGCCCAGCGGCTGGTGCGTTCGGTTCAGGGTTGCCACCTTTTTTTCAGACAATCAAAGTATTTTTTCATTTAGGTAGAACAAAAATAAAGAAATAATTAGTGAAAGGAGTACCTACATATTTATTTTGTGCGCAGGACCGATCTTCGTGGAGATCCTTAGGGGAGACCTAAACCCAGCAGTAGGTATCGTGCGGCTGATATGATAATGATGATTACAAATTTATTTTATACTTATTTATCCTCAAAACTAGTTTATTTAGTCTTATCTTAGTACTCACAACCAGTAAAACCAATAACAGTCAAGAGTTACGTATGAGTAAATAGAGTATTTGAGCGTAGGTACTCTGTTGCTGACATTATAGAGTACACCTAAACGAAATTGAGGACCATACTCTATTTAAGAGTACGTGTGGCAACCCTAGTCGATTCGATGACCACTATAAGTTTTAAGTGTATTTTACAATTGAGTTTGAACAAAAACACAAAGCGGACAATTTGAATTAACATTTTTAAAACATAGCTACTGAGTGCAAACAATATAACGAAGAAAACTTAGTTTTTCTTTCAGCCAGTGGGTAATGTGGGTATGCCTCAAGATGATTGTTTTCTCATTTCCTGGTACATAAACCTGCGCTACATTTTGAGGACGGCAGCCGGATGCAGCTCCACCGTTTTATGAGTGACGTCACTTCCTGAACCCTTCATACCATTCAAAGTACTGTGAAATTCGTATACTTACTGATATCTATCTGTCTGTCTGTAGTATCTTGTTTTTCTGTTACCTTTGAACGCCTGACCCACTGAACTATTTTTATGAATGACTGGATATAGGCAACCTTTGGCACGGAAGTTATTACATCGTAGGGAGTGAAATAGGGAATGAAAGTTCTATGAAGGAACTTGGAACACGTGGAACAAGGAATAAGCACACGTTGACGAAGTCTTAATGTCTTGTTGCTGTCATTGAAAATACCATAAACAGCCCTCAAATCTCAAATAGAAAAGTATTAATACTGAAGTAGAAGAAGGACTAAATTGACACTACACTACTCTTGAGGTTTCTATCGATTTCTAGCGATTCTCTATCGAATGTTTTGCAATAGAGAATCGCTTGACCAAATAAAAAAAATAGTGAACTGATTTTTTTAATTTTTTATTCAGGTTAATATACCGTAGTAAATTATTGATTACATGTATCATTAAGACAAATTAACGTTACTTACTGTGCCACCAGCACCATTATCCATTATCTTATGCAGTTCCCCATCTTTCCATCTTATGAAGTTGACTATGTATAATAATATTGTACAACCTGCTGTAATGGGTCATTGTTACTTGAAATAAGTGCATTAATATGTGAATGTACCATTTATACAGTAAAAATACTGGAGGTGATATCTATAGGAGAGTTAGTGCTCGCGCCAGCTTACTCGTACATCAATCAATGTTGGGCTACACACGAGCAGGACGAACTAGCGATTATTCTGATAAATATAATTTTTAAAGTGAAGATATTTTTATGGCTCACTTCCTTTTACACAAGACTGGATCTACAGAAAGAATGACTTTAATTTTAGACGATTGCTATAATGATAATATCCACACCTACTCAAGTAACGAACCAATAATTAAAGTTTCAAAACCATTTGTTAAAAACATTTTGTTATCAATGTATTTTGTTTATAGACTTAAAATATTTTGCGTTTCGATTTTAGTTTCAAATTCTCCCATGAAAAATGATCTCGATTTTAAAAGATGTATTTAGTTCATTTTTACAGAAAATTCAATTGTTCTTTTATAACGGTTTCACTCATAGAAAAAAAAATTTAGGTCAATGGTTTTACTAGATTGTCTGAGTAAATTTTGAAACAAAAACAATTTAACATTCATTTATTCGAGGGCCCGTGTGTAAGGCGGTGCCCAACAATTTGAAAGGAAAAAATGTCTCTCCACCGTGACTTATGGCCCGCCGAACACGAGCCAGCTTTCACAATATTTCTCCCGAAGATAGTGCCAAATTGGGCTCTAGGGTTATTATGCACTAATTGACTCAGTTTGTATTTATTTAGGCTTTATTATTACCTTGGTTTGAATATTAGGCGCTGGCCATGCAAAACGGCGACCGGCGGCGCGACGAGTAGACTCTACGTATCGACAGAGGCATCAGTAGATGCATCTGCAAATGCGTCCACCAATATGGCGCAGGGAGGTATGCATCTGCGGATGCGTCCGTCGATTTGGTAGAGGGAGTTATTTGCTCGTTTACTGCCCACCAACGTCAAACAAACGGCATACCCGTTGTTATGTAGATATTCCGTCCACACAGCGGACGGCATCCGCAGATGCATCAGCTGATGCATCTGTCGATGTATCATCATCATCATATCAGCCGCACGACACCCACTGCTGGGTATAGGCCTCCCCTAAGGATCTCCACGACGATCGGTCCTGCGCTGTCGATGTATAAAGGAGGCTAAACACGGAGAGCATATTTTGACCAGCGAACTAAATATATGGAAGAGCCGAAAAAGTACAACTCGCTCAGCATGCCAGCATTTTTAGCTCCATCCACTTAGTTGTATTTTTTGTGTGGTGCCATTTTTTGAGCGCAATGCTTGTTCCATATATTTTAGTTCTCTGATTTTGACACTGCAGTCATTTCACAGAGCCGTTAGTTTTGTGTCTTAGTGCGGGATGGCAAAGTTTGTCAAAGTCTTAATCGAATGTATTCCATCAAAGAGTGTTATGAAAAACTTAACATTTCCATAACGTAACTTTAAAGGTTCTCTATAGATCCACTAAGCCTGACCATTTATTAAATCATGGTAATTAAATATTTCTTCCTTACATTTTCCAAACAAGAGAACCTAAATTTTATGTAACTAGAATCTCTAGAAAGCATTTTCAAATTACTTAACAATTCCGCCGCCTCCCCTGAAAATCGACTGGCAACTTTAAATAACATAATTATTAAAATGAACTTTGTTGCGAAAGTTTAGTTTCCGCTCGATAGGCCCCACAAAGCTCGCAGATTCAGGAACAAATTAATTCGTCGGCATCAACTCCCAACTGCGCTAATCCACGCAGCCATCCAGAAACCTGAAATTTGTATGATTAATTTGCTGTTCATTAAAATTTCCCAAAACTCCAGACTATTCGAGCAAACCTTTTACAAATAATCAAAAACTCAGACACAATTTTCATTATTCAAAACTTTTTGAACAAAAATCGTAAGCAAATATAGGTCAAGCATTGCCATTTCAGTTGACCCACTTCAAATCGGAATATTGCCTGCGTCAGAAATAGCCAATCACAGCACTTGCAATGACAGAAATTGCAAAACAAAACAGCTGCGTCTAATCAAAAGAGCTTCCGAGTCGAAATTGCAAGTAGGAAACATGAAATTTGAAAATTCGTGGTTTTAATCTTACACTGTTTTTATGCAAAGGTCTTTTGTAGTTGTATGTATTAAAGGTAAATCTGCGTGGGATACGAATCTCATATATACTACCGAATCTACCGATGCTGACGCTTGTACACTTGTACTATTCGTTATTCTGTGCTTGTACTATTATGTATTCTGTGGCTGAAGTCTATTGTCTTATCCTACGGATCTCTGAAACTAAACACACGCTGTAGTTTAGAAAATGCTATGTTTAATTAACAACGGTTTAAACAGACTTTTATTTTTGCACAACGGGATAGTGCTTGGCCTTTATCTCACCTGATGTTAGCCAAAGATGGAAGCGCTACTCCCGGAATCCTCATCACTGAGGAACTGGCTATCTTACCTCTAACTGCCGGAACACGAACAATTTTTAAATTGTTGTTATGGCGTCAGACTTAGGTAAGATGGTGGTAGCTAGTCAGGTGGACTTGAAATAAGCCCTACCACCAACCGAACCAAGTACAAATTGTAATCAAACCCGGGACCCCTGTGTCTTACACGGGTGGGTGAACCACTAGACCACAGAGGTGGTTAGACAAAACGCCTGGGAACAGACTTCTGTTCACAGGCGTTTTTGTTCTAATCCAACAGTGGAAATATCAAGCCTTATGTATGACTTAAGTACACACAATCAAGGTTATCGCTCCCGTTAGTACATTGCGCGTAACACAAGCAATTGGGAACAAGAATCCGCCATTCTGTAGCCATCTGACGTCGGATCATCACTTCCAGCCGTTTTGTCATCAACTGGTTTGTAACGCGCTAATCCGAGTGATGGGAGCGAACGATACACATCTTCTTGAAATATACCTATATCTTTAGAAGCGACTCGGATGTGGATCAGATTCATTGTCGCTTCAGTTTTCGTACAAAATGTATGAAAGAGATGCGTCGTAAATTACACAGAAAGGATGCGATGCGGATTTATTCCTCGAGAATCGTCACCACATCGCTAAAGCTAGGGTTTCCTACAATGACGGTGCCGTCATATTACGGTCGTAATTTAGCGGGATCGCATCCTAGGAAACCCTAGATTAACAGTCACGACCGGCCGGTGTGTGAAGAAAACATGTTTTGCGACAAAGTCAAAGTGCATAAGAACGATCCTTAGCAGATCTTTGCCTTTTATTAAAATCACATTCGTGCCTTATCCGTCTCTCATTCGCAACGTATCTCGCTTCTGTGTATTTCAAGCCAATGTTTAATTTTTTGTCCTTATAATCGAAATACTATAGATCCAGGAAATATAGCTTTATTTAAAACAATTTACTTGAGACCCTGAAAGCAGATGATAGCTTATTCAATTCCGAAAAAGTACTCCATCGGTTATACTTTGTTTGGTAAATGAAAAGACTGGATTAGGTGAAATTGTTAATTCCTGAGGCTTTAAAATTTCAGATGAAGCCCTAATCACCACTTAGTACCAGATGCAATGAAAAATTGTTTAAAAACAAAAAAACCGACTTCAAAAAACCTGAAAATAAAAACAAAATTAGCTTCAAAATTAAATACCCCTAAAAAGCAAGAAATAATTTTCAAATCATTAGATACGCATATCATTGTAATTAAACACGTATAATGAAGTCGGGTGGGGCTTCTAGAATAAAAAAAGAAGTTGTTCTCCAGCCCCACCCGACTTCATTATACGTGTTTAATTACAATGATATGCGTATCTAATGATTTGAAAATTATTTCTTGCTTTTTAGTGGTATTTAATTTTGAAGCTAATTTTGTTTTTATTTTCAGGTTTTTTGTAGTCGGTCTTTTTGTTTTTAAACAATTTTTTTATTTTTTTCTTTTCAGTGTAAGTACCCTATATTAGGTAGTTTTACCTTTTACCCAAAGTATGTATATTATGTAAATGTAAGCGATGATGTTATGTATTTTTTTTTATATTTCACACTTTTGCGTGGTGTAATACCACTAAAAACTCAATTTCCACTGTTCGTGCTGTTTGTTGTTAAGGAGTTCTGTTGTTCCTTCACAGTTCAAGTCTAGTCCAAAACGTCCTTGACCATAGTTAGATACCTAATTTGTTTAAGATTGTCATAATCCTAGCAATATTTCAATCACTACACAGTTTCTATTTGATTTTGAAGAGTTCCCTTGTGTATCTTTAAAATCCAAGGTCCAATAACAATGAAATCAAAATGATATCATCACTAAAGTGTCCTCTTTCAAACAAAAAAAGAATCATCTAAATCGGTACATAAACAAAGAAGATATGGTCGATCATCCGTAAATTCATAAAATAGTAACGAAAACGACAGTATTTTCAAGTTTTCCTGAAAAATACTGAACCGATTTCAAAATTTCAAAAAATGGGACCAACTTGGGAACAAACCTAATCTAATAACGTTTGAATTATTTCAATCGGTTCAGCCGTCTTCGAGTAATCGGTGGACATACATAAAAAAAATTAAAAAAACCATACATACAGCCGAACAGAGAAACTCCTCCTTTTTGGAAGTCGGTTAAAAAACGAACACACTCTGGTTATGGAAAAAACAAAAAGATAATTCCATGAATGAATACAGAAATAAATTGAAGTGCACGCTTTAATTAAAAATCCAATAGTTTACAGCCATTATCGCACTGCAAAAACGATTTAACAAACTATTTCAATCCGCCAACTTATTTCGATTATCTCATCCCAGGCGAGTGCTCTTCACTAGGCCATACGGCGGCGTGTGGGAAATTAATGAGTTGAATGAAATTAATGTGTCGGTCGGGGGTGAACGACTCCTGATAGTTGTTTACAGATCTGCGAGGATACTCGACTCAGGTCAGGACTTGATACAATGAGGATACAACTGAAGCGATTCGAGAAAACGCATTAAGTATGTTAAAGTTCTTAAAAAAACTTTGTAGTGGGTTCACTAAAAATAGGCATAGTAAATGCATAATGAAAGTAAAAATGAACGACTAATAATAAAAAATACACATTTATGTAAGTACTTTTCAAACTTGCCTCACCTTTTGCAGCTAATTAAATTTATATTTAATTTCAGAATGACTTGAATCTTTAATCTGATTTTGTCCGGCAGACAACCAATGAAAAGCTAAAAAACCCGCCTGCAACAAAAGACAAGTAAACTGAAAAGACGGAAACAATATCAAATAGGCATACTTACATAAGTGACATTATGAATTTAAATTCTTTGCTTCCGACTGCATTTTGTTTTCTTTTAATTGCCTTTAATATTTGATCTTGTTTCTATTTTTTTTCAGTCGACTGTCTTTTGTTGCAGGCGAGTTTTTATATTTTTCAAATTTATTTATTTTTATTTATGCATTTTTAGTTATTTAATACGGTCATGATTTACTTTTTTGAAATGCTTTCGATAAGCCCTTCTATTTTGATACCCATATTGCAGTATTCTTTTTTTTTAATTTCGCTTTAAATAGTAGCACCTCACAGCCGCTATAAGTATTGTTTTTTTAACTTGGGCTGTCAAGACCAATCTAAAGACATCTTAATTATAGAAATTAGTTCAGCCGTTTGAAAGATATAAGGTAAGAAAAATATTACATACAAATATACATACAAGATACATAACTTTCCTTGCAGTCGTGAAAAAGTGCATGCGGAAATAAATATGGAGTCGCTCAAACCCCGCTGACTAAGATAAATGCCTGTTGTTTGAATTCTTTTTGGCACAAATACGCGTTAAATAGCATCCAATTTAAATTTAGATATGAATAATGGATTGTTTATTTATGGTAGTTTGTTACTCTTACAGTCCTTGGATTATTATTATTATTTATAGATTTATGTCCGGTTTCTTCAATATATGTAACCAATATTTATAACCTACCTACCAAGTATACTGGAATGCTTCTTACCTATTTTGTTTTCAAAACTTAACCTATGCTTAAGTAGAATGTTATACAAGGCGCTAAAATTACCTCATCCTTATCCTTATCCTTACATCCTTATCCTTACATATAATGGAACAGTGAAAAAAGTGTGTCTGTATATTACATATATTTAAAAAATATATCTGGAGCGATGGAGACAGTAATAGAGTAAGAATTTGAAACAAAAGTGTGTCTGTTTGTTTGTTGTTTGTATAGCTGTTAAGCCTGGGCATAACTTAGAGAATAATTGATTTTGGAAAATGGAACACCTTGTGCAGAACCATAATGGTCCAACTTAACTATAAGGAATACAAAAACCGGCCAAGTGCGAGTCGGACTCGCGCATTAAGGGTTCCGTACCAAAAAACGGCAAAAAAACACGTTTTTTGTATGGGAGCCCCCCTTAAATATTTATTTTCTTATACTTTTAATATTTGTTGTTATAGCGGCAACAGATATACATCATCTGTGAAAATTTCAACTGTCTAGCTATCACGGTTCATGAGATACAGCCTGGTGACAGACAGACAGACAGACGGACAGCGGAGCCTTAGTAATAGGGTCCCGTTTTTACCCTTTGGGTACGGAACCCTAAAAATGACACCTTGGCAAAAGTTGTTCAGCATGATGAGCATTTTTTGTTAAGGTACAAAAATCGAAGATCTGGAACATCTGATGCAGAACCATAATAGCCTAACCAGCTAAACTATACAAAATATAAAAATGATGTCTTTACAAAAGTTGTTCAGCCTGATGAACACTTTTTGTTGTGGTGTAAAAATTGAAGATCTGGAACACCCGATGCAGAACCATAATGATCCAGCTAATCTATACAAAATATATAAATTACATCTTTGCAAAAGTTGTTCAGCCTGATGAGCATTTTTGTTGAGGTATGAAAATCGAAGTTCTGGAACATCCGATGCAGAACCATAATGATCCAGCTAAACTATACAAAATATAAAAATGACACCTTGGCAAAATTTGTTCAGCATGATGAGCATTTTTTGTTGAGGTACAAAAATCGAAGATCTGGAACATCAGATGCAGAACCATAATGGTTCAGCTAAACTATACAAAATATAAAAATGACATCTTTGCAAAAGTTGTTCAGCCTGATGAACACTTTTTGTTGTGGTATAAAAATTTAAGATCTGGAACACCCGATGCAGAACCATAATGATCCCGCTAAACTATACAAAATATATAAATGACATCTTTGCAAAAGTTGTTCAGCCTGATGAGCATTTTTGTTGAGGTATAAAAATCGAAGATCTGGAACTCCTGGTGCAGAACCATAACACTGCTACAAGTATTTTCTTATGTAACTACATTAGTTCATTTATATGCATACGCCGAAGTCAAAAGTCCACGCGTTCGAAGTCGCGGGCATCAGCTAGTATACAATAGTTTAAACGGTGTATTGCTGAGCTTTAGCAAGGGAATAAATAGACACCCAGTTATAATGGGGTTTTGTCGCCGTGTGACACTCTACTTTTCACAACGACTGCGAGAAAATAAAATACAATATTAAATAGTTTATTTTATTAAAACCTAAATGTACAATTTGTAAAATTCTGAATGTGGTAAGCTAGTTTTAACCTCCATTTACAAAAATAAAAATGCGTGATTATTTTATCTATGAATAAAACGTCTTCGTATTATTTTAGTACATAAGCTCATTGGTAATAGACAAACATAAAAAAGAAAAAAAAACCCCTAGGGGTAATTATGATACTTTATCCCAGCTCTTGTACGCTACAATGACGGACTTTTTCAGCAAGAGGAGTGAAAAAGATGATTAAAACCGTTAAAACCAATAATGAATAAAAGCAAGTCCACACGTAACAGTAAACCACCTTCGGTAGCTTCATAGATTTTTAACCCTTTGCACAGAATTAATAATAGTATTGACGAGATCTTTGAATAAAAAATTCTCAGAGTAAAATGTGAAGTTTACAAATATGCAAATAGGAGCTAACAGTTACACAAGCGAGAGTGATTTGTCATATACAACCTTAATGAATCCTTTGAAGACCTTTCGTAGAAGATGAGTGACTTTTTAGAAGTTAGTTTAGACTCAATTGAGCTATTTTATAAGAATTGAAACTTACATTTTCAATGTAGGCGTCAGAAGCACCAGCGAGCGCTCAGCGCTCTTCGCAGAAAGTAATTTAGAATTAAAATGCCTCACGTACAAAACTTTATCACGCAAATGTGAAAGATCACAATCATAGCTAAAACTAGAAACTTCAATAAACCCTGACGATCAAAATAAAAACCTCACCTTTCAATACTATGTATGGGCAGCCCAATGGCACTATTCATAACTTTCCTACGGTGCCAAACTTCTAGTCCCAAAAACATAATAAGTTGTTCCTGTCGCCATGACCGATCGTCACCATCGGCGAGATGTTTTGAAAAGTTGAAGAATGATTCCTTGGAGTCCCGCAGGTGGGGGTGTGATCGATGGTTCCGCATAAAACCCCTATTTGCTACACGCCCGCCCTTATGGGGCATAAAACTCTCTTTACGCACAAAGATATTGTGGCAATGTTCTTGCTTTCATAGGGGAGATTCAGCAACTTTTCGACAGTAACTTATATTTCTGTACGTTTATTAAGAACAAGGGGAGATAAGTGGATGGATTTTATGAGGTGATTCGCAAACCTTTGATATAATTCTGAATCGTAATGTTTAGGAGGGTCGGAAGGTCAATATTTGAAGTTATGGTGTTGAAATGAGTTCTAAGCAGACGGCTGCCTAAGTACCTTGAATTAAGATGTGTATGTGTATTATTTCAAGTCTCTCAGGATTCAAAACTTATTTATCATTAAATTTTGAGTTGATTTAAATTGAGTTAACTCTTAAACCAATAAACAACGAGAAGTACTAAGAAATTGCACCAACACCCGACCACTGAAGTTGTGTGCCGCTGAAATTAAGTATTCCATGAATTTAAAGCGCGGTCTGTTTCTTGGAACTACAAATAACAAGACTCACTTCAAGCCTACTTCAGTGAAATTCGATTACATAAAGGCTTTTATTTATTTAGTTAGTAATAAGAAACAGAGCTAGCGATTCTAGCTCTGCTTCTTCTTATTAAGTAACAAAGTTTTTATTTTTGTTTTCCGTTTACGTGAGCACGTGTCCATTACAATACAAAATTTGCAACTAATGTACCGTTTACACGACACCAAATTGAGGAAGTCCCGAAAATTGTTTCGGCTGCGTGAAAAATCGAGTGCATTATGCAAATAGCCGCGGAACAAAATGTCGGCAAGACAAAATGGCGCTGTATGTTTGTCGTCACGCGTGACGGCGTGACACGCGAGGCCCTCTCTTCCCGCCAAAATCGTGAGCTTCATAAAGTGACAATGACGTGTAAATAAATTCGTGGAGGGGCGATTGAGGAAAACAGGATAGAACCATACCACCAAGTTGCTTTTGTAGCGAAATAATATAGTTCGGATACTTGAGATCACGTAGGGATTAGGGATGAAAGTACAAATCTGTGCGAAATCAACAATAGGCGCATACTTACTGGTTTACTACACACTGAAATTATACCAACCTAAGTTTCATAATTTTTTGATAAATTCTAATAAATAAGAATGAAAAGCTTTCAAAACCATTTTCAGTAGGTAACTTTTCCATAAGTGCAAAAAGTATATGACCACAAATACGACATGCACCCTGTATTTTTTTTATGTGCATAAAAAAAAACTAATATCATTGGTGCATAAAGTGTGTCCCGCTTATGGAAATACGGATGATCTCGCTTCTTCCTGTATGTTTTATTCGTAGAGTCTAGATCTAGAATAAAAAATATCCATTACTAAGTAAGGCTAACGTGGAAATAGAGTGTTCCGTACCGGAATATTTTAACTCATTTTATCGTAGATATTTTGTAATAATTTGTTAGTTTTGAGAAAACACAACTTGGAGGCTACTCCGAGATCTTTCGATGTAATTTTTATCATGCCTAATGTGGGTAGCGCTTGGCTTTCTGTGGGAGCATCGAACAGTCATCATCGAGTCAACATCACACGAGAAAGAGAAGGTGCGACAGTAGTCAGGTACGCGCCCACAGGCATAACTTTTTCTTCTTCGCAACATAGAGCTTTGGGATGGTAGAATGATTCTGAATACATTTAGCATAAAATAGCCTACCTACAGAAATAAATTCTTTTATGGATACATAAAAATGAACCACTAACTAATATGTGCTAATAATATTACGACGAAAAAGATTACGGTAACAGTTACGGAAAATAGCTGATTTGACGAAACAAATAATTTTCGATACCTATTTAGAAAAAAAAAATCGGGATATTGTGATACCCATAAAATCCCTAACGTACTTATTAGGAAATAAAATACACGAGTTTATAAAACCTGAAAGCGTTGGACTACAGGGAATTTATCATAGTATTCAACAACGTATTAAATCGGCCAGACTCATTTTTTATAGTCCCGGGACGGAGGAGTTCCAAATAAAAACCCCCGGGAGGCTAATCCCGTCGGAACTGCGCCTCGGCAATTCAATGAGCCCTCGTAAACCGGATAATAGATCGGAAAAATCGTTTTTATGCTCGTGAAAACAGACTTCGCAGATGTGTACGCGAAAAACTGAACCTCTTTTCTGCGACAATCGAGTAAAAATAAGCAGAAAGACTGTATGCGTTACTTGATGCAAGGCATAGCTCAATCGGGTATTATTTATTACAATGCCGAAGTTGAAAAGAACGAATTATGAATGGAAGACCGAAAATGAAAAGGTCGAATCGAATAGTTGTTTGGCCGTAAGTTTAAAATCACGAGAGAACATTTTACCTAATAGACTAAATCCCTAAATCCTGAAGCTTGAAATGCCGAAGCTGAAAAAACCGAAGGTTAATTGAGGGTTACATGCCAGCAGATCGGTTCTGGTCGCTTCGTTGTTGGTCGCAATGGAACCTAACCTCGTCGAGGAAAAAAGTCATAATGGGCGGTAGGGTAAAAGATTTGACGATTTAAAAATGCTTATTATGTGAGCTCACTTAAATAAATATATTTTCATTTCATTTCATTTCATATCATTATAGACCTAAATAGATTTTCGGGACTTCGAACTATCGGCATTTTAACTTTCGGGATTTCTAACTATCGGTCATTTAATAATCAATCTTACAAGTGTCGGTCTATCGGATAACGATATATAGGATTTTCGGTATTTTAAAAATAGGTGTGCGTCGATATTTCGGTCGTATGTTTTATGGATTTTCTGCATTTTAATACATACCCGCTCAATCGCATCGCATGCGAATAGAATCATGTCCGTCGTATTCACAATCTTCTGGTACAGTCGGCTTCCTAATTAACTAACACTCTACAGTAGGTACACAGTATATATACAGGGTGGATTGTTGAGACGGGACATTAAGGGCAGGTACCTTAACCGTTATAGTTACAGGAAAACATTCCAGGGAGACCATCCATAACTTTTTGAGATATTCTGAACTGCATTTACAGATTTTGGGAAAAAATTACCGTTAAAAAAAAATGCTAAAATACCAAAAAAAAAATTTTTATGCCAATCGATCCTATTTCATGTGGGGATCAAAAGACTCTATGGGACCACTTAAGGTATGAGTACTAGAAACGACAGAAATCGCCAAAAACTTTTCCCATACATTTTGTACGGAAAAACGAAAAATCTTCTCGAAATATTTTTTAGTGCCAAACGATCTTATTTCTTACTGTCATCAAAATACTCTTTAAGGTCAACTGAAATTTGAACACTGAAACTACTTTTTGGATCTAATGCTGTAAACGATTGTGCCTGCGTGTGAAGACGATGTTGTGTGTGATTTACGTAGTTTCTGTACTCAAATTTTAGTTGGCCTTAAATAGTATTTTGTTCACAGTAACAAATAGGAACATTTGGCAATAAAAAATATTTCGAGAAGATTTTTCGTTTTTCGGTACAAAATGTATGGGAAAAGTTTTTGGCGATTTCTGTCGTTTCTAGTACTCATACCTTAAGTGGTCCCATAGAGTCTTTTGATCCCCACATGAAATAGGATCGATTGGCATAAAAAAAAATTCTTTGGTATTTTAGCATTTTTTTTGCTAACGGTAATTTTTTTACGAAATCTGTAAATACAGTTCAGAATATCTCAAAAAGTTATGGATGGTCTCCCTGGAATGTTTTCCTGTAACTATAACGGTTAAGATACCTGCCCTTAATGTCCCGTCTCAACAATCCAGCCTGTATAAGATTTTTCAAACAGTAAGGAAGCTCCATGGAAACGTTTGAATTTGACGACTGACGTCACTCTAAGAGCTCTAAACATTGTTCGCAGGACTTAATGGTCAGGGTTGTGACATCGCGTCGCAGTTGTTTCCATAGCGTTTTCGCGCGTAGCATTCCACGAGACGGCCGGAGAATGTCAACCCTAGCGATCCGACGGAGTGCATGACATAAGAGCCTAAGTGACGTTAGCTTCTCTACTGTTTTGAAAAAAAACTTATATATATAGTTGGCGTCACAAAGTACCTACCACAGTAACTGTGGTAGATACTTTGTGACGCCAACTAAAAGAACCAACGCTAAGTACAAGCTATCGCGATGAGTTTAGATCGCTCGAACAAAATGGAAGGGGTATGCGCAGAAGTCCTTTTTTAGGTGCGGAGGGGTGAGGAGCGGAAAGGGGAGCGGGTGCGCGCCAGCGCCGACCGACGCACGGACACGCTATTGGTTTATCAGTCGCTCTTCACTAGGGATGTTCGATCCGGGTACCTCGTATCGATATTCTGGATCGCAATGGATCGTATTCCATTGTATCGATCCTTGGATCGATCCATTAAAATTGATACGATTTTTTGGATCGATCCAGTATCGAATTAAATATTTTAGAAAAGTCAATTATTTTATCACATTTTATTATAAACGTTATATTAGGTACTTTATGTATTTAGTAATGTTCAACAGATTAATAAAATAGTTTTTAGTTTTGCCAATATTTAAATTTTAAAGTACGCAAAAACAAAATTAAAAGTTGCTGGTTGCCAAGTGAAAATAACGTTTTGAACGAAGTGAAATTGTTCTCAAACTAAACAAAAAGCAATATAGAGTGCGTTTCATCGGTTATTAGCAGACCCCGGATTTGCGGTAGCACGAATAAAATGACGTTTAATAGTGCGTGGACAACTTGATTATCTATTTGTGTAATATATCGATAAAAAAAATATAATTATGTAACGTGATAAATATAGACTTACTGTCGGATATAGTAGAAATTACCTACCTACTTAAAGAAAAGTGAAAATCGTGAAATGTATAAATAATAAAATTCACTGCCGTTTTTCTTGATGCAAAGATAGCAAAGTCAAAGTGAGTGAAGTAGAATGTCAATTTTTTAAGAAATACATCCTCCTTGGTAAAATACAAAAAATAAATACAGACGCGATCAAAGAAGTTCCACTTCAAAAATATTTTCAAAACTGCGATATATAAAAACATTTACGATAATTTGGTAATCACTAGCAAGTTTGTATTCCTGCCACCGCAAATCCGCACCCTGATTATCTAAAAAGAAACTATTTAGTGACCGGTTGCATTTGACATCCATTGCCACTTTTCTTTGATATGTTTTTTTTTTACCCAAAAAGAAGTAGCAATGGATCACGATTATCTGTGAACTGCAACCAGTCGCTAGGTGGTTTTTAACTAGATAATCAGCCCGCCGGCCTTTGGTGTTATGTTTGTACCCCGTAAATTTATTATTATTGCGATGGAATAAGGTTCAAAATTGAATAAATTTCCGGGGTACCAACATAACGCCATAGGTAATAACCGATGAAACCCACTCTAAGGCCGCGTTCCGAATCATGCTATCAGCACTATGAGCGCGCTAACGCCCGGACCGATTCATGCTAACAACGCTCACGTAAGCTGCAGTGACGTCACCGATGACGTCATCGCATGTGCTAACGACGCTCAGCGTATTCTACCAAAGCACTGTGAGCGTCGTCGGTGTAGCTGTCAGACTTCCTTGTCAAAGTTCATTCTTGTTAAAATTTGTGGTTATTATTTGTGATTTTTAGCAAAGATGGCTGAATTTATTGATCTGCAGGTGTTTTGCGAAGCTACGAACGAAATACTTATAATAAATTGATGTTGAGAGAGCTAGCAGTGGTAAAAAGTATTTTGAATCTTTGATGATTAATAAATTAGTAAGTAAATAACTGGTCAGAGTGAAGGAACTTGATTCATATTCATATTACTGCCTTTGTATTTACTTATCCCATAGAATGAATATTTACTTTGTCGAGATAACCCCTTTTGGAGATTACGTTGTTAAAAAAAACCAACGTTAGCGGTGTGAGCGCTCTCACGAGTGGTCCGAATCAATAGTATCGTGAGCGTGCTGACAGCGTGCTAATGATTTGGACCGGTGTACAATGACGTCACACGCTGTGAGCACTGTTGGCGTGAATCGGAACGCAGCCTAATAGTTATGACGAATTTGATGGTACATTGAAATATGATATGGCAACAATAATGATAAGAGATTTTTTTATATTATAAATATGGATCTTTTCGCCCGTTATACTATAGTATTTTAAACAAAGGAAAAGTTCAAGTTCAAATATTCTCTAAGTAATTACTGTATATAATACGATAAATACATCATACGATTTTTTCGATCCGATCCACTATGTATGTGTATCGATCCGCCAAAGGATCGAATGCTATTGTATCGATACAAAAATCGAGTGGATCGTAACGCATTGTATCGATCCACGCAAGTATCGGATCGGATCGAACATCCCTACTCTTCACCTGCCACGCATCGTTCACGCGTCTCGTGTCTCTTGAGTACTGTTGGGTACACAATTGTTTAATTTTTTATGTAGTTTAATAGTTTTGTAAATTTTGTTGCACAGTTAAGCTAGTACATTATATTAATAGTTAGTTAGTAGGTACGTTCGTAGTGAACGAAAATGCCCAAGAAAAAAGTTTTAACACGGCAAGCCAGAAAAATGGTTTACGACGTGAATTGTTATATTGAAAGGGAAACAAATGGAATCGTCGGTACGTTAAAGCGGGTAAAAAATACAACAGCAGAAGCTACGATATCATTTCGGGAAAATTTGGCAACACCTATTCAACATTTATATCTGATTGCAAATAGAACAACAACAAATGACGCTGATAAATCCGTGTTTATTGAAATATGCAATACATTAGAGCGCATCCAGGAAGAAGTTGCCGAAACTAACAAAACAAATGAAAATAAATTACAAGAGATTATGAACAACTTAAAACAACTCCAAAAAAGAACGGCACTTGCTACGAACACATCTGTAATAACAGTCAGGAGGATTGCCACACAAGCAAATAATTCAGAGTTTCTCACGGTATTTAGAACACCTGGAAAAAAAAGACAGCGCACCAAACCAATAACAGGCATCGATAACTTTGATCAAGGCGTCATTAAAAGATGCATTCATAACTTCCATCTTACCAATAAAGAGCTTCCCACTATAGAAAAACTAAGACAAAAGTTACAGGAAGATATACACTTTCAGGGATCGAAAACTAGTCTTCGCCAAATTATAAAAGAATTGGGATTTAGGTGGAAAAACACGGAAAATAACAGAAAAGTTTTGATTGAAACTTCAAACATCAGACTCAAACGGATCGAGTACCTCGAAAAAATGTAAAAATATCGCCAAGAAGGACGTCCGATAATCTACACTGACGAATCATACGTGGATTCATCACACTCCAATCCAAAAGCTTGGACTGACAGTTCAACGAAAGGCCTTAAAACGCCTATTTCCAAAGGACAACGTGTGGTCATCGTACACGCTGGATACGAGGCGGGCTTTGTCCCAAATGCACTGCTGACTTTTAAAGCTGGAAGCAAATCTGGCGACTACCACGATAACATGAATTATGAGAACTATGAAAAGTGGTTAAGAACACAGCTTATACCTAACATACCATCTAATTCTGTTGTCGTTGTAGATAATGCTTCATACCACAATAAGCAATATGACCTCGCGCCCACATCAAACTCCAAAAAAGCCGAAAAAGGCATACAATACGATGAAAATTTGTTGAAGCCGCGGTTATATCAGTTAATAAAAACACACAAAGATCAATTTAACACATTTTCTATCGATAAAATTTTGGCCGAACGTAATCACGACATTCTAAGATTGCTTCCGTACCACCCGGATCTCAACCCCATTGAGATGGCTTGGTCTATAATCAAACAGTATGTGGGCAGTAAAAACGTAAAGTGGAATGTTAACAGAGCTATTGAGCTAGTCAGAGAAAAAGTCGATCTAATGGGAGCACGAGAGTGGGAGATATTGTGTAATAAAGTGAAATCTGTAGAAGAAGAATACGGAAAAAGTGACAACATCATAGATCTTATGACAGAACAGTTTGTTATTCGTGCTACTGATGACAGCTCAGACAGCGAAGAGAGTGAAGATAGCGATAACGCTGAAATGTCAGGCGACGATGAGGTGCCATCAGCCTCGTGCTCCTATTCACAACGTTCTTCGATGGTACATGATGTTTTAATGGAAGGAATATCACCACTGTCAGATGATTAATTGTTTTTAACAATTTATTGAATATATCATCTTAAACTTACCTTTGTTTCTATTATTCTGAATCTAGCAAAATAATTTACTAGGTGTAAAGTACCAAAATCTGACTCAAAAACCCTACTTATGAATAATATTTACACTAGTAGGTCTTAAAATAAATAATAATATATACCTACTTAATATTTTTTTCATACAGTAGGTCCCAATATTTCAAACAAATATATTTAAAACAATTGCCCTTAGCAATTTTGTGCGTGACTGTACATGCGCAAAACTAACACCTCCAGTTTCGCCGAGCGATCTAAACTCGCCGCGCGACGATCACAGTAATAAATGGGCAAGATAAAAGCACTCAAAATAGAAGCACTCAAAATCAGACAGTATGACACTTTATCGTTTCTAAAAATATTGTCAAGCAAAATTAACAAAGTTCCCTCCAAATCACTTTTTTAAATTTCTTTCATTTTTAAATCAGAGTTAGCAGCAATCATTTTTTAAATTTGGAACAAGTAGGATAGAAACGAATAATACACGTACGTAAAAAAAGTATTGATATCGGCTGGCTGAATAGAGTTAATCCATTGAGATTGGCACCTTTTGGTGCGATAAAAAAACTGTGCAGTAATGAAATTTCATACATTTTTATTTCTCTAGAGAAATAAAGACTCGCTTTGTACTGAGTTTTTAGTGTGATTGTGATGAAATTAAAGCATAGTTGGAAGAAAAATTATTTTCAACACACTTGCTCGTAAAGTGACCTCTAATACATCGCTTTTAGGGCCATAAACCGAACTATAACAAACTCGTGCAATAGTATATAAAACACTAGTTGTTTATAGAATTATCCCTACAAAGTTAAATAGGTACCTTACTGCAAGTTCTATGCGAGTAAACAGAGCATTCCCAATTTAACCGGTTAATACAGTTATTTTTTTAGTAACAACAAAGAGGTTTTATGCCGCTGAAAATTCATATGCATTTTTTGGAATAAATAAATGTGTAAGTCCTTAATTAAGTCAAACAAATATTTATTATTATCAAATTATTCATAATTTACAATATTTTGTTATAAAATATTAAAATATTTGCATTTTATCACTTAAATTTATAATTTTGAAGTAGGCTGTATGCTCAGCTCACTAACCCCTTTGTTCGCAAAATATTCTTGCATTGGGCGTGTGAAAAAAACAAAAAAAAAAACCTCAGCGCCTTTTTTCATCATGATTATCATATTTTGTTTTTGTCGTATTTGTTGCTGTGTGGTAAATTACTTTTCACCTCTCCAGCACGAAAAGGGTGCTTTTGGCGCGTAAAAACACGCAGCAAAATCGATTTTTGCTGCGAGCGTGAGACAAAGTGCTTTTTTAATTTCTAACACCAACTTTTAAAATAATAAAGAAAAAACAAATAAAGTAACAAGGATGACACTTGTAAAATTGATATGTGAGAAAAGGATAGATAGAGTGCTTTATGATGTCATACACGGATTAAAAAGTAAAAAAATAAAATGCACGGATATACCAAAGAGTTTTAAATAAGGATTGTTAAAAAAGAAGGTTGATAATTCGAAATAAAGAGTATGGAGGAGGTAATGAGGTTGCATGTATGAAACAAATATGAAATAACAATGAAATAACAAAAATTAATGAAATTTATTAACAAATTATATGTTTTATGATTATAAATAAATAAATAAGACGGGATATTAATGAATAAGAGAAAAACACAACGTAATGTAATCAAAACGACGGGAATCTACTTTACTGAATGAATAATTTTTTTTAGCATAGGTTTGATCGAATTATTTTGTGATAAATTACAAAAATGAATTCGTCCAACGATGAAGATAGTTGCCTAACTCCAAAAGAGTTAAGAGAACAAGTTTCTAATGCTGAATTAAGCTTTTTACCAGGAAAGTCACATGAAAATTTTCTCGCTGGTCGAGGTGAAAAGTTGTATGTTTTACACGAGACCAAAATGTTGTTCTGCCTCGTGCCTTTAAATCACTCACTGTGCTCAGTAGTCTATATTAGAATCACTCGCTACGCTCGTGATTCAATTCTAGACTACTTCGCTAGTTCGTGATTTAAAGTCGGCACTCGCAGCACAATTTGATTTTGGTCACTTGTATAACAAATAACTATTGTTTTTTCCTCGCAAATGTGTTGAAAAACGTCGTATGAAACTCGTGAGCTTTTACTGATTGCACACTCGGCTGAGTTACGCCCTTGCCTGCGGCTCGGGCTGCAACCCCAGCCTTGTGTGCAATAAGCAACCTAAGCTAACTTGTATCATAATGTACCTATTATCTACTAGCAATATCAAAATAAAAGTACTTCAGATAATTGTAGCACATCGCTTAGATCGCTAGGTTAATCAATCATTAACTGTTTTCATTTCACACAGACAATTTTCAGAACTAAGCCATGGAAACGACGAGGCAATTGGCTCGCAATTCCATGTAACGAAATTATGGCCTTACTCCACTGCAATACGAGTCTTAATAGAGCAATTCTGCTATCGCTTTATAACTACAAATTCCCGCAAACTTTGCGTAACGAAACATGGGAAATTAGACTTTGTAGATAGGCCGTTAAAGGTTAGATTACAGGAAGCGATACCGATGCCAATTGCTAAATACGTATCTAATGATAATCGTACTCATTATGAGCTGTGATCTGCCAACGGGAGAGTAGGGTTGACACTTGTGGATAAATAATTAAATCCAAAGATTTTTTACATAAATTACTGCGGCATTTTAGGAATACATGGAGAGTAAACGCCTAAGTCGTTAAATAAACATGAAACCCTAATACCACGTCAGGTTGCAAAAGAGGGCTGGCTCATTTGCAAGGTTTTGTAATAAATTTTGAAATGGACTAACATTTCTTTAAAGCCATCTGCTGTGTACGTATTAATATTATGTACTTATTAAATAATATGTTTTCAGGTCTCATATCAAGGCATCTTATTAGCGGGTTTTTAATCGAATGCTTTCGTCAGAATTTTTTTTTTTTTAGTAGGTAACTTAGCAGCTATGACAGTATTTACGTAGGTAATATTATTAAACAATAGAAAGAAAAGTAAATTTATTCGTATTATAATTAATAAAATAAATACTGCCGTCTCATTTGTTCTTAGTTTCGACTTTTGTACAATTATGATTCAAAGCAAAATTATATAACTTAAAATTTCAAAGTTTTGGAATGGCTTACAAATTGTAAACTAAGTTCCAGATGTTAATAAGAGCTTTTGCTTCAGCATTAAGTAGGAATTAAATAATATATTATAATTTCGTCGCAGTTATGGCAACATAATGGACAAGTTCTAAATAAATGCGCAATTAATGCTACACGTAGAAAAAATCTCATTACATTTCTGCAACAAATTAATTATCACGCTATGAAAAATGGGGTCACGCTCGCTCGGTTAAATGTCTTGTTCGTTCTCATATTGTCTTGTTATATCCCTCTTGATAAAGCATAGTGTAATAATATCTAATCTATATATTTTTACAAACCAGAAGTGAAAATGATTTTAAAAAAAAGAACGGTCTACAACAACCTAACACTTTATTTAATTCAAAATAACTTTAATCGTGAACTGATTTTAAACAGAAAGTAACTTTAATCAACTCGACAATATTTAACGCAAAATAAAATAAGGAGGAGCACTATAACGCCACAAAGAAACGTCCGTCGCATCCAAACGCCGCGCGCAGAGTGAGGCCGTGCGCAGGTTGACGCCGCCTTTTATACAGCGCCGCTCGACCCGGGCTCGTAAGTGGGGGAACTTGCTAAGACGGCCGTTCCTGACAGCGAGGCGTCCTCGACCGCACTTGTTGTTCCACTCGACATACCAGCCATGTCCTGGTCATCATTGGTTTTGTCACTTTCTGCATGTGGAAAGGCACAACACGTTAAAAGTGGTTCGTAACCAACAAGGTTTAATTTGACCTTCAGTTATAAATTTATATGAAAAGCAAGGTTAAAAGCAAATAAGTTGAAGGTCACAGCTATGGAAAATTCCAAAATTTTTACTTTAATTGATCCCTTGTCTATAGACGCAAGCGTGCACTCAAGCGTCCACAAGCAAAGAATCATAAGCAATTTGAGAAAGCTAGGGAAACTGTTTACTACAAATATGTAACTGGTAGCAAGTTAGAACTAAGCAAATAAATTAAAAGTAAACAAAAAAAATAAGAAAAGTAATCGAGTAGATTCGAATGATGGGATTCCGGACTTCCATCAGTCGAACACCCGTAAAATTAAAGAAAATAATCGTATGAAGAGTATAATTAACTTATACACTTCATAGTCTGGTATGACAGAGGCCCCAAGTTTGCATGTCACCCTCATGAACGCATACATAGGCCCCATGTTTGCGTATATGGGTTCATGAAGTACAAAAGCATGTACGATGCCAGAGGCCCCATGTTTGCATGACAAAGACATGTACAGATGTCAGAGGCCCCACGTTTGCATGACATGTGTAACCACGACAGAGGCCCCATGTTTGCTTGTCGTCCACCACCAAAGCGGAGCAAGTTTCCGGCGTCCACTCGCCGCGCCACAGAACCATGTGTTCAGCAGCAGCTTGAGTTTTCTGCCGTACGAGCCGGCCAGCAGCTCGAGCTCGTAGCGCTGATGGGGCAGCGCATGCAGAACCTTGTAAGGCCCGCGCATACCGGAGTCCAGCTTGCCGGTACTTTGTGTGGCATTGCTCACGAACACTTGATCACCCACAGCAAAACTGCCTGGCTGTCGGTGATCTGCATTGACGTAGGCGTCCTGACGCTCTAGGTACCCTTTTATGACATAAACAAATAGGGCAATGATTAACATATTTCCGAACAAAAGACCTTGAATTTGGAAACCAAAAATGTCGTGAAATAAGATCAGTGGTTTTATCGACGCCAATATGGTCGTGGCTCAAGCAAGTCGAAGCAAGCTCAACCGGTGACCTTTAGCGATGAAGCACAAGAGACGCGGCTCTTCACCAGTAGGTGTATGTTTATAAAATAATGTTTATTTTTAATAAAATACCTGTTTTGATCTAACTGCCCTTCCCTTAGTTTAGTCATCAACTCTTGCGTCTCCACATCAGCAGTCTGAGCAATTTTTGCCCAATTGACTGGACTGCGTATGTGGGAGACTTGTGCGGGAGGATTCCTACTCAAATAATCAGCAAGTTGCATCATACAACCTTTCCTATACTCGAGGGTGAACGTGAAATCTTGAAGGTAAACCCACCAGCGTGCAACCCTTGGCAACAAATCTTTTTTATGCTCAGTAATTTTTAAGGAGTTGCAGTCCGTCACTATCTTAAAGTTGATACCAATAAGGTAGTGGCGGAAGTGCTGAAGAGCTCGAACTATGGCCAAGGTTTCCAGTTCGTAACCGTGGTATTTAGCTTCAGCACCCTGGGTGGACTTGCTAAAGTAGCCTACTACCCTCTTTCTTTTATTACGATGTTCCTGTAGCAACACAGCATCAAGGTCGATAGCACTGGCATCGGTGTGAAGCTCGGTGGGTAGTTGGGGGTCAAAAATAGCCAAAACAGGCTCGTTAGTAAGGCAATGGATAATGTATTCACGAGCACAGTCTTAGAGGAGTAGCTGGCAATGTAACGCCTGAAGTAACCTGCAAGTCCTAGAGATTGGCGGACCTCTCTAACGTTAGTAGATTTTTTCGATTTTACTAGGGCTTCTATTTTCACAGGGCTCGGCCGTACCTGACCGTTACCTATGAGACGACCTAAATATTAAATTTCGGTATCTAAAAATGTGCACTTTTTCAAATTTATTGAGAAACCAGAAGCAGTTAAAATTTTAAGGACATCTACTAAATTTTGCAACCCTTCTTCAATAGTATTTGCCAGAATAACATAAGCAACATAACATAAGTACATCATCTATGTGAGTTAGGACCTTACCAGCGTCTATAAGTGCCTTAAGAGTTCTAGAGATGATTCTTTGGTACACAATCGGCGCATTCGCTAACCCGTAGGGCATTTTGAGATACTCATAGTGCCCCTCGGGTGTCACGAAGGCCGTTTTGCTGATAGAATCATCATCTTTCATTGGGACTTGGTAAAAACCAGTAGCCATGTCTAGGCTGGTAAAGTACCTAAACTTACCAAGTTTATCGATGTGGTCATCAATAAGCGGCAAAGGGAATCTTTCTTTTACGGTAATAGCATTAAGTGCACGGTAGTCGACGCACATCCTATCACTCCCGTCCTTTTTTTTTGACGAGAATGATAGGACTTGCGTAGTCTGACTGGGACTCTCTGATAATGCCCTTAGTAAGCAAGTCATTAACTATACCGCGAACTCTGTTTTTCTCATCAACGGAGAGCTTATAGGGACTATGTGGCTTGGCGGACGGACAGCATTGTTGGAGGTTCGAAAATCATGTTTCGATTTAACATATACCGATAAAAAATTTACCAAGTCGTTTGACAGTAGCTTAGCATTGGTAGCCGCGGCTTTGACCTGCGGTCGGCAATACCTCGCATCGCAATTGAGACTTTAAGCTCGTCAGATAAACCTTTAACAATATTAAGGCGTAGCAGTGACCTGCGGGCGTATTCCGCGTAGGTCGAATACTTATTAGAACTAGTACACATCACTTCAAAAAGTACAGTTGCAAAATCAATGTTTCGAGGACACAGTGATCGAAATTCGGCTTTAAAATTGGTCCACGTACGATCATTCGTGGTCCAATCGTTCAACCAAGATTTTGCGTCACCCCGCAGGCACCCATCAATACGCCCAAGGCATTCTCGATCGTCCCAATTGTTCAATTGCCGACCGCGGTCCACCTCCGCGCACCACATATCAAAATCATGTATACTCGGGTCAAATGAGGAAATGTAAAACTTATGAGACCTTACTTGTATCAAGAATGAAAGAGCTCCAACAATCCTGTCCGCCACGCCTTTGTCTGCACTGGTACTAGCGTCAGCATCACGCACCGTACCTATTGTCGCCCCATCGGTAACGCCCGAGCCCTGCTCGCTGGCGAGGGTCGGCGCCACGATGAGCGATGGTGTCGGTGTATGATCACCAAGAAGATGCGACGGACTATCAATCGTTGGCGTTGTTGTAGGTTGTTGTAGCCTATTTTCAATAGCATCTAACCTAGTGAGTATTCGATCAAACACCACATCTTGTAAGCTCTCGCGGCGGTCACTTGAGCTGTTACGACGATCGCGAGTTCTACTTTGCGAGCTATGCGAAGCATTTTGACGTCTATTCGACCTGCTCCTATAGTCTGCAGAACGATCATCACGCCTAGACAACGGCGGCGTATTGGAAGAACGGTGACTACGACGTTCACGAGATAAATCCCTAGAACGTCGGTCTTTATAACGATGATCACGCTCTACAGGCCTAGAGGAACGTCCCGACATGTTTGACGAAAACAATTCGCAAAACACGTGTCACTTTTATGAACAATTACGAAAACAACTTTTAAAATCCACGTGGCACACCTTTGTAACGGTTATTAACGGAAACCTTTACAAAACACGTGGCACTTTAATCGAATACTCACAAAAACAACTTTTACAAAACACGTGGCACTTTTGAAACACACTGAACACTACTTTAAACACGAAAATTTACTTTTGGATGGCAAAACAAGCTGGTAGAACGCGTAGTGAATCCCACTTCTGATTTTACAAACCAGAAGTGAAAATGATTTAAAAAAAAAGAACGGTCTACAACAACCTAACACTTTATTTAATTCAAAATAACTTTAATCGTGAACTGATTTTAAACAGAAAGTAACTTTAATCAACTCGACAATATTTAACGCAAAATAAAATAAGGAGGAGCACTATAACGCCACAAAGAAACGTCCGTCGCATCCAAACGCCGCGCGCAGAGTGAGGCCGTGCGCAGGTTGACGCCGCCTTTTATACAGCGCCGCTCGACCCGGGCTCGTAAGTGGGGGAACTTGCTAAGAATATATAAAATTCAAAGTCCTGACTGACTGAGTGAGATATCAACGCACAGCCCAAACCGCTGAACCTAGAGACTTGAAATTTTGCACACAGATACCTTATACAGTGTAGGCATCCACTAAGGAAGGATTTTTGAAAATTCCATCCCTAAGGGGATGAAATAAGGGATGAAAGTTTGTATGAAAGTCCCTCAGTTTTGAAGCTAGGATCTTCAAACTTTGTGTTTAGGCTGATGATTGAAAATAAATAAATACGTGTCTCAGCGTTTTCCAAAATTCTACCCCCGAAGGGGTGAAAAGGGGGATGAAGTTGTGTTTAGAAGATAATCCTTTATTTTTGAAGTAAAAATCGCTAAATTTGAAATTTAGGCTTATGGATGGAAATCTAACGCAACGCATATTATATTGGTATAATTTCAACCCCCATGGTGATGAAATGGGGGTGCAATGGGGTAAATAAACCTAAAAATCGATATGGATGTCGTTATTGGGGTTTTCTGGGTTGACGATTGCGAAAATAACATTTATTTTGAAGTCCAACGCGGTAGACATGATTTAGGGGTTAAATTTAAATCGTTTTTACGCGATTAGGCGGGTCCCCACCAAGCAAGCAGCCTCGTTCGAGGCCCGCCACACGCGGCAAACGTCTTGCCTCGCACGAGGCTGCTCGCTTGGTGGGGACCCGCCTAATCGCGTAAAAACGGCTGTTTGGATCCTGGTTGAAGGTTCCCTAAGGATTTTCTCTAATATTCACGCGGACGAAGTCGCGGGCGGAAGCTAGTTATTATTATAATATACTCACTATAGTTATCATTATGCTATGAAGTTTCTTAACGAATAAGTCAGAGTACCAAATGTTTATGTCAACTCATACATATTACCTACCTAGTTTTAAGACGCCCCGTGAAGCTGACTCTAGCAGGGGGGTATCACTCCGCGCTTAAACTTTTATATTAGCCTACTGCTCGCGGCTGACTCAGTCGAGCCAGCGCACGAGGGGTGTCATTTATCGGTCGAGAAAGAGCTACGCGACAGAAAGAGAAGCGCTTCGGAGGTGCTTATAATAATTTGAAATTGTACCTTATTGCCGTGCTACGAAACTAACTTATTATTTGATTGTCCTCACACGGATGGGCTTTTCGGTACATTTAATACTATTATTGTTCGGAACCGTAACGGAACCGGTCGTTGTGCCCGTTGTGACCGATTGTGGTCACTTTGCTCTCGTTAGTGTGATATATCTCTCGCTCACATTAGCAGGGCTGACAGCAAGAGGCTTTAGAGAGCAATCTTAGAATGCATGTGGTGTAAACAGCAAGCAGATCCATTGTGGGAGGGTTTAGATTGAGAATTTGCTATTAAAACTTTTTTCACGTTGGATCAAAAACTAACTGTCCAACGCAGACGACGTCGCGGTTGGTCGCTAGTATAAGCTTGTTGACTGTAGCAAACATACAAGTCTACATTTAAGATAGCATGATTGTATCAAAAGCGCTGTTGAGTTTCTTAATGTAGATAAAAAAAAGAAAAAAAACATGTAATGGGGGAACAAACTGATTTACCTATATTTTGAGTTGCGATACGTTGGCGTGTGTAAGTAAGTTTATACCTTCCTTATTGTTATTGTTTACAATCAGCTGGTGTTATCCGATCGTTACGTGATTCCGTTTGGGCGGGCGCCGCCCGCGCGGAACACTGATAACACGTCCCAACCTACAAGGGACTATTTCAAATGCTACGCATAGAAGAAATATATTATTACCATAAACTTAATAGCGAAAAATTTTCTAAGTCTATGATTATTACTTATAAGGGATTATTTTTACAAAATAAACAAGCAATAAGAAAGCATTTTTCAAATTTTTTTCATGACGCCATTTAATGCGTATATAACGAAACATCCAAGAAATATTGTATGAACCAAAAAAAAATGCTCCAAATAACTTTCGATACTTAAATCAGCCGTTTCAGTTAAAAATATAACAAAATGGCAATGATTATAAAAAACATTACTTGTTTCAGCTACAGAGGTTCAAAAAGGAGCTTTCGAATAAAGGGAGGTAAACAAGATTAGTTGCATGAATGAGGACAGGGCTGTATTGAATAGCTTAATTATGGAGTCTAGACTTTACGGGTCCCAATGAAGTTATTGTCTGCGTCTGTCAGTGAATCCTAATTGGTGTTTCAGTAAATTACTAATCCATGCAGTTGGTTACTAATAGTAGGGCTGCCATTTTCAATCCCTTTTTTATTTGACCGAGTTTTAAGTAGATATTTTGTAATTAATTTTACATTTTACCAAATCTTACTCTACTTACCTTATTTCGCATTAGCACTATTAGCAAACATATTATAATCGTCTATTCTATTTAGTTAAAATAATATTCCAAGTTTATATTGCTTATTTTGTGAAAGTTGGCATTAATTTATTTTGGCTTTGATTCGATCCGTGGACATTTTATTACTTACTAGCGGCCGCCCGCGGTTTCACCCGCGTGGTTCCCGTTCCCGTGGGAATATCGAGATAAAAAGTATTTTTTGTTTTAAGCTAGCCTATCTACTATCTGCGTGTCAAATTTCAACCAAATCCGTTCAGTAGTTTTTGCGTGATTGAGGAACAAACATCCAAACATCTAAACATCCATACATCCAAACCCACAAAATTTTACATTTATAATATTAGTAGGATTTTTTCACTTTTATTATTACTAACGGCGCCCAAATTCCTTGTTGGTCCACAGATGACTGAGCCACGCGAATCCACATAACCCCTTTGCTCCTACCGACTAAAATTTTCTTTGGGATAAATGTCACCATTACCCCCGGGGTAATTTTTTTATTACAGTAACTGACGCATAAGGACTAGATAAAATTGTATTGAGTACATCACTAGGATTCAACACTAACTTACCATCAATGCTGTGTGTAAAGAGGTTGATGTATTTTGAAATTAGAGCTGTGAAATCATATATAACGGGGTAGTGCTTGGTCTTCACCTCACCTGGTGTAAAGTGACGATACGGCCGATGGTGGAAGCGCACTACACCCGGAATCCTCATCACCGAGGAACTGCCGGAGGACAGCCATTTTAATTGTTGTTATGGCTTCAGACTTAGGTAAGATGTTAGTAGCTAGCCAGGTGGACTTGAAATAAGCTCTACTCTACCATTAACGAAACCAAGTAAAAAAGAAAAACCTCCTTCAAAAATCTTAAAAAAACAACTCTATAAAAAGAAAGAAATAATGTTCAAATCGATTAATTAAAACACGTCTATTGAAGTCGGGTGGAGCTGAATAGTAGATTATACAACAAGTGAAAAAAGAAGGAATTTAGTTCGAGGTACTATGTTGGAACCCGAGAGCAGCGTAGGATTCTAGAGTTGAATCCCGAGCGTAGCGAGGGATTCAAAAGTAGAACCCTAAGCGAAACGAGGGATACAAAGGACCGAGATGACATTTATTTTCACGAGTTGTGTACTCTACTTTTTACCGTTGGCTGCGAGTAAACATAATAGCAGTACTTACACCTATAGTACCTATTTATAGTTATCAAATTTTATTATTTAGATAGGTAATCGGTAATTTAACCGTTAGAAAATAGTGAAACTATAAGTTTTCCAAAAGTTTTTTAAAAAGTTTTTTTTTACCATCGCCACTCTAAAAAGTGCGTTTAATTCAACGATAAGAGTGAATAATAAGCGATTTTATTCACCGAGTGAATAAAAATAATTTGAATTTGGAACAAGCGCGCATCATGAATTAGTACAAAAAAGTTCCTATACCTACTGGCTGCTATGGAGCTACTAGCTTCTGCCCGCGACTTCGTCCGCGTGGAGGTTAGAGAAAATCCTTAGAGAACCTTCAACCAGCATTTGACCAGTCATTTTTACGTTTCCGGTTCCGGTTCCCGTTCCCGTTCTGTTCCCGTCCGTTCCCATCCCTTTCCTGTCCCGTTCTCGTACCCCTTCCGTTGCCATTCCCGTTCCCGTCCCGTTACCGTCCCGTTCTCGTTCCCATACCGTTCTCGTCCCGTTCCGTTCCCGTTTCATTCCTGTTCCGTTCCCGTTCTGATTCCGTTCCCATTCCGTCCCGTTCCGTTCTTGTTCCCGTTCCGTACCCGTCCCGTACCCCTTCAGTTCCCATTCCCATTCCCGTCCCGTTCTCGTTCCCGTGCCGTTCCCGTTCCCATTCTTCCCGTTCCGTTCCCATTCCGTCCCGTTCCGTTCCCGTCCCGTACACCTTCCGTTCCCATTCCCATTCCCATTCCCGTCTCGTTCCCGTTCCCGTTCGCGTTCCGTTCCCGTTTCGTACCGTCCCATTCCATTCCCGTTCCCGTCCCGTACTCCTTCCGTTCCTTTTCCCGGTACCGTTCCCGTCCCATTCCTGTCCCTTTCTCTTTCCCCTTCCATTCCCGTTTCGTTCCCGTTCCCATTCCGTTCCCGTTTCATTCCCGTTCCCTTCCCGTTCCGTTTCCGTTCCAGCCCGTTCCGTTCCCGTCCCGTTCTCGTCCTGTTCCCGTTACCGTTCCTGTTCCCGTGCCCGTGCCCGTGCCCGTTTTCGTTCCCGTTACCTGGATGTGCATGTCCAGGTCCAGGTCTATGATGTGTCATGTCCACCGTGTTGAACTACAAAATAAATGTCATTTTCGCAATCACCATCCCATAAAACCTCAAGAACGACATCCATATCGATTTTTTATGTTTACTCACCCCATTTACCCCCTAAGGGGTTGATTTTAAAAATCACAAAATATATGTTTGCCTATTTATTTTTAGATGTGCTCCTACGAAGTTCAAAGTTGTAATGTCTGTTTTACATTATTTTTCCATACAAAATTGGAACCCCATTTTCACCCCTTTAGGGGTTAAATCATGTCCACCGTGTCAGACTTCAAAATAAATCTTATTTTCGCAATCACCATCCCATAAAACCTCAAGAACAACATCCACATCGATTTTTATGTGTACTTACCCAATTACCCCCTAAGGGGTTGATTTTCAAAATCACAAAATATATGTTTGCTTATTTATTTTTAGACGTGCTCCTACGAAGTTTAAAGTTGTAATGTCCATTTAATATTTTTTTCCATACAAAATTTGAACCCCATTTCCACCCCTTGAGGGGTCAAATCATGTCCACCGTGTTCGACTTCAAAATAAATGTAATTTTTGCAATCGTCATCCCAAAAAACCACAATAACGACATCCATATCTATTTTTAGGTTTACTCACCTCATTTCCCCCGAAGGGGTTGATTTTCAAAATCACAAAATATATGTTTGCTTATTTATTTTTAGACGTGCTCCTACGAAGTTCAAAGTAGTTGTAATGTCCATTTAACACGTTGAACGCCGTGGAATATTTTAACTATTTCCATTTGGGCCATGGGGGACAAGGTTTGGGCCACACATGTATGTTCCGTTCAGGCCACGGGGGACAACATGTGACCGCGCGATAGAGGTTATTTCAAACGTCTCTGTTAAGCTGGTGGATACGTTTAACTAACAAATCTGTATTGAACGGGTCCCCCACGGCCCCGTAGAGTAGTCAAGTCTAGTTGGTTTTTGAAAATATGTTATACTTAGAAAAAAAATTACATGTTTCTTGTCTATACTTAATACTAGCTGACCCGACAGACGTTGTCCTCTCTTAGTTATGAATATTGAATTCGAATTGGTGTTATTAATGAAAAGTTGGGGTTGGGTTCAGAGCTGATATTAGTAGGCCGTTCCCGTTAATGTTTGCTTTCTCGTTTTTATTAGGTTGCTTTCTCGTTTGTGTGTTTGTTTGTGTGTTCGTTTGTTTCTCCACAAAGTTTGTGAATGATTTTATACTAGCTTCTCAATGAGCTAGAGATTTGAAACTTTAAGCATAGGTCAGAACTGGAAGGCAATGCAATATTATGGTGTCATTGAGCTGATCTGATGATGAAGCCGGAAGAAGGCCACAGGAAATCTATGATGAAACCATACAACCCCATCGTGTTTGGGTTCGTTAGAATCGACTTGACGAGTACTCTAATGGGAGACGAGGTTCAGGGTCTGATGATGAAGCTGGAAGGCCATGACATAGGATCTCAATATTGAAACCATGCAACCCCATCGAGTTTGGGCTCGTTTGAATTTGTCTTGATTAGTACTTTATCGAAAGTCCTTACGAATCGTCTCCTGAACACAATGCTCGAAGATCTCCGTAGTGCTTCCCAAAGAGTGGGTTTCAGGATGTACATGGATAAGACGAAAATCATGTCGTATGCCCATCTTGTGCCCGCTCCAGTTCATGTTGGGAACACTACATTTGAAGTTGTTGACCATTATGTAACCTAGGACAGAGACAGAGATCTCTCGTCGAATCCAAATCGGATGGACAGCATTTCGGAAGCTCCGAAAAATCTTCGTGTCCGATTTACCTCAGTGTCTCAAGACGAAAGTTTATGATCACTGTGTGTTGTCAGTGATGACTTACGGCAGTGAAACGTGGTCGCTAACTATGGGTCTCATAAGGAGGCTCAAGGTCACCAGCGTGCAATGGAGAGATCCATGCTCGGCGTTTCCCCTGCGTGATCGAATCAGAAACGAGGAGATCCACAGGCAAACTAAAGTAACCGACAAGGCTCGAAGGATTGCTCAGCTGAAGTGGCAGTGGGCTGGACACATAGCGAGAAGAACCGATGGCCGTTGGGGTGAAAATGATCTTGAATGGCGACCGCGCACCGGATGACGCTCCGTGGGTAGGCCCCCCACAAGGTGGACCTACGACCTGGTGAAGGTCGCGGGAAGCCGCTGGATGCAGGCAGCGCAGGAACGATCGTTGTGGAGATCCTTGAGGGAGGCCTATACCCAGCAGTGGGTCTCGTGATATGATGATGATGATGATGATGAGTACTTTGTTGGGAAATAGTTTCCAGGGTCTGATGATGGAGCTGGCAGAAGGACACAGGAACTATTTAATAAAATCACGCTACCCCATCAAGTTTGGGCTCGTTTGAATCATCTTGACGAGTTCTTTGTTGGGAAATAGTGTCCAGGGTCTGATAATGGAGCCGGACGAAGGCCACTGAAACTCTGTAATAAAACCCATGTAACCCCATCGAGTTTGGGCTCGTTTGAAACATCTTGACAGTACTCTTTTAGGAAAAGTATCCGAGGATCTGATGATGGAGCCGGAAGAAAGCCATAGGAACTCTATAATAAAACCATGCAACCCCATCGAGTTTTGGCTTGTTTGAATCGTCTTGACGAGTACTTTGTTGGGAAATAGTTTCCAGGGTCTGAGGATGGAGCCGGAAGAAGGACACAGGAACTCAACAGGACTAACGAAAGAACAGAAAACTGCGCGGGCGTTGCGGGAACAGTGCGGTGGTCGGGGGTGGCCGACACCGCGACCCGCGCGGCCCCCTGTAACGGAAAACCGAATTTCTATCCTGGGAGGCCACGGGGGACATCTATTGAGTGACAGTTATATTTACATTGAAAAAAGTAAATAAATAGATTATTTTAAATTGCGTTATAGATTTTAATGTATTTCCTGTCGAATAGAACAAAAAAAAAGGAAATGAAATTTTTGACATTTCAATCATTTTTGATTGGCCCCGTGTACTAAAGTAGTGGGGGTCACATGGTATCCCCCATGGCGTTCAACGTGTTAATATTATTTTTTCATACAAAATTTGAACCCCATTTTCACCCCTTGAGGGGTCAAATCATGTCCACCGTGTTCGACTTCAAAATAAATGTCATTTTTGCAATCGTCATCCCAGAAAACCCCAATAACGACATCCATATCGATTTTTAGGTTTTTTAACCCTTTTCACTCCCATTTCATCCCCGTCGGGGTTGAAATACTAACAATAACAATATACGTTGCGTTAGATTTCCATCCATAAGCCTAAATTATATATTTAGCAATTTTGACTTCAAAAATAAAGGATTTTCTTCATTACACAACTTCATCCCCTATTTGACCCCTTCGGGGGTAGAATTTAGAAAAACGCCGAGATCCGTATTTGTTAATTTTCAATCGTCAGCCTAAATACAAAATTTGAAGATCCTAGCTTCAAAACTGAGGGACTTTCATACTAACCTTTATCCCTTATTTCATCCCCTTAGGGATGGAATTTTCAAAAATCCTTCCTTAGTGGATGCCTACACTATATAAGGTATCTGTGTGCAAAATTTCAAGTCTCTAGGTCCAGCGGTTTGGGCTGTGCGTTGATAGATCAGTCATTCAGTTTACGATTTTATATATTAAGATTCCATAGAGCCAAAGTTACACAATAAAATTAATCGAAAAAAAAGTCCCGCCAAATTTAATTAGGTTAGTGTCAATTTAATTAGGTTCTTTTTAGTGTCTTTGGGTTCTTTTCCATCTATTAGAGGGAGATTGAATGTTCAGTCTATTCCATCAGTCTGGTACGATATTCAGCCTGAAAAGTTCAAAGTCTATACAGACTGATGAAATGGACTGATCCCAGACTGATCATGTAATCTTTCTCTTAGCGTGGTTGTTTTATGTCATTGGAAAACTTCTAATTTCACGCATGGGTCGGTCATGGGATGGGTGACCAAAAATGTATTATCTCGAGCTCCTCCGTGCCTTGGAAGGCACGTTAAGCCGTTGGTCCCGGCTGCATTTGCAGTCGTTAACACCCATCAATCCGCATTGGGCCCGCGCGATGGGTTATGGCCCCAGAAGTGGGGACATTAAAATAGCTGATGGTCAACTATAAATACTAAGTGTAAAGTAGATACTGCTAGGTATTTGTTTTCTCGCAGTCAATGGTAAAAAGTAGAGTACACAACTCGTGAAAAAAAAAATTTCATCTCGGTCCTTTGTATCCCTCGCTTCGCTCAGGATTCTACTTTTGAATCCCTCGCTACGCTCGGGATTCAATTCTAGAATCCTTCGCTACTCTCGGGATCCAACTTAGTCCCTCGAACTAAATTTCCTTTTTATTCACTTGTTGTATAATCTACTATTTTTACTTATTGTATTGTTTATATTCTAAAAGCCCCACCCGACTTCAATAGACGTGTTTTAATTAATCGATTTGAACATTGTTTATTTCTTTTTATAGAGTTGTTTTTTTAAGATTTTTTAAGGAGGTTTTGCTTTTTTTAAAAAGCTTTTTTATTTTAAACTTTTTGTGGTAGGTATGTAATGTAAGTGGTAGATTAAAGGTCAAACCGCACTACAGCGGAGCGGCGCTGCGCGGCGCAGCACTGCAGCGGAGCGGCGCGGCCTCTCCTAAACGCACTATCGCGGCAGCGGAGCGGCGCGGCGCGGCTCAAATTGCCAGACGTGGCAAGATTTCATTAAAGTTGGACGCACGAACGAAAAGGGAACGCTCGGTCACGCGTTCCCTAGAACGAATTTCCAAGGAACGATTTAGCAACACATCCTCATATTTTTTATTTATTTATTTGTGATGAGTTATGATTATGATGATTTATGAAATGATCACGTAAAATACCACTTTGTAATTTAATCAAAATTTATACACTGAAATATCAGTAGAAATAGATATTTCCAAATACCCTCTATAGACTGAAGCTCGATTATGAAGAATATTCGGCCGCGCCGCGCCGCCAGCTATACCGCACTAGCGGCAGCGGAGCGGCGCGGAGCGGCGCGGCGCGGCAAAATATTCTTTTGCACCCAAATCTGCAGCGCCGCGCCGGTACGCGCCGCGCCGCGCCGCGCCTCTCCGCTATAGTGCGGTTTGCATCATTGCAATCAATAAACTTATCTTTTTATATAATTACACAATTTTTGTGTCTAAAAAGTTGATAAAATTCATATTAAATATATTTACTGATGAATAATCTCAAAAACCTTAAAGTTGGGATCTTTAATGCAGGTTCTTTAAATACGGGTCATGACAATTTCATTGCGGCTGCGGAGGAGTTATCTCCAGACATACTAGCAATTAATGAAATATGGCTCCGAACTGGACATGAGGACAGAGCACCTAGACTTTCAGGTTACCACCTACGTCATACTCCAAGACCAGACCACATTCGTGACGGTAGGGGAGGAGGAGTTGGGTTCTACATACGGAAGGGTGTAAACGCTCGTACATACCAGCACCCCAGTACAGCGACAGTAGAACAAATGTGGCTAACTGTCCGTCTACAGAATCAGGTCATAATGGTTGGGACAGCCTACAGACCACCACGTCTCGATGTAAACATATTTCTGAACGCACTCATGGATACTATCACTTCCTTCACCGATCAGGACGGGGTGGTTTTGGTGGGTGACTTCAACATCGACTGTCTTGATTGCAGCAGCAGTAAGTTTAAACTCCTAACACAACTCCTGCAAAGTATTAGTTTGACCCAGTTTGTAACAGAACCCACTCACTTTACGGACCACAGTAGTACTCTCATAGATGTGATTTGTGCTGACATTCGAGCTCTCCACGTGGAGGTAAAGTACTCACCAGACATTGGTAAGCATGCTATGGTGATGGCCGAATTCAAGGTGAAGGTGGTAAAGCCACAACCACGTTGGGTCACCTACAGACCCCTAAGGGACATTGTCTTAGAGCAGTTTCACAAAGACCTCGATATGATTGACTGGGACAATCTATGCAAAGTCGACGATGTAAACTTTTTGGCGGAGGCTTTCACCACCTGCATCAACACACTTTTCGACTTACATGCACCCATCAGAAAACGTAAATTTAGGCATCCTCCTCACCCATGGATTACTGATACCGTAAGATCAATGATGCGAATTAGAGATGACTATCACAAAAGACACAAGTCACAAAATAATCCAAGCCTTAAAGTAAGTTATAAAACTATGAAACACACTGTGATTTCAGCCATTGAGACTGAAAAAGCCTGTTTCTTTCAACAACAGATCAATTCGCAGCTGACAAACTCTAAACAACTCTGGCGTAACCTTAAAAATAGTATATTACCAGACAAAAAAGTGTCGTGTGACCTACCACCATGCTTTGACAACCCCGAGGTTATAAATAGAAACTTCATGAACGTCCCGGGTGAGAATAAAGTATCCATATCTCAGCTGACTTACTTTGAACACCACAGGGGCTGTTCAGCCACTTTATCACTGCATCCTGTAGGCGAGGATCTGGTACTGAAAACCATCAAAGGGCTCAAGTCCAATGCGCAGGGTTATGACGGTGTATCTTTGGACATGCTGCTGCTTACTTTACCACAATCCCTTAAAACTATTACCACAATCATCAATAGGTAGATTGAGGAATGCACATTCCCACAGATTTGGAAGACTGCGGTTGTGAAGCCGCTTCCAAAAAATAGCCAACCTTCTTCAGAAACTGACCTTCGACCCATTAGTTTGCTATCATGCATCTCAAAGGTTTTAGAACGGATAGTTTGTGATCAACTCACTAGATACCTTGAAAATCACAACTTACTTCCTCATCTCCAGTCTGGATTTCGCAAGGGCTTCAGTACTGCAACTGCTCTCGCTGATGTTGTGGATAACCTCCTCACGGCTCAAGACCAGGGTAAACTATCAGCTCTGCTGCTTCTCGACTTCTCCCGCGCTTTTGACTCTATAAATACAAATCTGCTATTATCTAAATTATCATATTATGGTGCTGATGCCAGAGCGGTGAGGTGGTTTGATAGTTATCTTTCGCATAGATCCCAATTCGTGGAGCTCACCATGGCAGATGGTTCGAAACTGAAGTCCCCCCCATTGTCAGTTTCACGGGGCGTTCCGCAGGGATCGATCTTTGGTCCGATCCTGTACATATTATACAGCGCAGACATAGTACACAGTATCTCTCATTGTAATTACCATTTATATGCTGATGATCTGCAGCTGTATCTGTCATTTGACCCAACAGACGATGTTGTTGCTGCGGCCAAGATCAACGACGACCTGCAAAGTCTATCTCGCTGGTGCGAATCAAATTGTCTTGTTCTGAACCCCACTAAATCTAAACTTATGCTCCTAGGCACTAGAAACAAGCTAAAAAAATTCAATAATACCAACGCACCATTCAATGTTAACATAGGGGGAAAACTCATTGAACGTGTAGACAAAGCCCGAAATCTGGGACTCACATTTGACAGTCACCTAAATTTTGAAAGTCATGTGATAGAATGTGCCCGCAACTGTTTTTACAGACTAAAACTACTCTATAAAATAAGACCTTACATTAGGGCAGAACTTAGAACAAAGTTGTGCGAGTCCCTCGTTTTGTCCAAACTCAATTATTGTGATGTTGTCTTCGGTCCATGCCTCCTGGCTAGGTCTGAAAAACTAATTCAACGCGTGCAAAACGCTTGTGCCCGTTTTTCTTATCATGTTCCGCCTCGGTCACACATCACACCTTATCTTAACACAGCCGATTCACTTAAAATGGCAGCACGCAGAAAGCTCCACCTCTCAACTCTGTTATTCGGCATCATCAGCTCTGGGAGGCCACATTATCTTTATGAGAAACTAGTTTGGGCTCAAGATCGTCGCAGATACCAGAAAAGGGCATGCACTCACATCTTTGATACTCCTTTACATCGCACTGTGGCCTTCAGAGGTTCCTTTAAATTCGCTGCCTCAAAATGTTGGAACGCCCTTCCACCTCCGATACGTGAGCTAAAATCAAAATACAGTCTTAAAAAGGAACTAAAAAAGCATCTACTAACACTGCAAAAATCACTATGTTGATAGACAATGAACGTTGCACTCTGGCACTTACTCTCGGTTTTTTCACGATTTGCTTGATGGGTTTAGGGTCCAGCTCCATGTCTTTTTCGCGTAGTTTGAAGTTTGCGCAAGAGTTTGGGCAGCTGCCATATTTCTCACCCAATAGCACTGGACACGCCGTGGTACAGCGCAACGTTATTCCATCACGACGGCCATGGCATGGGGAAGTTGTTGTTTCCACGGGTTACCTACTGAGTATCCGTAGCAGCCAAAGACCTGTATGTTTGTGGTAGCAGCTCTAATCTCCATTACCACGTCACAAATGTCCGCGTGGCAAGCCACGTTTTTCACTTCGTCGACGTGGCAAGCATTTTTATTAATTTATATTTAGGGTACTTCGACTGAAAATGACAAAACATACTCTTGACTATGACAATGACACTGACACGACACGGTACGACTGACAGACGGAACAGACTAGACAGATTACAAAAACCACAGACTAATCAAACATTTTCTTTTTTCTCTTTTTCCTTTTCTCCTTCCTAAAATCACGGACTCCTTTCTTTTAAATGTTGGCATATGTATTTATTTGTTTATTTATATTATTATTCCCTAAAAGTCACCACCTTACCTAGGGAGCTGTCTGAAAATCAGCGTTTCTGTGGCATTCTACGCAATGTCGCAGAAGCACAGCTGAGGCAGCTACCCGTTGGCCCTCGCACCTATCTCTTTGTAATTATTGTTTCCTTTCTTTTTTTCCTTTACGTGTTTGTTGTTTAATCGTTTAATGTTTGTTAAGTTTTAAGGTGCAGAGACCAATAAATGTTTTTCTTTCTTCTTTCTTTCTTTCAATCAATAGAAATAATATTTGGCCGCGCCGCGCCGCTCCGCGCCGCTACGCGCCGCTCCGCTGTAGTGCGGTTTGACCTTTAGATTAATAATAATTCAATAATGTTTACAACACTTTAAACTCGATTCAGACTTGTACCGATGCTACATCCCTAACTAAACCCAAAACCTACCCTCATATCATTTTTATCCATGTTCCTATGGGGGTAAACCGACATCTGGTCGAGTCGGCCATATTACAACACTTCCGATCCTGCCTGCCTCCGTGACAGAGCGTTGAGTCGAGTTTGCGCTCCTCATTATTTCGGTCAAGTTTGAATACCTACTAGGTGATCGCCGCGAGTTATCCAAAGACTATTTGTGATCACCGGAATAATCGACGCCGGAGATTTCAGAAGAAGTGAGACGCGCGTCCACTACAACCAGCACGCGGGAGCAGCATTCGAACCAGGTTAGCCCCCTAAATTCCTTCTCTTGCAATCTTTCCGTGCGATCTGGTCCTTCGTCCCGATTATCCTTTCGTTTTCGTTAGCATCGGAACATTTTTATCAATATTTTCATCAATTTCATAAAAATTAATTTATAGGAAATATTTTTTGCATACCTTCAATATTTTTGTAAATTCAACTGGCGTACTTCATTTTCGTACACTGGCAACACTAAAGCATAGACAAGCTGTCAATCATTCATTCAATGTTACGTCAGTAAGCTGTCACTGACTTCAATCAATATCAAAACATAACCTCTAGTTTTCGATTTATTGTTTACTTGTGAAATTTATAAATAATGTCCAAAGATATGAAAATAGCTACTGTTAAGTTTAACATGGCTTATGACTTCGTATGCGAGCTGTATAATTTGACTATAGTTCTTGTGCAAACTTCTCCTACGACACCTCAGGATTTAAGTAAACTTCGTGTTAGATATGTTGATCTCAAAAGAATGCGTGAACAGTTCGATACTAATTTCGCGTTATTGGTTGCTGCTTCACAGCCCGAAGAACAGAGAGAAACTATAGAATCCCGCTATACGGAGTTTTACGAGAAATATTACTCAATTCAGAGTATTTGTTCTGATTTAGGTGTGTCGGATTCCATGACAACAAAAGCTCCTGTAACACAAGATGTAGGTTCCAAATCTGGCTGCGAGTCAAATCGTTTTCATTTACCTAAAATTACATTAACGCATTTTAAGGGAATTCACACTGAATGGCCCAATTTCAAATCAATTTTTGATAGTTTAATTCATCAGAACAATGAAATATCTGCTATACAAAAGTTTCATTATTTATTGAGCGTTTTAGAACAAGAACCTCTCAACTTAATTAAACATTTAAGCATTACTAGTGAAAACTATGGTGTGGCCTATAATCTTTTACAAGAACGTTATGAAAACAAGCGCTTAATAGCCGACAAACATTTAGATTTGCTACTTTCAGTTTCATGTCCCAATCTAAAGAATTTAAAACGTTTTATCAATACTTTAAAGGAAAACACACAAGCATTAAATACTCTTGGATTTGATGTCAATTCTTGGAGTTTTCTTTTATATCATATAGTATCTAAAAAGTTACCGTTGGACTTAAGAACTAAGTTTGAATTTACTTTACAACCAAACGAGATACCACATTTTAATAACTTGTTATCATTTTTAGAACAAAATTTAAAGGTTTTGGAAGTTACAAACTTTACATACATAAACAACAATCCTAAAACATTAGTACCTCATACATCAACCTTGCATGCAACTAATTTAACTTGCTATTATTGTAGTGGGGAACATGCCATCTATCAATGCTTAGAGTTTGATAAACTGAAAGATAAAAAATCATATTTAACTGAAAAAAAACTTTGTTACAATTGTTTAAGGCCGCATTATATTTCACAATGTTTATCTAAACGTTGTTGTCAGGTGTGCAAGAAACGTCATCATACAAAATTACATAACGAGTTTCAATCAGCGGATTCCACTGTGAATCCCGAACCCTCTTCTCCGAGACAGGTGTTACTTAACATGGAACCATTGTCTACCGGCCTCTTAGGTACTGCTCTTGTTGGAGTCCAGGACGTTGATGGTCAGGTACATGTCGTTCGAGCGGTAGTGGACCCTGGTGCTCAGTCATGTTTAATAACTGAATCTTTAGCACAGCAACTTCGACTGCGACGTCGTAAGTCCTGCGATCTGTTCGGTGTCGGTGAACACCGGCAAGCTACTTATGGAAAGGTAGATTGTTCAATCTTGTCTCTCACTGACGATTCCGTTCCGGGTTTGTCCACTGAAGCCATCGTACTTAAGCGCATCACTGGATATCAACCTGCAGCAATGGTCAATCCGATTGTGCCAGAGAAATGTAGCGACCTTCAGCTTGCTGATAAGACTTTCAACATTCCAGGTAAAATCGATCTACTTTTGGGTGTTAATCTTTTCAGTGACATTTTTTGTGGTCCAAAGTTAAAATTAGGTAACGGTTTACCTACAGCTCACTCAACTATCTTTGGTTGGGTCATTATGGGTTCGACCCCAGTGACCACAACTCAGTATCAGCACATTAGCCTACTCACTGATGAGTCTAGGTTACAACTTACTATGTCTAAATTCTGGGAATCTGAAGAGTCTCCTTTGCCGCCGATTCCAGATCCTGAGGACATCATATGTGAAAAGCACTTTGTCAACACGCATAGTAGAGATCCCGATGGGAGGTTCGTAGTTAGACTGCCGTTCAAGGTAGAGTCCTCTTAACTCGGTGATACTCGTTTAGTTGCGTTGAAACGGTTTCATAATTTAGAACGTAAACTTATGAAAGAGCCCACACTTCGTGAACTCTACATTCAATTTATGCAAGATTATGTAGAGTCTGGTCATATGAAGTTAGTTGAACCTCGTGATAATGCCCGTAGATATTATATTCCTCACCACGGCGTGCTCAAAGAGAGCAGTAGTACCACCAAATTGAGAGCAGTTTTCGACGCATCGCTGCCCAGCTCTACCGGCGTTTCTCTTAATCAGATCTTGTTGTCAGGCCCTAAGTTACAACAGAATATACAGGATATCATCTTAAGGTTTAGAACTTATTTATTTGTCTTCACTTGTGACATTAAACAAATGTATCGGATGGTCAAAGTACATGATGATGATCAGCGGTTTCAAACTATCTTTTGGCGCGAATCTCAAGATCTGCCGTTGCAGGAGTTCGAGTTAACAACCGTCACCTACGGCGTCACTAGTTCTGCATACCAGGCTATCAGGGTGATTCATGAGTTAGCGAATCTTAACGACTCTACATATACTGAGGCTGCACGTGTCCTACGGGAGGACACTTTCGTAGACGACATCGTGAGTGGGTGCGACACGCTAGAGAGTGCTAAAACGCTACAGCACCAAGTCATTGACGTGTTGGCTCAAGGTCGTTTCCATCTTAGGAAATGGTCCAGTAACTCTGACGAGCTACTCAAAGGTTTACCTGCTGATCATTGCGAGACACCTTACCGATTCGAGGATTCCGGTGACAATATATTCAAAATCTTAGGCATTGAATGGAACCCCTCATCCGATAACTTTCTCTATCACGTTTCTAACATGAGTGTGACTCTAACAAAACGGGGTGTTCTATCAAACATCGCTCGCCTCTATGATCCTTGCGGTTTTATCACGCCGGTAACATTTTTTGCCAAATCCCTAATGCAGCGGTTGTGGCTCTTAGAGCTGGGTTGGGATGATGCACTCCCTTTGGATGTCCAGCAAACTTGGCTAAAGTTTGTTGACGACTTTAAATCATTAAATCAAATACGGATCCCACGCCACGTTATGGGTGATCCACACTCTCAATATCAATTTCACGGTTTCAGCGACGCATCCGAGCGTGGATATGCCGCATGCGTCTACATACGTTGTGAAAACGGTGACAACGTACAAGTTCATTTGTTGATCGCTAAATCTAGAGTCGCTTCAGTCAAGCAAAAGCAAACAATCCCTAAGCTCGAGCTCTGTGGAGCGGTCCTGTTGGCTCGCCTTATGGCCCATGTTTACAAGGTCTTGCATTCAAAATTAAAATCCATACCAATAACTGCATGGTGCGACTCTAGCATAGTGCTCACTTGGTTGCGAACTTCGCCGCACAAGCTTCAAACTTTTGAAGGAAACCGAGTTTCCCAGGTTCAAGGCACCATCCCGAACGCTACCTGGCGACACGTCCCTTCACATCTTAATCCCGCCGATTGCGCGAGTCGAGGCTTGCTCCCTCGCGAGTTGGTAGCTCAATCACTCTGGTGGAGTCCGTCGTGGCTCAAATCTGATCCCAGTTCATGGCCTTCTACATGTCAACTGCTCGATCCTATCGATTTGCCGGGCGTGAAAGTAAGTCCAGTTGTTGCACATGTCGTGCAGACTGTCGACACAATACTTCACACGGACTCTACATTCATCTCTACCCCTACTGTTGCTGCACACGTAGTGCAAACAGTCGAGACGGAACCTGATAAGCACTCTACATTGGCTGTTACAACTCCCTCAGACGAAGTTGTCCAACATGTCATTGTAGAGTACAGCTCTTTATCCCAAGTTACACGAACACTCGGTTGGTGGCTTCGTTATTTGCATAATGTTCGCTCACCAAAGGATAAACGTGTCGGTAATTTGACGATATTCGAATTAAAATCAGCATTGTTAACTTGTATCAAATCGGTTCAATCTTCAGCGTTTGCCGATACTATAAAATTGTTGCGCCAACGTAAGCCTATCAAGGGCGGTCTACGTCGTCTCCATCCCTTTCTCGACGATCTAGGTTTTCTTCGAGTTGGTGGGCGACTAGTCAATTCCGATCTGCCTTTCGATAGTAAACATCATTTTTTTTTACCTCAGGCACACCCTTTCACAAATCTTCTCATCGATCATTATCATCAGCTCTACGGCCATCCGGGCCCTGCTACTCTCATGGCTATCCTATTGCGTAGGTATTGGATTGTGTCAGCCCGACGTGTAGTGCGGCACAGGATTTTTCAATGTCAGCGCTGCTACAGATTAAAGGCGAAACCTGTGAATCCATTCATGGGCAACTTACCTGCCGATAGAGTCACTCAAGCTAGGCCATTTCAAAGGGTCGGATTAGATTTTGCGGGTGCATTCAGCATCAAGGATTCCCACGCTCGCAAACCTAAAATTTTTAAGGCTTACTTATGCGTATTCATATGCTTTGCAACCAAAGCAATGCATTTGGAAGTAGTATCCAGTCTGTCTACAGACGCGTTCTTGGCCTGTTTGGATCGATTCGTTTCGAGAAGAGGGTTACCTTCTGACATATATTCCGACTGCGGCACCAACTTTTTAGGCGCGCGAAACTATCTCAAAGACATTTATCTTCTTAAAACACAAATCGATAGAGAAGCCGACAAAATTCAATCTCATCTTGCACCTCATGAAATTCAATGGCATCTCAACGTTCCCTCGGGACCACATCTTGGTGGCCTTTGGGAAAGTGCAGTGAAGTCTTCTAAAACATTACTCAAACGTATCATAGGCGAACGTGTATTAACGTTTGAAGAACTTAGTACAGTGTTCTGCAAAATCGAATCAATATTAAACTCACGACCTATCTGTCCAATTAGTAGCGATCCAAGTGATTTGGAAACACTTACACCCGGTCATTTTTTGATTGGACAACCGCTTCTTGCCTTACCGGAGCATGATCTAGATCAAGTTGTTGCTCACCGTCTAAATCGTTGGCAATTGTTGCAGCAAATCACCCAACATTTTTGGAAACGCTGGCACAGCGAATACTTACACACGCTGCAACAACGTGACCGCTGGTTTAAGCCTGAACGTAACTTACAGACGGGCGATCTAGTGTTGGTCATGGAGCCTAATACACCACCGTTACTCTGGAAAAGGGCTAGAATCACCAAGCTCTACCCAGGAAATGACGGTATTGTCCGGGTTGTAGATATCAAAACAGCCAAAGGAGTTCTCAAGCGTCCTGTAGTCAAATTATGTCGCTTAATTTCCGAAAACTAGACAGCAAATTTCAATAGTTTTAAATCAATTTAGCATGTAGGAACTAGAGTAAGATAAAATTTTACATTATTTCTCAATTAGCTTCAATCAACATAGTGTCATTTTATCAGCCTCAATTAAAAGAGCTAGGTCGCTCTTTGGGGGGCGGTATGGTAGATTTAGATTAATAATAATTCAATAATGTTTACAACACTTTAAACTCGATTCAGACTTGTACCGATGCTACATCCCTAACTAAACCCAAAACCTACCCTCATATCATTTTTATCCATGTTCCTATGGGGGTAAACCGACATCTGGTCGAGTCGGCCATATTACAACACTTCCGATCCTGCCTGCCTCCATGACAGAGCGTTGAGTCGAGTTTGCGCTCCTCATTATTTCGGTCAAGTTTGAATACCTACTAGGTGATCGCCGCGAGTTATCCAAAGACTATTTGTGATCACCGGAATAATCGACGCCGGAGATTTCAGAAGAAGTGAGACGCGCGTCCACTACAACCAGCACGCGGGAGCAGCATTCGAACCAGGTTAGCCCCCTAAATTCCTTCTCTTGCAATCTTTCCGTGCGAGTAAGCGATGTTTTTATAAAATAAAACGTTATAATGTTTCACATTTTTTATCGATGGTAGGTATACCCCGAGTAACTCTATTTCCACAGGAGTTTCGTTGGGCCTTCTCAGTTCAACTCTAGTACAGAACGTCCTTGACAATAGATAGGTCCTTAACTTGTTTTTGATTGTCATAAACCTACCAATATTTCAATCACTGTACAGTTCCTATTTGATTTTGAGGAGTTCCCTCGTGTATTATTAAAATTCAAAGTCCAATACCAATGAAATTAATATGGTGTCATCTTTAAGGTGTCTTCTTATAAACTTAAAAAAAAATCATCTAAATCGGTTCATAAACAAAAAAGTAATGGTTGAAAATCCATCTGAATTCATATAAAATGGTAACGAAAACGACAGTATATTCAAGATTATTCGAAAACTACTGAACCGATTTCAAAATTTCAAAAAATTGGACCAACTTGGGTACAAACCTCATGTTTTAACGTTGGAATCATTTAAATCGGTTCAGCCTTCTTCGAGTAATCGGTGTACATGCATATTAAAAACAAAAAAATATACGCGACGAAGAGATAACCTCCTCCTTTTAAAATTTTTGAAGTCGGTTAAAAATGTAGCCCTCTTCTGGGAGATATGGGTGGGCGAACCACTAGATCACAAAAGCGGTTAAATTAACTTTTATTGCACAAGTATTAGTTGTCATATTAAAATTATATGAAATTATGAACCTAACTAATACGGCCGCTTGCACTAAACTTAAGAATCGCCTAGTTCTTTTTCTATAAATTGAAACGATGTCATGAACTTAGCTGTCATGTAGATGTCATGAGCCAATAGGGAATATGCATAAGTCACCGATTTTCCTAAAATTGAGCTTGATCGCTGCGGACACTTGTAAAAACATGATGGAACAGAAAGAAAAATAAAAAACAATGATTATTTTCGTTTTATCACACGATGAAATCAGGGAAAAATAGCGATATATTTTTTTCGTTTTTGGATATAATGCACTTTACAGTCAGATAGAATATCGAAAAAGAAATAATATTTTTTATGACACATATCTACTTAAACGCAAAATTTAGGGAGATAATTGAAGATTATTGGCTAACTCCATATTAAACGCGCCCGAAACACACAGAAACGTGATGTGTGACGTCACCGTTTTGTATAGAGCGTTTTCGGCGGGAGCTGATGCGTGCTAACTTCAAGTAACTATATTACGTGAAAAAAACGCAAGAGACAAGTTTCAATATTACAGTTGATTTTCTCACGCATTATACTATTGATATTGATAAGAAAAAAAATTGATGCATATTCCCTATTATCTTGGTTGAGTTGTACTGGAAAAGACTTAGATGATTCTCCATTTTAGTGCAAACTGTCCTTAGTCTTATAAGGGTGAGTTGGACTATTTGTGGTGTGACTACGGGTAAAAAAATTACCCATGGTCACACTGGTGTGTTAAGTTAGTGCGACCACGGGTCGGTCGGGTACTAATTATCACATGTATTACATCAAGATTATATAATTATAACAATCTCATAACTATTCTAAATTGTAGTAGTATAGGTAAAATCTAAAGTCATCAGACGATATGTTGTTAATAAAGTAATTAATTGCCAGACTTAAGTGGCTTATACTAATTAGTTTCACTTCGTTTAATGAGGTTTCGGTTTCGCACAGATAGTCAAAGAGAAAACTACTTGAAAACAGTCCGTCCGGTTTCAAGTTATCTCGATCAAAATATATACTAAAGGAGATTGTTCTACGCCCATACATTGCTCGCCCCAGAGCCAACAGCAGAGAAAAAAAAGTTCTAATCGTAAATGACTCGTATAAGCCCATAAGAACAATGTTTTCCCACGGACACATTTGTGAACATTTTTATTTAAAGAAAATGAACGGATTTTGAGGTTATTTTTAATAAACGCCATCTATAAAATGCTCTTTGATAATAACATAATTTATTTGAAAAAATATTTTTCTTAAGACTACATGCCAAAAAATGTCGTCTAAGATCGGATTTAAACTGAAAAACTTGATATACTTAGTCAGATATATTGACACCAATACCTATCGATGTTTTCATAACACCAAGAAGCTTATACCTCCCTCCAATGGAGATCGCACGGCCAGTGTCATAGTGAAGATAGAAAAAATGTCCTCGAGTGACGTGACGGCTTATAGCAACCTCTTTCTTTAGTGTTACAATACGTGTTCGTCGTTCGTTCGTTCGTGAGAAACGAAAACGTATTGTAAAACGAAAAGAAAGAGATAGAAATACGCCGTGACGTCACTAAAGAGTCTTTTGCAATCTTCACTATGATACTAGGCGTGCAATCTCCATTGTGGGTATAAGCTTCTTGCATAACACCTATCATCCATGACTAAATGAACTGAACTGACAATGTTTGCATTCCGGCAGACGAATTGCTAAGTCATCGATCACCACAGGATATACTGGGTTCTTTCCGACAGACCAATTGCTACATCATTGATCGTGAAAGATTACATTTGACCATGGAAAGTAATAAAATTGAACTTTAAAACAAATTACTTTCCATGGTAAAAATGTAAACTGTGGTGATCGATAACTCAGCGATTAGCCTGTGCTAGAATGCACACATTTTAACCATGGAAAGTATTTTTTTATAATGTTTAATAATTTACTTTCCATGGTTAAAATGCACGCTATAGCGATCGATGACGCTCAGCGATTAGCCTGCTGCAATATATCTAATGACAATCAATCAATTTTTTTAATATTCATTGTAGATTTGAAAATATTGGCACTTTTTTGTATGAAATCACTAAAATGCAATCAAAATCTATTATAGAAATTTAAAAAAATAGAACGTACAGGCCTTGTTTTTAGGCATTTCGAAAACGTACCAAAAATTCATTGCTGTAAGTTAAGGTTTACAGGGTGGGAAACGTTATCACCGTTTGTATGGAGACCGTTTGCTTGACAATCCTCTTAAATTCGTCACTGCGGCAGCGCTGCTTAGCAGGTGTCACTTAACTATACCTTTTTATCTTCGTCCAACTTAGTTTTCGTAAGTTTCATTTCATTAAGTAATTCTCAAGATTTGACGTAAATATTAATATTAACGTTTCCAACAATTCACCAATCCACTAAATCATTACCACTCAGATAATTAATCCCTTACAAAATATCTGACCCGGTAAAATCTTGAATATCAATTTTATTGAAGCCATCAAATTAAATTTTACTGAAACTTTCTTCTGATTAAACTAAGAATTGAGCTTGAAAGGATAAAAAGATTTAGAAGGATTAAAAATCCTTTTTAAAAAACAAGCTTAGTAAGTCATTATTAGTAAACAGAAGAAAAAAGTTAAAAACGTTAGTGAAAAACGAACTAAAAAGTTAACTCGTTAGTAAAATATAAGAACTAAAAAGTTAAAAATAATTTTATTCCAATTAGAAAATAAGCCGTTGTATACTTATCAACTTATATACGATATATATAGTTTATTTTCATACCATTACTAAATCGTTGTGTGCTTATGACAGTTACAAGTTTTCAAAATAAAACGGGTAACATTTTACTTCAATACTTGACTCTAACATAATTTGCCACTCTAAAGCTTAGTATTTCGGACCCCTGAATCAAAAAGTGGTCTTCACAAGCCCCTGGTCACGGAGGGGGGGGGGGGGAGACTGAAGCTTAAGCTGCTGCTCGTTGAGCCTACCCTCAAGCGATGATTATAAAGACGTTTAGATTATTTAAATTAACTAAATTCCAAATAATTATCAAAGTACTTTCAATGAAACCGCGCGAGTATCCGTTAAAAGCAATAAAAACTTGTAAATATGAGAGGGTCTTGCTTAGCGATAGAATTCGTACAAAAAAATGCCGCACGTACAGACAAGTCAATCACGCATTATGTTCATAATAAACCGCTACTTTATTAAAACAATAATACAACTGTGATAGATACGATTAGATGCCAACATAATGGATGTAGTGAGGCTATTTATTATGTTTCAAAAATTCCCAATTTTTTCATAAAATTATGAATTTAAACACACATTGGACGCGGGTTCGATTCCCGTCCGAGAATTGATCTGCTGCGAGTCCAATTTTTTCTAGTATATTATTTAGTATTGTATGAAAATAGCATTGTGAATGCAAAAATCTCAAATTAAAAAAAAACACATTGGACTGATGCGTCACTGGTTTAGCTACACAGATCAATTCAAGTCTTTGCTGACTTCCTCCCTCTGAAGGGGGAAGAGAAAGTTACGCGTGTGTCAAAGATAAGTGAATAAAAACTTTGAGGACTGTCATCAAGAAGCTTCTTGACTGTCATCGCCAATTTAACTTTTTTACGAAAAATTCTTGTCACTTCTTGTTTATAAAAGGCTGTTGATCGATGTAGGTCGTTTTGTTTGTTGACCTAAGTAAATATGTCAGGACTTGACTCAGAAATATTATGAATTCCGTTGACTTTTACACAAAAATAATTTTATTATGATTGATAATCTACCCTGTTCACACAAATCGTTATACCTATGAATTAATTTAAAAAAAACTTTATTAAACTCTGAGTTATTTAAATTAATATATAGCGGCCGCCCGCGGTTTCACCCGCGTGGTTCTCGTTCCCGTGGGAATATCGGGATATTGAGTATCCTATCTTTGAATCTAGGCTATCTAGCCAAATTTCAACCAAATCCGTTCAGTAGCTTTTACGTGATTGAGGAACAAACATGTAAACATCCAAACTATCACATTTATCATATTAGTAGGAAGTAGGATGAGTATATATTTTGTCAGTTTGCGTTAATTTACTTATAAAATATTTATAGACTTATCATTATAATTAGTGTTATGAAGATTTAAGCGTATACAAGTAACGCCAGATAAAATATGATTCAAGTGTTAATAAATATCGTGCGATATTAAATACCTTGCTTTTAACAGTCAAAATAAACCAGATTATATTTATACAGTGATATAACTTGAAACACGAGCTTTAACGATGCCGATAAAATGAGTGAAACTGCCCATAAAATATGATACGACCCCACCTAGCGACGTCATTGGGTTAAGAGACGGAGTAACCCTGTTTTGATGACATTTTACATCCAGATGCATTTTAAAAACAATATCATTTTAATCAAGCAGTTTACTGAGAAGACAACAAGCCTCGATCACTTTAGACGTAAGCTGAGAAAATATAGGTACAGAGGATTTCACTTAATTCAATATACAGGAAATACAGTTTTATCTTTCCCTAAAAGGTATTTTAATAGGGGGGAAAGCAGATAAGTTTCTTGCGCTCATTCTTAATGTCAGGTAAAATACTTTTTCAAAGGACTTTACCGATGATAGGGTTGATGATTCCTAAGCTTTTAATTGATGAATAGTACATTACAGCCGAGAACAAGAAGTGAGCATTGTGAACAATGCAAAAGCTTCCAGTACGAGGCAATATAATACTTTTCTCAAGAAATACAAGGAAGTAAAGTTTTCTTAGTAAAAATGTGTTTTAAATTGGTTCGTGTGGCCATGTTCATGTTGCATGACTGTTCATATATAGAACAGTGATGCAACCATAAAGTTTCATAAAAATAATGATAGCTGACAAGTTCTACCGTTTTAAATTTAGAATACTACTTCCCGCACTAGTGAGGGAAGTAGTATTCTAAAGTATTGAAATTCAATTCCGCACTAAATTTCAAATTTCGAATGTGATGAACCAGACCGCCACGGAAATGTGGGACGCCCCGCATTCCTTTTTCAAATAGTATGATAACATTTTAGAGCATTAATTGAGAAAAGTAATTTTTTTAATTACTATGACAGAGAAGACCGTTGTCCGTCATTCGAGCGTGCGACGAGGCATGTTCTATTCGAACCAGCCATCAATATCCGCGGCGTCGTCGGCGCCGGCGGCGGCGGGAGGCGCGAAATTACACGCGTAACCTCGTTAGCGCGTCAAAGCGGGGACGACTCGCTGGGGAAATTGCATTTCCACCTAGTGGGCCTTTACCTATACTTATTAGGTCAGTAAACTGAACTCCCATTCGATGGCCGATGCAACTGAAAATGGATAGTTGCAAGACATAAATGAAATATTAATTTTCTTCTTCTTTAAAACTACATAAAACATTGTGGCATAGCATAACCTTAATCAGCTCATAATTAAAACTTAAGCAAAGTAATTTTTGAATGAGTTTTAAAAAAAAACAACTAATTAATTGACCGAGTGAGCGCGAAGTGAAGCTTGAGAAAAAATGGCGTCTTTGTTTTAGATTGGCTTAATATACTGTGTGTGTCCGTAGGAAGTCCAGTGGATGTCCGGCGGATTTCCGGTTGTTCTCCTCTACAGGTCACAAACCGCCACGTTTCTGAAAAGATTGTTTTTTTCATGATAAACTGCATAGTGGCAACCCTAGACCTAAATTGTGTTCTTCTAAGAAAACGAAAAAAAATGAGAACAAAGTCAACTTCAAAATTTGACAAAATAAAGCTGTCGCCCAAAATATGCAAAAGTATACTTTCTTATTTAGATATTCTATATCGTAAACTCGTTGAGTTGCATGAATTTTAAAATTTCAAGGGTTTTCGAGATGGTGGCTCAGGCTCACTTGCTGTCATCGCCAGCGTTACGTCATGTATATTTATTGCCTGTAGACTGTATACATCGTCATGGTTTGAGACATTCTCGTTTAGAAAATGACGCACGTAAATCTTACCTTGTGTAGTTCTAAGCAATATTCAAATATTCCCTTTTCTGTCAGGAGTTTTCTAAGGCGACGGTGACAGTTTTCCAATACAGTTTACCAGCCTTTGTTAAACAAAAACAAAATCTAGTTTCACGTAGCAATTTTAGGAGGCCTTCACCTTCACAAATAAAGTACTTAAATTAATCCTTGTCACGCGCTCTTTTTTCAAAAATAAAAAGGATCTTACAAAGTCTAAAGTGGTAGGTAAGTAATTCGATTTTTTTACTTTTTGTTCTGAAGTTTACGTCCCATCAAGGCCATTTAATTGTTAATATTAAAGGGCAGTATAATTATAATTATTGTTTATCACTCTTATAAAAGTCTAGATTTACATAGATCTGTTGCACTAAAACCATCATAAGCCATTTGGCACGAAAGGCTCGTAAAGATGGCCGCTCGGTGGTTTCATGGCGCGTTATAATCAAAGCCTTGGACAGGAAAATGTACTTATGCTACATACAACAGCGCATCGCAACCACTAACACATTCATTTTTGTTTCTGCGTCTAAATAGTTTAAATAGTAGATTATACAACAAGTGAATAAAAAGGGAATTTAGTTCGAGGGACTAAGTTGGATCCCGAGAGTAGCGAAGGATTCTAGAGTTGAATCCTGAGCGAAGCGAGGGATACAAGGGACCGAGCTGAAATTTTTTTTCACGAGTTGTGTACTCTACTTTTTACCATTGACTGCGAGAAAACAAACAGGTACCTAGCAGTACTTTATACTTACTTAGTATTTATAGTTGACCATCAGTCATTTTTAATGTCCCCACTGCTGGGGCACAGGCCTTCCTTATGGGTGGGAGGATAGGCCATAACCCACCACTCGGGCCCAATGTGGATTGATGGGTGTTAACGACTGCAAATGCAGCCGGGACCAACGGCTTAACGTGCCTTCCGAGGCACGGAGGAGCTCGAGATAATACATTTTTGGTCACCCATCCCATGACCGACCCATGTAACCCATGCGTGAAATTAGAACTTTTCCAATGACATTAAACAACCACGCTAAGAGAGAGATTACATGATCAGTATGGCATCAGTCCATTTCATCAATCTGTATAGTCTTTGTATTTTTGCAGACTGAATATCGTACCAGACTGTTGGAATGGACTGATGCAATACTGAACATTCAATATCCCTCTAATAGATAGAAAATAACCCAAAGATAAGACACTTAAAAGAACCTAATTAAATTTGGCGGGATATTATTTTTTTTCTTTAATTTTATTGTGTAACTATGGCTCTATGGAATAGCTCCATAGCAGCCAGTAGGTATAGATACTTTTTTGTACTAATTCATGATGCGCGCTTGTTCCAAATTCAAATTATTTTTATTCACTCGGTGAATAAAATCGCTTATTTTTCACTCTTATCGTAGAATTAATAGTAGATTATACGACAAGTGAATAAAAAGGGAATTTAGTTCGAGGGACTAAGTTGGATCCCGAGAGTAGCGAAGGATTCTAGAGTTGAATCCCGAGCGTAGCGAGGGATTCAAAAGTAGAATCCTGAGCGTAGCGAGGGATACAAAGGACCGAGATGAAATTTTTTATTCACGAGTTGTGTACTCTACTTTTTACCACTGACTGCGAGAAAAAAAATAGGTACCTACCTAGCAGTACTTTATACTTAGTATTTATAGATGACCATCAGCCATTTTTAATGTCCCCACTGCTGGGGCACAGGCCTTCCTCATGGGTGGGAGGATGGGCCATAACCCACCACGCGGGCCCAATGCGGATTGATGGGTGTTAACAACTGCAAATGCAGCCGGGACCAACGGCTTAACGTGCCTTCCGAGGCACGGAGAAGCTCGAGATAATACATTTTTGGTCACCCATCCCATGACCGACCCATGCGACCCATGCTTGTGAAATTAGAAGTTTTCCAATGGCATAAAACAACCACGCTAAGAGAGAGATTACTTGATCAGTCTGGCATCAGTCCATTTCATCAGTCTGTATAGACTTTGTATTTTTGCAGACTGAATATCGTACCAGACTGATGGAATGGACTGATGCAAGACTGAATATTCAATCTCCCTCTAATAGATAGAAAAGAACCCAAAGATAAGACACTAAAAAGAACCAAATTAAATTTGGCGGGATATTTTTTTTCTTTAATTTTATTGTGTAACTATGGCTCTATGGAATAGCTCCATAGCAGCCAGTAAGTATAGGTACTTTTTTGTACTAAAATAATTCATGATCCGCGCTTGTTCCAAATTCAAATTATTTTTATTCACTCGGTGAATAAAATCGCTTATTATTCACTCTTATCGTTGAATTAAACGTACTTTTTAGAGTGGCGATGGTAAAAAGGCACTTTTTAAAGTGGCGATGGTAAAAAAATACTTATATGTTTTTTTCGTTTTCTGGATTGACTAAATAAAAGGCACAAAAAATGAAATGCGCTAGTGAGTATTAAACGCCCTTATTACACCAACGCATTCGCATGCGGCAGAGAAAGAACTGGCGGAAGAAAGAGGTTGTGTCGATCTACTTTTTGTAAGTAGCGATCTTTAAGATAAAAAAATACAATATTTATTGAGAACGACACAATTGTAGTCAAAATTACCTCCAACTATCCAAAAACCGATTTCAATAGACTTTTTCTTTATTAATTCATAGATTTGAAGATATTCTTGCTTTTTTAGAGCTGTTTTCTCAAGGTTTTAGAAGGAGTCTTCTTATTCTCATAACACAAGACCCAGTAAAACATTTAATACTTAGATAACAACCAAAAACAAAAACAGTCCCGAATTTTCGGGCTGAGTCGAGCGTGTATGTAAACACGGCATGTTTCCTCGCAAACATAATAACGTCTTCACCTCGAGACGATATTAAAACACAACAATCTACAGTATATTAGCCAAATCCTAGAGTATTACGTAAGAAACACGTAAACACATCAAATGGAAATCAAAAAATTCTCGTGTTCTCGAACATGAATGAATTTTTTTAGAAATCTACTACCTTAAACGTATGCCTACATCTTTTTATAATGATCGTGTTCATGTGCCAAGCAGATTCGACCCAGCAATAAAAAAAACTACTTGCGACTTAACATCAAGCTGCATCTCTTAATAGCTTATTCAGAGCTGAGCTATAGCTTTCCAGATTGATTTGACCAGAATAGTCGAAGCCGGTACAGCCAGCTTTATCCGTGCTCTGGGCCTGCAGCCAACTACTCTAATCCAGGGCAAATAAATGGATTAATAAGACGCGAAACGCCTCCTTTAAAACCCACTTCAAATAATTGTTTTATTCTTTCCCGCTTCGGTGAAAAGATTTGTTTTTAAATACCTTCGCATTTATAAAAGGTAAACGAATCTGTCTTAAAAGAAATTGTGAAGTTGAATTTCAAGCTTTTTTATGATTTATTGTCATACTATTATTATTAAATATTTGTTTCACGTAACATGGTGTGTGGAAATGTGTGATCCGACTCATAGAAATTATGTTGTTGAGTCAGTGTTATGCCGAATAAATATTTTTGCATATACACTTGTAAGACTTCCGCGCGTACAAATATATTTGCATTCTTCATTATTGATTTATTATATACAACTTAGATGTTTCCAGGAATTATATATTTCATTTTCAAAAGTAGGTAATCTATCTTTCAGCTACACTGTAGAACGATAAACATATTAATTTCGTATATTTTTCTATGACAGTATTAGATATTTCATATCTCTTTCAAACCAATTTTCGTTGAAAGTGTTTATAAAGATCTACAGCATATATTTTTTTTAGATTTTTCACTTTCTTATTTCAAAAGTTAGAGGGGGGGACACACATTTTACCACTTTGGCAGTGTTTATCTTTCAAACGGTTGACTTTGAAAAAAAAATGTCTTAGAAACCTCAATGAAAGACCTATCTATAGATACCCCACACGTGTTGGTTTGAACAAAAATTTTTTTTTCAGTTTCAGTTCCATGTATGGAGAGCCCCCCCTTAATCTTTTATTTTTGTGTTAAATTCGTTAAGCGGTTAACATAATACATCTACTTACTAAGTTTCAACTGTATAATCCTAATACTTTCGGAATAAAGTGGCTGTGACATACGGACGGACAGACAGACAGACAGACAGACAGACATGACGAATCTATAAGGGTTCCGTTTTTTGCCATTTTGGCTACGGAACCCTAAAAATACAATGGGACCGGATTGGCATTATTAGAACTTACGAAAGAGTTCAGTCACAAATGACAACTCCCCTTCCAATAAAAATCTTCCAATAAAACTTATCTTTTTTGACTTTACACAGACAAAATATTTCCATTTCTAGAACAAATATTAGTTTCAGTAATATCATGTTCTGAAACCTGGATCAGCACACATTGCCTATTTGTTGGTAGAATTATTCAAATGCCATCATGTGTCATCAGATACAACAAGCCCGCGGCCAACGGTGAACACGTACAAACATAATGTCACGCGTGCGTGCTTGGAAACACGTCCACGTGATAAAGTGCATCGGTAATGCCAATGGGTCACCAATTCATGTGCGAACGCTTTAATGTAAAATCATTTAAATTTATAAGAATGATTTAAATACTTATTAGAGGTTGTGAATTAGAAGCACTTGGAAGTATCATCAATCATGTTATACCGCTTAAGCTATTCACTTCTCAGTACAACTTAAAACGGTAACTAAGCATTTAAGCTTTTAAAGCTGGTCTGAAAGAATCAGTTAAAATAATATATATTTACTTATTAGAAATATTGGTTACTCAATATCTATACACCGTCATTTTGTAGTCGTTTTAATTAACTTAAGGGAGGGTTCTACTAACGGAACTAAACATTTTTGCCAAAGAAACATGGGTCGAAAAACGACAAAAAAATGTGACTTTCCCATACTAATAAAATATTTTAGCTGTCTACTTAGTATGGGAGACCCAAATTTTTTTGTCGTTTTTCGACCCATGTTTCTTGGGCAAAAATGTTTATTTTCATTGGTACAACACACCCTTAAGTTACTTAAAACGACTACAAAATGACGGTGTATACTACAAGGTGTTTGGTAAAAGCCTTATAAAGCTGAATATGGTAGATAGGGACCATCAAACTTTTACTATAGAACCAACACTGAATTCGCGAAAAAAAAATCAGCTGTTTCATACAAAAATTAATAACGAAAATATCAAAATGTATGAAACAGCTGATTTTTTTTTTGCGATTTTAGAGTTGGTCCCATAGTAAAAGTTGTTCAGTTTGATGGTCCCTATCTACCATATTCGGCTTTATAAGGCTTTTACCATACACCTTGTATATTATCACGATTACTATTACAGTAACCTAAAACTCACATTTGATAATGCGCCTGCATTCATAAACAAATGCTTTAAAACAAGTAACAAAAGTTTCATTATAAATAACTGTGAACTAACGAAGAGTGAGCGAGCGAGCAAAGCGTTCCGAGCGAGCGAAGCGCTCGGTCAGTTAATCATAAGTTTTGATCGGGCAGTAGCGTGCGCCAGAATGGGAAAACTACCTGCCTATGCAGCGCTCGCGTAAGGCGCACTTTGCACATTTAAACTTGCGCCAACAAGGTGCGATGGAGGGAACTCGATGAATAATTTAAATAGGATACCTACATTATTATAATATCATGTTTCTAATTTCTACTTGGTTGATTCCAGCCTCAGAATATTGCTTGTGTACTGATTTTGTAAGAAATAAACATTTTTAATTTTTTTAATTTTAATTTCAAGAATTTGTCATAAAAAAGTATAACGGAAATTAAATTATCCAGCTACGGAAAAACGACAGATAAAAACTTTACGAGAGAACCCGTAGTGCCTTTAAAGACACAGTTTTACCTTCATCACTCTTAAATGTTATCTTTCAATTTAATTTAGTCAAAAAATATAATAAAGGTATACACATAAGCATAAATAAGCGCATTTATCATGATCTTGAAAAATATCAAACTCAAATAATATTTTTAATTTTTGAAGATACTTACAGTGAATACGTTTAAAGATATTACTTTTGAAATGGGTGCAAATATTACAAATAATAAATATTAGAAAAAGCAATTTATGGAGTCTCAACTTGCAATTATCGAATTCTTAATCGAAATACAGATTCAAAAGGATTCATCGCTTTTTCAATAAAAGGCTAAGATTAAAGAAAATGGCCACACTGATAGTTTAGCTTGTACTAGTTTTAATTTAGTAGTCCATCAGCCGAGCAAACAGTTTAGCACTAATGGTGTTTGATAAAACAACCCATTTTACAAAAAAAAACAATTTATAGCCAATGTTAGTTTATTTCAAAACTTATTCTAAATATTATCGATTAATTAAGAAAAATCTTTCATATAAATTAATCTCAAATTAATTAAGACAAACTATTTGAAATAATATTATTTAATTTATTTATTTATTTATGATTTATTCAGAAAACCAACTATTTATTTATTTATTTATGATTTATTTATTTATGATTTATTCAACATATTGAGTGATTACATATAAGTCTTAAATAAGCCAATTGTACGGGCTTACACCGCACATTTTTACTACCGATCTTACTGACCGAGTGAGCATCGGTACGTCTAATTTAGGTCGCGCGTCAGCACTTTAAATTTACCTTTTTGATGTAATTATTTAATTTACGAGATTATTATCGGCTACGGTCGAGATAAGACCCATCTACTTTAAACTACAACTTAACTAGCAACTAACTAACTTTAACGTAATAAAATTCTAAAGTGACGAATTTACTTTCTTTATCTTCACATCGGAAACAACTTCGAGCTTGCAACTAACTTAGAAACTTTACAACTACAACTTTTAACATCATCGTGTAAGAAGTCCGTGGTCAACTAAGCGGACCTCCTACATTTTTTGGTCCTTCGAGAAAAACAGGGTACGTTTTATTTTTCTTTATCTTTGCACGGTAGCGAATCGGTTTGCCTGGCCTCCCACCAGCGGGTCTCACCAGGTGAATTGAGACGAGAGCGCACATATCGTGTGAGGAGAGAGAGAATTTTGCGTACCGAACTAGCGACCACTCCGGGATACTGCATCACTCCGCCGTCAACTACGCTGAGCTGCAAGTCTTGGAAGCCTGTGGATCAGTACATTACTGCACCTGAAGCGATAACAAGGAACTTACGTAACTTTCATCATGGCTGCAGAGCGAAAACTTCAAGCTGAAGTATTCGAGAGCATCAAGCAACTGTGTATAAACTATAAAAAAGACAACTCGGCCAGGAAAACTCAAGATTATCTTACTAAACGTTTAGTTTCCCTGACCAGCCTGTGGGATGATTTCGACAAACGTCATCACCAACTTCTAACTCTGGAAGACAAGAACTTTGACTACTTTAACGAAAACATTTACGAAAAAACTAAAGAACTTTACGAGACAACGAGGTCTGACATTTTGAAGAGGATGCTCACTATTACTACCACCCCCACTCCCACGGAAACTACGGTACCTAGCCTTATTCACCCCGGGGCGGAGCCGAAACTGAATGAAAAAACTAAAGAACTATTACTACGTCAAGAAAGCAACTTCAAAGCGATCAAGAGAGCCATGCTGAAAATTAATTTGGAAGAAATTAATAACAAATGGGATGCTGAAGATCACCTTAGTATTTTGAGATCAAAATGGGAAACCATCGACAAACAACACTGGGAGCTCGAAACACTTCACCAAACAGAAGATCAAAACTATGTCACCGTATTCAACGAAATTGAACAACAATACGACCATCTGAAAAAGAAGTTGAATGCGAAAATCTGGTCTAACGCTCACTATAATCAAGCAACGCCAACTATAAGTATTCCTGAGTTTACGGGCAGCTATAGTCAATGGATCACATTTAAAGATCTATTTTTGGAGTCTGTGCATAAGAACCCTACCATTTCCAATGCACAAAAAATGCAACACTTGAAGTCAAAATTGAGAGGCGAACCAGAAAGACTCATCCAGCATCTGCATATAAGCGCTGAAAATTACAAGTCATGTTGGGAAATACTTAATCAGAGATACGATAATCGCCGCTTGCTGTTTACGTCATATATGAATAACCTACTTAACTTACCTACCATACAACAACCGAACGCATACAACTTGAAGAAAATTCACGACATTATTATTGAAACCCTGAATGGCCTTGGAAACATGGGAATAGATACTTACACCTGGGAACCGATGATCGTGCATATTATGTCGCAAAAACTTGATACGACTACTTACAACGAGTATACAAAAGCTCTACATGATCCCCGCGACGTACCAGCTTTGAACGAATTTACAACTTTCCTGGAAAACAAATTCATGGCATTCGAAACTATGCGAAACCCAAACAGAGACGTCTCCAACACGCAAAGAGGCAACACTAACAATTCTAAGATGTACCAGCCGGCAAAGAAAACTTTTTATCCATTCAAACGAGAATTACCAAAAACATATTATACGAGTTCAATGAAATGCCCACTTTGCAATGGAATTCACGTTTTGATGCAGTGTGCAAAGTTCAACGACATGAGCACCGAACAGAAAAACGTGACTGTAACAAAATTACAAGTTTGCAGAAATTGTTTATACAGCCACGGCCAGGAACGTTGCAAATCAGCGAAAACTTGCAAAGAATGCAATCTGCCGCACCATACTCTATTGCACAATAATAACATGAAAAAATCTACAACTTATTATGGAAAGAATAAAATCGAACCCCGGCCCTCTACTTCAAGTCAACAAACGAACCACTTATCCAATGATGGTATCGAAATATTACTTACGACCACTTTGCTCGAAGTAAAGACGTCAAACGGAAGCTACGTAACTTTGAGAGCGCTTTTGGACCAAGGTTCACAAGTGAACCTTTTGAGTGAAAACGCCGCCCAGCTGTTGAACTTACCAAGAAAGAACATGAACGCATCCATATCTGGGGTGGGCTCGGTATCTGGCGATTGCACGGGTTATGTTAACCTTGAATGCAAATCAATTCATTCTAACTACACTTTCCGAGCCAAAACTTTGATTATGAAAAAACTTATTAACAACTTGCCAAACGAAACTTTCCAACCGCCAAACTGGGAGCACATACAGAACCTGAAACTTGCTGACCCAGACTTCAACGTGTCGCGACGTGTGGACATACTGCTGGGCGCAGCTATCTACTCCACAATCCTGATGGATGGAGTCCTGAAACCTGATCATCATTCGCCAACTGCACAGCAAACACACCTCGGCTGGATTCTCTGCGGCAGCATAAAAACTCTGAACTGTTACGTCACACTTACGAACTTAAACGAACTTACAAGATTCTGGGAAACCGAGGACATTATCCAGACCACCAACGACATCCCTGCTGATGACTATTGCGAAAAATATTATCAAGAAACTACGACTCGGAATACGGATGGCAGCTACACCGTGAAAATGCCTCTCTGCAGCAATTTTGAAGAAAAATTAGGAAAATCTAAAGCGACTGCAACCGCTCAATTTCTACAGTTGGAAAGGCGATTGTCACGAAACCCAACGCTAGACGAGATGTATAGAGACTTCATCAGCGAATACATCAAGCTGGGACACATGAAGCCATCACTTTCAAAATCTGAGGTCCAAAACTTCCTTCCTCATCACGGCGTGCTACGCGAAAGCTCTACAACTACAAAACTACGCGTAGTATTCAACGCATCTCAGAAAACAAGCTCTGGCTACAGCTTAAACGATGTTATGGAAAAGGGGCCCAATCTACAGATAGACATCCAGAAACTGATACTAAAATGGCGAAGCTACGAAATCGTATTTACAGCCGACATCGAGAAGATGTACCGTTGCATTAACTTGGACCCCACCCAACAGCCTCTGCAGAAAATACTATGGCGTGACAACCCTAACGATAAGCTTAAAGAAATGGATCTCTGTACGGTCACCTATGGAGTAAAAAGCGCTCCATGGTTAGCTATGTTATGCCTGGAAGAGCTGGACACTAACTTATTTCTTATAAAGGTTCTTTAAATGGACTTAGCAAGGAAAGACTGCCTATTGTAGAAATAATTCACAAATTTTCACGAATTTTTATCCTTTATTTCCTTTGACACATTGAAGAGTGACAAGTTAAAAAATAACATTTTCTTCTTTTCCAAAACCATAAAGGTTGCCTCTTGTAAGGAGGCGACATCCTCCCACCTTGCAAACATTGCAACACTGTACTAAAGGCGAAATGTCTTGGGGCTGGTAATCTGCTTCATAGACTGCATTAATATCTCCCACCATCCTTCCCACCAAGGAGGTGCATGAACTAATTTTCCAGTTGTTAAGTTCAACCTTTTTGGTACTAGTTCATTTCTAAGATGTTCGGGTCTATCAGTTTTCCAGGACTTGCTTGCTTTCTTTTCTTCTTCTAGTTTCGACAGTTTCTCTTTCGGGTGCTCTGTGACCATCACCTGACTTATGTCTGTTAGATCTAGACTTACAAACCCTGATGATTGTACTTCATTTGTAATGCCTTGAATTGTCCAGCCAAGCTTGGTTTTAATTGCTGTGATTTTATTGTCAATCGGTACAAGAGTTCCTGTCATAATTAGGCCAGCATAGTCTGCACCAATTAGGAGACCTACTTCAGAAGTTTCATGTTCAATGTCTGACACAAATATGTTTTTATGTTTTAACTTATCGAATAGTTTTGAGTCGGCGTTAATGCGGGGAATATGTCCACATATTTTTTCCTTGCTCAATCCTATCATTTCGATTGTAAAGTCATTGTCAAGAGATTTAATAGGTATATTATATGTTGTATGTGTCTCACTCTTGGTTTCTAATCCTCCAAATAAATTATGCTTTAGTTTTTCCGTCCCTACTACTCGTAGATTCAATTTACTAGCAATGTGTTTCAAAATATATGACCTTTGAGCTCCGGTGTCAATAAACGCTCTGACGTTTGTTCCATTAATTTTAACAATCAATGTTTGTAATAATGTCACCTTATTGTGCTTCTCCATCATTGCTAATTCTGAATTCTCTGCTGAGTTTGATTCAGGCATTGTCGGATTATTCCTTGGATTGGTTTGATCTTTCTTTAATTCTCCACATAATAATATGTTGTGATGTTTATGGCAGATAAGACATTTTGTGAAGCTCTTACATTTGCGCCCATGATGTCCCAACTTTAGACACACATTGCAAGCCTTTTTCTGAGCAACTTTCTCCTCTCTTGCCTTTAAAGTCATCTTTTGTGCTTTATAGCACTCTAAGCTGTTATGAGATGTTTTGTCGCACCATATACATTCCAATGTTGTTTTGGGATCGGGTGTTTTCGAACTTCCTGCTGTAAGGCATGCAGCTGTTGGTATATTGTGTTGGAGAGAGTATGTATTGCGCGTGATGCTAATTCTTTCTTCGCTCTCCACTTCTAACTTTACAAAATCTAGGAGATTGTTTAAAATATCTGCCTCTTTCCCACGGCTTCTCTGTCTCTCCCAAACTCTTAACATTTCTGCTGGTAGAGCAGACTCCACTAAGGGGTAGAGCATGGCAGCGTATTTCTCACTTGTGACACCAAGAGATTCAAGTGCTCGAAGTTGAGTCTTAAGTCTGTCGTACAATATTGCTACGGACATATTTTCTCCTTTAGCTTGTTGAAGTACCAATGATAGCAGTTCCCGGACATATATTTCAATAAGTAATTCGTCCCGTGCATATCTAGCTTTCAACTGTTCAATAGCTTCGTGATAATTCATGCCACAGGGCGGAAAACTTCCCACAAGTGCTTTCGCTGGCGAACCTGGTTCTATGCTTTGAAGGAGATATGCGAATTTATCATCATTATCTATTGAATCGTCGTTATGAATTTTCTTGAAGATAGACCAAAACGATATCCAATTTTTTGCATTTCCGTCAAATTTTGGCATTTCCAGTTTCGGTAGACGTAATTTTTTCATTAAAGCCACTTGCGTGTTACTATTTGATGCAACTTCGTAATTTGGTTCCTTCTGTTGTGCTTTATATATTTTTTTCATATTTTACCTTTAGGTTGATCCAATCTTTTTTATAAGCTTCGGCGGTATCCATGTCTTTCATAAACAGTGCCTCATCCAGATTTTCCATATTAAGCCATTGTTCCTTCACACGTTCTTCGACGCGAAACAAATTTTCTGCTTTTTCCATGAAGTACTGGTATTCGGTTTCTACTGCTTCGTTGTCTGGACTATCGCTTTTTATAAGCTCAAAAAACTCATTCTTGGACTTCGTGAAGAGTGATCTGGCGATTTTTCTTTCCATTTTTGCTTTCACGGTCGCCACAATGTTATGCCTGGAAGAGCTGGACACTAACTTATTTCTTATAAAGGTTCTTTAAATGGACTTAGCAAGGAAAGACTGCCTATTGTAGAAATAATTCACAAATTTTCACGAATTTTTATCCTTTATTTCCTTTGACACATTGAAGAGTGACAAGTTAAAAAATAACATTTTCTTCTTTTCCAAAACCATAAAGGTTGCCTCTTGTAAGGAGGCGACAAGCTATGAGAACACTCAAACAAATCGCACAAGATGATGGTGACAAATATCCAGAAGCAGCCAAAATCTTACTGAGTGAGTGTTATGTTGATGACGTCATCAGCGGCCATCACTCCGTGGAAAAAGCAAAAGAATTGCAAACGTCACTAATTCAACTATTAAACGGTGGAAAAATGAACTTACGTAAGTGGGCGAGTAATAAACCTGAGCTACTAGAAAACCTGAGAAAAGATCAAGTTGCAACCACAACAACATTTGACTTCAAGGACGAAATCTCTCAAAAAACTTTGGGCCTAGCATGGAATCCGCAAACTGACACATTTATGTTTGAATGGAAAACGAACGAGTCCGAAAAACAACAAACTAAAAGACAACTGTTATCAGAGATTTCGACACTTTATGATCCGCTGGGCTGGCTCGCACCAATCACTATCGCAGCAAAATTACTTTTTCAACAAGTATGGACAAGTAAGATCGGATGGGATGAAAAATTACCTGAAGACATAGACAAGCAATGGCTGAAACTAAGAAAAGAACTACCTTACATAAAAAACGTAAAAATAAATCGATGGATTGGCAGTAAACAACATCAAAACATTGAGCTTCATGGTTTCTGCGACGCAAGCGAAAAAGCTTACGCTTGCGTTGTGTACTGCCGAGTGATTGACGAGAGCGGGAATCCGATCGTAACTTTACTCGCTGCAAAAACAAGGGTGTCACCACTATCTCAAAAACTTTCGCTGCCAAAACTGGAACTGAGCGGCGCCCTGGTTCTAAGCCAACTGATGGAAAAGGTATTAAATGCCTTGCAAGAAAGCACAGTGAAAGCTTATGCTTGGTCAGATTCCAAGGTCGTGATAGCCTGGATTCAAGGAAATAATCAAAGATGGGAAAAATACGTCTCGAACAGAGTGGAAAAAATAACGAAAATTATTCCAGCTAACAAATGGAATTATGTACACACGAGTGTCAACCCTGCGGACTGCGCATCAAGAGGATTAACTCCAGCCAAACTTATAAACTTTGAACTATGGTGGCATGGGCCCCCATTTTTATTGACCTTTAACGAACTGGAAAATGAGAAAAAGAACTGTCTATTTACTACAGAAATCGGGAGAGAAAATCAAATCAAATCGTTAGTCACATTGGACACAGAAATAAGCAACAATTTTATTTACTTATTACTTAACAAATACAGTTCACTGACACTGGTGTATCGCGTGATTGCATGGGTGTCACGTGTCATAACAACGATGCGCCGTCGGAAGCAACTTGAAACCTACACTAACTACCTAACTGCCGAGGAAATAAATAAATCAGCTGAGCACGTTATCAGATACGTACAAAACTTTGAATTTTCGGAAGAAATTAGAAAGCTGAAACAAGTCAACATGGTTCCGAAAAATAGCAAAATTTTCAAACTATGCCCGTTCCTGGACGAAAATGGAATTTTAAGAGTTGGAGGTCGTTTGAAACATTCAGAGCTGCCAAACAATATGAAATACCCGGCTATCCTGCCTCACAACGGAAGATTTACAGAAATGGTGATAGATCAGGCGCACGCACTCACGCTGCACGGGGGAGCTCGCCTTACCCTGGCTTACATCAGACTGCGGTACTGGATCATTGGGGGAAACAGCGCCGTAAAAAAACAACTTCGCAAGTGCGTAACATGCGCACGTCACAGATCGAATAACAACCATCAGAAAATGAGCGATCTGCCAAAGCCACGAATTACACCATCGAGGCCCTATTCCCACGCAGCAATGGATTTCAGTGGCCATATTGACATCAAGATCAACAAGGGGCGGGGCGTAAAAACGTCGAAAGGGTACATAGTCATTTTCGTATGTATGGCCACGAAGGCCGTGCATATTGAATTAACTTCGGACTTAAGCACTGAAACGTTTCTTGCTGCTTTTAAAAGAATGTGCGCAAGACGCGGGACGCCAGCACATGTGTACTCTGACAACGGAACGAACTTTGTCGGCGCTTCGAGAGTCCTTAAACAGGAATTTGAGTACTTCAAGCAACTCTTAACGCCTGAATTTTTCAAGGAAATCAACAAACTAGAAGTCAAATGGCACTTTAACGCCCCGGCTTGGCCAAACGCCGGTGGCTTATGGGAAGCGGCCGTGAAGTCTATGAAACATCACTTGCGGCGTACTATCGGCGATCAGAAACTAACCTATGAAGAGCTACTAACTATCTTAACTGAAATCGAAGGTTGTCTAAACTCAAGACCCCTTTGCCCACTCACCGAAGACCCGGAGGAATTTTACAATACTTTGACCCCGGGACACTTTCTTACTGGAGGTCCTATTTTGTCTTTACCGCAAGCCGACCGCAGTGACGTCACGAGCATAGACATAAGAAAACGCTGGCAGCTAACTACGCATATGTATCACCGCTTTTGGAAAACATGGTCGAGTGATTATTTACATCAACTACAAGTTCGAAGTAAATGGCAAACTGCTACTCCTAACATCAAGGAAGGCGACGTCGTCCTCATAAAGGAAGATAATCTACCACCTGGAAAATGGGCTCTCGGACGCGTCACAGAACTTCACCCGGGTAGCGACGGCCGCGTCCGGGTCACCACTCACATTCATAACTGGGTCACAAGCCAACGCCCGCGCCACCGTGGACTCGAACACTCATATTACAAGCCTTGAAAATCGGCCCATATATTACGATTCAAATGGGAAGATTCAACTTATACACGACGAATGGATATTAATGATGTATTATAATATGACAAACTACTGGGAAGGCACTCGAAGTATGCAGATTTATCTCAATCACCTGAAAGCCGCATGCGAAAGAATGGACCGCCAATACTGCCAGAATACAGTAGATCAATTATATCACGAAATGAACCTACTGGACTACTACAACGCTATGTTACTATCACCCCATCAGCAATTATCAACAAGAAAAAAACGAGGGCTTATCAATGGCGTCGGCTACTTAGCGAACGATTTATTTGGCATCTTGGACGAACGATTTGTAGAAAAATATAACAAAGATATTCAAGGAATTCAGAACAATGAAAAATATCTTTTAAACTTAATCAAAAATCAAACTTCAATCGTGGAATTACAGAACAAAGCACTAAAGAAAAACGAAGCCAATATTAAGCGCCAATTCGACAATATTAACGCATTTTTACAACAAGCAAACATGACCTTCACTAAGATCGAAAATGGATTGGATGCCTTGATGATAACAAACTACTTTACTTCGTCATCAGTAACAGCCACTTTATTGCTCGGGAACCTGAGAAGAATGCAAGAAATGTTCCTTGACACTTTAACAGATATCTATCAAGGTCACGTGGACATTCACTTAATCACGCCGGTCACCCTGATACGCCAACTAACACAAATATCGGGACACCTGCCTAGAACATTGTTTCTTCCAGTCGACAACATAAGAGAAGATATCAAGGACATTTACAGACTTCTTTATGTAAGAGGCAGAATCACTGACCGCTACTTTCTTTTCGAAGTTCATATTCCATTAATTAGCGATGAAGACTTCATAATCTATCAAGCGATCCCGTTGCCGATTATGGTGAATAATGAAACTGCAAAATGGGTACAGATATCATCAGACTTCATAGCCGTGAACTTAAGAAAAAACACCTACATAACTATGTCACGAGAAAACTTAAAACATTGTACTCAAAGAAGCACGGATAATTATATTTGTAATGCAAAGTTACCCATATATAATTTACATAACAAGAAAGCGCCGTGCGAAGCAAAAATGCTCGATCAACGAACGACCATGCCCTGTGAAATCGGAAGCGCGCGATGCCGTGACAACTGGATCAAATTACATACGCCGAACATATGGCTCATCATATGTTGCGATAAATGTGACGTACGAATGATATGCGACAGTGACGTAACTATCAACACCATAACTACATCAAGCATAGTTACCTTGTCTCAAGGATGCATGCTGCAAGCTGAAGATCTGATGATTTACTCTCACAACCAGTTCAACAGCAACGTCAAGATGGAAACCGGCATAGCCATACCTACCGTTAACTCTACCATCAACAAGGTTGCGAAGTTAGCAATCGAGAGGATGCCACAGCTCTACAGCTCCAACTATGCTGAGTACGAGCAAATAGAGGAGAAGTTAGCTGCACAAAAACAGCAAGAAAATCGAGACCTCACGATGAACGTGCACGATATACATCATTACTCAATATCTTATATATTGCTGGGCTCGGCATTGGTCGTCCTGTTCGTGTGGGTGGCGAGGAAGCTGCGCTGCTCCGTCAAGAAGCGTGCTTCACCGAGCAACCAACCAACTGAAGACATCGAGATGCAGGAGATGCTCCCTGCAACAAGGGCGGAGGCGGCCACCACGCACCCTCAAGAAAAAACAGCTTTTAACTTCAATTGATTTAAACTTTGTTAATTAAGTCTTTATTTACATTTTACTAACATAACTTATTTTTCTTATTATAGTTTTAACTTGTTTGTGATGATGGGCTCTTCTCTCGATTCGTTTATCTTTGGGGTTGGGAGTATGTACGGGCTTACACCGCACATTTTTACTACCGATCTTACTGACCGAGTGAGCATCGGTACGTCTAATTTAGGTCGCGCGTCAGCACTTTAAATTTACCTTTTTGATGTAATTATTTAATTTACGAGATTATTATCGGCTACGGTCGAGATAAGACCCATCTACTTTAAACTACAACTTAACTAGCAACTAACTAACTTTAACGTAATAAAATTCTAAAGTGACGAATTTACTTTCTTTATCTTCACATCGGAAACAACTTCGAGCTTGCAACTAACTTAGAAACTTTACAACTACAACTTTTAACATCATCGTGTAAGAAGTCCGTGGTCAACTAAGCGGACCTCCTACACCAATTATAGGTTTATAGCTATAACAAATTTACATAAATTTGATGATGATGATATCATCATTACAAAATGGATGTTACAGATATCGTTACAAATACCAAATGTATCAGCTGGGGTGGAGTGCTGGTGCGTTCAAATGAAGTACGACTTCTTCAGTTGAAATTGTATGTGTTACAAAAAACTTAGTACATAGGATTTTTAGATGTGTCGTTAGTTTTTGAATAAAAATGGAAGACGAGAGGGGAAGCCACGCGCGCGCCGGCCGGCCCCGCGCCCTCTCTGTTTTCTTGACGTTGACGTTTACGAGGTTGACAGGTGACGTTCCGACGGCAGTATTGCCAGGCGTGAACACCAGAACATTTGATATTCTTGTGAGAAATTGTTGTTGTGTGAAAATTAAATTAATTGAATTCGTTAAGTACATCCATTGAATTGAATAAACTTAAACACTGATTTTCGAAAAGTTACCTATTTAAAAAAAAACATGCACTTTTAATGCAGTTTAGCTCGCTACCTCATGTAAACCAAATGTAAAGAGTGTCTAGAGACACGCACTAAAAGTTTCGTGCGAGTATAAAAATATATTCTTGATATGTTGTCGACTCGATTTGTTGCGACACCGTTTTCTTCTGCTACAATAGACACCATATTGCAACAGGAAACGGAAAACTCTCAAATAAAACTATGTGTAAAAAAGATTTATGATCGTCATTTCCTACACTGAAATCACATTTATTGCATTAGAACGAGCAAATAAATGAAAATGGGTTTAGAAGGCTCAAGATTGACGTCTCCGCCATCTTTGTTACGTTCCCGATTTATTACGAATAGAACTTTTTCATTTGACCCATTTCTCTTTGAGATTGTAAAGACCCCACGCCATTATACTCGATACCTGCGGTTCAGTTTTATTTCTTTCATTTACTGTTTCTTTTATAATTTTCCCTAAAGTGGTTTCGTTTCGGGAAGGGGCTATATTTCACGTTTTACAGTAAAGTTGTTTGCCAGATATTGCCGTGGACACTATATTTTTGCGAGCAATTCTAAACTAGCTAACGAAACTTGGTTGAGGGTTGAGCAAAGCGTTGTCCATCAGCCATTTTTAAAGTTCCCACTGCTGGGGCACAGGCCTTCCTTAATGGGTGGATAAGGAGGACGGGCCACAACCCACCACGCGGGCCCAATGCGGATTGGTGGGTGTTAAAGACTGCAAATGCAGCCGGGATTAACGGATTAAAGTGCCTTCCGAAGCACGGAGGAATTCGAGATAATACATTTTTGGTCACCCATCCCATGACCGACCCTTGCGAATGTTGCTTAACCTCCGCAATCGCTGGGCCAGGCGCTAAACCATTACGCCATCCATCGAGTTTGTATTTAGGTACTTGGTTCTATTTTGTTAAAGTAGACTTTTGTCTTCAATCCCTTTAAAGTGAATTTATGAATACCAAGCCTATTCTAAGTTTATATTACTAACTGCCACCTACAACTTCGTCCGCTTTGGATTTTACTTCTCGTGGGAATTTCCAAACATCTTTTGTTAACAGATACATTCGCTTCGTGACAATTAAAATCAGTAATTAGGCAGGTCATATTATTCTAAAGGTATAATATTATATTTCCTAAAAAGATTTCTATCTATATATAGAATATCTGATCTTGTGATAAAGAGAAGCTTTCTCTCACAAAGCAAACCAATATAACAGACAATAAAATAGTGGCTTCATGTGCCGTATTCTTCTAAAGTGTTCGGATCCAAACCCAGCCGTGTATTGCGGGTTGAGGGCAAAAGTAAACGGTCCATTAGGATATAACTCACTGCACAGGAAAAGGCAGCTAAATCTACAGCAGGTAAAGTTTATTTTAGCTTTGGCAGTTTTATATCAGTGCAGCCCATTGTTACTTCGAACCGAAGTCGCATGGTTGATGACGGTATACGGACGGAAATATCAAAACTCAAGATACAAAACGGCCATATTTGTTTGCATTTTGCTTCCACTTCAGGGTGTAGGATGTGCAAAAAAGGAACAAAGATCAAGATTGCCGTTTGACAGTACTACCACAGTACATATATAAAACTTATATATGTACTGTGGTACTACTCTTATTTTTAAAGAGCGCTCCACATTCGCGGCGTGAAAACCCGTGAAAGGCGTGAAGCGCGAATGTGGATGGTTTTCGCGCCCGTTCACGGGCTTCGCGCCTGTTCACGCCTTGTTCCCCGTTCGGTGTCGGATTTGCGCCCGCTTCAAAGGGTTCGCGGTGCGCGAACCTCCCGTGAACGCAAGCGCATCCACACTCGCGCGTGAAAACAGTACCGTGCCTTGAGGTTTTTATTTATTTGCGGAGTACGGTGCGTCAAAATGACCGTCATTTGGACGAACGAGCAGGAACTTGTGATGATTGAGTGTTATCATGCCGAAACCATTTTATGGGATGCTAAAAAACAAAGATAGCAGTGCATAACTCGGCGTCCATTCTCGACGAGCGCGCGAACTAAACTGTGAACGATAGCGAGTGTGGAGGGTCATGCTTTTCACGCCGACTTCGCGGCAAAATTACGTTGTGAATTCACGCCGTGAATCACGCAGGAATCTGGAGCCTGCTAATCGCATAGTACTTATTTTAAGCTATCCTTAAATAAACATATTGTAACCAAATAAATACCCCTTAGCCTTAATCTATTATCACTTTGCAACAAACCTTTTTGTCATATTGAAATAAATGCGATAAACATTTTCGAATAAAAAACTTTTTTCGTTATTCAGGCTTTCGTTACATCTGTTAAGAAGATTACAGAAAATGTTTTGTACTGGAAAAAACGTTCCCGGTAAAAATGGAGCTAAAAGTGTGTTTACTCTATTTATAGCAATAGGAAAAGTCCCGATGTTGATTTTATGAATGTATGCAAAATAATATTATCAAAAATAACATTAAATGGGATTACTCACGTTAAATCGTGCCGTATCCGAGCCGAGTCTCGGCCGTTGCACGTTCCCATACAGTTAATTTTAATGTCGAAAGAGCAACGGACGACGTTAACTCAAGCATTTGTATTTTATAATCAGCTTTTGAGAAAGGAATTTGTTGTATTATGAAATACAACAAAGAGACACAATAATAACAATACAACAACATATTGCATGAGCAAATAAAATATAAATGGTAGGTACTCGACTTTGTAGTTATACACGCGATATGCCGTGCAACAACAAGTTGTCATGGCGTATCTTTTGCTTTGATAAATATTCTTTTAAGCTAAGTTTATAACTTATGTCTTGAGAAATAAAACTCTATTTATTAAAGTAGTTTCACAGAAATATCACTTATACTGAAAATGATCTTCAAAAATACTATTTACTTCTTAATAAAAAGATGAATAAGATCACAAAAATACGCTTTTATCATCAAGTTTCATTAACTACAAACCTGAACCGCTCTAGTGCCACAAAAACTTAATGACCTATTTCATTTCGCAAAGACAAGGTAGGAGCGTAAAAAAATATATCCCATTCAACAAAATTGCCGTAAAACAATACTTATGATATAAAGAGTCCGCATGTTGGATCATAAAAAGAATAGTCATATGTCCTGAATCTCGGAGATAGGATATTAAACTATAATATTTTTCATGTTTTACGTGCGCTTCCTTGCTTATAGAAGATTAACAATATTCATATAGCCTTGCGCTAGGTTTAGTAAAAGTGCAATATTTTCTCAACGATCTCGTTGAATATAAATAAGGTTCTAACGAAGTACGTCACGTTCCATAAATAAAAGCGCAGGTTTATTGGTGCTACCACTGAGGCTGATGCAAGTTAGATTCCAGTGACTTGAAAGAAATTTAAAACAAAATCTGAAATAAGTATTCGTGTTCCAACATATAAACCTTTTCTTAGAACTTTGGTCTAACTAATAAATATTTATGCTAAGCAATTAAGAATTATAAATTCGTTTTAAAAGTGACCGTGATTTTCATTTTAGTCATTTGACCAAAATGAAAATCATGGTCACTTTACCCTGACACTTCATATCGCTATTCGGTATTCGCGTTTTTTTTCGACATTGATTCAAAATTATGCTAAGTCCGAATAAACACGACCTCTGCTAAATATGCTAAGTCCGAATAAATACGACCTCATCAATACGTGAGTTCATGTATAAGCGTATTCGTCTTATTCGTGAAAATCCTAATCCTAAGTCTGACGCCATCACAACAATTTGGTAGTAGCGGAACTTCAATATCAGTATCAGTTGTCCCATAGGACTACTGGAACATAATTTAAAAATTTAATTTGTATCTGTTGTCCCATAAGACTAATGGGTCATAATCATAATCATCCCACCTGTCCAATCATGAGACTGGTTCAATGGGACTAGCGGGACAGACAGCGTTCGATAGCCACTATGATTCTCGAAAAAGTAATAGTGAAATTGCTTTTAGTTAAGCTTCAGAAAGGTTCACTATTCCAATCAACTTGTAGCGGCTGCGGAACCCAATTATCGGTTTTTGAGGCTATTATTGAACTTTGCCGATGGGTTATCCCTTTGATCTGCTATATCGTCCAGTCTGGAAAATATAAAAGTCGGCAGACGCATGCCCTGCTGCCAAAATTCAAAGTGCGCCATTTTTCGCACTCACTTTACATTTTCGAAACATCGTTAGGGTTGACTCATTGAGCCTATTTTTAGATTAAACCATTAGTGTTACTTATTTTAATTGGTATCGTATATCTAAAAAATAGCTGCCTGGAATTTCGGATTAGATTGGATTGGACATGATTGGATCATGCCGCATTCTGGGCCATGACTGTGACAGACTCATGTCATGTCAAAAAGGGGTAGATAACAAAATGTCATATAATAGGAAAATGTCAAACAATTATAACCCCAAACGGCTCCTTGAGATTGAGATCTCTCTTCATTCCCGCATTATATTTTAATGATATTCTTCCCATGCAATCACTATAAAATCACTAATATTTTGGTAATTTCATTAAAGCGCATCATGGCCTAGTTTGTATAGTAAAATCGGCATAATCCTTTGTAGGTGGTACCTTAAATAAATAGGTAGTATATTTTTATGATTTATTTACAAAATGTTGGTACTTGTTTGTAGTTTTCAGAGTTTTCGCTATACTTGTAGTGTAAGATGATTTTACTTGCTAAATTTCATAGTTCTAGATCAACGGAAAGTACCCTATATAGGTATTTTGATTCCCTTGAGAGTTACAAAATATGCGTTTTTTTGCGGCATAAACGGCCATATCTTTTTTTACGTTAACTTAGAAGTTTTATTTTTTCACAGCTTCACCTCCACGCATTCCCGAGATAAAAGGTCAAAGACAGACGGTCATCAAAGAGATCCTATTAGGGTTACGTTTTTTTCCTTTTGAGGTACGGAACCCTAAAAATAAAAAGGACTTGTTTAAAATTCGCTCAAATATTAATCTATATAGCCGAGCAAGAACAAGCGTGTTTTTTTCGTATTGAGCCAGCAGTTGCTTCAACTATTTTTATTATTAAAGATTTTATAATCACGGAAAGTTTTAACTGCACTCTGCTTCTTGATGTGATTTTTTAAATGAATGTTTAAAAGTGTTAATAAGATGCTTTTATTTATAACTAGTGAACATCTGCGTGGATTTTTATGGAACAAATTACATAGCGCTTCACACAATCGCCGTTGATAGTCGCCGGCGGCGGCGTGATCATCTAATCTATCCACTATTATGGCGCGCATCACACGGTTGCCTCGCTTATTCCCTCCGCACAAGCGTACCAACGGTAATCATCGGCGATTATATTAAAGGCCATTATTCTAACATTCCGTCCTCGTGGCTGCTCAACTCTGAATACAACGTACATGGAAAATATATTAAATCTAAATTAAAGTGAAAACTAATGTGCAAAACCGTTAACTACTTTAATGAGGAATTAGAATCAGTTTACATCCTATAGTTTTATTGGTTTGGTATAATGTTAAAACATATTCATAGCTATGAAACTCAGTGAAAGATTTTTGAAATCTGTTTAGAAATGTTAGAGTTATAAGGGTTTTGGGGGAAATGCCAAGCTCAATACAATATGTGCTTTATCACGTACGACATAAGGTTTGCGTAAGTCTCCATGACGTCATAAGGACCCCCCAAAATAACAGTGTTTTAGCACGCTTTAGCTCGTATAGCTTCACAGTTAATCATATGGTGGCATAAACTTTTAGATAAGCCACTAAACAAAAATCGTTACTGATTCTCATTCAATGCTACCAGCCCAATTATTGCACCCACCACGGTCCCACTGTCGATATTTTTAACTAATTTTGTTTTCGTGTTCTAGACGCTTATTCAGGATAAAATATGGCTGAACTTTCACATCCTGCATAATCACCATCGTCGGTGGCAACCTTAGAGCAACGCGGCATTCGTCCGGAACGGAAGCGGCGTTGCTCTAAGGTGGCAACCCTGGCGGAGTCAGGTCTAGCGCCGGAACTGTGCAAAGCAGCCGCGACATATTTACGGGCGTATCCGGGCGGACTGCATTCCGGCTGTCGTTACATATTTACGACTCTACTCAGATCCAGACTTTTAAGGATACCTAAAAGTTTGGCTTATACTTTAAATAATGGATTTGTAATAAGATAAATAAATAAAAAAGTGCTAAAATGACTTTTATCCTTATTATTTTACTAGCGACCGCCGACTTCGTCTGCGTGGATAGTTTTTTTTGCTATCTTTCGGGAACAATTTTCTGGAAAGGCATCCTATGTCCTTCTCCGTACCCCTGAGAACGTGTTTGCAAAATTTCATGATGATCAGTTGCGAAACAAATAAACAAACGCATTTTCGCATAGTATTAGTAAGGAAAAACAATTTAAAACAACCTCGTCGCGTCGTTCATAAAAATCTTATGAATTCAAATGGAATGAAAATAAACTCAAATTGTTACAAATTAAAATAAATCTATTTTTTTTCGATTGCCAACTATGATGATTACAAAGTAGGCAGCTTTTTAAGTTTAGCTTCATTTGCAGTCTAAAAGTTAAGTAATAAAACATACCAACGGCAACAATGGTAGCAGTTATGAAAAGTCCCAATTTCATGAATGCACTCCAGGCTTCGGTTGCAGTTCCATAAAGCGGCCGCAAGTCTGAGGGCTTTGTCGGGGCTTATGAAAGTTGCAGGCCGCCTCTTGACAATTATTACACTTTACAAACTAAACTCGTGAATAAAATAACTATTCTTAAAATTGGATATTCTTTTCGATTACAGCTTTGTCATATTATTGAGTGGCAGTAACATTTCTCATCAACAGAAAATAATTACCCCTGTAATAATTATTACTGAATTCGTTTCCTAGTCCTTCTTCGGTTCATACCGTCCGCCTATGGAACGCATTTCCGGAGAGTATCAGAAAGGCTTAGACTGTTTAATCTTTGGCGATCAAGTTAGAAGTCATTTCCTTTCTTGTGATCGTAACTTATGATACCTATACTTTCTCTTTCTACTCGTAAGTAGGTATATAATTACCTCTCCTTTAATTTTTACCCTTGTTTCCCCTACTTCTACTTATTTATTTTCCCTCCCTCACCCAAGGTTGCCTGGGAGAGATTGCTATTTAGCAATAAGGCTGCCTTTTGTATGTTTTCTTTTGTAATTTTTTGTTTCTTTCTGTTTTTTGTCGTTTGCAATATTATTTTTGTATATTATTAAAAATAAAATATTATTATTAAAAAGTGTGCGGCACACATACTGCCAAACTAAAGCTGAGACCTAAAGGCTTTGAGATAATAATATTTTTTAATAATATAAAAAAAATATTGCAAACGACAAAAAACAGAAACAAACAAAACATTACAAAAGAAAACATACAAAACACAGTGTGCCTTACCCGTCTTCTTAAAAATATAAAGAAAATTGTTGTTTAATTTGTACCGCTCGCACGCAAAAAGGCTCAGGGGCCCTATTTTTGAATCGGTCGACTGGCGTTAAGCGTTCGTTTCTTCTGATTTTCGTTCGACATCTCATACATTTGAGTTGAATTGTCGAACGGAAATCAGTAGAAACGAGCGCTCGACGCCAGTCGCGCGATTCAAAAATAGGGCCCCAGCCCTTCTGCTCCAAATCAAATGAAATGAATACATACATACATACATACACTCACGCCTGTTTCCCATGGGGGTAGGCAGAGACTATGGATCGCCACCTGCTACGATCCTTGCACACTTCTTTCGCTTCATTCATATCCATCAATCTTTTCATACATTCCCTGCGGTTTTTGTCACTGCGTACACCAGCCTTTTTTATAATAACCTCTATTTGGTCCGCGTAGGTTTTTCTGGGACGCCCTCGTGCAATCGTTCCTTCCACATTCGCACAGTATATCTCTTTCGTGATTCGCCTTTCATTCATCCTCTCTAAGTGACCAAACCACTGGAGCATTCCTTTCTCAATTCTTGTCACTATATCATCTTTCAGACCACACCTTTTGCGAATCACCTCATTGCTCACTCTATCACTCAGTTTTACTCCGCATATTTTCCTCAACGATCGCATCTCTACCGCATTTATTCTGCTTTCATTCTTCTTCTGCCATACCCAAGATTCACTTCCATACATCAGTGTCGGTACCAGCACTCCGTTATGAATAGCCATTCGCGCCTTTGCAGAAACGGTTTGGCTACTCATAACCGAGTGTATAGCACCACTCACCGAATTTCATTTCTTCACTCGTCTTTCTATGTCTTCCTCACTCTTTCCGTCCCTTGTGAACAAACTCCCCAAGTATACAAACTCACGGACTTGTTCCACTTTTTCGCCACCTAACATTACCGTACAGTCAGTCATTTCTTCATCTCTCTCAAACACCATCACTTTAGTCTTAGTTACATTCACTTTCATCCCTTTTCTCACAAAATCTTCATTCATAACCGACATCATTTCCTGCAACTCTTGCGCAGAAGACGCAAGTATAACTTGGTCGTCAGCGTAGAGAAGGCACTTGATTTGAGTCCCATTCATCACAACCCCACAGTCACGTTCTTTCAGACCTTTCATACAACTGTCCAAAAACAGATTAAAGAGCCATGGTGACGCAACACATCCCTGTCTGACACCCCTAGAGATGCCAAACCAATCAGTGTATACGCCGTCAATCCTGACGCATGCACGGGAATCCTCATAGAGAGATTTCAGTGCATGAATCAGTCTGCTCTCCAATCCGTATTCGGACAACACCTTCCATAGCTCATTCCTGTCAACTCGATCGTAGGCCTTCTCCAGGTCCACAAAGGCACAGTAAACCTTTTTGTGCTTAGCCAGGTGTTTTTCGGTTAAGCACCTCAAGGAGAAGACCTGATCCGTGCATCCCATTCCCTTTCTGAATCCCGCTTGCACATCCCAAATACTCTGATCAGTTTTTTGCATCACTCTTTCAATCAGTACCTTTGCATACAATTTACTGACAATGCTGAGAAGACTGATCCCGCGGTAGTTTTTAGCATCCTGCCGTGACCCTTTCCCTTTGTACAGCGGCACGACCACGGCTTTACGCCAATCTTCCGGCACTTTGCCACTGTTCCAACATTTATTAAAGATCAGGCACAGCCAGGACGCAACCAGCTCTTTCCCACCTCTCAGCATTTCAACAGTAATTCTGTCATATCCTGCTGCTTTCCCTTTTTTCATGCTCTTCATTGCACTAATAATCTCATCCATATATATATCTCTTTCATCCACTTCTGTCTCTTCCTCGTCTTCCACCCTTTTATCCGAGGCTTCTAGCATAGAGCCATCCGCCTCAAACAAACTCTCAAAATATTTCATCCACTCCTGTAGTACACCTTTTTCATCTGTCACTAGCTCACCTTTTTCATCTCTTATCACATTCATTTTAGACTTATGTGATCCACTTCGAGACGTTTTCACTTGTTTCCAAAACAATTTTATATTGTCTCGAAAGTTATCACAGAGTTTGAAGTCACACTTTTCTTTCATCTTTCTCTTTTTTTCGTCTACTTTTTCTTTCACTACTTTCTTAATCCTTTTAAACTCCCTTACAACTGTATCAACATCATCTTCTGTAACACTTGCATTCACTCTTTTACTGGCTTTGATGGCCAGCAGATCCTGCCATACTTTTTTCTTTTCATTCACTATCTGTCTTACCTCACTATCCCACCAGTTTATTGGGGGAGCATTCTTCCTTTTACTCACTCCACATATTTCCTCAGCTGTTTCAGTCACACCTTTTTTAAACTTTTCCCAAACTTCCTCAAGCTTGCCATCTTTCACTTCAGCCACATTTCCCAATCGTTCTTTCAGTTTGCACAAATATGTCTTTTGCACTTCCACTTCATCCAGGTTCTCAACTTTTACTCTAGTCAGCTCCGTTGTTGACACTGTGGGACGATGACGCCAACTTTTGAACAGACCACTAACCCGAGACACTACAAGAAAGTGGTCTGTTCCAATGTTACTACCCCTAAAGACCCTGGTGTCTACAACTCTGCCCTTCAGTCTTTCATCAACAATCACAAAATCGATCATACTCTTCTTTTCCCCTCTCTGCCAAGTGTACATATGAATTTCCTTGTGGTCAAACATGGTGTTCGTTACCACAAGATTCTTTTCTAAACATACCTCAATCAAACTCCTGCCATTATCATTTACTCTTTTGTCTCCATATATTCCTAAAACTCCCTCACATCCCTCTCTTCTCACACCTACCCATCCGTTAAAATCTCCAAGCATAACTATCCTTTCATTATCTTTGCATTCATTCAAGATGTCTTCCACACTTTTCCAGAAATCCTCCTTTTCCGTTGCTGACTTGGATATATCGGGAGCATACACGCCAATGACGCGTATCCGAAGTAATCCTACTTTGAGTCTAACCCAGAGAAGTCTGGGACTAACACACTCATACTCAGTCATGCATTCTATCATCCTTTCCGACAGCAGGAGTCCCACGCCCATACTCGCGTGCTCATTTTCGGCAACGCCCGACCACAGAACTTTAAACGGGCCATGTTCTGAGACTCCTTTGCCCTTTCTTTTCGTCTCGTTCACGCATAAAACATCCAACTTCTTTTCTTCCATAATCAAACACACCTCATCCATTTTCTCCTCCATCGCTCCACATACATTCAGCGTAGCAAAACGGGTCTCCGATGCCCGCTTTTCGCCCCGAGAGAAACAAGTTACGCGTGATGAGTGGCGAGCTCTATCGCCGCAGCCAGGTTTATTAAAAAAATTTGAAACCATTTTGTTCCCACGATTAGCTAGGGAAAGACAACTGTCCACCACACAGAGCCCCGCGTGTGTGGTAAGGCTATTTACGCCTGGAGGGCACCAATTTCCAGGGTGGCACGCTTATGACTAGGCACGCCCCTAGCCATGCAGCCATCGGCACGGCAGACCTTAGCTTAGCGGAGGGGAAGGAATAGGATTAGGATAGGGATGTGAGGTGGGTATAGGAGTGTGTAAAATGGGACGGATCAGGGTACAAAAAGGACACCGTTGCTGCGGGGGGGTTGAGAGGTTGCAGCAGCGGAGGCTGAGGGTCCGGGGGCGCTTACCCGTACTTGTCATAGGGAAACCGGACAAGTCCTCTGAACTTGAAAATGAAATGAAATTCTTCATATTTTATTTTAAAGCGTTATACAGAAATGATCTGCAGATCTATGTTTGATTCATTGAACCCCTCGCGGCCATAAGGCCTAACATTAATGAGATATATATTTTGTCTCATTTTCCTGTACCTCACCTGTTAAAATTATAAGTATGTATTTTGCTAAATAATCCCGAATCTCAGTAGGTGGAAAATATACGTTCAGCTATCTCAAAATATTCAATTTACATTTCGTATATTGTTTTAGGCTTCCGAGAATACATTTATTTTGAACTGTTTGACAATTAGACTTTAGCTGACATAAACCTCCACATAATCTGAGCCAATAAAGTCGAGCTTTCACAACTTTACGAGTTCGCTCGAAACAATGGCAAAGTAATAATGGTACATGCTTGTTGAAATTAAAGCGGCCATTGTTTCAGCGTATTAAGAATTAAAACACACCCCATTCACCATCTGAAACTTGTTGGACTGAAAAAAACTTTGGAACAAAATGAATGGGAAACTTTACTTCGCTGTTACGGAAAAATGGCATAGCAAGCAGTTGGCAAAGTATAGCTATTATTAAGTATTTAAAACTGAAAAGTATAACAATTCCACTGTTTAGGTATAAGCCCTTTAATATTCGTTTTTTTCTATTTCTTGCCAAGTGAAGTGATCGACGTTCGTTATAGACTAAAAATAACGTAACGGGTGGTCCGAAATAGTTATCATTATCCGAGTTCGAAGCTCAATCAACCATCACTACATAGTATTAAACAAAGTCGCTTTCTCTGTCCCTATATCCCTATGTATGCTTAAATCTTTGAAACTACGCAACGGATTTTGATGTGGTTTTTTAATAGATAGAGTGATTCAAGAGGAAGGTTTATATGTATAATACATGGTGTCAAATTCCACATTTTACTAACATTATAAATGCGAAAGTACGTTTGTTTGTTTGTTACGCCTTCACGTCTAAACTACTGAACCGATCATCATGAAATTTTGCATACACGTTGTCAGGGGTACAGAAAAGGACATAGGGTACCTTACATCCCGAAAAAAGGTATTGTTGCTGAGGGATAACACAAAAACCTTTCCACGCGGACGAAGTCGCGGGCGGCCGCTAGTATATCATAAAACAATGTTCTCCCATTGCGTGTCTGTCTGTTTGTTCGCGATAAACTCAAAAACTACTGCACGGATCTTCATCCGGTTTTCACCAATAGATAGAGTGATTCGTGAGAGAGGTTTTTAGGCATATAATTTATCAAGGTTTTGTGTAAATTTCTTAAAATATAACGATAATTGTTGGAAGTGTCGGAAAAAGTCAAGCCGCCTGTGCTTTCATAAAATACGCTGCAAAATTCTTTTGAGATATAACGTGGATATAACAAAACAACGCATGGTGGAAAATTCCTTTTATTTATTTTTTATAGATCTACAAAAAATACCGTGATCGCATCTGTCTATCTATATGCGGTGATTGGAAAGCTAATAAGTATATTAGACGGATACAGTATTAAACCTTATCAACTTAAATACGTTAGTTACATTTGCATTCCATGTACTATGTTTACATTTATTATAATTCTTTGCCATATAATTTAAATTAATATCTTAGGAGTTGTCACAAAAAATTAACGCGCGCGGAACCCATGGTGACAAATTCCACTCTATACCAAAGCGAAGCGAGGGCGAGTCGCTAGTGAAATATAAAACACGCACAGCGATCCGTAAAAGTGCTTAATTTCAACCTTGTTTCAGGTACTTTCAGTTGCTTATCACTAATCAGTTTGTGAAGTTCCAAGATGCCACCGCGCGGCCCTAACTAGACCAAAGTCCCGAGTCCATTACGCGGAATTAGGTGCAATAATGCACTCAGCTCCGAGCGAGCCGTGGCTTATCGCCGAGGCTGCTGGCTGTATCACTCGCCTATGGGACCACATCATTTTCTTCTTGTTGATGTTCCACGCCTAATGGAGATTGGACAGCATCACGGTTATCTTGATTTTTGAGGCCGATGAATAAAATAGGGATGTAGTACTGCATCCGAAACCTTCAAGTTCTTCAGTCAAGAATGTTGCCTTGTTCCAAAACTGCATTTACCATATTTGTCTTTTATGATTAGTTGGATATCTCTTTATTTGGTATTTCTCATAACATGACATTGTTTATGTTGTCACGTAGAATCGTCTTTTTGTAAGTACTGTCACGAACTCACGGCATAATTTTATTATCGAGGAAGCAATTAAACTTTGTACGTGAAAACACCACATATTTATGTAGAAACCTACTTACTTAATAATAAACCATTTTAAGATATTCCTATTATATTTTGCCCACATTTTATTTTTCATCTTTATTAATATTTGTTGTTCTAATTATACAAAGCCAATTTAACTAATTAGGAATAACTGGAGGAAGCTCACGAAGATAGCGCACAAGCTCCTCAGTGCATGTTATCCGCAAGGCGACACGTTGCATTAGGGACTCTCGCTTCTAACTGCATTATACACTAACTGGATCACTTCGCTTGAAACTATGCCAAAGTTAATTAATAAATAAGCAAATTATGAACAACGGTTTCGTTGCTAAGTTTCAAAACAAGCAATATTGTATTAAAATATAATGTATTAGGTTAGTTAAGTTTGTTTCAACTCAACCGATTTGAAATTATAATCACAATAGACTATTTGACTAATTTTGGAAAACCATTTTAAATTATTCCTTATTACGTAATAGGCGCACCGCACTGATATTTCAGGAAAAATCAATGTATTTCATTAAAAAAAACAATTTTAAAATTTAAAATTTTAAAACCTCGCCAAAAACGCTATGGCGCTGGACACGTGACTTGTTGACGTCACAAGCCTGTAAACATTGTAATATCCTTAGCCATTTGACAGCCATCAATCGCGGATCCTAAGTCTATGGTCGTGTCAAACGCCTGAAGCCATATTTATTTATAGACAAGTGACGTCATCAGTCATCTTAGAGCGTTTTCGCCACAGAAAAAAATACAAAAATTAATGCATTTTTCTAGGTGAAATTAATCAATTAATAGACTTAATTTTAGTCCATATAATAGTTGAATATGTTTTTTACGCCATTATCTGTTAGGATGACCACAATTTGTAGAATATTTTCAATGTTGTCAAATTGTCTATTCACTTAGCTATTGTTCTATGCATAATGTTAATCTGATTACAAGTCACTAGATTGACATTTTAGCAAACTCATAATAGGCACTGTTGTTGTTTTTTGCATCTATTTTGAGTCCACAGGTTGCTATAAGGAAACTGACCAGTTTGAGAAACTGACGAATTAGGGAAACTGACGAGTGATAACCCGACCCATTCCATTCATGTGTGACTTAAAATATAAATAAAATAGGTTTAAGCAAGAATTATTCCTGTTTGTTCTGCAAACAAAAAGAGTTTAGTTTAGTTCACTAAACTCCAGTTCCAGTATAATTAAACTTATTAAGGCTCACGATACGTGTTACCAACGAGAATGGGATTCTAGTTTCCGAAGTCACATTAATCTTGAAAGAAGACTGGAAATTCTGTACAACTCGGACAGATTGGCTTTGTTTCACGGAAATTGGAGCTTGTTTTATAATTTCTGGTGATTTACACTATATACCTATTATTAAATAACAAAATAAACTGTATTATATCTCTTAAATTATCAGTAGTTAGGTATTTAAAAACTTTGACAATGAGTTATACCTAACCTAGATTGTTCCTTAAATTATAATTTATAATGGGGGGTTTAAACTGTGTTGACGTTTCAATATTCACAATATAATTTTTCACTGTCAAAATAACGGAAAAATAAGCGTTCAACGGAGATGTTTTTGGGTCAATCTTAAAAGACATACATAAAATTTATTTATCCACCAAATCCCAAACAATGTTTTCGAAGCACGTCATCATAATTATTCTCCAAAAAACTGCGTCTTCCTCCTTCTTGGAGAGTTTTCCCACTTATGTCAAAATATCAAGAGTTTTTCAGGAAAAATGTGCTGGGATTAAACAATAAATCTTCCACACTTAAGATCCTTGTTTTATTTTGAAATAAGTTATTTTACCTAATCTCTTGGTGGCTAGAGATTGAGAACACATTCTATTAAAATATCTTTTATAAAATAAAATAAAAATGTTACAAATAAAAATAAAATATTATTGTTTAACGGGAAAGCGGTTTTTTTTTATAATTATACAAACGTGTTACAAAAAACCTAATATAAAAACCGGCCAAGTACGAGTCGGACTCACGCACGAAGGGTTCCGTACCAAAAAAGGCAAAAAAAAAACACGTTTGTTGTATGGGAGCCGCCTTGAAAAAATATTTTATTTTGTTTTAGTATTTGTTGTTATAGCGGCAACAGAAATACATTATCTGTGAAAATTGTAACTGCCTACCTGTTGTCGTTATTAATATCGAGCAACAAACGGCAAAAAAATACATGTTTGTTGCATGGGAGCCCCCCTTAAATATTTATTTAATTTTTTTTAATATTTGTTGTTATAGCAGCCATAAAAATACATCATCTGTGAAAATTTCAGCTGTCTAGCTATCACGGTTCTTGAGATACAGCTTGGTGACAGACCAGACGGAAGGACAGCGGAGTCTTAGTAATAGGGTCCCGTTTTTACCCTTTGGGTACGGAACCCTAAAAAGTAAATAGGGACCATCAAACTGAACAACTGTAACTATGCGATCAACTCTGAAATCACGCAATAAAAAAAGACTTTTGATATTTTCGTTATTAATTTTGTATGAAACAGCTGATTTTTTTGCGATTTCAGATTGGTACCATATTAAAAGTTGTTGACTTTGATGACCCCTTTTTATCATATTCGGCATTATGGGATTATTTGTATGGATTGTAGCGATCAGTGCAATTAATCATAATTTTTTAAAGAGCCAAATCTATTTATTTCAATAATAAAATACACAATAGTGGTTTTATTGCCGTAGCGTTAATGCTAGTTGTTTACTTCTCATGACTGTAATTTCCTTTTGAGCCAAAAAATCAAAACCATGTTACTAAAACTAAACTAAAGCACTAAAATTTAGACTCACATTACAGATCCCAACGTCCAGATTACGGTAAAGCTGCCTAATTGGGGCACAAAAACTAATCCTCGTTGCAGTGCACTATATAACCACAATAACGACTGTTATGAGCGCAAGCTTATTACAACTCGTTCTCATTGCATAACTACCTAGTTCATTATATAAATCCTATCTATATTCAGATAGGTGGCTAAAATTAAACGGATATGAAAGGGTAGTGGGTATTCATTATTTTTATTTCGTAAATCTATTAAACCGGTTACAATATGCGCAAAATAACTTGGCGGCTCGGAAGTTAGCTGCATGCAAGTGATATTTCGCGCAGGGTCTATAGTTCTGAGTGCTTCAGCCCTCGCGCCGTCCCTGCGCAAGCCCTGTATTCGTCTACTGCGCAGCGTTCCGCACGAAGTTCAGAACCGCCAAGTTATTTTGAGCATACTGTACCTGGAATTGTACAAGTAAATAGGCATAGTATAATAAACTTCATATTGACCATCAGCCATTTTTAATGTCCCCACTACTGGGACACAGGCCTTCTTTATGGGTGGATAAGGATGGGCCATAACCCACCACGCAGGCTGTTAACAACTGCAAATGCACCCGGGACCAACGGCTTAATGTACCTTTTGAAGCACGGAGGAACTCTTGATAATATTTTTCGGTCACCCATCCCATGATTGACCCTAGCGAAAATTGCTTAACCTCCGCAATCGCTGTGCCAGGCGCTGAACCACTGCGCAATCGAATTGCTCATATCACTTGCTTGGAATTCTATTTAGTTAACCTACGAGAATATAAACTTTTATTACTGCGCCATTTTTTATGTAAGTACTGTTAAATCAGGAAAATGAATTCTGACTATATATTTCAGTCAGTTTAATTTTGTGTAAGTAGTACAATTTTCCCGTCAAAAAGGAATGTTTGTATAAACGAAGTGATTATTTCCTCTGTGGTTTGTATCAAATCATATTCGCCCAAATCGTTTTCAAACTTATCCAAATTAGTTTTGCAATATTCATCGGAACTAGGAACTATTCTGAAACAAAGCCAATTATGTAAGTAAGGAGGCAAATTCTTGCAAATACGAGTGTATGAACGGCGCTGACCCTATTCCTGAATTCAAATGGTCAGTACGGAACGACCGACGGGGTGACTTGGCGACTAATCCCCGGCACGAACGATCAACACGTCCCGGCTGCATCCGCCTCCAGTTAAATTCATGAACTTTCATATGGGAGTAGAGCAAACAATCACAGAGAGTTTGTATATCAAATTAATTATTTAAGGGCCATATTGTGATTCCGAGGGGTGAAAGGCTAATGGATTTAAGCGACATCATGGGCGATATTGAGTTATATACATATTCGGAATCAGCAAATTTTTCTGCGTCGAATGAGCCGGGTTTCATGTCAATCCGACCTATTTTTTGTCGCTTAAGTCAATTAGATTTGCACGCTTTTTCCGCTTCGGTACTAGCTGAACCGACGCAAGAATTTGCTATTTTCTTAATATGGTTGACTTAAGCTGTATCAAAACATTACCAATTGTTACTTGAACCAGTTTTCCTTTCTCACATTTAAACTCAATCGGTTGTTAAATCTTTCTTCCAATATCTATAACTACAGCATTTGTAGGTTAAATTATTTAGCTTGCTTCAAAATTTACAAACCAATGTCGCTTAAAGCAAATAGCTTGCAACAAAATATATTAAGCTTGTCTTTTAAAGCAAATAGCTTTCTATCAGAGTATATGAAGTATGTCGCTTGAATCAATTAGCCTGTGACAAAAATAAATAAATGCGTCCCTTAAATTATTTTGCTTTCGGTTATTTCATCTTTATCTAGGTACATAAATTAATTAGCTTTGTACAATTTTTGTGTGAATTCCTTGTTTAATCTATTAGTCCCTATATTTGTTTACAAAAGTAGGTCGCTTAATTCAAAAAACATTTATTGATTTTGTACATGAATCAGTTTTCCTTAACTAGAGTTATTTAGTAATGTGCTTTCAGCAAACATAGTGTTCTATACACCATTAAAATCAATGTCGTTTAAAACCTATTCAAAATGTTTTCGTGGTCTTAAAATCACCCAATAATAAAAGGGATGCGCTCGCGCAGGTCGCTTCAGTCGGTCCCAAATTGTCAAGGGGGCGGTACGTGTGTATTGTGTTTGAGCTGCGTTTGACAAAATTTTTGATAAGTAAGCTTTGAAATTATGTTTTAGTGAGTCTGTTATCACCGCATTGTTTTATTATTACAGTCTGGGGCAAAATGTAGTCTAAGTACTGATTACTAACTACGATTACTACTTACAGTTAGTATGTAGTTGCAATCAAGATTGCAGGATTACTTTTTTTTAACTAAGTTCCCACTAAACAAAGAGCTGTTGTTCAAGAAAACACACTGAACATGAATACGCTGCACTACATTTTAAAAACTTACCTATGACACGGATAAGTCGTTCTCTGTCTCTGTAATCTGTCATTGTCTGTCATTTTGTCATCATCATCATCATATCAGCCGCACGACACCCACTGCTGCAGGCCTATAGGCCTCCCCCTAGGATCTCCACAAAGATCGGTCTTGCACTGCCCACATCCAGTGGCTTCCCACGACCTTCACCAGATCGTCGGTCCACCTCGCCGGAGGCCTACCCACGGAGCGTTGTTCGGTGCGCGGTTGTCATTCCAGAACCTTTCTGCCCCAACAGTCATCGGCTTTTCTCGCTATGTGTCCAGCCCACTGCCACTTCAGCTGAGCAATCCTTCGAGCACTGTCGGTTACTTTAGTTCTCCTGCGGATCTCCGTATTTCTGATCCGATCACACAGGGAAACGCCAAACATGGCTCTCTTCATTGCCCGCTGGGTGACCTTTAGCCTCCTTATGAGACCCATAGTTAGCGACCACGTTTCACTGCCGTAAGCCATCACTGGCAACACACACTGGTCATAGACTTTCGTCTCGAGACACTGAGGTAAATCGGATGCGAAGATTTTTCGAAGTTCCCGGATGCTGCCCATTCGAGTTGGATTCGACGACAGATCTCTTTCTCGAAGTTGGACTTACCTAACTGGACTGCCTGTCCTAGGTATACGTAACGGTCAACAACTTCAAGTGTAGTGTTCCTAACATGAACTGGAGCGCGCACAACATAGAATTTGACAAGATTTTCGTATTTTGTAACTCAACTGCTGCACGTCTTCCAAGATCTCAGCCATAAGAACTATATCATCAGCAAAAAATATGCCGATGCAATTACCTGCCGAAGCGTATGAATGTGGTCTATGGTGCTAAAGTTTTTTTGGAACCCAGCTTGTTCGGGAGGTTGGAAGTCGTCGAATCTGCGCGCGAGACAATTCGTAAGGACTCTCGAAAGGAACATAATATACACATGTCTCAGAAGCGAGATGGGTCTGTAGTTCGTTCTTTTTACTTGTCACCCTTTTTAAAGAACAAAATCACCTCGCTTTTATTCCATGCCTTCGGCGTTCTGCTCTCGGCGATGACGGAATTGAAAAGCTTTTGGAGGACTTTAAGTTTCGGCTTACCGCCCGCTCTCAGAAGTCTTGTAGTAATTCCGTCGTCACCCGCCGCTTTGTTGTTTTTCAGCTGTGTGAGAGCCATACTAATCTCGCACAGGCTGATGTCCGAGATATCAAAGTCAAATAAGCTTTATTCAAATAAACCTTATTATTAAGCACTTTTGAATCGTCTATATTTTCCTACCACCCGTTCCAGACTTTTTTAGCTGACAAGAAGAACGGGCGCAAGAAACTTATCAGCTGTAACAGCCATAAGTAACGATATTTACAAATTTGAATATATCGTTACCAGATAATTACAACAGGGTGACAGGATTATTGGCAACAACATAGACTTATAATATTACTTCAACAAAGTACTTATAGTAGCAAGTTATGTGTTACATAATTTCCACGCATTTTAATCTTTAAGATAATCGTCTACTTTATAATAACCTTTACCCATGAGCGTTTTTAACATGGTTTTTAAATTCATGCAAAGGAAGATCAATCACTTGTTGTGGAACTTTATTAATAAAGGCTATGCCTTTCCCCATAAATGAACCTCTAGTTTTTGCAAGCCTAAATCTTCGAACGGCAAGTTTATCTTTATTTCTTGTATTAAACTGGTGAATATTGCTGTTCTTAGCAAATGAATCATAGTAAACTAAATTTTCATATATATATTGGCCTGCCAAAGTTAAGATATTTATTTCTTTAAACAATTCTCTCAAGCTATCTCTTCGCCGAAGATTGTATAATGTATATGGGGTGAACAGCTCTTTTTTGGAGTACAAAAATATTTTCAATACTGGCAGCTGAGCCCATGATATCTTGGGTATAGTGTCGGGTAAGCTTGGCTCTGGGGTCTTTAGCCTTGCTTTCAACAGGTGTCTGCGTGGAATATAACTGCCCATAGAAACTCTCGATTTCCCTTAGGATCTCAGGCTTTGATGAGATGATGCGTCCGTCGTCAGTTTTCAGCTTTGTCATCTGGCTTTGCCCAATAGACAGAACTCTCGCGAATACTCTGGAGCCTTTATTCCGTTTGATTCTTTAATACGATTCGTATTAAATTGGCGAAGGTCGCTTGACAAAGACTTAGATATCTGTCTATTTAGCTGCCGATAAGGATGAGCATCCGCTGTACTCTGGAGCCTCATTTCACATCTCTAATCCATGAGTAGGAGTGTGTGGTCAGAGAGTTTCTTTAGCTTGGGACAGCGGGTTTTAAGAACTTGGATCCTACCGTACGGACAGTATCCACCACTATGTTGTTTAGATCGTCCACATCGATGCTGTTCTCAAAGGCTTCGAAGCAGTTTTGGAGTTCGAGTTAAAAGCTTTCGGGGTTTTGAATGTGGGCCGGTAATGGTCGGAGCGTGGATTTTATCAGTCGAGATCTTTATAGTTTTAGGTTAATCACGTTGTTGACAAGGGACTTGTGGACGATAAATCCGACACCTCACCTAGTAGGGACTGTTGGTCGCCCTCCCGGTAGTATAGCAAGTTACCGGAATTGAGGATTATAGAGTCCTCTCCCTCTTTTCGGACTTCAGATAACCCAATGACGTCCCAGTGTAACTTTACTAATAACTTCTTCTAACTCGGTTAACTTCGTGTCGGTCCTCAGTGTGCGCGTGTTATAGGTTGCCAGGAGCAGTTTTCGTGGTCGAGCAAGCCGAGCCACGCCTGGTGATTCTCGGCACCCCTTGCCCCACTGCTACCATAGCCGCTACCATTGCTAGGAATGCGGGGCTGCCGAGGACTGGAGGCCGATTTTTTGTGTCTCCATTATGTATGGAAGGGGGTAAGTTGCTATAATCGCCACGCTTGGCAGGCGGGTTGGCAATCGCAGTAGGCCAAGGTTTTTAGAGATGCTGCTGCCCGTCTCCTGATGGCTGAGTTCCGTTAGTCGCCTTTTACATTAACCACGGGATGAGAGGGGGTAGTGCTTTTCCAAGCCGGCACATACACCATACAGGAAAGCCAGCACATAATCGGAATAAATAAGTAAACAATAAAATAGCTCGTCAGATACATACATGCTAAAATGTTTATGTTCAGAGGTTATTCATTAGTGATGGTTTCAACAACCAACCTCAGATAAAATTTTAAAACATGAGGATTTAAATTAACAAAATTAGGATGTTGACCGTTGCTTGAGCTACTTTTCCCAAAGGTGTTTAAAACAGAATTTGGCTTTCAGCACATTAGCCTAAATCTATTAATTTGTAACAAGGTAATTCAATCTTTTAGTTTTACACGAAAACTACTTTATTATTCCTTTGAGCGTTTTTGGCGTATGCTAATTTTACTAGTCATTGTATCTTTAGACATTTAGCTTTACTCCGGAAACAAGGGGAAACGTCGTTTAAGACGTTTTGCCCTGCTCAGAAAAAAAAGGCCTAGAGGCATTGTTGCTTTAAGCGACATTTATTTCTACAGCTATTCGTTTTATTACTTTAAAGACTAAAGTATCTGATGAGGCGTTTAATTTAAAAGAAAACTGTATATTTAAATTCTAAATGAATAAATAAATCGAATTTCTACGAATTTTTTTCTGAATTTCAAAACTTTAAAACGCTCTACTGTAAAGTTATAAAAATGGCGCTTAACTCAAATAGCCTTTCACCCCTCGATTCGATATATTTTCAAGTGTACGGGCAAAAGTTATGAAACTATGACAGGGTTATTTGTAAAACACCAACAACCTCGCAGGAGAAGATACTAACATCATAACCACCAACGTTTGTTCTACGACTTTTCCGAAAAAAGACAAAAAAATCTAGTTTCCATACAAATAATTTGAACAGCTGACCGAGTTTTGAATGAAAAGTAGTTTTTTTTCTTTTTCGGAAAGTCGTAGAACAAATAGTTGTTATTCATGATATTAGTAATCTACTCCTGCGAGGTTATTGGTGACTTACAAATAACCATGCATTCACTTAGGCCGCCTAGGGCCTAGTATGTAATCAAGAAAACGAACGTTCACGAATGTTTGCAACCGGCAGCGCTGCTGCACTGCGCGCTAGGTGCCTCAATATATCCAGGCGACTAACTACTCGTAGAATGTATCGTTAGCGCTAGGCTTATAACCAAAGACTATGAGACAAAGGCGACTATCCTAGCGACTCTCCTTCCAGTACGGTCACCGTGTATCCTAGCAAGTAACCTGGATATATCTAAGCACCAATCTAAGCACCTGTCGGTGCGTTTCTCAGCCATAGAAATTGCCATTAGGTGACTATCGACTACGACAAGCTACGGGCTACATTCTGCCCGTAGCAAAGACTACTACGGGTCGTAGCTCAGCTTGGAACTACGGTTACCATTCTGACACGTTCTACTATGCTATCTATAAAATCAAACAATTCTAAAGTAAAACCAAAATTAAATCGTTACTGTTTCAGTTTCATTTCCAGAAAAATACTCGGTTTTATTTTGTTAAGATTGTTGAATGCTATGCCTAAGGGTATGCCGATCTAGGACAATATGAGAATTCTAAAGCTAAATCAAAGATTTTTAGATAAATATAAACTAAAAGACAACGTAACGGTTTTGGTTTTATCGTTCAGAATTATCATCATTGGGCCCCTGTTTTTCACGAAACACTGATAAAAAATTACTGGTTACGTATTTACTTTATAAATTGATGTATCGGTATGGAGTAAATGAATGGATCATTTTACTGATTGAAACAGTTTTTAAACAGTACCTATGTTTATTTATTTCAAAATGTCCTTCTTCATTGACTATAGCTATGTTTGTATACTCTCGAGATTTGGCAGTGGCCAAGCAAACTGAGTACATTTTATAAACTTTACAAATAGAACTTCTAAGTACAGTCAGTAGCATAACATTTTACCTTTAATGAAAAATATCCTCAACCAATTACGAACTTTATAAATATCGAATAATAAAAAACTTATTTCACGCAAGCTATAATATGTATTTGTGAAGAATAATAGTAGTTTATGAAACTGACACATAAAGAGGGGTATTAAAACACGAGTGTGTGTTTAAAAACCGAGCCGTAGGCGAGGTTTTTAATAGTATCACACGAGTGTTTTAATACCTAGTTATGTGCAGTTTCATACACTACTTTATCTACACTCATACATTTGGGATTGAACCTACTAAATAAAAGATCAACGTTAGAAAAGAGAGAGAGACTTTGTTTGTATTAGCAAGGTACCTACCTTGTAATAAGTCAATTCCTTAGCTGCATCTAAACTAAAATATCGGGCAGAGTAATTTTTTTTTCACATTTTAAAGCAAGAATAAAAAACCTACAAAATTCATTAAGTATAACAAAATGTAAAAATTTAAATCAAACCTTTATCGGAATAGCTTGGCGCGCATTCCATTAGAAAAAAAAAATTGATCAGTGCATTTCAACAAACTAATCGCACTAAAGTCATCGATTACCATAGAGTACATTTTAATCATGAAAAACATGTGGGAAAAAATCGTTGTTTTTTTTTAATGTTACGGCACTGCCTTCTTTTTGGATTTGCCCTGTATCGTAATGAGAAAAAAAGTTATTTTATGATGCAGTTGACTGCATCGTAATGAGTTTATTTTTTAATTTTACCTATCCACGAAAATAAAGTACGTATTTATATTACCTTTTTTGAATTCATATTTGGAACATTACGTTGTGAGTGTAGATAAAATTAGTTCTCTAATTAAATAAGTACAGCATTTTACCTTTAACTGAAAAATATCCTCAAACGAATTATTTTTTTATGATTATTGATTAATAAAAAAGCATATTTTATGCAAGCTGATAATAGGTATTTGTGAAAATTAAGATTAGTTAATTAAATAAGATACGTTTGTTTAATAAAACTATGCATTAGGATTAGAGGGCCTATTGCAAAAAAGCATCGCGATGTTCGTCCCTTTCCGTGACATTATTAACTCTTGAATAAGGTTCAAATTTAGTAAATCAATCAACGCACATCGTTCGACTATCGTGATTCTTTTGTGTAATAGGCCCTTAAATCTTTGAAAAGATAATGTCAAATAGATTACTAAGTTATTTGATTTTGCAAAACATTTACTAACTGTAATATTTACATGAAATCCTTCGTCGTATACTCTTGGCTTAGAGAAGAAGACAATTTGATTTTTGACAGTGTTGTATATCTTGCTGTGCTGACTGTACCACTTGTGTTCCGGCTGCCCAATTATCAGCAATACCCAGATTTAGCAACTCTGTTGTGATCGTGAAACGGGATCGTGAAACTTTTTAACGAAACATGACTGTTTCGATAAAAGTTTACCAATTATACACACGGACACGGAGAAGTTTTAAACGTTCTCGGTTTCTCGTTTGGTTTCTACGTATTTTTGTGAAAATTACTGAATAAAGGTATTGGGAATTTTAGCCAGGTGAACGCCATAATGCCATGTATGTTTGTTACTTGGGTTAATTACGTTTACACAGGTATGGTATTTTTCCGGAACTAAACTGGTTAGCAAACTTTGTTTTCTTTTCTTCGTCACAGGTTCAACCTAAAGCTACCAATTTATTTTCAGCCAATATACTGATAAACATTACGGTCATTGGTCATAATTGGCCAGAATTCTTTAAGTAAAGAACTGTGTTACCAGCAAAAAGAAATGCGGCTGAGTTTACATTGCGTGATATACGGTAAATAATACCGTGGCGAGCACAACAAAATAATTTAAATAAAAAAAAACTAAAAATATCTTTGTTTCGTAGGATGTCATTGTAAACAATCATAAAGCTTGTGAAAATATAACCAACAGAATAAACAAAGATCCTTTGCTTGTAGATAATAAAAAGAAAAGATATCAAAGTCAATATTTAATACCTTTTGAATGAAAAAGACCTTCATATTTAATTTTGCATTCAACATTTCCTTTTCACTTTTCTTACTCCGCCTCGACCAGTTTACTTTGCACAGAACTTATTTCTCTAACATAAAATAAACTTAATACGCACTTCACTACTTGTAAACGATAACTTTTCCTGCGAAAGCTTTATTATAATATCAAAAAGTTATAGAATATTTATTCAAGTTGAAAGACGTTCAACAGTTTTATTTCTCATATCACATATCTAATATTAGTTTTAAGATAGTTCTTCAAAGAGAAATAAAATTGTATAATGTTTTTCTTTTTCATAGATATATACGACCTTGTTCTATACTAAAAAACAGCGTATAATTTCTATGAACTGTACCCGTTATATGCATATTTATTGAGAAAAAAATCGCGTAAAAATCGATAAAGTAATACGGAAAAATAAAAATAGATGTTCGAGCTAAGGGCACTGATCAAATCTCGGAGGTCTTCATAATTCACTATCTTAAGTTTTCACCAAGGTGCTTTTCATTTAGCCTCTAAACTTGTTTATTAACCAGTACATTTAATTTGAAGGCCCACGTTTCGCTGACATATTGATTGGTCGTATATAGCTGGGCCGCCCACAGCTTGCACCCCAAAGACGCGGGCACGAAATTAGCGAGGGCGCGTGGCAGCTCGGCACGGCGGCGCGGCGCGTCCTCTCGAAAAGCACAACGGGCGCTCGAGCATCGCACACACACAAAGACAGCTCTCACCGCTGCGTCACGTAGCTCGAACTGGTTTGAGTCTTTGAGATTGGTTTGACATTCCGGTTATACAGTGCCGGTAAGAGGTGTCTATGTGTTTGGTTGCTCGAGCTACCTAATGCATGCTAACAGCATAAGTGGAGTACTCAAGCATTGTTCAGCGCATATGTTCGCGGACGACTTGTGCATATTGCTTGCTGGCACAGATCTTGCTGAAATGTATAGTTTAATACAAGAAGATGTATACGCAGTCGTCAAATGGGCGCACGATAATGGTTTAGTACTCAATGCAGAGAAAACTAATCTCCTTACCATCTACTGGCCTTTCTCCGTCCACCCGAGTTGAGGGCCTCTATATATACACATGATTTATATTGTATTCATAATAATAGTACTAACTGCCATTGTAGTCCAATCAAAGAAGTCGATAACGTCACCTACCTAGGTCTGAAACTAGATAAACATTTTTCATGGTCGATACACGTTAATGATATCTGTGGTAAACTAAGAATACTCTTAGGAAAATTTTACCACCTTAGCTTCAAACTTCCTAAAAGTACACTAAAATGTCTGTACATTACCATAGTCGATTCGATTGTGAGTTACGCGCTTGATTGCTATGGTTTAACCTTTAAAACAAATTTAGAAAAAATAGAAAAACTTCAAATAAGATTTCTGAAATTACTAGTTGACAAAAAAACTAAAAATAAGTGTAAGCAAAACTACATGGAATTATTTAAAATATGTAACGTTTTCCCAGCGAGCTTGAAACAAAAATATTTATTAATTACAAATCAACATGGCAATCAAACGCACAACCTAGCACTTATCAAACACAACCACGAGACGAGGTCAATAACCGCGGGCAAGTTTGAGGTACCTAGGGTGAATAATTATTATGGTGATAGAACTATTAAAAAACGTCTACCCTATTTACTGAATGGCCGCCAGCGGATATAAGACACGAGCCAGTTAAAAATAAATTCAAAAAATTGTTAAAGAAGCACATGCTTCAAAACTTAATTTAAGCCTAGTCTAGATTAAACTGATCCCACAGTCAAACCGACTAGTTGGTTTTGTGGGACTATTTTGTAACCCTATATTGTACCCTCTTTGTTTATAATAAATAAATAAATAAGCTTAACTACTGTATACTCTCTCTATTTTGTGCTCTAACAGAGCGGTCTCTTGCGTAGGTATGGGTACGAAAACTCCGCTCGGTGTCACTATAGCTTCTAGAGCAAACCGCGTAATAAACCTTTTCTGATTCTGTCACCTCGCCATCGTCGCCCCGCCGCCACCCGCCCGTCAGTAATTCTCTCGTTCTCTTCACGACACTTCAACCTATTTTTTGCGCGTTGGTATAATTTTGGCATATCTCGTTCACGTCTCCACTACGCCGCATCGCTATCGGTTACCGCTCGGCCACAACCTTTCGGCGCTGTATCCTGCATCTTGCGAATCGGAAACCACTGCAAGGTCGCGACGACGAGCTGAGAGAGGCTGACATCCTATGAGCAACTTCAAGCTGACATCGAAACAGCGCGCAGTGTTGCCGATCCGCAAGACGCAAGACGCGCGCGCGGCAAGGTCGTGGCTGAGCGGTTAGCGACCACATATTTCGTGGCTACAGACAGAGAGAGGATAAATTTAGATGCTGTCGTTGTTTACCTTACACCACTGCCAGATCAATTAAGTACACAGGTTACACACGTAAGATTGAAGTGGTCTCTATATTTAGCTTATTAGCTTACAGGCTTGTTGACTTATTATCATCATCATCTAATGTGTTAAAAATAAAATGTTAATCACTTTTAATCTTTTAAGCTAGGGTTTCCTAGGATAGCGGTGCCGTCATATTACGGCCGTAATTTAGCGGCATTGAATGTTGTCTATGTAAACAATACGGTGACACCGTATATCAGAAACCGCTCTGTATTGTTTACATAGACAACATTTTACGCCGCTAAATTACGGTCGTAATATGACGGCACCGTCATCCTAAGAAACCCTAGCTTTAAAGGAATCTAGTTTAAAAAAGTTTTTTTTTATTTCCTTACTGACTCCAACATTTAGTGCACAAAGTATTTCCGGTTTTGATTCCTTATACTGACTGTAGGTAAGAGATAAACATTCAGTGGTCCTGCCATGAGTTGATGGAAACTATTTACGTTACCGTAACTATCGCATATACTGTAGACAGGCAATGCGAGTGAAAGAGACAAACGATAGTTTACGGAAACGTAAACAGTTTGCATCAACTCATGGCCACAGGACTCTTTAGCTCAAAAGCCTTTACAAGTTGCAACGACCACTCAGCTTTCATTATTATTTATAGGGAATTCAACTAGAAAAACTAAGCAGCCGTTCTGAAAGCTCCCTGCAAAGAAACGGTGACGCCGCTTCTCAAACATTTACTTAACGCGAGCCTTTTATAGAGAATAAAAAAGTAACCATGCTGAATTAAATATCTTGGTACTTATATTCGGTTAGTTAAGAATTACATTGGTTGGTGTTTCCATCACTTGATAGGTGGCTCGTATTATAGGTCTTTTAATCGTATTTTGTAAAGTTTTGTACGGCAATCGAATGTTCCCGAATTCTTCTAGCTACGGAACGGAACCTTTTTGGTTCCCCTTTTTTGGCGGAACCCTAGCTCAATAAGAAGTAAACTAACTGTAACATTGTTTTTAGGGTTCCGTACCCAAAGGGTAAAAACGGGACCCTATTACTAAGCCTCCGCTGTCCGTCTGTCTGTATGTCTGTCTGTCTGTCTGTCTGTCTGTCACCAGGCTGTATCTCATGAACCGTGATAGCTAGACAACTGAAATTTTCACAGATGATGTATTTCTGTTGCCGCTATAACAACAAATACTAAAAATATAATAAAATAAATATTTAAGGGGGGCTCCCATACAACAAACGTGTTTTTTCTGCCGTTTTTTGCTCGATTTTAATAACGACAACAGGTAGACAGTTGAAACTTTCACAGATGATGTATTTCAGTTACCGCTATAACAACAATTACTAAAAACCGAATAAAATAAATATTCAAGAGGGGCTCCCATACAACAAACGTGTTTTTTTGCCGTTTTTTGGTACGGAACCCTTCGTGCGCGAGTCCGCTCGCACTTGGCCGGTTTTTTACATTGAATCACACCGTACTGAAGCTTTTTGGCTTGGTGTTCGCATCTTGTAAGTAATGATTTGACTTTACAAGAAGGACTTAGACTAAATAAATATAAAAACAAATAAAATACTCAGAAGTAATAAATGATGGTTAATCTAATATGTTAGCTTATACCTTCCAACAAGGGACCTAAACCCATTTATAGTTTTTAAAGTAAAATTCAGAATAAATATGGAATCGTCTTTTTCCATTACTTGACTGATATTGGTAAGTAGAAGTTGATGCATGTTGACATTTACACGTAAAGCTAAGAGATTTTCGACGAACGAATATCGGGTTCTGAGACATTGAGAAATATTTTGGGAAGCTATTTATAAACTGGATCGTCCTTCATTTAGAAATTTTTTCGTTAATATAATCTTAGGCATATTAGTGCTTTTGGAGTGTAACTAAAAATGAGCTAAATTGAAACTATCGCACCCTACCAAATAGTAATAACACCTCTCACAATGAAAAACAATCTTTATCATGTAAACAACACAATTTGCATAAATAATAAAGCTGAAAAATCCCAATCCTATCACACAGACTTACATAATATGATAAAGTTTAATGGAATGTTTGAATATTTTAATAAAACAATTAATTTGAAGACACGTAGATGTCTGAAACACTGAAACTTTGTAAAAGTGGTAACGAGAATGTAAACAAGAAAGTTGGTGAATTGTATGAGTTGCAAAATTAGAAGAGTCTGGGAAGGCACAGTGTGTGTGTGTGTGTGTGTGTGTGTGTGTGTGTGTGTGTGTGTGTGTGGATAATGTAGAGCAGGGGTGCCCATACTTTTTCTTAAGGAGATCGACCTAACATCGACATTTTGACAGTTTTTGAAAAACAAATGCATAAGTAAAACTACATTGGGTGCAAAGTGTCAAATCTGTAATACTTGGCGATCGACTTTAAAACCTCTCGCGATCGACCGTTTGGGCACCTCTGATGTAGAGCTTAGAACAATGCGGGCTTCCGATGTGGGCTTCCGTCCGCGTTGGACGGAAACGGCGTTGCTCTAAGATGTAGTTTCATAATTTTATAATTTCGTTACAGGACTATCCCAGGCAATAAAATCGTTTTGCTGATGGAACAAAAGTGAAAAGCTGCACGAATAGTATGTACATATAGGTATTTTCAATTTGGTTTAAATGTTATTTATAAAGTTCTCTATGTCAAAAAAAGTTCAGAACACCAATAGGGGTTACTTATACATTTTTTTTTATTATATGGAAACAATTTCTTAAATGTACCTACTTAGTTATTAACAGGTAAGTAGTCGCATTCGGATATGAAAATAATATACGTATTATCAATTTAAAAAAAATATTATAATACGCACATTCACACAAAAACGGCTGAACGGCTTTGGATTGGCACACAGATAATTTAAAACAAAGGATACTTTTTATTCCGGTCAAAGGTTCTAGAGATTTTCCGAATGTCCACGTGGAGAAAGTCGCTGGCGAAAGCTAGTCATTAATACCGAAGTCAACACAAACAAGCTTTTTTTTCGATAATTTTAGTAATCTTTCAGACACTGTTGTGTTAAAAGTTGAAATTTATTTATTTATTTTTGGCTATTACAAACTCATTGTACTGAACTTGACTAAATAATTACTTTTGATTGATTGCTTCTCATGCCAAGCTAAACAAAACTAAGCTTAAAAACCGACCAAATAAGCATAAAACATACTACGCTTTTATGTCTTAACTACTGAACCAATCATCATGAAATTTTGCATACATGTTGTCAGGGTCACAAAAAAAGACAGAGTACTTTTCATCTAGAAAAAAGTACGGTTATCGATGGATAGAAAAATAACTATCCACGCAGACCAACTAAAAATGTGAAAGTTTGGATGTTTAGATAATTGGATGTTTGTAACTCAATCACGCAAAAATGGCTGAACGAATTTAAATGAAATTTGGCACACATATAGATTAAAACCTGGATTAATACACAGTATACTTTTTATCCTGAACACCTATCCTTGAGACCATGCGTACGATGTCGCAGGCAGAAGCTATAAATTAATAAATGAGATGTGGAAACACAGGAATAACACAGTATATTATGCAATAACTACAACAGCGGAAAGTACAATTTCATTCTAATTAACAAATCTGAATATTGTAATAAAATTACGCACAATTTTCTCCCTTGCCTTGGCACAATTTACATCGTTTTACAACTCAATTAAAAATGAAACGTATTTCATTAATAAATTAACAAATTCATTATTGAGAGTGCTTTAATTTAATTTTGCATCCATAAGAAAGCTTATAATCTTTTTAATAATAATTAACTTTTTTTAACCTATGAATTTGCAAAATTTTCATTTGAATATTTTTCTATGGAGAACTTTCCAAGAAGTTGCATTTTTCATACTAGCATTTTTTGTTTATTTAACAACTGTGAACACTCACGTAAAAAAAATATTTACTAATGCTTGAACATTATGCTAACTTATTCCATTTACGATAAGCAAAAAAGAATAAGTTTTGACTAAGTTACATCAAGATCTTTTTTATGTTAAGAAAGCTAAAATAAGGACCTTATTCTTACCTACTGATAATTGACTATCATGGTCATAATTTGATAAAATACCAAGATATTGTATAATATTTTAAGTCATAGAAGTTACTATTTTCTTTGTGTGTGACAAAATATCAGCAATTTTATAGGTAAAGACGTAATATTTACATACGTACCTCCTAAATTATATTCACACGTTTTTCTGCCGTAGGGGTAGGCAGACATAAATAATGTATTTTCACTCTTTACACTCAAGTATCTATCGACATATATGTATAATAATGTAGGTATAATATAGGATCATAATTATACATCATCGTCTTAATATTAAAATAGGTAGAACACACTCTCTTTTGGTTTGAAATTAATCTATTCGTTTTTATTGAACATCGATAGTACATAAAATACTTTTGAACCCCAAAATATTACCGTCTATCGAAATATCTACTTATTTAACGTTAAAGTTTTGATATGCAATAAAGAATTTAATAAGACCCCAGCCTGTAAAACCGGCTTTTCTGAACTATCTCCAAATCACTTATCATTCGATATTTGGACGTGATAAAAACTTTATGCGTTCCCGTTGATATTCCAGTTTACGACCGTAACCCCTTTACGACTTTAAATAAAAATGGCACTATTTTAATGCCCTGAGGGACCTTTTAGATAGACACGCAGATGTCACTCTATACCTATCGAATAATCAGTGACAATTACAGACCTCGACGGGCACGTAGCTCGTAAATTTTAAAGAAAAACATGATTTGGGGGTAGGTATATTATACTAAGAGCTGGCCTCGGAAATAGGTGGACAATTTACAGAGCAACGACATCCCTCTTGTTAGTTAGCCATACTATCATTATTAACAGAACCGGGCACCTCGCAGATTTTCAGTGGTGGGGGTGGGAGCAGGGTTAGCATGATTAAAACAAGTTGTTTTAAAACACGTGTTTAAAACATTTTGAAATAAATCAATGTTTTTTATTAAATGATTAAAAACGCAGTTTAAAACAAGATTTAAACAATGTTAAAAACATTCAGAAAAAACAGGGTTTAAAACAACTTTTAATTGAGAATTAATAGTGATTTTCGTAAATAAATGCACTTTTATCCCTATAATATGTTTAAAACTTCAGATCTCGCTGAATATACAAAGAATGACAGTATAAATAATGAATATCAGAACATAGGTACCTACAAGTTGTACATATGTAAAGCGTTCACATACTAATAGAGATAAAAAATAACTGTAAGCTGATAGATTTTTGTAAATATTTAAAAAGGATATTCAAGCGAATTTGAAAATAGTCTAGAAATTAAATATTATACGTCTTATTGATTTGAAATTGATAGTTTAAAGTAAAAAGTAAAAAAAAACATAAAAAACACTTGTTTAAAACATTTTGAAATGTTTGTTTTATGAAATTAAAAAAAAACAGTTCTTTTTTCCAACCCTGGACCTGATTGAGCAACAAAGGGGCTGAAAAGCGATTGAAGGTATACAATTTATTATAAGACGCCCCATTGGTTAGAGTAAATGACATACGTGACTTAGGATTAATATTAGATACTAAATTAGACTTTCATAAACATATGACAACAATGTGCAAATTAGCTAATAAGACATTAGGATTCGCTATTAGAACTGCCTCGGACTTTGACGATATAAGAGTGGCAAAAACATTATATAACGCATACGTTCGTAGCAGACTGGAATATGCTGCAGTTGTTTGGTATCCGTTTGAAGAAAAATATATTCTACTCATAGAGAGGATCCAACGTAAATTTGCTCGATGGCTTTACAAGAAAAACTATGGTTATTATCCATATTTGTATCCGTCCATGTTTGTTTCAGGTATGGTAGATTTGGAAACTCTTAAATTCAGGCGGATAATGGCAGTGATTAGACATTATTTATCTGTAATACATCATAAGGTTGACAGTCCACCAATATTAGATAGGGTTGGACTCAGAGTACCAGGGAGAATGCCGCGCGATGAGGCTGGTGCTATAGCTCCGCGCCGAAATCATCGTCTCCTGGTCCGGCCGGTTACACGCATTGTACGGACAGCTCACGCCCCAACGAACCACGCTTTAAAACTGATAGGTGACATACTTACACAGCACTATGATATTGACATATTTGCAGATTCTTTGACACATCTTGTGACTCGATTTGAAAGTATCGTTAATGACATATAAATAGGTTAGGACTAATTATAAGTTATACTGTTGGACATATTATTAATTGTATTTTGTGTTTACTAAGTTTTTCTTTATTTCAATTTGACATGCCTAGATATAATTATTTTAATATGTAAGTAAATTGTTTTTGATTTCTATTGGTCATGAAATTATTGAAATTGTAATTATTTTATTTTTAATTTCTTTATTCTGATTTTTTTGACATTGTTTTATAATTAATTTACTATTTCTTGCTGCTATATTGTTTTTGTAATTGACTTGTTTGTGTTTTGGATTTAGTCTGTAAGCTTACAAGTGTCTTTATATAAATAAATAAAAAAAATAAATAAATAAATTTACAGAGCTCTGGATTTAGTGTAGTATAATAGCAAGCCAATCATGTATCTAAATTGAATATAACATTGCCAGGAATTTTGACTGGTGAAAAAGTAGTGCCAGGCGGCATCAAATTTTACCACTTTTTCGCGCATTTTGATGCCGCCTGGCATAACTTTTCCCTTAAGAGGAATTTCGTCGCTCTGTAAATTGTCCACCTATTTCCGGGGCTAGCTCTTAGTCCATATAGTTACAGTATGGACCTAATCCCAGGACTACCTTTATCAACAATTGCACTTTAAACATCAGAGGTAGTCAAGGATCTTGGTATATACTTTGATCAAAAGTTATCCTTCGTTCCCCAAGTAGATAATGTAGTTAAAAGGGCTTCAAGCTAGGGTTTGTTATAAGAAATTCAAAAATCTTTAAAAATACGCAAACAAAAATGTTATTATACAACTCTTTAGTAAGGAGTATTTTGGAGTATGGCAGTGTCGTATGGCGCCCACACTTTGCTACTCATACTCTTCGTCTTGAAAGAATACAAAAAAGATTTGTTTGGCATCTTGCGTTTTCTAAAGGCTTACATAAAAAAATGGAAAGTTATGAAGAGAGATTAAAATATTTTAAAATGATGTCACTCGAAAAAAGAAGAGATCAGTTAGATATAATTTTTCTGAGTAATATCTTAACAAGTAGAATCAACTGCCCCCCTCTACTATCGCAATTTAAATTAAGAGCCCCGCGTAGGATGCCACGAAAGTCCATGACACCACGATCTAAGAGGAGGACTCTTAGATCCACGGTTTTAGGTGCCAATTCTGCCATCCCCCGTCTATCCCGAATTTTAAACAAATATTCCGATTTGATTGACGTCTTTTATGACTCTGCCAAGGATACGCAAAATTATGCACCACAATATTATTGATAGAAGTTAAACAGTCACTTTTGTAATTCATTTTTTAACTTAAATTTATACTTCACCTATTTACATAAAATATATTTTAAAAAAAAGTTATAAAGTAGTATAATTAAGTTTAGTCTGTACTAGCATTTAAGAAGCAGGAGGTGTCTACTTGTAAGTAGTTTATGTACTTAACTAAAATAAGATATTTAAGTATGAAATGTTGTAATTAGTGCATAAACTGTAAGTAGACCTAAATAAATAAATAAAAAACAATGGTTTTTAAAAGTGCCCCGAGCGCCTTCGACATAAAGATGGTACAATACCGTGGTGCCCGTAGTTTCCACTTTGTGCGGATGCCACCGTACTCCAATTTATTCTAATGTTTTGGACTATAAAACCTTGTTGAATTCTCTACCGGGCACTTTTGTGAATTATTCGGTTCTGAACAGAATGTCAAAGTCAAAGTGTCTTTATTCAAATAAACTTCATGATTACTTTTGAATCGTCTATATTTTCCTACCCCGTTCCAGACTTTTTAACTGACAAGCAGAACGGGCGCAAGAAACTTATCAGCTTTAACAGAAATAAATAACGATATTTACATTATTTTGAATATATCGTTACCAGGTACAGTATAATATGATTATTGACAAAAAAGTTACTTATACTAGCAAGTTGTGTTATGTGTTACATTAATTCAATAAACATAAATTTTCTAAGAAAACAAACCGTCCACTCTCATCGTCATTACGTTGAACCGATTCTTTGGCACCATATGTCACCAATTTGGCAGAAAACGAACTTTCAGTGCATGGGATCAATTTGGCAGGCGCCGGCATTAGGCATTGTTAAGGCCTTGTGCGCTGCCAACACTGAAATAGGGCAGTTGATGTGGCCTGGAGATTGTTATAGGAAACTAGCTTCCGACTGCGACCTCGTCCGCGTCGACATTAAAAAATCTTATGGGACCTCTAACAAGAATATAAAGTGTTATGTTTAAATTTCATTAAAATCCGATCAGCCGTTTTACGTGAATAGGTGGGCCTAGCAAGCGCGCTGTCTTGCTCGGGGCAAGACGTTTGCCACGTGCGGCGGGCCTCACACGATGCTGCTCATTTAATAAATAAATAATACTAGTGGCTCCGTGAGCTGTAGACCTCGCGATAAAATAAAATAAAATGTCGCCATGAAGTTTTCAAAACACACAGTAGGTACGTGAGTATTCGCAGCTAGATGGTTTTTCTAATTTTGATCATTTTTCAAAATGGGTGAATATTTATTTTTATAAATTTGGAAAAATTGGCTTGACTAAACAGTTATATATAATTATCGAACCTACTCACAAAATTTCACCAGAATCGGTTGTGAAATGCGACCTGTAGAAGAGATCAAACAGCCGGAAAGCTGGACTGAAATATTGTTTTTTACATATCTCCGTCATTTTAATAAATTTCAAAAAATTGTCCCCACAAAAATAATCTATATAATTAACAAATCTGCTCACAAAATTTCACCGGGATCGGTTGAGAAATGCGACCTGTAGAGGAAAACGGGTAGAGCTGGAAAGCGGACTGAAATCTGTTTTTTTAACATATCTCCGCCATTTTGAGAAAAATCAAAAAATTTGCTCGACATAAAATTCTATATAATTTTCAAACCTGCTCACAAAATTTCACAAGAATCTGTTGAGAAATGCGACCTGTAGGTTGGAACAGACAGCCAGACATACGAAAGAAGCTCATCAAGGCGGTAGGTAATGCCTGCCGTGGGTCCATGGGTCATTGATTCTTTTTCTAAAGGATTCTAACGATACTCCACCCCACACATTCAAAGCTGTTCAGGCATTTGGGAGATACGTTGGAATAAGGTTGGAATAATGAAACTCGCATACATAGAAAGACAAATGAACACAATACACTCCTTTTTTGGGCGGTCATGTAAAAAGTTCCCATGATAATTTCCTAATATTAATCAAAAAGATAGCGAGAGTCAACAACTATACATTAAATATGATTTGCAGTAAGTAACACATTTTTTTTTCCATTTTAACATAGCAAACTAAATTTCTATCAGTGCAAATACCTCACCTTAATCGTACGAGCCACTCAGACAACATTGAACATTATGATAATACGCTACTTACACCAAGTTGCTATAATATCCTTTCAATCCGAGAGATATGCTAACCAGAGGGCCTATTACAAAAACGAATCACGATAGTTGGACGCAATTCGTCGATCAATTTACTTGATATTGGAACCTTATTCCTCCACGGAGTGGGACGAACATCGTACGCTTATCGAGATGTTTTTACCATTGAAAATGGTTATCAAATGCAAATCAACTGAGACGTATTTTTGATCATAGTTCCGAGGATTTTAAGAGGATCGAGATGGAAATAATACCAAAAGTTGAGGAATTTATTGAGACACGTGTGAACGTTTGAATTTTGAAAATCGGCTGGTAACTTTTTTTGAAATTTCGAAAAATTCGGGTTTTTGGGGGATGTTTGCTAACTAAATTGTAAATATTTCGAGAAAAAAAACGACTTAAGAAAAAATGAAAAAGGGTCCTAAGGTATTAGTTTAGCTACAAAATAGCGATTTTTTTTTTAAATCGGTTTAAAATTGTGACCTGTAGGTGGTACCTTTAGATTTGGAATTGTAGAAAAACGGGTATTTCGGTAGGTATATAAAAAACCGGCCAAGTGCGAGTCGGACTCGCGCACGAAGGGTTCCGTACCAAAAAACGGCAAAAAAAAAAACACGTTTGTTGTATGGGAGCCCCCCTTAAATATATATTTTATTCTGTTTTTTGTATTTTTTGTTAGAGCAGCAATAGAAATACATCATCTGTGAAAATTTCAACTGTCTACCTGCAGTCGTTATTAATATCGAGCAAAAAACGGCACAAAAACCACGTTTGTTGTATTAATAAATATGTAAGGGGGGCTCCCGTTAAATATTTATTTTATTCTGTTTTTAGTATTTGTTGTTATAGCGGCAATAGAAATACATCATCTGTGAAAATTTCAACTGTCTAGCTATCACGGTTCATGAGATACAGCCTGGTGACAGACAGACAGACAGACAGACGGACAGCGGAGGCTTAGTAATAGGGTCCCGTTTTTACCCTTTGGGTACGGAACCCTAAAAAGTGATGTAGTTTCTATGATTACTGACCGCTCGTCATGGTAAAGGTATTGAAAGATGCGGAAGCAGACGAGAAGTGCATTAGTTGATTTTTGTGACTCGGTTAATAATATTTCAGCCGCGTCGAAGCAGTCAGGGGCACAATCGATCGTAAAAAGAAAAAGGTACCTAGTATATCTTACAAAAATTATAGGATTTTGCTTTTGATTTGATTTAGTTTTTTCGTAAAATTTTGTATTCATTTTCAATGCTCCGATTCTTGCGGGAACTGCGAAATCTGTGTTTTTCTGTAATAGGCCCTCTGCTCCTCCGATCTGATCAACGAATTAAGATAAGAGGAATGCAATCGCAATATTAATTTGGATCCACCTACGCTATCGCTAGAAAAGATTTGTATGTAAATACTATGTTGCTACTAAGTGAGATAAGAATGTTGCTATTTACCCGCAATTTTTACAAAACACTCAAATAAATGTGTATTTTCAGAACAAAGGCTTTAAAGGGTTGAATCTTGAAATAGGCTTTGATGTTTTTGGGCGTCCTCAAGACGACTTTTTTCCGTTATTAAATATTCAACATTTTATTAAATTTGATTCAGCTAATTTATAAACAATAGTTTTCTAACTTAACATGATAATAACATAATATTGAAAAGTGTGATTATAGCAACGCGGCTTCGGAAGCCACGTTGCTCTAAGCATAAACAAATAAGCTTATTATACTTATTCTATTAGAAGCAGATTAAAGCTTTAAACTTAATGAATCGTGTAAAACGTTAGTTTTTTATATTCTCTTTGGAATTATCTATTTAACTTCAACATTTATTGAGAGACATTTAGTTACCTACTTTCCCTACAATGTCACATAATAAAAAAATACTTGATACACGTAAATACTCGTCTTTGCTCAGTTTTGATGCCAATACGTACCCATTCAGCGTTTATTCGTTATGCTCCGAAATAATCGCGAGAATAAGGCTGTGAACATATAAACAGCGATGCGACGTTCGGGAGTTTATCGCTTCAATCATGTTTATCGCTCCGTTATTACGGCGCACCGTAAAACGCTGGGGTGCGCATGCGGCGCGCGCCCGCGGGACATTTCCACTCGTAAAACTCCATCTGATAAGTTTTATGATAACATATTGGCTACTTTTTGGAACGTATACAAAAATAAATGTAGCCTGTTTATTACATAACTAGCGAGCATACAGCCATCGCTTCGCTTTGGTGTAAAATTTAGATTTTGTATGTACAGTCGACCCAACTGAATCATGACCCACTTTGCCGATAATTCCTTTGAAACCATAAAAATTGCTAGGTTTTCTTTTTTATCATGTACGTTGCACTTAGTACGTTTTGAATATGAATAAAAATGCATCATCACGTGTGAGAAATCGATGCAATTTTAACCTTTATTATTAGTGCACTAGATTATGTTTTTAAATAAAGCAGTCATTATTTGAATATCGAATAAGATATGGTTCATAAACCTAACTCTTTTTACTGTAGAAAAATTAAATTTTTAAAAATAAAATGACACTATTCAACGCTTGACACTGGCAAAAATAACTCCCTAAAGAGGAAAGTAGATTGCCAAACCAAAATTAAGAAGAAAAAGAAGACATTATGAAATTGTGTCAGACGTCAAATAGTAGTCAGTCATGAGAAAAAAATATTATGAATGACAGAGACAGTAGTAGGATTTCTCTGTTGTTGTCACGAGCGAGTATAGTCGAGTCAGTCCGATCTATTCACCATAGCCTAGCCAGTGACTGTCAGCACTGTCAGTGTCTAATAAAATGATAACAGGTTCGTTACCAAGGTAATGAATGTTCAAGCTAATTTCAACCTAATTGTATTTGAATGACTGTAAGAAAATTACCTTAAGGTGGGTCATGATTCAATTTCGTTGACTGTACATAAAGATTAATCTTTAAAATGTTTTTGTTCCTACCCTTTAAAAAACCGTGTTGAAGCATAGCGAAAAATTTTCTAAGTCTATGGTTGATACATATCAACATTTACTTACACGTTTTACAGTGAAAATTTTAATTTTTATTAAAATACTTATAAGATAATTATATTGCAAAAAAGGTAGTCGTTTAAATTCTATCTCATTTTCTTTTTACTTTTTATTTACTTACCTAATTATTAAAAAAAATATGCTTACGTCATTAACCTGTCAGGTACGGGAAATTACCTCATGTGGCCGCCTCGCATTTGCTCTAATAAAGTGACAAAATGCATAAAGTATTCTGCCACACCTTTGAATGCAATTTGTGATTACAAACTGTTACAAACGATTTGATTTTCAAAGTTTTAAACCGTAATGGTCACCCTGTAGATGAAATGGCGTATCCAATCGAGCCGCGGATCGCGTCTATTCCGCTGATCCGCGCGGATTAGCCGTTCGCGTAAAATTTTCATTTGTACACTTGTCAGCTGTGATCACCTGTGTAGACATTTTCAGGAACGTAATAAACATTTTATAAGAACTCTTAAACGGATGTCGTACTTAAACGAGAGAAGTACTCACATTTTATTTTTAAAGACACCGTCTTTTAAATACACATTTTTTATTTTAACTAAAGTAAAATGTCAAACTGTCCTTACGTTTAATTTAAATTCCATAGTTCTCTGGCATCCCTGGCATGTGAAAAATGTTTTGTGTTCAGTTATTTAAGCTGTTATTTAATAAAAAAAAATACCAGCGAGATGGAGAAGGAAAATATAAAATTATAACTTTGATATTTCTAAACCCTCCTCTGGCCCTCCTGATCTTTTCGGCGTAATTCATAATAACTTCATTAATTAGAATCTTATTATTCTCTTTCGTTTTGAATTGAATTGTTTTAATTGTAGTGTTTACTTTATGTGTTGAATAAGCACTTCTTCTAGTAACACTAATTACTTAACAACACGTCATTAATGAATACTATTTATTTGTATGACATATTTAATATTTATGATATTGTACAATGATAGCTAGTGTAGGTAAGTATTAAGATAAATAAATACTTACAAAAAAAATCGACTCACCCGTAGCACCTCAAACGGCACTCGAACCCGCACCCTATGGGATTCCGGCTCAATGCACTGACCAATTATGCTAACGAGTCGCCAGTGTGAGCGGTGAAATTTTCTGGTACTTATATACGTGTTACAAAAAACCCCTAATGCTGAATATGGTAAATAGAGAGAAAACATCAAACTGAACAACTTTTACTATGGGACCAACTCCAAAAAAATCTGCTGTTTCATACAAAAGTTAATAACGAAAATATCAAAATGTATGAAAAAGCTGATTTTTTTCGCGATTTCAGAGTTGTTCCCATAGTAAAAGTTTCTACCATTTTCGGCATAAGAAGGTATTTTGTAACACGTTATATAGCATTGTGAAATGAAAAAAAATAGTGTAAGTATCACACAAGTTTGTATAACCACTACGGGTACAAAGAATGTTCATTGTGTGAAAAGCGAGCATCGAACAAGATGAATGGCCGCGCTGCACTCTTGTTTGACAACTTTATGCTGCAGCACCCGACTTGCTTTTCCTTACACACCTCACCCCGCGGTCCCTAACGCAGCGACAGGCGGAGCGATGGTGAGAGCGTAATGCGAAGAGTGGAATGATAACTTTGTAAATACCAGTGTTGATAGTAGTCTTACATCACAATCGACTTGTAATTGATGGGGACCCCCGAAAAATGTTGCAACCTTCAAAAAAATCTAAACGGGTTTTATGATTGCATGGACTTACGCTCTATGAGAGTCATAGCCAAAACCCGTTTCAATTTGATGGTTGCAACATTTTTTGACGGACCTCTTCCATTTTTGAATGATGGTGGACGAGCTCAACTTACAGTATGTTATTTGTACTTGGGTTATTACCTAGATAATTTTGATTTAAGCACAGATTAGATATAAATAGTACCGTACAGAAATGACACTCTCCGCCCCGCCCACAATCAATTACCTCACCCCACCCCGCGAGTTCGTGTACCGAATCGTGTGTTCATTCAATAGCCCTAAACTTCACGCACACAGTTGCACGTGTGCAAAAACGTCACTGTGTAGCGCCTGTGTTGAAACACGGCGCTTGTATGTAGTGCCCGGGGTGTGATTTAAGCATGTGTCCTTGTCTATTACCGTCTTTTTACAATTTAACAATATTACTACGAATCTGTTTACTTTCCAATTATAACATAAACTTCTGTGTGAAGTTTTTTTTCTAGTCAGCATATCAGTTTCGTTCTAAAAATCTGATGGGATTGTAGAACTTCCTTCGTCTTTTCCAGGCAAAACGAGTAAGTATAATAACAGTTTAAACCTAGTTGAATTAGCTATGTTTGTTTCTTGAACTAGTTATAAAGATATTGATTTCTTTAAAAAAGAGATGACCAAAGTCCGCTGTGGCCACCACCCCGCCCCGCCGAGCGCTCGTGACCGTCCTTAACAACAGTTTGAGTGGCCGCTCGTGCGCTGAATGACCGCGATCTCGCCACTCGCCGCTATTTATTAACTTCTGTCTGCAAACACTCGTAAAACAAGGACGATTTCATGTCTACCAAACTTTCAGCACTGCTCAGGGAATTTAGTTACTGTTGCTGTACCTTGTTGTTTTAGTACTACATATAAACTCAAGTTTTGTTTAAAATAAAAATACTTGTAGTCTTAATAAATTACAAAGATTCAGGGTCCGTGTAACAGACTGCGGATTTTCAATTAACCTACTTGTTAGTTTCATTTTTTATTAAACCAAAAGTTCCACACAGAATCTGTGAAACAGGCCCAAATATTTTAGACATAATTCTCAGAAAATCTTATAGATTGCTTCAACTAATTTATGTACTAGAAAAATTATAAGCGGAAAAAATATTTGATTTTTATACCCAAAAAAATTGTTTAAAAACAAAAAAACCGACTTCAAAAAACCTGAAAATAAAAACAAAATTAGCTTCAAAATTAAATACCCCTAAAAAGCAAGAAATAATTTTCAAATCATTAGATACGCATATCATTGTAATTAAACACGTATAATGAATATTCACTTCTCAAGCTTACGCGCTCACTAGACATGAAATAAAAGACTTTTAACGGATACTAGCGCGGTTTTATTGAAAGTACTTTGGTAATTAGTTTGTATTTGGTTTGATTTTTGATTTTCCCGACGTTTCGGCACCTTTGCAGCTGCCGTGGTCACGGGGGACTGAAGCTACTCGTGAGCCTACCCTTAAGCGATGAATTTTTTGAGACGTTCAGAAATTAATATTTTACAAAAATTTTTATCTTTTTAATTGGTTTAAGTTGATTTTGTGATTTAATTAATGCTAAAGAGAGAGAATCTACTGAAACTACCACCATTTCACAAAATTGGGAGGCCTCTCCAAGAAAGAAATGGCGAAATAAAACTTGGAGAGGAAAGCCGACCTCCGTCTTTTATATTTATTAATTTATTTGCAAAAGGAACTAACCGTATCATTAGATCTTACAGTGTGTGTATGGGGCTTTAGCTTGTGAATGATGGGGTCCCAAGCTGGTGGAATTTTCCAACCATCATCTCTATTGAAATTAGGATATTTATTTATTTCGATAGCCTCGCGGAGCATTCTAGGAATAAATCTACGTTCCTTAGCAAGGATTTGGGGTTTGTCAAATCTAATGTAATGGTTGGGCCCCTCAAAGGCGTGATCACACACTGCAGACTTGTTATCGCGCCTATGTTTCATGTCAGCTACATGCTCTTTAACGCGGGTCCCTATACTTCTCTTTGTTTGCCCGATGTAGGAGAGCCCACAGTCACAATCTAGTTTGTAGACGCCTGCGGCTTGAAGGGGGATGTTACACTTGACAGGTCGTAAGAATTGGTTGATCTTCTTCGGCGGCTTGAAGTAAGTTTTGATTGATGCTCGCTTCAGAATGTTTCCAATCTTGTCAGTGACACCCTTCAAATAAGGTAGGATGGCAGGTTGACGTTCTACTGTGGCTGGTTTGTCGCGTTTTCTGTGACGAAGGCGTGGTACTTGCAACTTGTTTTTACGCAGTACTTGTTTGACGTGCTGAAGCTCAGCCGTCAGGTGTTGTTTGTCACAGATGCCGCGGGCTCTCTGAAACAAAGATTTTCCTACGGTAGCTAACTGTATAGGATGATGGTGAGAGTCACCATTGAGGTATCTGTCTGTATGGGTTGCTTTACGATACACTGTATGGCTCAAGGTTTGGTTCGGATTCCTGATAATGAGAATGTCTAGGAAAGCTAGTTTATTATCTGCCTCTAACTCCATAGTAAATTGTATGTTGGGGTTTATGGAGTTAAGATGGTTAAGAAAAGCAGGGACACTGTCTCTAGGTAGTATTGTGAAAGTGTCATCTACGTACCGTTTGTAGAACCGGGGAGTCACTGGTGCTGTGGCTAGTGCTTTCTCCTCAAAATCCTCCATGAAAATGTCAGCAACAATGGGGGATACAGGAGAACCCATTGCTACTCCATCCACTTGCACGTAGAACTCCTCGTTCCATAACAGATAGCCAGATGTTAGGCATAATTCTAGTAGTTCTGCATATTCAATTGGCATGTTGTTATCGACTAGCTTTTTCCTGATGATATCGATGCAGTCCTGTACTGGTAAGCATGTGAATAAGGACTGAACATCAAAACTAACCATAGTTTCATCATCAGCGAGATGTAGATGTTGTATCTCACTGACAAACTGGTAGGAATCTTTTACAAACGCTGATGTATTACCTCTCAGTGGTGCGAGTGTTTTCGCTACGTGTTTAGCCAATTTGTAGGTTGGTGAGTCAATTTGGCTTACAATGGGACGTAGCGGAGCATTGTCTTTGTGTATTTTCGGTAACCCATACAGTTTCGGCGGTATAGGGCAGGATGGAATAAGATAATCGACGTCAAGATCTAACTGTTCTGAATGTTTTTTGATGAGTTCTTTCGTATTATTAAGGATCTTGGTGGTTTGATCACATTTAACATGTTTGTAGGTTTTCTCATCATTCAAAAGTTCTTGTATTTTTGCGTTATAATCCGACGTATCCATAACTACCGTTGCGTTACCTTTATCAGCTCGAAGGATAGTTAATTCAGGTCTAGTGCGTAAGTTCTTCAACGCGACGTTTTCATCATATGGAAGATTTTGCTTGGGCAGTTTACTACGACGTAAAACAGATGAAATATCTTGACGTATAGCTTCACTGTCCTCTTTTTTGATCTGATTTTTAACTAGACAATCCTCTACGCTGCAGATAATATCCTCAAACGGTATTCTGCGAGGTGTTACCGCGAAATTAAATAAGGGTCTGAATTTCGCGGTAACACCTCGCAGAATACCGTTTGAGGATATTATCTGCAGCGTAGAGGATTGTCTAGTTAAAAATCAGATCAAAAAAGAGGACAGTGAAGCTATACGTCAAGATATTTCATCTGTTTTACGTCGTAGTAAACTGCCCAAGCAAAATCTTCCATATGATGAAAACGTCGCGTTGAAGAACTTACGCACTAGACCTGAATTAACTATCCTTCGAGCTGATAAAGGTAACGCAACGGTAGTTATGGATACGTCGGATTATAACGCAAAAATACAAGAACTTTTGAATGATGAGAAAACCTACAAACATGTTAAATGTGATCAAACCACCAAGATCCTTAATAATACGAAAGAACTCATCAAAAAACATTCAGAACAGTTAGATCTTGACGTCGATTATCTTATTCCATCCTGCCCTATACCGCCGAAACTGTATGGGTTACCGAAAATACACAAAGACAATGCTCCGCTACGTCCCATTGTAAGCCAAATTGACTCACCAACCTACAAATTGGCTAAACACGTAGCGAAAACACTCGCACCACTGAAAGGTAATACATCAGCGTTTGTAAAAGATTCCTACCAGTTTGTCAGTGAGATACAACATCTACATCTCGCTGATGATGAAACTATGGTTAGTTTTGATGTTCAGTCCTTATTCACATGCTTACCAGTACAGGACTGCATCGATATCATCAGGAAAAAGCTAGTCGATAACAACATGCCAATTGAATATGCAGAACTACTAGAATTATGCCTAACATCTGGCTATCTGTTATGGAACGAGGAGTTCTACGTGCAAGTGGATGGAGTAGCAATGGGTTCTCCTGTATCCCCCATTGTTGCTGACATTTTCATGGAGGATTTTGAGGAGAAAGCACTAGCCACAGCACCAGTGACTCCCCGGTTCTACAAACGGTACGTAGATGACACTTTCACAATACTACCTAGAGACAGTGTCCCTGCTTTTCTTAACCATCTTAACTCCATAAACCCCAACATACAATTTACTATGGAGTTAGAGGCAGATAATAAACTAGCTTTCCTAGACATTCTCATTATCAGGAATCCGAACCAAACCTTGAGCCATACAGTGTATCGTAAAGCAACCCATACAGACAGATACCTCAATGGTGACTCTCACCATCATCCTATACAGTTAGCTACCGTAGGAAAATCTTTGTTTCAGAGAGCCCGCGGCATCTGTGACAAACAACACCTGACGGCTGAGCTTCAGCACGTCAAACAAGTACTGCGTAAAAACAAGTTGCAAGTACCACGCCTTCGTCACAGAAAACGCGACAAACCAGCCACAGTAGAACGTCAACCTGCCATCCTACCTTATTTGAAGGGTGTCACTGACAAGATTGGAAACATTCTGAAGCGAGCATCAATCAAAACTTACTTCAAGCCGCCGAAGAAGATCAACCAATTCTTACGACCTGTCAAGTGTAACATCCCCCTTCAAGCCGCAGGCGTCTACAAACTAGATTGTGACTGTGGGCTCTCCTACATCGGGCAAACAAAGAGAAGTATAGGGACCCGCGTTAAAGAGCATGTAGCTGACATGAAACATAGGCGCGATAACAAGTCTGCAGTGTGTGATCACGCCTTTGAGGGGCCCAACCATTACATTAGATTTGACAAACCCCAAATCCTTGCTAAGGAACGTAGATTTATTCCTAGAATGCTCCGCGAGGCTATCGAAATAAATAAATATCCTAATTTCAATAGAGATGATGGTTGGAAAATTCCACCAGCTTGGGACCCCATCATTCACAAGCTAAAGCCCCATACACACACTGTAAGATCTAATGATACGGTTAGTTCCTTTTGCAAATAAATTAATAAATATAAAAGACGGAGGTCGGCTTTCCTCTCCAAGTTTTATTTCGCCATTTCTTTCTTGGAGAGGCCTCCCAATTTTGTGAAATGGTGGTAGTTTCAGTAGATTCTCTCTCTTTAGCATTAATTAAATCACAAAATCAACTTAAACCAATTAAAAAGATAAAAATTTTTGTAAAATATTAATTTCTGAACGTCTCAAAAAATTCATCGCTTAAGGGTAGGCTCACGAGTAGCTTCAGTCCCCCGTGACCACGGCAGCTGCAAAGGTGCCGAAACGTCGGGAAAATCAAAAATCAAACCAAATACAAACTAATTACCAAAGTACTTTCAATAAAACCGCGCTAGTATCCGTTAAAAGTCTTTTATTTCACGTATAATGAAGTCGGGTGGGGCTGGAGAACAACTTCTTTTTTTATTCTAGAAGCCCCACCCGACTTCATTATACGTGTTTAATTACAATGATATGCGTATCTAATGATTTGAAAATTATTTCTTGCTTTTTAGGGGTATTTAATTTTGAAGCTAATTTTGTTTTTATTTTCAGGTTTTTTGAAGTCGGTTTTTTTGTTTTTAAACAATTTTTTATTTTTTTCTTTTCAGTGTAAGTACCTTCTGTATTAGGTAGTTTTACCTTTTACCCAAAGTATGTATATTATGTAAATGTAAGCGATGATGTTATGTATTTTTTTTATATTTCACACTTTTGCGTGGTGTAATACCACTAAAAACTCAATTTCCACTGTTCGTGCTGTTTGTTGTTAAGGAGTTCCGTTGTTCCTTCACAGTTCAAGTCTAGTCCAAAACGTCCTTGCCCATAGTTAGATACCTAATTTGTTTAAGATTGTCATAATCCTAGCAATATTTCAATCACTACACAGTTTCTATTTGATTTTGAAGAGTTCCCTTGTGTATCTTTAAAATCCAAGGTCCAATAACAATGAAATCAAAATGATATCATCACTAAAGTGTCCTCTTTCAAACAAAAAAAGAATCATCTAAATCGGTACATAAACAAAGAAGATATGGTCTATCATCCGTATAAATTCATAAAATGGTAACGAAAACGACAGTATTTTCAAGTTTTCCTGAAAAATACTGAACCGATTTCAAAATTTCAAAAAATGGGACCAACTTGGGAACAAACCTGATCTAATAACGTTTGAATTATTTCAATCGGTTCAGCCGTCTTCGAGTAATCGGTGGACATACATAAAAAAAAAAAAACATACATACAGCCGAACAGAGAACCTCCTCCTTTTTGGAAGTCGGTTAAAAACTAAATGCTTTTTCTACGAAATCAGACTACAGTCTCTATGTGCTACGGGATTTTGAAATATTTCTGATAATCAGAGTTCGATGATATCTATGTAAGTAGAAAGTATAAATGCTTGGGCAACACATCAGAAATCAAAATGGATTATTGTTTCAAAGTATTCAATATGTTTGGTTAGTGCTGTCGGAGCTTAGAATGGCAGATAATATGATCAATTTTATCGACAAAACCCCCACATGTCGGGGTCTATCCCCTCTCCTGTTGGAATGACGGGCATTTTTATTTGACTTTTTATTTTATATGGCCATGCCGAAAAATATTAATTCTCCAGATTTAAAAGTCCTACAGTTATAAAAAAATACTTTTCGAAAGCTAATAATATCACCTACTAGGTTAAAAAAAAAATCTGTAAACTTAACTTTAATACGTCAAAAAAAATACTAAATTAAATTTTAATCCGAAATTAGTGTGTTTCTTTTAGTTTTTCTCACAGATCTCAAAAACTAGGATATGAATATACAATTTTTTTGCATTTTTATAATACACAGGAATATTATCAACAAAACAACATTAAAAATTATTGCTCTGAGTTGCAACTCTCGAAGTGTGTCTTAAATTAATAAAATAAAATAAAAAAGTAGAATAGGCAATGATAGAGAATGTGGTTAAGAGTTGGTACCGCTTGAATTCTATACTTATGTATTACGAATATATTTGTTAATTATATCTGCGTATGAATAAATTATTGTACTCAATAAGATACTAGAAAAAATGGTCTCGCACCAGCCTGCCCTATATACAACGTGTTAATGATATAGCGCAAAATGAGAAAACCGTTTCTTTTACTATGGGACCAACTCTGAAATCGCGAAAAAAAAAACAGCTGTTTCGTACAAAAAATTACACGTGATCGATATCGTGTTTCGTCGGTCATGCTAAGGGAGCTGATAATATTCTAAGGCAGGAATCGAACCCGTGACCTTTGGAATTCCTGTCCAATGCTCTTCCAACTGAGCTACCGAGACAAAAATTTTGTTGTAGTATATTATTTAGTATTGATTGTATAAAAATAGCATTGTGAATGCTAAAATCTCAAATAAAAAACGATTTATCTTACAGCATCAATAGGAATCATCCTTACCCACGTACTTCTAATATAATACTTACTGTATTACTGACAGTTTTTCATGAATATATATGTAATAACTAGAGGCCGCCCACGGTTTCACCCACGTGGTTCCCGTTCCCGTGGGAATATCGAGATAAAAAGTATTCTATGTTTTAATCTAGGCTATCTACTATCTGTGTGCCAAATATCAACAAAATCCGTTCAGTAGTTTTTGTGTGATTGAGGAACAAACATCCAAACTTCCAAACATCTAAACATCCAAACATCCAAACCCACAAACTTTCACATTTATAATATAAGTAGGAAAGTAGGATAGGTCCTTCACCGATTCAACATCGCACAGCTACACAGTATCTTGATTCAGGTACTCACAAAGAGGTAGGAATCTGCTAACAAAGGAATTTTCCAAAATTCTCACGTGAAATGCCACGCGGACAAAGTCGCGGGCGAAATCTAGTGCTTTAATAAAATGACAGAGTTTCACAGACTCTGTTTACAAGCATAATAAAGAAAGCTCGTATGCAAGCTCGGATGCTTGAGGACGTGCATGTTTTAACCTATCTATGTTTTAACCGCTCAACGCGACGCCCCTGACACGTCGGCGGGTAATGGCCGATTACTAGTCACGGGAAATGTCGATGATTTAAGTTCGCTTAAATGTCGAAAAAGTTTCGCGAGTGTGTGTTTAATGGGGATGGCAACGCAAAGCTAATTGTAGATTTCGCTGCGTACGCTTGTTCCTAAGACAGTAGACGTTCAGAACAAATCTATGAGAAAATAGGTATTTATTTTTTTGGCATTTTTTTACCGAATAAGACCCGTTTACCCCAAATGCCGGAATTGAAAGCCAAATGAAGACGTTTTTATTCTTACAGAATTTATCATTTTTTTCGATATCCAGATTTTTTTGAAATTTATAAGTGCCAAAATTTTTAAAGCCTATTACACAGAATGTAATCATTTTAACGCTAAAATAACGTTTTTCTAAGTAAAAGTCATTTGTTTTCATAGTTCTCGCGAAACAAGCGTACGCAGCGCCATTTTGACAGTTGCCTTCCCCATTAACATCAGCTTTGTCAGTCGTCAGTTTGACTTTGAAGTATGATTATAAGTGTGCGTATTCTCATAAGCAATGGGGAATGTCAGAAAAACAACAAATTGGCTGAATATTTTTTCTTTGGTAGGAATAAGCTCGTTTACTAATTAAAAAAGAGAAGTTTTGGGGCGTTGGAATTTTTTAAATTAAAATTACTTTCATTTCGCAAAACATACAGAAGTAACAGCAGAAACAGCAGAAAATATTCCCTTGCTATTCTCTAATCACAATATTGAAAAAAAGTTATAATTTCTACATAGACAGTGCATCTTTTTTATGTGTGGTGATTAGGAAATAGCAAAGGGATATTTTCCATTAACTGCTGTTACTTCTGTACTTTTTGCGAAATCGTTTTTTTTTTAATTTTCACGCTACGAAAAATTCTGAATCTTTTTTTTATATAAGAGAGCTTACGACCCTACTAATATGAAAATATTCAATTGCATCGATGTCGACACCGCCATAGGGTCTCACCCCTATAACGGTGACGGCGGCAGACGGCTGCGGCTGTTAAATTTGCATTCATAATCATGTCTGATTAGTCCCTCTATGGAACTATAGCAAGTGTTATTAAGAATATATTATGGCTCTAGATAGTTATAGCAATCAGCTAACGCTCCTGGAATATAAACTTAAGTTTATAGGCCCGTCATCGAACAATAACATTAAAATCGCAAACTAACGGCTAGTTTTGGTTTTTAGGGTTCCGTACCCAAAGGGTAAAAACGGGACCCTATTACTAAGCCTCCGCTGTCCGTCTGTCTGTCTGTCTGTCTGTCACCAGGCTGTATCTCATGAACCGTGATAGCTAGACAGTTGAAATTTTCACAGATGATGTATTTTTGTTGCCGCTATAGACAACTAATATTAAAAACAGGATAAAATAAACATTTAAGGGTGGCTCCCATACAACAAACGTGGTTTTTTGCCGTTTTTTGCTCCATATTGATAACGACTACAGGTAGACAGTTGAAATTTTCACAGATCGTGTATTTCTAATGCTGCTAAAACAACATAATAATATGATAAAAACAAAATAAAATAAATATTTAGGGGGGGCTCCCATACAACAAACGTGATTTTTTGCTGTTTTTTGGTACGGAACCCTTCGTGCGCAAGTTCGACTCGCACTTGGCCAGTTTTTGAATATGTTGTCAGGACCACCACCAGTAGCGTAAATCGTATTAAGCGTTATGCTTATGAAATAAAACACTTTTTAACGGATACTAGCGCGGTTTTATTGAAAGTACTTTGGTAATTAGTTGGTATTTGGTTTGATTTTTTATTTTCCCGACGTTAAAAAGTCTTTTATTTCATGTCTAGTGAGCGCGTAAGCTTGAGAAGTGAATACGTTATGCTTATGTGACAAATCTACATTTCACAGATACTTTTATACCTAAATAGAAGTATTATTCTATATTATTATTATAATATCGAATGACCCTTAATCTATAATAACCTAAAAACTAATAATGATCACACTAACAGCTCAGTCGCTATATTTTGTCAATTCTTAATGCTTACTGTTTTAACTAACTTATTTTCTCTCGACTGAAATCGATTCAAGAAAAAATATTATTGAGACAACCGTCAACTCGATCTCATGAAATAATGTTTTCAATATTAATTAATTAATTAATATTGAAAACATTGGCTTTCACGGCAACAATCAATAAACCACTTTTTCGATATTAATTTATACTTAATTTAATTATTGTTTGTGAATGAATTTAAATTATTCCTTTTAATTTGGTTCGGTTTTCCATCAAGTGAATTGGATCAGAAATTCGTTTGAGCGCCAAACCAACGAATAAAATACGAAATAAATGAACTACATATTTATTTTATATCAGTCGCGGTTAAATTTGTAATTATCTGGTAACGATATATTCAAGTTTGTAAATATCGTTACTTATGGCTGTTACAGCTGATAAGTTTCTTGCGCCCGTTCTTCTTGTCAGCTAAAAAAAGTCTGGAACGGGTGGTAGGAAAATATAGACGATTCAAAAGTACTTAATAATTAAGTTTATTTGAATAAAGCTTATTTGACTATTTGACTTTGACTTTGACATTAACAGTTTTCTATCTCTTTACCAAAACAAATAGAAATGGAAATAAAAAGAAAATGATTATTTTATTAACTTGGTCTAAAGTGGTTGGAGCTACCTTCTAAGAAAAAGTTTGCTTATGTTATGTAGCACCCTCTTCCATAGCATGGTCACAGAATTAGTAGAGTTGGTAAGGTTTTCATAGAACATACTACTTACTTGTCCGTTAATTTTTAAATATATCTAAAAATGAAATGGGGATTTCAGACCACGTGAATGGCTAACCACGGAATCGCGAAAAAAAAATTAACTGTTCCATACATTCTTTTCGAGATTCCGTGGTTGGTCCCATAGTAAAAGTTGTTCATTCACGTGGTCTGAAATCCCCTTTTCAGTTTTAGATATACTCAAAAATTAACGGTGTATATATTTTTAAAGGTACTAATAAAGTTTTCAAATATTAGATCAAGACATTTGATTTTAGGTATGTACTATTGAGTTACCATGCCGTTTTTTTAATTACCTTTACATCTATCTACAGGCTGTCCCAAAACTTTGCCACACGGAAGGAAATTACCTCAAATATTGAAGATAGGAAATTTTAGTAAAAGAAGACTTTGTTTGGATATTTAAAATAATTGGAACTGCATTCAAAGATTTTCGAAAAACCAGGAATCGAACCCACCAAATTAGAAAAAAAAACTTTTTTTATTTTTACGATACCTATCGAAAGGGTTACTCATTATGATTATTTTTTGTCAAACAAAAGGAAGACCATTAGTCCAATCAATGAGGATATTTGTTGTATGGCGACTTCCGAATAATTCTCCCGTCTATGAAATTTGGCATGTGATGAAGTTAGGTAATACAGATTACAGATGAACAATAATCCAATAAATTTTGTTACGAGAAGTTAGGTATTTTTACCTAAACATGGAAATCGCTTATATCTCTCTGTGAATATTTCCTCGGGCTAAAATACTTTCTGTATACGTATTTATGTATTAATTAGAATAAGTATGTAAAGAAATCCAATATTTTTTCGATTTCAGAGATACCCCAAATTTAAATTTTAATATTTTTTAATATACCTTCTGTTGAAAAATTTATTTGCTGATTATTATTTTGAATGTGTTTTTATACCTTTAATATATAGCTTTGTTCAGTAAGCCAATAAATGTTATTCTTTAGTAATATTTTTTTATTTTTTGATCTAAAGAGGTAATGTGAAAAAATAGTCGGTCCATTTTTATAATGATTAAAGAAGAAAATTTATTGGCTTACTGAACAAAGCTATATATTAAAGGTATAAAAACATATTAAAAAATAATAATAAGCAAATAAAATGTTCTACAGAAGATATATTGAAACATATTGAAATTTAAATTTGGGGTATCTCTGAAATCGAAAAAATATTGGATTTCTTTACATCCTTATTCTAACTAATACATAAGTACGTATACAGAAAGTATTTTAGCCCGAGGAAATATTCACAGAGAGATATAAACGATTTTCATGTTTAGGTAAAAATACCTAACTTCTCGTAACAAAATTTATTGGATTATTGTTCATCTGTAATCTGTATTACCTAACTTCATCACATGCCAAATTTCATAGACGGGAGAATTATTCGGGTTGCATAAGCCCCGTTGATTGGACTACATGAAATTTAACATTTCAATTTTAATTATACGTATTGTATCAATTTGTATGGGAATAAATGTGATTTAAAAAAAATCTTTGAATGCAGTTTGCATTATTTTTTAAAACAAAACGAAGTCTTCTTTCAGTAAAAATAAATATTCTGATTCTGATTCTATTTCTCAGTGCAAATAAATATTCTGATTTCTGATTTCTAAAATTTCCTATCTTAAATATTTAAGGTACTTTCCTTCCATGTGACAAAGTTTTGGGACACCCTGTATATGAGGGTATAAGTGGGTGGGTGAAATACTATTTTTTCTGTCAAACAGGAGCAATAAAAAAATCAATTTTTATTACGTCAAGACGTAACAAAAATAGAAAATAGTGGTAAACAATACCGTTTTACTGTTAGAATTACATGTACATTTACTCTGTTTTGTTTCACAGGAAGTCATAAATACTATAATATCTGCCTCTTAATCCCAACTTTATTAAACTTTATAAAGCAACCAAGATGTTCAACTTTTACGAGATCTAAGGTCGAATATCTCATACATAACATATGAAGTGTGCCACCCTATTCCCCTCATAGATAAAGTTTTGAACATCAAAAAGATAATAATAAATAATTTATTAGTAGGAAAGCGGACCGTTTCCGTAATAAACAGAATCATTACTGCGTTTACGACAAAAACATCGTAAGAACCGACGACGCGGACAAGATGTGAAAAGTGGCGAAAATTATGTTGGAATACTCTCGTATGAATTTAATTATAGGATGTTCGAATATGGACCATATTTATATTATACCATGCATACACAACCCTGGATTTTTTTATAAACCCTGAAAACCTCCACTTGACTGAAAATTTTGCTTCTTTTTATGAAAGCTGCTGCGTAGTGGCAACCCTGAGCAAAATGATATCTATGCTTTTTCCGAATAATGGAATTGATTACCAAAAACTATTAAAATTTTAGATATTTAATAGTCCATCTGCGTCTATATAGGGTTGACGCTTTGCAGTTTTCTATAAAAATAAAAAATATAATTTCTCAGCCATGTGATGGTTCTCAAGGCTAATAATAGTTTTCCGGGGATGTCCCCATCTACCATATTCGGGATTATATATGAATATAGCCAAAGATATTAGAATTTTTTAAATATCATTGTATACAGCGGTATAATCAAACACCTGTAGAAACTAGATCATTATAGAAACGCTCTTCACTTATCTTCACATACACGAACTTCGATTAGACTAATCATAGTAGGTTGTTCACAGTATTTAGTTCAAAAGTTGTGAACTAAGTAAATACTTAATCCTAAATTCGTGCTCAATGTGCGAGTATACATATATACCAAATAATACGAATGAGCTTTATCCCTTTTTAATTAATTTGGTCAGTCTCCCTAATTTGATATTTTTTAGAAAATATTTTAAATCTGTCTCATTCGTGATATTTTTGAGAAAATATTTTAAATCTGTCTCATTCGATTACCTTTTGTCTAAAAACAAACCATAAAACCTATGAGATTTCACTAACGATAACTGTCAGAGTCGCACCCCAAGCACCGGGAGCGGAACCCAGACATATTCCGCTCACGGCACTCAAAAGTTTTTACGCTGTCTGGCCGTAGTCGCGACGCCGAAAAGGGCAATTCAACGCAGATCACCTCCCCTCAAGTTTTCCTATAAAAACAGTTGCTTTAAGCATAAAAAATTCACGATTTAGTATTTTTTATACATAATCTTTTATATATGTAATAGAAACTTGAAACGTAGTTGATGTTCTTTTACGAAGTTCCCACTGCAATGAAAAATGCAATATGAGCCACAAAGAAGTTTAGAGGGGTTTACCAGAGCTTTAGAAAGAATAGCCAAATAGGTACTTTAGTGAAGTGCGAACATACAATTATACCCAGGATTATAAGCTAGAACTTGTGAGTTCATCACAGGTGTTCGAGCCACTCAAGTCATACCAGGCTACAGAATCGAAAAGTTAGAAAGTAAAACTTGGTAAAATCATGTCCGTAGACCATTGCAGATATTGTATTAGAATTAGAACAATTATGATAAACCAAAACAAATAACTCCCCTTATTTGTGTTGGTTTAAAAATAGATTGCATTCCCTCGTACCACGTAGCAGCGCAGAGTCGAGAGTAGTAATTGCATTAATATCGATAGCCTGCAACGTGAGTAGCTGCAGCTGTATCTTACAATTAGGACGTACATCGACATGTTTATTTGCAATTAGCGAGCACACGGAAAATATTATGTTTCCATTTGAGTGCACCTAGCGATTTAGATCTTTGGGATTTAGTCATGAATGCTGTCAGACTTTCAACGGTTTTCAGCATTCAAAATAGTACTTTTTGTTAGCTACACCATGATAATAATGAAATAAATAAGTTATATAAGAACCTACCCATATTTTTTTATAAAAAATCATAAAAGGCCTTTTAATAGTGTATTTTGTAAAAAATGTTTTTGTAGTATAGACTTTTAAAGTTTGGTAGGATTTTTTAATATTATACTGAAACAAAGCACGACAAACTCTCAAAAATCCAACAAGACAGTTTGTTATTTCTAAAACAAACCATACACAAGTTATTCCAGTCTTTACAATTAGGACTTTATCATTATTGTACGTACGCTCTGATGAAATCTTTTAGAACTTTTACTCGGAAACTTGTCTCACAACTTTTAGACTTCTGATGAATTAATTAAGAAATCTGTGCTGGAGCCTGGAACTCGTGTTCCAGTACAGATTTGTTACTCGTGTAACAAACAACTTGTTTTTAACTACCACTCATTTAAGTTGTTTAATTTAGTGATATTTATAAAAAAAAGGAAAGTACCAATGTCGCTTTCAACTTATGCACCTCTTACACGCAAAAAGAGATAGGGTAATATTGGCTTAGCTAAATATATTGACTCATGAGTCGGGACCGTTTTGAGACAATGTGCTATGGTTTGTTTTTTCATTTTGTATGTTGTCTCAAATAAATATTATTTCTTTCCTTCTTTCTTTTCAAATATTTAACTAAATATTTTAGGTATTTAGAAAAGTTAGTTTGAAGTTTGTTTGTATGAATATGGTATGACTACTCTCATCTTAGTATTGGTGTTGTTGGGTTTTGCATTCGGGCATAGATTTTACAAAAAAATCGGCCAACTTAGCTGAAGTTATTAAACACAAACTTACAATTCTCCTTGAAACAAGTCCCAGGAGCTATTAATATAAATTCAGCATTCCTGGCGAATCCAGGAACAATATCTCCAAAGACTAGTCCTAGTAATTACAAGTGGAAGTTGCTTAACATCTGCAATATCGGTAGTGCAGCGTCACTTGAAGTTTCGCCAGGAGACTGCAAATTTGAATTTTATTCCGTGTTATTAAGGTAGGTGGTGGATCAAGACGTGACCTCATAGTGCCTGCGTACAAACTTCAAGCCTCAAGCGGCCCTATTCAATCTCGCCTTAATCAGAGTGCAGTCGACATTGCTATTTGCATTGTTATTGCAAGTTGGTTTCTATCACGGATTAAAGTTTCGGTATTATAAATATATTAAATTTTAATAGTACCTAATTATTAATTCCTTTTTAAAATTGACAACCTATGTAATCCAGTAGCTAGTACGTAGTTTTTATGAGGTCACCATCACTGAAGTCCCGAGTTCGGTCTTCGGCTTGGTCAATTCAGAAAACAAACTTTTCTAAAAAGGAACAAGTTGGTAGCTGACTGTAGACAGCAGCAGCAAGACGATGTGTCGCGGCAACACGTCGTCTGCTGCTTTTATTTATTGAAAATAAGTGAGCATTTGTCCACAATCACACCAGCGGGGCTACTCAAATGGCCACTTTTCTATTCGTTCGCTAACTCAAAAATTCAAAATAAGCCATAAACTCTAAAATTACGTGTCGTAGGCTTGTCAATTCCATACAATACAACAATGTCTGTGATTTACATAATCTTGCGACGTGTGACTTGATCGGTTAATTGCTTATTTTTAAGCTTTAAGTTAGCGAACGAATAGAAAAGTGGCCATTTGAGTAGCCCCGCTGGTGTTAAGTGATGATGCAGACTACGATGGAGCATGCTCACTTAGATAAAGCCTATTCACTCTAGCCTTGAAAAGGCCCAAGTTATAACTATTGGGAAACATGAGCAGGCAGCCTGTTCAACTCTTGCAACAGCAAGTAGGCTTCTCTGGTTTCTATGTATTTCTATGACGACCCCTTTTCATAGTACTATACAATGTGTTACAAAAATACACTTAATGGCGAAAATGGTAGATAGGGACCATCAAACTAAACATTTCTTACTATGGGACCAACTCTGAAATCGTGAAAAAAAAATTAGCTGTGATCTATTTTGATATTTTCGTTATTAATTTTTGTACGAAGCAGTTGGGTTTTTTTGGCGATTTCAGAGTTGGTCTCCTTGTAAAAGTGGATGGGTTATTGTGTAACACGTTGTATAGAAACCAGTATTGTCGTAGCGACACGTCGGCGTCTGCCGTCTGCTGCTGCTGCATGCAGTCGGCTACGAACTAAAGTCTCAGAAGGGTCTGAATGTTTCTAATACCGCCGTTGTTTCCAATTTCCATGATACAAGTTTGTGATGTTGTCCAATATGTATTTACTTTCTCGACGCATCTCAAGAATATCCTTCCTACTAATATTATAAATGTGAAAGTTTGTGGGTTTGGATGTTTGGATGTTTAGATGTTTGGATATTTGGATGTTTGTTCCTCAATCACGCAAAAACTACTGAACGGATTTGCTTGAAATTTGGCACACAGATAGTAGATAGCCTGGATTAAAACATAGAATACTTTTTATCCCGATATTCCCACGGGAACGGGAACCACGCAGGTGAAACCGCGGGCGGCCGCTAGTACGCTATAAAAACTAAATGAACGAAACTTGGCCCTGATCCTGATGTCACGTACGGCCTAGTCCTTTGAGGCTGACTTACGAACTGGACAACTGTATATCAAATTACCTGCGGCCTCCACTGAATTCTTAACAAAGTGTTTTTGTAAAGTACCTGGGTGCCATTTAGATGTCGGACGCAGCCTGAATGTTAAACTTATAAGTCATTGACAATAATTGGACAATATAAAAGTATTTCATCTGAATTACTTTTTAGGCTTTACCAGTAAATCATGTTTACAGTATGGACGATGGATGGATTTTACACACGACGTTGTAAGCATTTTAAAGAAATCAATATGTACTTTAGGCTAAGTAAGTAAGTAAACTTACGGTACTCACTGATATCGAGCGCGAAGCGTCTCTGCTTCAGCTTGGGCAAAAATTCTTTCGTATGTCCGTTTGTCCTCTATAGGTAGCATATCTCAACCGATTCTTGTGAAATTTTATGGGCAGGTTCGATAATCATTTATATGTTTTTTCCGAGCCAGTTTTTCAAAATTATGCGAAAAAAAAATCACCCATTCGAAAAATGACCAAACTTAGAAGCGCCATCTAGCTTAGATTAGATATATGTATGAAAAGATACCTTACCTACCAAACACAGCGCACAGCTTTTCAAAAGCAGTGTTAACCTCATGGCGACATCTAATTCTAAAATATTTTTTTTAAATAACATACAATTTGAGCGAGGTCTACAGCTCACTGAGCCACTAGTATACGTACAGAAACATAGGTATGTTTCTGTACGTATACTAGTGGCTCAGTGAGCTGTAGACCTGCTGGGAGTACTTTTCCAAGTTGCGTATATTGTATTCAAAACATGTACGACGAAACAACTAACAAGAACGAATCTTTCCCGCACGAAACGCAGCCAGACAAAATTCGAGCTTTTTGTCAAGTTTATTTTGTTAGCGACAACACGTGTCGTGTTTTTAGCAGAAATATTAAAGTTTCATTTTCTAGAATATCAGAGAGCAGCATTTATTAACACTACCTCTAGATATATCTATTATAAGCAAGACAAGTACACAGTACGTCAAAGTGTATTTTTATGTAGAATTCGAAGTTTCCGCTATTATTTACGCCAAAAATATGACCCGCGACAAGCGGTTTTGATGATATTCTGTTTTTTTTTTTACAATCATTTGTGATTTTTTGTACTTTTATACTTGTTGATACTTGTAGCTACTAGATAATCTCTTTAGCTTATCGTATGTTTTTTTTGTGGCTACAACTTTACGTTTTCTATATGAAAATAAGGCCCGCCCAAAGCATGTTTTCCTATCATGCACCTAAGTACCCAATCAGTTTTGACGGTCGCCTCCATTATGAGCAATGGAGGCAACATACTAATCCTCCAGTAGTGCACATTGCTTTTTTTATTTTACTTGTTTATTTGTTGGTGCATGACAAGATCCACAATGTACTGATTCTAATCTAATAGTACAAAGGGATTTTAATTTCTTAACGTAGAGGTCAGGATAAGTTGTGATGATTTAAAAATAATACATTGTGTACTTGAGAATGATCTATTTTGCCATAATGCCATAAACCTACGACTGCTATTAAATCTAAGTGTTTATTAAAAAATAAAAAAACAGAAAAATTGCTACAATTCTTGCAGATCCCCTGTAGATAGTTAAAAGTTTTTTTTGCATACCACATCTGAGAAAAGAAACAATTGAGTGTCTACAATGCGATTAAATTGACAAAAGACAGTGATCCGCGGCGACTTCACTCGAGAATATATGGTAAAAAGTAAATTTTACAAACACATAATTTTGCAAGCGCTCTGAAGTTTGTCACTTCTGTTGTACAAAGTTCAATTAATGGCATTGTACCTACTGTACACCTACCTACTCAAATTGCTTGTCAAAAAAGCAAAAACAGACATTTGAGTTTTATAAAAAATCCGTATCCGATTATTTTCATTGTAAAAACTATTAACTCTCAACAAGAATACGTATATCTACCAAAACCTATGTCTTATAAGGAAACCGTAAAAAGCAGTTTTTCCTTCCCATGACCACTTAGCAGTCCGTAAACCACCGGACGGACGGCCGCAACTCGGCGTTACGGGCCGGACCGGCATAAAACACGGCCTAAACGGTGCGATTCACATTTTTCCAAGCCGTCCTATTTTTTAGCGCACTGTTTGTTTACCAGCTTTATTCAACTTGTGTGGAATACAGATCACATCGTGATCCCATCATATTACTATACGTTTATCCATAACACTGGTAAATCCAAATAAAAACTAGCATAGGTAGTTCTTTTTTAGGGTTCCGTAGCCAAAATGGCATAAAACGGAACTCTTATAGATTCGTCATGTCTGTCTGTCCGTCTGTCACAGCCATTTTATTCCGAAAGTATTAGGATTACACAGTTGAAACTTAGTAGGTAGATGTATTCTGTTGACCGCTTAAAGATTTTAGCACAAAAATAAAAAAATAAAGATTAAGGGGGGCTCCTCATACATGGAACTGAAACTGAAAAAAAATTTTTCTTCATACCAATACGTGCGGGGTGTCTATAGATAGGTCTTTGAAAATGACATTGAGGTTTTTAAGATAGACCTTAATAAACACTTTCAACAAAAAATTGTTTGAACGAGATAAAGTAATTATTTTTTGAGATATATCATATTTTCCAAAAGTTATTTTTCTAGACGAAAAATGATAGTGGTATTAAATATGGTATGGTATAAGGTAACTACGGAACCCTACGGCGCGTGGCCCGACACGCACTTAGCCGGTTTTTTTTTCTACGCGCTCGAACTTTGCATTCGTCGGAAAATTTATAGAACTGTGATTAAAAAGGATCCATACATTTGTATTTTGCTCGCTTTGTGTACGTACACAATGTCATTGTGTTTGGACAACTGAATGACGATTCGATAATATAAATATCACGGTAATCATAATTGTTTGCTTACAGTGTTTGAAATGGATGACTGGATAAATATATCGTTTTGTAATATTGTAATGTACTGCCATAAATTCGGCATTGTCATCCCCACTCGGGCCAGATGGGCGCTCAAAGGCACAGAATAAAGAAAAAAATCACAGATTTCGCCTTAAAGCATTCAATAATTGGTTAAATGCTCTAAGGATTTCGCAGTCCCCGGAGCATTAAAAATGAATTCAAAAATTTACGATAAAAATTAAATAAAGAAACAAAATCAAATCAAATGCAAAATATTACTCGTTTTTTCTACAATTCCAAATCTAAAGGGACCACCAAAAAGTCATAATAATTTAACAGATTTACAAAACTTTTCGCCATTTTGTAGCTAAACTAATACCCTAGGATATTATTTTTCATTTTTTTCTTAAGTCGGTTTATTCCGAAGTATTTACAATTTAGTAAACAAACCCCGCAAAAACCCTTTTTTTTAATTTATCTAAATTCCAAAAATAGTCAACAACCGATTTATCAAATTCAAACGCTCACACATGTCTCGATAAATTCCTCAACTCTAGGTACTTTTCCATCTCGATGCTCCTAAAATCCTCGGAGATATGGCAATACGTCTCAGGCGCTTTGCATCTGATAACCATTTTCAATGGTAAAAGCTCTATATTGCTCCAAATACGTTCGAAAACTCGCACCCCGACGTGTCAGTTCGTAGAGTTTGGTCAACGAAAGAGGAGACTCGGTTGGAAATAGAACAAATTTTGCGCGTTATTTTAAGGTTCAGTTTGCAATAACTTAACCTCTAAACGTTAATTTAACAGCGAAAGTGGCGCCGCCATTTCAATCTCGCCTTTCGTTGACCAGACTCTACACCAATGGGCGCCGGTGCACCCTCTGCGTGTACAAAAGCTGTGCGTGTAGTAGTGTAACCGCGCTTTCCGATTGTTCTAAGCTTTCATTCTGGTTGTTTATTATTCGTGTGGCAAATCCTCAGTCGGGTTGAATGACGCATCAGTCAGTTTCACGGCATAATTTATACTTCTTTCATATCCAAAACTAAAAGAGAAGTATTACAAACTCTGCTTTTTAAGACACTACTATACGGATATTAATTCTCTAGTTCAGCCAACCCACCATGAGAAAATTTCGGTTACACTTATCTCGAGAGAACGCGATAGGCAGGACTTTATACTTGGACAGCCCAAAGTCGTTTAAAAAAACATTGTTTTGTTTAGTGATGTGTTTCATCACACTCATGTCGGCGCGTGTCATATTGTTATAAAACAATTAATGAGCGGAAGTTAAGTGCTATCTTGGCCCCAACTCATGTTCACTTAATTTTCACTGTGACGAGAAACAGATACCAGACAACCCTTCAATGTCTTTTCTTACTTCTTTTTTGTTCTGAACCTACAATGAATAGAAATAGAAAGATATTTGCAACTGCGTACACAAGAAAACTAAAACAGAGTCTCAATATAGGAAATGTGGCTAGTCTTAAACAATCGATTAATTATAATGTTGAGTATTACACGGTTTTGTTAACCAAAAAACATTAATTAACAACTAGTTACTTCAACCTCGATGAACCAATTTCATTTAATATTTAAACAGTTTATTGTGAATAAAAACAAAAATAATGTTATTCGTAATAAATCGAAAACAATATTTAACTTGCAGGCATGATCGAATTGTTCTTTTAACAGCTTGCTCGTGATTTTGCTGAAACATTTATTTAGCATCGGTTTGTATCCAAAGGGGCCTATTACAAAAAAAACCCTGCAATCGAACGGTGTTCGTCATTCGATTTCGTGAATTTGAACACGAGTTGATAGTGTCACGGAGTAGGACGAATCTCATCCGTTTACGCTTTTTTTGTAATATGCCCTCAGGTGCTGCGAGGTCGCTGAGAGTTATCAAGCCCAGACAATCTCGAGCTCTAGGCTTGAATCATTCATTTGATTTTATGGTAGTGATACAACACAAAGCAACACGAGAGATGAGAAATTAATTCTAGTGTTACCTATTCACTTCGACATACGATATGATTGGGAAAAAAAGTGCTTTATAATAAAAACTTGCTTAAGTGAGACAGATTCTTTGGTTACGAGAGTGTATTGATAAGTCCATGGCTTTATAATGAAGAAACAATTTTTTTCGGAATATTTTGTTTTATTTCTCAACATAATCTTATTGTAGCTCTGCGTATTCAGTTCAACGAAGTTCCTACCTCTTTAACCCATTATTGTTTTTCTTTAATCGCCTGAAAACTGGTAACTGAAATGAGGGCCCATTTCAGACACCACCTTTTGGTCTGATGAAAATCCAAGCCAAGACATTTACTCATGTATGGTAAGAGAAAAAATCTTAGTGGGTTCAATCTAGAGAATAAGAAGGATTCGCATCTTCATTCGATGAGTTTTGATGTCATGAGTGCCGCCGAGAGGGTCGACAGGGTCATTAGGAAAAGATAGAAGTCACTTGAGCTTTTTGTTTCCAAAAGTAATAATCTTTTGCCGAATTTAAAAAATGTAGCGTAAAGATTCCCTAAAGAGTTTCTTTTGAAGATACAGAAATAAATTATAAAAAAAAACTTCTTTTCAAAGTCATGGACTTATCAATCCACCCTCGTATTTATTCACAGAAACACAAAATAAAATAGCACAGATGAGTTGAATATCTGTGAAAATTTATTCGAAAAGCGTTGGATAAACAACCAATAAGCAGCCTGATTAATGATTTACGAGTACGTGTTGCAACTCGCGAATATTAATTGATTTGTTGAAATAATTTGCAGGCGGCTCTGATGATTGATTAATTACAACAATGTTTTTCAGTTATGAATACGAATCAAGTGATCCGAATAAACAATAATGATAGAGATTAACAGACAACATTTTATAGATATACTAGCGGCCGCCCGCGACTTCGTCCGCGTGGAAAGTTTTTTTGCTATCCCTCGGGAACAATACTTTTTTTTGGGATGAAAGGTACCCTATGTCCGTCTCTGTACCCCTGACAACGTGTATGCAAAATTTCATGATGATCGCTTCAGTAGTTACGACGTGAAGGCGTAACAAACAAACAAACAAACAAACGGACTTTCGCATTTATAATATTAGTAAGGATCGTTGTGTATTTCAGTTTGAGAAAACAAATGCCTACCAGCCACAGGCCATACAACAAGTACTGTGCTACCAGCATAGAATATTATTTAATACCATTATTTTTATTGACCGAGCGAGCACGAAGTGCGAGCGAAGCGTCTCTGCTTCAGCTTGGGCAAAAATTCTTTCGTATGTCTGTATGTTCTCTTCTACAGGTCGCATTTCTCAACCGATTCTCGTGAAAATTTGTGAGCAGGTTCGAAAATTATATGGAATTTTTTTGTTGAGCCAGATTTTTTTAATTTTTCAAAATGGCGGAGATATGTTAAAAAACAGGTTTTTCGGCTTTCCAGCGCTGTCTGTTCTCCTCTACGGGTCGCATTTCTCAAGCGATTCTCGTGAAATTTTGTGAGCAGGTTTGAAAGTAATATAGAATTTTTTTGTCATGCCACTTTTTCGATTTTTTTCGAAATGGCGGAGATATGTAAAAAAACCTATTGCAGTCCAGCTTTCCGGCTCTGTCTTTTCTCCTCTACAGGTCGCATCTCTTAACCGAATTTCGTGATATTTGTGGGCAGGTTTAAAAATCATATAGATTTTTTCAAGTTGAGACAGTTTTTCTAAATTTTTCGTAATGGCGGAGATATGTAAGAAAAATGTATTTCAGTCCGGCTTTCTGACGCTGGATGTTCTCCTCTACAGGTCGCATTTCTCAACCGATTCTCGTGAAATTTTGTGAGCCGGTTCGAAAATAATAAAGATTTTTTTTGTCACGCCAGTTTTTGGAAATTTTTCAAAATGACGGAGAAATGTTAAAAATACATATTTCAGTCCGGCTTTCCAGGGCTCTCTGTTTTCCTCTACTGGTAGCATTTCTCAACTGATTCTCGTAAAATTTTGTAAGCAGGTTTGAAAATTGTATAGATTTCTTATGTCAAGCCAGTTTTTCATTTTTTTTTCTAAATGGCGGAGATAATGTAAAAAAATCAAATTTCAGTCCGTATTTCCAGCGCTGGCTGTTCTCCTCTACAGGTCGCATTTCTCAACCGATCTCGGTGAAATTTTGTGAGCAGGTTCGATAAATATATAAAAAAAAATGTCAAGACAGTTTTTCGAAATTTGTGAAAATGACGGAGATATGTAAAAAACCATATTTCATTCCAGCTTTCCGGCTGTTTGATCTCCTCTACAAGTCGCATTTCTCAACAGATTCTGGTGAAATTTTGTGAGTAGGTTCGATAATTATAAATAACTGTTCAGTCAAGCCAATTTTTCCAAATTTATAAAAAAAATACTCACCCATTTTGAAAAATGATCAAAATTAGAAGCACCATCTAGCTGCAATACTCACGTACCTACTGTGTGCTTTGAAAACTTCATGGCGACATTTTATTTTATTTTTTCGCGAGGTCTACAGCTCACGGAGCCACTAGTTAATAAATGGTAATAAAATTAATTAATATAGCTAATTACTCCGTGATAACGGGAGCATATTCTTGAATTATAATCTGTGTAAGTCATCTTTGACCCTAATCTTCGAGTTTATGTTTTCGACTTTCAAACCTTCGTATTACTTAATATATTATTCCCCTTTAAAATTACTTCGATGTAATGTTTGTCAAGATTTCTAAATTTAGAACCGGCGCCTTCAGACTGTGACACTTAATAAGCCTCATTTTAGAAAGTCGCTCAAATCTAAACAAGATCAAGAATTACTCGATTTTACGAAGAAATTGTATACAAAAGAGGATCTTATTCAAATGTGGAAACGAAAGGTTACGAATCATTTTCAGCAAATTAACCTTATTAATGTAAATTGAAGTTGTTTACCTATCAATTGAGAACAGTATTATGTGGCCTTCAGTCTATGTGAGTGGGACTGGTTTTCGTATAGCTAAGTATATTTTTCTACTCACTCCTAATTACAATATGGATTATACAGCCAGGGCGTGGCGTGACGGGACGGGACGGCAAGCAACGCAACGCTGAACAGTTGTAATGTACGAGATATTACGGACGACGCCACACAGACTGTCACGTTGCGTCAAGTCGAGTGGAACGTCTTTATGAGGCGTCGTCAGTGACGAAACAACATTATTGACTACGATAATAAGATGATACATTGTGTATATGAAAGGCTTATCTTATTTTCATAACCATTTAATTTACAACATTTTTTTTGCTATTATTAAACTTGTATTGTAGTATCACATAATCCCGTTTATATTTTAATTACTTACAATAGACTCATTTAAGTCACATTTCTACAGCTTATCAGTTTAATAAGGATGAGTTTACATAACATTTCCAAATCCTGTATTATGTGCAGGAATCGCTTCCAAAGCCTACGATTAGCCCGGCGAATTCAAATCAAAACTTGGTCCGGTCCGGACTGCACTCGAAGAGCCTCGTTAGTTGGACCACGGTGCTCCAACTACGGGATATTAGATTTATACACATTTGGCCAGTATTAGGGGTAGCTAAGAAACCTATTTAAAAATTAGGTGTTTTTTAAGGCAAACGTAAAAGTCAACCTATGCCGTCGTTTTGCGCTTTACTGTGGTAATAAAATTGTTTTCGACTTTCAAAGTCCGATCATTAAATAAATGTTCAGAAAAAATAGAATAAAGTAATATTGAATATTTGGTTGATAAAATTCTCCACAAAACAACGTAAATTAAACGTGATTTGATGCCTAAAATGGAAGAGTTCAATTTTCTGTTGTTAATCACAGACGTCGCCTGTCGGAGTGACCCATAATTTTGATTTATTTTCTCTCATCCTGTGGCTTACGTAAACATACATTTTTATTGTTCTTTATATTTCGTTCAATACAAGGTTTTTATTAATTTATCGTGTTTATTATGGTTGTCGACTAGCCTTAGATGTTATTTACACGAATCGAATTGGCTGGCGACTTGTTGGTCGATTTTAGTCAATTAGCTCTTTTTATCGACAGTCGTAAACCTAATTTCAATGGTGGCGATTAGATTTTACAAGCAATTTTCAATAAAAGGCGCTAAAATTGACCAGCAAGTTGCCTGCCAAGTCGAACCGTATAAATACATACTTCATTTATGTTTTATGTGTTACCAAAAAATATATTCCTATAATGCTGCCATTAAGTGTATCTGCACTGGACAGTTTGGTTGATATTACCTCTTCAGAAACGGCTGTTTGTTCATCAAGTTTGCTATGAACAGCAAATAATAGTCTGCAAGTTACTTATACTGATTTTTATAGTACATTGATTCATTGATTTTTCATTTATTCGCCCTTTGATAAACTTTTTAATTGTTGTAACCACTAAAAAGAATAAGAAAAAATTAAAAGCTTTTTACACTTCAGAGCAGTTTGAAATAAGTTCTAGAACTTCTAGAACTTCTAAGTTCTGTACTTTTTATTACTTTTCATTTAATAAGTTAATAAAAGAAAATTTAGTTAACATTGTCTACGTTGCTACGCCGTAGACGTCTGCTACGAAACTTGGTTATTAAAACTTTGGCGACTTTTTGCATCTGTATAATAAGTGTCCACTATTTGAATAATTATACTTAGTGGCTTTGTGATCTGTAGACTTCACGTTTATAAAAATTTGTTTGATAATTTTTCAAACTGACTGAAATATAAAAAAACTGAATCGCCAAAAAAAATATCGAACCAGTCTTTCTATTGTTTAATTTAAAAATCTATGCAACCTGTAGAGGAGAACAGCCAGCCGGACAGATAGTTAGTCATATGAAAATACTTTTGTCCTCTGTTTTTGCACAAGCTGAAATGGAGACGCTTAGCGCTCAGTCGGTGTTGCAGCTTCTACGATTTGTCTACTTTAGGTTGCGGGAGTATTCAATGAATCGTATATTTTTGTAGAATTTACAAGAAACGTTTATTTTTGAAAACGAATATACAAAATTATGGAAAAAAACGGTTAGCTTAGTCGATGATCAAATAAAAAAGTGAAGTAATGCCCGTCCCGCCGCCGTGACGTCATCCGCTCCTTCCTTCACGCCGGTCGTTCGTCTATTCGATCTTCACACCGGTCGGTGTTTTTTGCTACGCTCAGATAGATGGCGCTAGTCGTCGCCTAAACATGCCGGCCGCCTTGGAATGACCCTGTCTTCCAATACAACGCTGCTGCTTGCCGCATCACGCTTCGGTCTGCGCCGGCGGCGCAAGAAGTGGACAGATTTTCGAACAGGCCCGCTGAATCGTGCCCGCAGCTGTACGAATCTCAGCAACCCTGGAGACACCATCCTTTCCTGTGAACAGGCGAACAATTCTACCCATTCTCCAACGTAAAGGGGGAAGGTTATCCTCCTTTATCAAAACAAGGCTATCCAGTGGGAGAGCGTCCTTGTTTTCTGTCCATTTTGTTCGTCTCTGTAGTTCCGATACGTATTCCTTTGACCATCTCTCCCAGAAATGCTGCCGCAACTGCTCCAGCCGCTCGTATCGCCCCAGGCGCGCAGGCGCCGTCGCTGTCACGTCCTGGCAGCCCAGCGAAGTCAACGGTCGGCCGATGAGGAAATGAGCTGGCGTAAGGGGAAGATAGTCATGCGGATCTGAGGAAAGAGGGGACATTGGACGGGAGTTCAGGACGGCTTCGATTTGCGTCAATACCGTGCTGAACTCCTCGTACGTTAGTTTTGCATTTCCGATTACTCGTCTCAAATGATATTTGCACGACTTTACCCCCGCCTCCCATAAACCGCCAAAATGAGGAGCGTATGGTGGAATGAATGAAAAACGAATATTGTTTTCGCTAGCAAAATCTACAATTTGTTGTTGATTTTCAAAAATAGCTGAAAGTTCTCTTTCAGCCCCTACGAAATTTCTCCCATTATCAGAGAATATTTGACAAGGCTTGCCTCGTCGTGAAATAAAACGCTTTAAACTCAGTATGTATTCTTGTGTTGATAAACCACCAACCAATTCTAAGTGAATAGCTCTAGTAGTGAAACATATAAATATACAAATATAACATTTAATTAATTTAGACCCTCTGCCTTTTCGGTTTAAAATGAAAAAAGGTCCCGCGTTATCGGCGCCACATCGCATGAAGGGGAAACTGGGTTCTAAACGTTCTGAAGGTAAATTACCCATCACAGGTGTTAATGTCTTACCCTTCATGCGAGTGCACACTACACAATTATGTACTACTTGCCTGGCTAAATTTCTAGCACCTAGCACCCACCACTGTTCACGTATAGAAGCCACTAACAGCTGCGGTCCCGCATGACATAATCGCTTATGTTCATATTCACACAGAAGTCTCGAAAAAAGATGCTTACTGCACAACAATATCGGATGTTTTTTATCGTAACTAAAATCTGAATTACACAATCTACCGCCTACTCTAATTATCTTGTCATTATCCAAAAACACATTTAAACCCGAGACACGCTTATACTGTGAACCTTTATCACAACGCAAACCTTTGTTCAAGTCGTTATAAATGTCAGTAAACGATTGCATTTGAACGCATTTAACAAGCGTGCGTTCGGCCTGACATAGCTCGTCCACTGATAACGAACCGGTTATTTTTTCTAGTGGCGATGGCGCTCGCACTCGCTGACTGCATCGGGAGTTATAAACAAACCGAAGTACGTACGCGCAAACACGCTTCAGTTTATTGAATGACGAAAATCTATTAAAATCAATTAAGTTATTCGAATTATGTGAAGTTAACGTTACTATATTATTTTTTAATTCTGGTAGTTCACTACAAACAGAATTATCGCTATTTTGAGGCCAACTTGAACTTTGTTCATGCAAAAATGTTGGACCGTGCCACCAAAGGTGTCTAGGGCTGTCAACCTTTAACGTACCAAGGTTGACACCTCTAGTTAATAAATCAGCGGGATTTTCGGTACCACGAATGTGACGCCAAATCGTATCACCAGTTAATTCGTTTATTTGCACAACTCTGTTTTGCACAAAAGTTTTTAACATGTGTGGCGACATTCGTAGCCAGCCCAAAACAATCGTAGAATCAGTCCAGAAATATACTTTATCGAATGTTAAACGTAGTGATTTAATTATTTTATCATACAAATTTGCCCCCACCAGGGCTGAACAAAGCTCGAGTTTTGGTGTGCTTACTGTTTTTATTGGTGCCACTTTACTTTTAGCACACAGTAATCTAACGCACGGAGATTCATGATTGATATACGAACGAATATATGCACAAGCTCCATATGCATCTTGCGATGCATCTGTAAAAATATGTAATTCCTTTTGTATCACTTTATTTTCTACAACACAACGCGGTATACGAATATCTGAAATATGGCATAAATTAGACATAAAATTATGCCAAACCGATTTAATATTAGACGGAATCGCGTCGTCATCCCAGCCTACCTTCGCTTGCCATAATCTTTGTAATAATATTTTTGCTGTAACCATCGCTGGAGCTAACAACCCTAAGGGATCATAGATTTGAGAAATGACAGATAACATCATACGTTTTGTGATAACTGGTTCGTCTTGTTTTATTTTTGTTGTGAAGTGCAGCTCATCACTCGTATTGAACCACCCTAAACCTAACGTTTTGGATTGACAATGGTCACCAATGCATAAATCTTTAGAGGTCTGTGATGACACATCATGATTAAAAACCCATTTTCTAAGGGGAAAACAAGCACTTTGCAACACCTTGGCTGTTTCACTACAAATTTCCTGTAAATCATCAAAACTATCATTCCCGTAATTTAAGTCATCAACGAAAAAATGTTCATCTATGACGCGAGCAATGACGACATTATCACACTCACGAGCTAATTGCTTTAAGCAGCGAATACTAAGGTAGGGGGCCGAGGCGCAGCCATAGGTTACCGTGTTTAAACGATAAATTTGAATCGGATCGTCCCCACTTTCCCTCCATAATATAAGTTGTAAGTTACGCTGATCGACTTGTATTTCAATTTGCCGATACATCTTTTCAATATCAGCGCACGCTACGTATTGATATTGCCTAAATCTAAGTAAAATTGAAAATATATCGTTTTGAAGTGACAACCCTATATGTTGGATGTCATTTAATGACTTGTGACTAGTGGTCGCTGCACTAGCATCGAAAACAACTCTAAGTTTAGTCGTGACACTATCTTCTTTATATACACCATGATGTGGCAATATATAGTACGGCTTTTTTAAATTCTCGATATTATCGTTATTTTGTAAAAGTGTCATATGACCTAAGCTTTCGTATTCACGCATAAAATCAGTATACAATTTACGATATTGCGGTGCACGCTCAAGTTTCCGCTCTAAAGACAAAAATCTATTTTTAGCCATCGTATACGAATCACCTAATATCTCGGGCGATTCCTTAAACGGTATTCTAACTGGGAATCTACCATTTTCTAAACGTTTAGTGGTATTTAAAAATAATTCTTCACAAAATAATTCCTCTTTCGTCATAACAGGAATATCGTTTTTTATTTCTTCTAGCTCCCAAAATTTACGTAATTGAGAATCTATCTGAGAGAAATTACATTGCACGTCCGTCGTGCTATTCGTATAAAAATTACGTTTACAATAAATAGGTCCGGCTATTATCCACCCTAATTTAGTTTGCAATAAGTACGGACCGCTCTTTAATTTAATTTTTCCGTCGCATAACAAATTCCAAAAAACGTCTACGCCTATTAATAAATCGATTTCAGATGAAATATGAAACGAAGGATCGGCAAGTTGAACATCGCTAGGTATACGTATGGAATCACTATTAACGTCTATCAAAGGTAACTTTGAAGTGATATTAGCCAAAACCAAACAATGCAACTGCGTATTATAATCGCATAATTTTGAACGCATATTTACTTTGCAAGTGTAGCTTGACTGGGAGACCAGTTGCCCTACACCACAAACACGTATTGTGGACTGTACTTTCTTAACGCCTAAACGATTACATAATCTTTCCGTAATAAAAGTATTTTGGCTGCCATTATCTAAAAGAGTCCGGACCGTGTGATATTTGTTATCGGAACCGGCAATTTCCACTAGCGCGGTCGACAGCAAAATAGTTTTCGCGCTGCTACCCCCCTCACCATATAAATATTCACAGCCACTGTCCTTCAACGTATGCAAGGCAAATGACTGCTGTGGCAACGTATTATTTTCTACAGCTAGGGAGGAGCTTTGCGTTCGTATACCATCATGATTCACCTTCTGATCAAAGTGTAACAACGAATTATGTTTCTGATGACACAATTTACAAGGACCGAATACACAATCGGTTGACGTGTGATTAGTAGAACGAATACAATTGTGACATAAGTTTTTGCTTGTAACTAACTTTATCCTATCTTGAAGTGGTAAATTAAGAAAACTAGCACACGAATAAAGCGCATGATTATTGCCGCATAAGGGACATGATAGACTATGACTATGCTTATTATTTTTATGAACTGTATTTTTACTACCCGCAGAAACGTAAGTATTCGTACGTTGCGTATTTAAATGCCTTTTAAAATCAACATTAGTCTTTGGCTCGTAGTTCGGTTTCGAATTCAAACTATAATTTTTACTGTTGTTGGACTTAATTGTTTCCAACATATCCGCCCTATTTCTGAGGAAAGTAAGAATGTTTTCTACCTTTAATGATTGAGAATTATTCAAGTTATCTAATTGATTGCCCTTATAACACTCCCATTCGCGAGCTGTAACCGGGTCGAGCTTAGAAACGATTAAATAAATGACTAATGTATCCCACGAATCAGTGGGTTCATTTAACGAGTTCAAAGCGCGTAAATTACGTAGAAAAGAATCAATTAACTTTCTTATCTGAAATGGAGATTCACTATTTAGTGTCGGAGCATTAAATAACGACTTTACATGGTTCTGTACAAGTAAACGATTATTGTGATATCTCTTTTCGAGTAACTCCCATGCGTGACCGTAATTGGAAGCTGTGAATTCTAAAGCGCTAATCACTTCTAACGCAGAACCGGTAAGGGACGACTTTAAGTAATGAAACTTTTGAATAGAATCCAAGTCTTTGCGATTATGAATCATGGACACATATGAACTTCTAAATTCTATCCACTGGTCGTATAATCCCGAAAAGGCGGGTAATTTTAAATCCGGTAATTTAATTGCTAACGGCTTACAACATGAACCACTTGACGAATTAATTGGTAATTCTGGCTCACACTGCTTCACCATACACTGCGCTGTAGCTAATAACGAACTATACTGAGTTTCGAACGTTTCCCTATAATCTAATTGAGAAATCAAGTCATTATCATCAGAATCTTGTTCAATTTTAGTCTGAATGGCATTAAATTCCGCAAATAATGTAACTAATAATTCAGTTCGCACGTTTAATTGAGTTTTATTGACTGAATCCAAACTATTAACGTCTAATTTACTAATGTACTTTTCAAAATTCGTTAATCTACACTTAAGCACACCGCGCTGCTTCTTAAGGTCGTTAAGGTCACACATTTTTGGCGCCAACAAACGCGGAGATTTTGGCCTTGTTGCAACCTTAGTTACACTAGCAGCTACTTTAGATTCGTCGTCACTCATTTGGCACTTTATGAAGAGGTAAAGGTACTTACAGTTTGAAACTGGGGTGCGCGGCACTCAGGATGGTGACGAACGTAGTAACGGATTTGCAACTCTAAAGCAGAAAAAAAGCACGATATTAAACACAAATCGAAGATGATGGAGAGGATAAGAAAGGATGACCGACGTTATCTGATCTCTGCCGTTTTTTCCTCCAGTCCACCCTCTGGTCGCTGATCTTCACGTATAGGATTCGGCTTCGGAGGTCCAAAATGTTGCAGCTTCTACGATTTGTCTACTTTAGGTTGCGGGAGTATTCAATGAATCGTATATTTTTGTAGAATTTACAAGAAACGTTTATTTTTGAAAACGAATATACAAAATTATGGAAAAAAACGGTTAGCTTAGTCGATGATCAAATAAAAAAGTGAAGTAATGCCCGTCCCGCCGCCGTGACGTCATCCGCTCCTTCCTTCACGCCGGTCGTTCGTCTATTCGATCTTCACACCGGTCGGTGTTTTTTGCTACGCTCAGATAGATGGCGCTAGTCGTCGCCTAAACAGTCGGTGAATTATTTTTTTTTGTTATGCATTTCATTTTTTTGGATTTTAAATTTAGTATTTCTAAATATATATTTTATCTTTTATCAACATAACTGCTGTTTTAACGCAAACTCTGTTAGCAAAAATATATTTTCACCTCTCCAGCACGAAAAGGGTGCTTTTGGCGCGTAAAAACTCGCAGCAAAATCGATTTTTGCTGCGAGCGTGAGACAAAGTGCTTTTTTCATTTCTAACACCAACTTTTAAAATAATAAAGAAAAAACAAATAAAGTGACAAGGATGACACTTGTAAAATTGATATGTGTTAAAAGGATAGATAGAATGCTTTATGGTGGCATACACCATAGCCTTCTATATCTTCCAAGCCCTGAAGTTGAGCAGAACGGCAACATCGCATGTGGTCAAGCACATATAATAAAGTTATTTTAAAAATTGTTTATTATTTGTTTTTCCTTTAATATCTATGTTTAAACTAGTTGTAAATTGTGATGTAAGATTATTTCAATAAAGTTTTATATTTATTATAATTATTTATTTATTAGAACATAAGGTTTGAGTCAAATTATTTTAACTTTTTGGGGGTCCTTTAGTACGATGAGCATTTTGATCTAAGCCTCCTGTAGCAATAAATCTTACATCATTGGAAAGGTATTTAAATTTGAAACACTTTATTGGATTACTATAAACGTCAACTATTAGTACTTTGAGAGTTATAACGCTCTAAACTTGACCAATTTTTTTAACATTAATGACCTAAAACTCCGAAAATACTAACAGTTAATAGAAAGTATGTTTGCAGCAAATATTTATAATTCAAAAACCTTTCTTATGATATATCATTCATTTCTATAGGTGTGGTAGATCAACTCCCATAGACAATAAACCACTTTTATACTTTAATAACCTTTAACTCCAAAAGTATTAACAATTGATATAAAAATATATAAACAGCAAATATTTGTCTTTAAAAGACCTTTCTAATGATATATCACTTATTGCTAGAGGGCGTGTTAATCAACTCCCTGCTGAAGAAAATCAACAAAAAAGATGATATTTTTGACAGCCATTTTTTCCTGGTTAACATTGATATTTTTCTTATTGTTGAATATACAAAGCATTTCAATAAAAGAACTAAATTATTTTCATATTTTAAACCTCTCACGATTACTAGGAATAAAAATATCAAGCTCTTAAAATTGAAATATTCCCATACATTTAGTATGGAGACTGGCCGAATACATGACCACGAACTGACAGTAACAGACGTTGCCAAACTTATGTTCACGGCTTGCAATGGGGAGGCGAAGGCAAAGTGAATTACAGATGGCGCTCAGTCATTGGAACAATTGTCAGTTTGAGCTTATATTGTCTTGACTGTGTATTACGTGATTTTACTTTCTTAGATTGTACTTTTTTCGGTTTTGCGGACAAACAATGTATTCTATGCTAACTTTAGCTCATATAAAAGAAGAATTACGGAAAAGAAAAGCCAAAACAACAGGCAAGAAAGTTTATAGCAACTTACAAAAAATTGCTAACAAGCATTACATTTCTTTAAATTTCGTGTAAGATTTACAAGTAATCTTTTTATTTCAGATTAGAAGCATATGATTTAAATTTTAACAAAGCAACTGAGTGTGAATTTCCGTGTTTATAGTTGCCTGATGATGCCTTCTGTGCAATAGTAATTTCAGGTTTCTGTACTGGAATTTCTGTACCATCCAAAATTACACGAACCGTTTTATCATATTTATTTTATTATTCTAAGTTTCTTGAATGACTCTGGCATATAAAATTCTATTAATTCTCTGTTTGGCCCCAATATTGGGCTTATTCCATATTTGATATACCTATCAAATTCATCCAAGTTATAAATATGTTAGAAACTGCTGAGGTTGAAAAATATTAAAGAACAAAGCTGTTATAATTCAAATGTTGTTTTATTTTGGCGAAGCTTCATCAAATTCATGAAACATTCCTTTTGATTTATAATGTTTCTCAGGCTCAGCAAAATAGAAAATCGAGGAAAAAGCATATTTTTTTTGATATTTTTTTGCTCACTATTTTTTTTGTTACTGGGAAATCGATGAACTCCAATATTTTACAAGTTACATCCATAACAATGCGGCATTTTCTCAGTATAAAATTAAAAAGTGCAATACTCCAAGAGATTCCCATATGTTTTGACAGTTTCTTTGAGGCGGCTCGGTACCAACGACAAGTAGCCACCTATCGGGATAAAATTGCGCTTTTCCTCCCCATTAAAGAAGGCTAAGCATACACGGATTAAAAAGTAAAAAAATAAAATGCACGGATATACCAAGGAGTTTAAAATAAGGATTGTTAAAAAAGAAGGTTGATAATTCGAAATAAAGAGTATGTAGGTAATGAGGTCACATGTATGAAACAAATATGAAATAAGAAAAATTAATGAAATTAATTAACAAATTATTTGTTTTATGATTATAAATAAATAAATAAGACGTAATATTAATGAATAAGAGAAAAACACAACGCAATGTAATCAAAACGACGGACGGGAATCTACTTTACTGTCTCTATGAATAAAATTCATCTCGGTCCTTTGTATCCCTCGTTTCGCTCAGGATTCTACTTTTGAATCCCTCGCTACGCTCGGGATTCAACTCTAGAATCCTTCGCTGCTCTCGGGATCCAACATAGTACCTCGAACTAAATTCCATCTTTTTTCACTAGTTGTATAATCTACTATTTCAGTATAATTAAGGAATGTATTTTTAGTTGAATCACATAGGTACTTATCATAATAAACTGGTAGTCTTCACCGAATTGAGATACGTAAACAATAATGTATCATTGTAACCGCGAGAATTTGACGAACGATATAATGAAATTAAAAATAATAATAAATCAAAGCTGTGAGAGATCTACTTACATGTTTGTGATAATATAAGAAAGGTTTTTCTTGGAATCAGAGGTCATTTCATTTCGAATATTAATTTTCATTTGTTCTAATTACAAAAAGAAAACTTTCTCTTTAATTGAAAACAATTTAGAAGGTTGTACGCAGCTCAAATTACTAATTAGAATCCGATCAAACTTCAACCCAACAAGGAAAATTTTCGACTCAATGAATGCCACGAAGATGGCTTTAAAATCTGTCAAAGACAGCCACGTACTTTCATCTAAAACCTTCAAAATTCCAATAACAGAACATTAATAAATTTTCGCTTGAAATTTTAGATCCTATTCACTAAAGAATTAGTTACATGTTTCACTTTATCATCCTATACAGCAGAGGATTTTTAGTCTTATATTATAAAATCTAGGTATACATTTGGACCCGTTGCATTTTGCCAGCTCACGAAAGTCAGGCTTAGTAACCAGATGAAAACGTCGCCTTTAATGTTTATACACCGTCATTTTTAAAGTATATCTAAAAATAAAAAGGGGTGTTCAGCCCACATTAATGAACAACTTTTACTATGGGGCCAACCACGAAATCGCGACAAAAAATCAGCTATTCCATAGAAAAACACAACATCGTCTCGACTATAATGTATGGAACAGCAGATTTTTTTTTCGCGATTTCGTGGTTGGCCCCATAGTAAAAGTTGTTTTCATATTTAGATATACTTTAAAAATAACGGTGTATAAATATTAAATACCTACCTACTTTAATTTATCTAAACGCCTAGCTTAAATTTTGAAATCAGTTGCAGAAGGACGATCTCTATTTTGCATTTTAATTTTATTTTCAATCATCAACACAACTGATAAATAACATAGAAATAAAAACGTAACAACAAATGCCAATCAAAAAATGAATAGAACATAAAATTCCTTTGAAGATGCCAACTTCCAGAAAAGTTGGTTCAAAAGGCGAATAATACTTCCTCATTAGTGAGAAGGGGTCCGTAGTTACCAGCTAATGAATCCAAAATCGGTTGCCAACTGCCGACAAGTTTGTAACGAGACAACTCCGTCGGTTGAACGCGATGCCACGCACCAGATCCGCTGTGTATAATTAAAAAGTTTTTGATAAATATAAAGGACGAGACGTAATATGTAATTTATATTTAGAAAAAATTATATTTATTTGATTGTTCGTATCTTACCTAAATAACGAATAATAAACAAAATCACCGCCATTATGATAAAATATATCCTCAGTGACTTAACATCAGGTGAAGCACTTTCCCGTAGTGCATAAAAAAATAGAAATTGTCGTTCCATAGCAATATGTGCAACTAACCAAAACTTAAAAAGAAAACATTCACAAAAACAGACTCAGCCAACCAAATGCGCCCAGAGTTGCCCAAAGAGCGCTGGAAAATATTTCACCTTTAACAGAAACGTACCTACCTTGCAACAAAAGCTAGCGGTATCAAAAGAATAAAAAAATATTCAGTAAACGATCTAGGTACTTATGTTGTTACATAGTTAGGTCCTTTTGACCTTTAAAATTTATTCAAATCTCAAATATGGCATTGGAATCAAAAACATAAAAGCCTTTTGAATAGGCTTTTGTTACAATATAATATGCAAAATGCCATTCTTAAAATACTTAACAAAGACAATGAAATAGGCACGTAAGTCCAAGGAGTCATTTCCTTGCGTGTTTTGAAAACAAAAAACATCAAAGTACCAAATAACATTTATGATAAGTACAATGACTACTTATAAAACCAAACAAAAGAGACAAGCTAGCGATAAGTGCACAACAAGCAGTGCCACCGTCTGGCTTTCATAAACATTTGTATTTACATTCATTCCGCTCATTAAATAAGCCAGTAGCTATGCACTGGTCTGGATGGGTCGACCCCAGATTTTATCTGACAGTTAAGTGTCCACAAATAAACAGGAGTCTGGACCGTTTGCGTTGTCTTTATCGGCGAATATTAAGATACTGTGGTTGTGAGCAGGAACAAAGCGCGAGGGCCGCTGCGGATAATGGCTGGATCGAAAGCTTTCGTACTTGCAGCCAGAGACCAGTGGAAAGATTCTAGATTAGAAGTAAAATGTATAAAATATTGTCATTAATGTTTAACGCAAACTGACGCGTAAATAAAAAACGAAAACTGTTTTTATATAAAGTTAAATGTCTCACTCAACTGAATGAAATAAAACACTTTTAAACGGATACTATAGCGCGGTTTTATTGAAAGTACTTTTGTAATTAGTTGGTATTTGGTTTGATTTTTTATTTTCCCGACGTTACGGCACCTTTGCAGCTGCCGTGGTCACGGGGGACTGAAGCTACTCGTGAGCCTACCCTCAAGCGATGAATTTTTAAGACGTTCAGAAGTTAATATTTAACAAAACTTTTTAATTGGTTTAAGTTTATTTACAATTTTATTTTGTAAATTAATTAATGCTAAAAAGAGAGAATCTACTGAAACTACTACCATTTCACAAGAAAGAAATGGCGATAGAAAAATTGGAGAGGAAATCCGACCTCCGTCTCCGTCGGTGCCGAAACGTCTTGAGAAAATAAAAAATCAAACCAAATACCAACTAATTACCAGAGTACTTTCAATAAAACCAAGCTAGTATCCGTTAAATAGTAGATTATACAACAAGTGAAAAAAGAAGTAATTTAGTTCGAGGTACTATGTTGGATCCCGAGAGCAGCGAAGGATTAGCGAGGGATTCAAAAGTAGAATCCTGAGCGAAACGAGGGATACAAACGACCGAGATGAAATTTTTTTTCACGAGTTGTGTACTCTACTTTTTACCATTGACTGCGAGAAAACATAATAGCAGTACTTACACCTGTAGTACCTATTTATGTTTTCAAATTTTATTATTTAGATAGGTAATCGGTAATTTAACCGTTAGAAAATAGTGAAACTATAAGTTTTCCAAATCCAATGACATAAAACAACCATGCTATGAGGGAAATTACATGATCAGTCTGACATCAGTCCATTTCATCAGTTTGTATAGACTTTGAATTTTTACAGACTGAAGATCGTACCAGACTGATGGAATGGACTGATGCAAGACTGAGCATCTTATCTCCCTCTAATATAAAGAAAAGAACCCAAAGATAAGACACTAAAAAGAACCTAATTAATTTGGGGAGATATTTTTTTAGAAAAGAACCCAAAGGTAAGACACTAAAAAGAACCTAAATAAAATTGGCGGGATATTTTTTTTTATTTAATTGTATAACTATGGCTTTATCTATGGAATAGCTCCATACTTTCAGCACGTTTTATTTTTTTTTGTACATAATTCATACGATGCGCGCTTGTTCCAAATTCAAAATATTTTTATTCACTCGGTGAATAAAACAGCGTTTTATTCACTGTTTTCGTTGAATTAAACGCACTTTTTCGAGTGGCAATGGTAAAATAGTAGATTATACAACAAGTGAAAAAAGAAGGAATTTAGTTCGAGGTACTATGTTGGATCCCGAGAGCGAAACGAGGGATACAAAGGACCGAGATGAAATTTTTTTTCACGAGTTGTGTACTCTACTTTTTACCATTGACTGCGAGAAAACATAATAGCAGTACTTACACCTATAGTACCTTTTTATAGTTATCAAATTTTATTATTTAGATAGGTAATCGGTAATTTAACCGTTAGAAAATAGTGAAACTATAAGTTTTCCAATGACATAAAACAACCATGCTATGAGGGAAATTACATGATCAATCTGACATCAGTCCATTTCATCAGTTTGTATAGACTTTGAATGTTTACAGACTGAAGATCATACCAGACTGATGGAATGGACTGATGCAAGACTGAACATCTAATCTCCCTCTAATATAAAGAAAAGAACCCAAAGATAAGACACTGAAAAGAACCTAATTAATTTGGCGAGATATTTTTAGAAAAGAACCCAAAGATAAAACACTAAAAAGAACCTAAATAAAATTATGGCTTTATCTATGGAATAGCTCCATACTTTCAGCACGTTTTATTTTTTTTTGTACATAATTCATACGATGCGCGCTTGTTCCAAATTCAAAATATTTTTATTCACGCGGTGAATAAAACAGCGTTTTATTCACTCTTATCGTTGAATTAAACGCACTTTTTCGAGTGGCAATGGTAAAAAAGTGTTTTATTTCATGTCTACTGAGCGCGTAAGCTTGAGAAGTGAATATCACTCGACTGCAGTCAAATTATTTCTGTAGTAGCAAGTTGTTGAGAATATTTCGCGACAGTATCACTTCGATGCAAGAGAAACTAGATATTATCCAATTTATATACAATAATCAGTTCCATTCCAGTTTAAACACATTGAAGAATATTCCGCCACGTAATAGCACAGAAGATTTTTTATTCCTTTGGGCATGTTCATTGATATGAGTTGGGCGGAAATGGAAGCCTTCTGTGCACAATCTCGACTGCAACCACGTTAGGTTTTATCACCGGCTAGTGCCATCTACGCACGGCACGTGCACGTATTGAGGACTAATCGAACCGAAGTGAATTCTGCACCTGTCCCACTGCCGGCGATTAGCGGCAATAGAATTTCAACAACAGTAACTAAAACGCATTAGAAAATAAGAGCAGCGTAAGACAGAGTACGCTTGGTATCGAGCGAGTGCAATACCACTCGTAGCGAGTATTACGACCTCTAAGCATACGTTGCTAAGGCTAAGGCCACACTATACGTGCCAGGTTTAGAGGTTCGCTATGAGACTTATTTCCATTGGTAGAAAACAGTTAAAATAAATAAATGAGAATAATTAAATAACCGCAGAACAGTGTAATATTTTACGAAGCAAAGATATTCACCTCTACTTTTCATCCTTCGCGCTTAACATTCATTCAATTTAAAAGATTGCTATCACAGAAACTTCATCTTTAAAAAAATTGGTCGCTTTCATTAGCACCTGCACTACAAATAAATATGCCATAGGATTCAGTAAGTAATTAAACATCTCGAGGATGGATGTTGCATTCACTTTTCTTAAAAAATTACACGTTTTCTTTTATTTTAGATCGTAGCCCTACACACTACTAGATGATAGTAATGATAGCTGATTGATATAATGATGTAAGGATGCTGAGAGGAAATGATATAAGGATATAGAGTAATTCTCATCTCTCATATTTGATTGGATTAGGCGTCACTTGGCGGAAGTCCCAAACCATTTTGAAAAAATAAATATATATTACTTCCGCAAACAATATTTGCATTCGGTGTTGGTTTACGCACGACAGAACTCCTGAGGATGCTCCAGGTTGGGGCGAAACACGTGTAGAGTAGCCTAATTGGTGAACGTGCAAGGTGTGTTGCTGTCTTGCTAAATGCAGGTATTGTGCACTGAAATTTTGTGGTATGTGCATATTTTTGCGGGCGGGCAGGCGGTGCATCTTGTATATTATATTGTTTGCGGAAGTAAGCTACATATTTTTTTTTTTTAATAACTCATCTCTCATTCAGATTAAAATTATTTACCAAAAAACTAACGACTCACAACTTCTTAATCCAATAAGACAATAAAATCCCTTTGAATTAATTTTATACACAACTAAAGAAAGTTATGCAAAAACATTCTAAAGAATATGGCGGTATCAGCCGTGCTGTGATTTATGTAAAGTGGCGGAAATTGCACTTTACTAGCGTCGTCGTTGCCAGCTATTGACGGAGGTGCATCTGAATGTTGCAATTGGAGTGTAAAGTGGATAAAGAAGAATGTTCAAGCAATGGATGAAATCGGTACTTACCTACTTAAGAATCAAAACTTTTGATCACAACGATACACTATTGTGCCAATATTAATAAGTTACAAAATGAGAGTTGATACCTACGGCAAAATCTATGGGATTAAATTCTTCTAAATATTTTTTGCATTTAAAACAGTTATTAAGCTTTCAAGTAGGTATGCAAATGCACTACACTAGCATCACCACTATCTTGAGGTCATACTTGAGATGCTCTTCTTATAAGAACAGCATCTCAAGTATGATCTCAAGATAGCTATCAATGTTGAGAGCGGTATATAAATGAAATCAATCAAATCAAATCATTGATTTGTAATTACGGGCTTATAACCGTATTTATAAAGCTATGGTTTCCTATTATTATGGTGCCATTATATTACGGCCGCAATATAGCGGCATAGAACGCTGTCTATGTAAACAATACGGCGCGGTTTCTGACGTTAAGGTGTCGCCGTATTGTTTACATAGACAACATTTAACGCCGCTATATTACGGCCGCTATATTACGGCCGTAATATGACGGCACCGCTATCCTAGGAAACCCTAGACGAAGTTACTCGAAAATTTAATTCTGTTTAAAAGGAAACACATTAAATCCGTTTAATAGATTTCGAGGAATATTCTGGGTTTAAAACAAGTGCGACCCCCTTTTCTTCCAGGAAAGCAATTAAAATAAATGAAAGGCAGCACTCTGAATGACTTCAATCTAGGAGGTGGCCGCACAATGCACCTGTCACCGCCGGACATTGCGCGGTCACACTCACAGCGGAATTAAGAAAATAATTCATACAATAACACACCGTATAATGCAGACCAAAAAAGCTTGTGTGAATATCGAAAAAAAAAAGGAAAATGTACGTTTTACTAGGCAATTTAGTCTGCAAGCCTCTTGAAGCTTGATTTTTCGTATTATATGTTCTTTAGAAAAGATAAAAAATATTATCCCGGCCTATGTTTTTTAAAATCAGGTAGATACTGGTACTCCAAGGGATATGGAATAAACGAGCTTACCATCTCACAGCTGACAATATGGAAGATGTCACAAAATAAAATATACTTATAACTAGTGGCACTGTAGAGCCTACACTTTGGTGTAGGACTCTGGACTTCACCTCGCATTTTTGTGACATCATTGAACATTTTTCGAAATGGCTGAAATATTATTTTTCCCATATCTTCGCCATTTTGAAAAAAAATGGAGAATTGAATCGAAAAAAATAATAATTACAGAACCCGCTCATAAAATTTCACGAGAATCGGTTGAGAAATGCGACTTGTAGATGAGAAAAACGGAAAGCCGCTGGACGGTACAGATAGGGTTGCCAACCCTACTATATAATATAGTATCCTACTATATTGAGGGCTCGCCTACTATATTTTTTGAAAAAATATATAGTAGGCAAAACTACTATATTTTTTCAATTGAAAAAATTAAACAAAAGCAACAGACAAATATTACTTATATGCACTTCACAAGTAACTGCATACTTAATATTTTTTTGTGATTAAACACTTGTCTTTATGGTTGTTGAATAAATTATGAAAATGTTAGTACTTACTTAAGTATGAAAAATGCAACTTCTTTAAAATCCTCATACAAAACGGCAACCTACTATATTTTTATGCACTTTTTCGCCATCTACTATATTTTTACACTAAAAATCTTGAAACTACTATATTTGATCCAAAAAAAGTTGGCAACCCTAGGTACAGACATGCGAAAGTATTTTTGCCCAAGCTGAAGCAGAGACGCTTCGCGCTCGTTCGGTCGAAAATATAATTGTTACTTCATCTCGCTAGTATAGAGAACACACCCATCACCAGAGCGGTACTGGTACCAGACACTACCATCTAGGGACAAAGGGACCTAACATGCATTTATAATTAAAACCAATTGTGATCACACTAGTCATCCGTAACCGTAGTTTTGAGAACAAAGTGGGGCGTTTTTGGCGCCATTTTGTCAAGTTCAGTTCGTGTCTATTTTATTTATTTGCAAATTGATTCATAATGGATATTGTGTCTTAAAATTGGTGCAGTTTTGTGGTACAAGTGTCTACGCAACTGAACAAAATGTGGGATAATTGAAATACGCGCGATCTTGGTTAGGTGAAGCTGGGACTTTTATTGTAGTGGTCGCTACTTCGGCAGAACTTACCGAGTAAACTGTCTTGATATACTTAGTGCCAAATGCTCCAAGCAGCATTGGAATGCTATGCACCCGCATTCTAACAATACCTCCACTGAACTATTCAACACTTGACACTGGCAAAAATTACTTCCAAGAGGAAAGAAGATTGCCAAAACAAAAATAAGAAGAAGAAGAGAACAAAGTGACAACACCTTGCTAAAGTTACGTCCGAATACCGACAGAACGTTTCGGAACCCGGACGTAATTTTTTGCTTTTCTCTTTGGTAAAAGCTTCTAATATTTACCGATTTCTACTGTTACACTGTAAGAAATTTATAATAGGTATTGTTTCAATAAGTTTCCCTCATTCGATTATTTGCCGTTAAAACCATTGATTTTCTTTAACATTGTTGAACTAAAGTCAATGTATTTCTAACCTTTTAATAATACACTGCACAGCTGCTTACGTTCCTTTTTCAATCATATTTTTCTTACGTTACATTACGATATTCTTTTCACATACGACGAAATGAAAGCAACAGAATACCTGAAATAACATTCTATAGACACAAAAGAGCTTAATTATTTCTCGTCTCAGCCCTAAACAGGAGCTGACTGAGAATTACTTTCATTTCATTGAATCCGAAACATAATATTAAAGTAAGTGACAAGCTTGGTTGATTGCAAACTGATCTTTAAGAGGCCTAGCTATACAAAATGTATTGCAATTACTTACCAAAATTATTTGCAATTTGAACAATAACTTGTGGTGTTATGATCGGATTATGACAGTATAAATAAAAAAAATATTAACACAATCCATACTTATATTTATAAATTCGAATGTAACTCTGTCTGTCTGTCTGTCTGTCTGTTACGCTTTCATGCCTATAACAACTGCAACGATTTTGATGAAATTTGGTACAGAGATAGAGTAGAGCTTGAGAAAGGGCTTGAGAAGGTTGAAGGGGTTAAAATAGGGGATGAAAGTTTGTATGATCACTGATCAGTTTGTATGACCTCCTCGGTTTCGAAGAGGATCTTCAAATTTTGTGTTCAGGGAGGGTTGAGGGAGGGGGAGGGAGAGTGTGAGAGGGAAGGGAGGGGGAGATTGAGAGGGGGGAGCATGTGAGAGGGAGAGGGAAGGGGAGTGGGAGGTTGAGAGAGAGGGAGGGGAGGGGAAAGGTTAGGAAAAGGCGGGGCAGCGCGCTTCGTATAGGTAAAAACGGCTGTTCGGATTTTGATGACATCCAAACATAGAAAACTAATTATTCTGGTCAAAGATTCCCTGAGGATTTGCTCGAATATCCACGCGCACGAAGTCGCGTGCAGAAGCTAGTTCAAAATAAATGACAGTTACATTTCTTCAAACAAAACTGTAAATCGCATTATTTTAACACGTTTTTATTAGGTTGCTTTCTCGTTTGTGTGTTCGTTCGTTTGTTTCTCCGCAAAGTTTGTGAACGATTTTGTACTAGCTTCTCGATGAGCTAGAAATTTGAAACTTTGAACATGGGTCAGAACTGGAAGGCAATGCAATATTATGGTGTCATTGAGCTGATCTGATGATGGATCCGGGAGGAGGCCACAGGATATCTATGATGAAACCATACAACCCCATCGTGTTTGGGCTCGTTACAATTGTCTTGACGAATACTCTAATGGAAGACGAGATCCAGGGTCTGATGATGAAGCTGAAAGGCCATGCCAAAGGAACTCAATATTGAAACCATGCAACGCCATCAAATTTGGGCTTGTTTAAATCGTCTTGACGAGTTCCTTGTTGAGAAATAGTTTCCAGGGTCTGATGATGGAGCCCGAAGGAGGACACAGGAACACTTTAATAAAACCACGCTACCCCATCGAGATTGGGCTTGTTTGAATCGTTTTGATGAGTACTTTGTTAGGAAATAGTTTCCAAGGTCTGATGATAGAGCCCGAAGAAGGCCATTGGAACTCGGTAATGAAACCATGCAACCCCATCGAGTTTGGGCTCGTTTGAATCACCTTGACGAGTACTTTAATGGGAAATAGTGTCCGAGGATCTGATGATGGAGCCGGAGGAAGGCCATAGGAACTCTTTAATAAAACCATGTTACCCCATCGAGTTTGGACTCGTTTGAATCGTCTTGACGAGTACTTTGTTGGGAAATAGTTTCCAGGGTCTGATGATGGAGCCGGAAGAAGGCCACTGGGACTCTGTAATAAAACCATGCAACCCCATCGATTTTGGGCTCGTTTGAATCGCCTTGACGAGTGCGAGTGCGAGAGTAGGAGATGGTATATATTTTTAGTCTTAGCTCGTTAACTAAAAAGCAGAAAATAATAATTTACTTAAAAAAACTTTTTTAAAAACACATTTTTAAAACGGACAAAATTAGCACAAAAAAATCGGACTCATCGGAAAATCGGGCGCATTTTGTAAAATGTATCATTCATATTGTCTTTAGCATGCGCCCCACGTTTTTAGGTTTAACATTTCTGTAGGTATAGGGTTATAAATATAATTACAGAAGAATTTATTTTTTAGTTTTTAGTCTGTTTTTACTAGTCCGTTGTAATGTTTTTAGTCCGATTTTTTGTGCTAATTTTTTTATTTAGTTTGGTATTATTTTGGATTTTTATTTAATAGAACCACTGTCCGCCGGTAATACTTACAACTAGAAAAAATAGTAGAATAAAATAATATACTAGATAAAAATCAACTCACTCTTAACTTCTCAGACGGGACTTGAACCCGCACCCTTGGGAATCCGGCCCAATGCACTGACCACTTAACCTTCCCGGGAATTCGCGGCTCGAGAAAACAAGCTCGAGAAAAGTCGAGAACTCGAGAAATTATATCGAGGTTTCAAGTGTCCTGGTTTATTAATATGTTTTGTTTTATTTTTATCAAAATTAAGATATAATTTTTTAATTTTACTATCGTTTTTTTCTGTTATTTTTTCTTGAAATTTAAACACTTAAAATACCTAACTAACGATATATTACTACTTAGATAATATATTTTCTATTTTTCTAGAACAACACGCGAGCTTAGTAGCGTAAAAAATATACTGTTTATTTTTTGTAAGCTTTTGTTTTCTAACTTAGCATGTTATTATGTTACATAAAATTAATAAGTATGTTATTATAACCCAGGACGTGTGGGTCAAATCTTGCCACTGAATTGTGTTGTGTGTGATTTCAGATGTTGTTTTATTGATCTTGCAAAGTTTTAGTTTTTTTTTTCCTAATTAACCTTCCAAAAATGGTGCTGTGATTGTATTATATTATAAGTCAGCGTAGTAACGTATCTTTATTTTTTATTTTGTTTGAGAAAAGCAAATTTTGTTGAAAACTGTCAAAAGTTTTATGATTATTTTGATAAATTTATTTGAAAGGAAGACCACTTAATTTATTGATTTAAAATAAGATATTTATTTATGATACCTACACCTTTTTTATTTTGTGATGACATTATTTAATTCATTATTTCGTTAATTATTTTAACCGAAAAGATATGCAAAAAACATACGTAAATGTAAATTTCTCGACAACCCGAGAAGACCCGAGAAATTAGCCTCGAGAATTCTCGAGACCCGAGAAACTGATAAGCTCGAGAAATCATGAACCCTAATCTAAACCAAGTTTGTCACCATAACATTACATGTTAATTTAATCTAGTATGAAGATAATAAAAAAGTTGCTCGATGATTGAAGTTTCCGGGTGAAGTGCCTTCTACCCTCGGCCTTATCGACACAAAACATGAGATGAGATGTGCTTGACAAGGGCTGCCCTCCAATTGGACTAAACTGCATAGGCAGCATTTTCGTAAGACAGACTAGAGTTAGAGATACTTGTGGCGTTCGATAAATTTTATATGAGCGTCCAATCATAGCGGTGCATTACCTACACAACACAGCTAGATGGGAATGAAGTCTTACATTCCCGGACGACTATCTACCTATTCAATTCACCAAAAATGAAACATGATAGTGTGTTGTTTATTTTATGTTAGTTAGTTTATTTATGTTATTACAAACACAATCTGATTTTATTTGAATTTTATATTGTTCGAATTTTTTTTCTTTACTGTCGTATTTACTGTATAATTTCTCCTATTTGCCATGTGTCACAGGCCTATTACAAAAAAAAACACTTTCAATTTACTTAATATTGAACCTTATTTGTGAGTCAATATTCGTACGCTTATCGCGATGCTTTTTTGTAATAGGCCCCCAATTTTGGAAAGAATTAGGTCGTATGCGATCGCAACTTGTCAGCTATTGACGAGAGATCACTCCAATTGGATTGGAAAATCGACGTGTCTGAAAACAAATGACCTTTGAGCACTAAATCTGACAGACAGATGATATTTGAATCCCAACGGCAACCTGTGTTCGGGAAGGATGGCTCTACAAATGGATTCTGTGAGCTTGTGAAATTGATAGGTTTCATTCAATTTGTATATGCACTCTGTTACGAAGGTGAACGATAACATTTTTAAGTCAGAAAGAAAATAGTGGAATTAAGAACCACAGTAGATAATAAATAGAGGCCCAAATGCTAGAGTTGGTAAAGCTCATGTATGGCTTTGTTAATTCTTTCACGACTTCATTTCTAGTGAATCATCACTCTGTGCGTCATATTTTATCTCTCCCGGATTCCACATCGAAACAACAAAACATTTGCTTAACACAAAATTGATGTGCCTTATAAATGGAAGAATGAGCGAAATGGAAGCAACTGCTTCGGCACGACGAATTGACGAGTATCGCTTAGTTAGCGCTTATTGATGGTGCCTGTAGCGCTGTAGCGGCTGAAGCGAACAACAGTTGTCGCCACATGATTGATGGCCGCTCGCAGACAGCGCTTTGTGCTGAGAAAGTGCTTTTCCGCTTTTTCCGCACCATCAACCGATGAACCCATCGAACCTGTACTCAAGGGCACGACCCCAACTGGTGAGAGAAGGTGAGTCTTTTGACCCGATAGCTTTGTACAACAAAAGGATAATTTAATGACGGTCTCGAAAGAGATATTTTCGAATTAATAACCTTTCATGAAGATTCCATTACTAAGAGAAATAAGTATAGCCGAACTTACTTACTTGCCTGAAAAGAATAATCAAAGTAATGAGTATTAGTGTCACATAAATGCATCATCAATTTTTCAGTAGCGAATACTTTTGTTTTGATTACTTGGTGTGGCAAACTTGAACGTGTTACGTCGGAACACTTGAGCATCCCACCCAGGACATTGACGGACGACGGAATCCAAGGTTCCGTCGACCTGGCCCCATATAAGTATAGAGGGAGAAGATGTGCGAGGTGTCTGCGTCTTCTGCCCGACCTATTACTTCGGAGCGGGTCCGCCTGCGCATCCGCTTCTCGAACCCGTTCCGCGGCCTCCGTCTGTGACATCACGTCCTCACAGAAGGAGACCACCGCCTGCCACGACCCAGCACGGCGACTGCCACGCTGGGAAGCGAGAGGAAAGCTACTAAGTGCGTGCGTTGCGGTGACCACTTCGCACACTCAACTAGAGTGTGCTCTGAGATGTCGTTAGGTGCGCTGCAGTCGTGGCATACCGTTGTCTCGTCTCTCTGAATTCGGCACAGGTACCTACCAAAGCAGCCGTGCACTGTAAGTACCTATGCCAATCTAAATGTAATTGCCCCGTGTGGGCCCTCTCCTTCCACTCTTTAAGGACAGGGCGGATGGCCTTCACCGTCCTATGCCCTGCTATTGGGGTCTCTAGTTGACGCCCCACCTGAAAAATGATAAAAAAATTCTGAAGTAGGTAATGTAGGTACTAGTTTAAAGATGAATAGGAAACAATATTGGTTTAAGAAGATTTTCATTTCAATTTTTCATTTTATTAGGATTTAGGTCACATTAATAATCTTAGATGGATCCAATTTGAATTGAAATAAGATATTGTAAAGATACTCGTATATTGTTACAGTACGATATTAAATGACAAATATCATTCAATGTCGGCGTTACCAGACCGAAAAATCACTTGAGAAATCGTTGGTACTCACCCAAAATAATGTCGTTTTTACTATTTTATATAAATAAAAGCTCTGTAAAGCTTTCCATAAATTTTATTTGATTAACTTTTTAATTAAGCTTTGTGTAAATAGAAAGGGAATGTTGTAAAACTTTTTACTCTTTTTTTCTATTTCATTATAACTTTCCTTTACTTGTGTCGTCTGTATATAATTCAGGATTTAAAAGGCCGAATACTCAAAGTCTTTTTACCTAGCTAAAATGTTAAGTTAAGGTCTCCTTAACTTTAAAAAAAGCTGACAGTTTCATAGAGTTTCTGTCAAATCTGTCAACTTTATTTTAATTTAAGGTGGCCTTAACTTTAAGATTTGTTTGGCCGTATTTGGTATTATGAATTTGAAAAGTTCGATGCAGTATATCTGGAGTTTGATTGCATAGTAGTGGCACAAAATAGTAATGCTATATGAAAATATTATGGGGAAGAATTGCGGAACCATAAAGTCAAAATAATATGCCATATGTCACGTGAAGTTTCAGTGGCGCGGCCATTTACAGTTGTGGCGGCCATGTGTCAGGCTTTGCAAAGGTTCTTTATTGTGCAGGAAATAGTTTGCTTTTCACAACGAACGACCGAAATAACACTGCAATACAGTGTGTCATGAATTTTTGTTTTTCATTAGGAAATTTAAACACATTATTTTTTTAGACTTTATTTGAAGCGTAACTTCCAAGTAATGTTTGCGACCTAACTGTTTTATCGAATAAATAGATAACATATTGCTGAATACTAGGGAACATAATAGGGTGCTAACACTAGCGACATTTCCTTAGCGACAGCTTGCGGAAGTGGTCGGTTCGGTAGCTGTCGTCTGTAATCTTATTTTATTAATTTTATTGCTTAATAGGAATGCTAATGTAAAATCAATCATCAGTAACACTACCGACGACAAAAATGCGTATTCACTTCTAACAAGGGCAGCCGCAAAGGTGCCAAATGTTAAAGTCAAAAGCAAATGAAGGACCAAACTGAAATTAAAATAATAATGCTATCAAAGAATACTTATTACAATGACATCTAGTATCCGTCAAGTGTTTATTACAACTCCGTGAGATACTTTGATGCCAGAAACGAAAAGGAACAACATAATATTGATCTCTACGCTCACGTTTCCCACCACGTGATCTAATCAAACTTTAGTTGTCAGGAAAAACACAAGTTGACCTTTTCTTTGATATCACTGCAGGGTAACGATTATACTTAATACATACTTGATGACTTTTAAAGTACATACAAACAGAACGCGTTTTAACGCCGCGCTAGAGCGTTAACCTGACGTCGCGCTATAGCGCCGCGCTATGTTGTAGGACGTGCATATCATGTCAAACAGAACGCGTTTTAGCGCTGCGCTAGAGCGTTACCTGACGTCGCGCTATAGCGCCGCTGTGTTTGGCGTGGAACTATGCACGTCCTACAACATAACGCGGCGTTATAGCGCGACGTCAGGTTAGCGCTCTATCGCGGCGTTAAACGCGTTTTGTTTGGAGAAGCCTTTATGGATTATTTCGATTAGTCTAGCGGTGACTAACTTTTTTTTAGAAGTTACCGAAGAAAATGCATTTAAGCACCTCTCACCTGCAGTTTAGCAGGCGGTTCGTATGTGGGACTCCCCAGGAGGTGCTCGCCACTATGGACGTACGAGTACGAGGGTGGTTTGATTGAAGGGAAATCAAACAACCGTCGTGGATAGATGATTGATTGATTGATTGATTAACATTTTATTTCTTGCTACAGACACATACATATTCATTTAATACAAATAGGTACATAATACAACAAACAAAAAACAGTAGTCTATTCCCTAATAAAGATGTGTGTGTGCCGTAGCAGTACGCAAAGGTCGCAGCTCAGCGTCATATTCACTCGCGTCGCGAGCAAATCGCTGATTTTCAGCTTTAACCTAAGTGAGCACGCCGGTACCTAAACCGGTTCTATTAATTAATATCATAAGAAAAGAAAACAATCGAATGATCCCAAATTACACATCATTTAAAGCAATTAAATAAAGGAATTGGTTCACTTTTAATTAAAAATATTTACTGTAATTATTAATTATTATAATTATAAAAATAAAAAACCTTCAAAATATTAGTATGATTATTTATGATATTGTTATTTGTATTTAATATTTTTGACATTCACATTATTATTTACAGCATGCAATTAAACAGTACATAACATTTCATTGTTTAAAAGACTTTGAATAGTACTAAAAAAATAAATAAATAATAATAATAAAAAGAAACCGCTACCCGCAATATCACAATGAATTCTTCTGTTTATTAAGTAGATACGATTTCATTTGTATTTTAAAACTGTTCTTAGATTTTAATTGCCTCATAGGGGGAGGGATGTTGTTCCAACATTTGGTAGCGTGGTAGCGGAAACTACCAGTGAAAGCCACAGTGCGATGTTGCTGATGTTGCGAAGATGCAGATTTAATACTAATTAATAAATGATATTATAGTTGCGAGTACATGAGCAAACACATATAGTTATACATATGCTATACTATGAGTAAGTATACACAGTTCACCTCCGGGGGTGAAAGAAAAAAATAAATGGTTACATTTTTTTTTTTTACATTTACTGGACATATAATTTTGTCCTATTTTTATGTATTATGTCTACACAATTATTTTTAGAAATCTTAACGTTAACACCTAAATCTTCCAATACAATATACGGACCATCATACTTAGTATCCAACTTTCCAGCTGTTTCATTTTTAACTAATATCATCTGACCTTTCTTATATACTATATGATTAACATTTTTATCATAAACACTTTTACGTTTTTCTTTGCTTAAAATTAAATTATTACGAGCATCCTGTTGCGCTACTTGCAACCTATATTTCATATGTAAGGGATAACTTTCTGGATTATATAATGGTTCAACATATTCGCTTACTCTACAAGGAATTTTACTAGGTTTACCAAATACAAGTTCAAATGGAGTATATTTTGTCTCAGTATGGACAGTGTTGTTAAAACTGTAGCACCAAAAGGGTAACCATTCGCTCCACGTATCTTTTTGACCATCGCACTGAATCCGTAAAAATGTACCCAAATTCTTATGAGTGTTTTCTAATGCACCGATTGATTGGTGATGATACGCTGTCGATTTAATTTTTTCTATTTCTAAAATTTTACATACCTGCTCCATCACTGATGATATAAACTCCGCTCCTCGATCTGTTGCAATAGTATTTGGTATACCAAACCTTAATATAAACTTATTGACTAATTCCTTAGCTACGGTTTCCGTTTCTTTATTTTTCAATGGATATGCTTCTACAAATTTTGTAAGCTCACATTGAATAGTCAAAATATAACGATTATCTTCTATATCTCTTTCTAATGGACCTACTATATCTAGGTAGATATATCTTATCAAAAGCATGAGTCGCTGTTGTCGTTATTTCCATAGGCTCCCTAATATACCTACATTGCTTCATTTTTTGACATTTTGAGCAAGTGCTCACAAATTCTTTTACGTCTTTGTCTAGTCCTGGCCAAAAGAAATTCCTTTTTATATTATTTGTCATTCTACGCACACCTGCATGACCACTGGTGGGTAGTAAGTGATAATCATTTAATATGTATTTTTTATCTTCTTCACTTTCAATTCTCTTAACTCCTCTAATAATACATATTCGTGGACCGGTCCAATCCTTACGTGATTCTATCTCAGTTAATAAATCTTTTATAAATATATTATTTCTCTCATTTCTTACTATGCATAGTTCATTATTCATTTTAATTCTTTTACAAAATTCCATCAACTCTGTCACAAATTCGGCTCGCGTAAAATGCGACTTCCAGTTGAGGTTTATATAGATAACGCGTTTCTTTTCATCATAGATAAAACATTTATATTCTAGGTATACCTTATTTAAAGTTTTAACTCGAGTTATATCGTCATTTCCGATAAAAGTTAGTTCTACGAAATCACTGGGCATTTTTAGCAACTCTACAACATTTGGTTGATCAGACCTGTCGATAGGTTTACTAAAAATGTGTGAATCTGTTTTTTCCTCTAAACATCTCTTTTGTGCCCTTGTCAGAACCATTACTATTTCCTCATTCATTTTCTTGAATGTGTCTGATGTAATAGAAATTCTAGATAAGGCGTCGGCTACGGTATTATCTTTGCCTTTAACATACAAAATTTTAAAATCATATTCTTCTAACGCTAATCTGAATTTAAGTAATCTACTTGAAGGGTCTTTTAATGAAAATAAATAAATCAAAGGTTTATGGTCAGTCATGATTGAAAATAACCTTCCATATACATAGGGTCTGAAATATTTTACAGCCCATATTATCGCCACTAACTCTTTTTGAATCGTGGGATAATTTCTCTCGGCTTTATTTAAAGGTCGACTAGCGTACGCCACTGGTTTCATGTTTTTATTGCACAATACTGCTCCTACAGCTATTCCTGAAGCATCTGTTTGTATGACAAATTCATTGTTTTCATTAAAATCTGGAAATTGAAGAACAGGAGGTGTAGACAATGCTGTTTTTAATTTTTCAAATGATTTTTTACACTCTGTAGTCCATAGAAATGGTACATTTTTTCTTGTTAATCTATTTAATGGTGCTGTAATTTCGGCAAAGTTGCGAATAAACTTTCTATAGCAATTACAAAAGGCTACGAACCTTTTGACTTCATCTACATTTTTTGGTTCAGGATATTTTTGTAAAACTTCTACTTTTGAATTGTCAGGTAAAACACCTTCTGCAGTCACAAGATGACCTAAATAAAGTATTTCTTTTTGTAAGAATGTACATTTTTCTGGGTTTAATTTAAGGTTTACTTTTCTTAGTCTTTCTAAAACGTTAATCAAATGTTCATTATGTATATCTAAATTTCTGCCGAATACAATTAAATCATCTAAATAAATAAAACATTGTTCAAAAGTTAATCCAGACATAGCTACTGACATTACGCGACTAAAAGCACTTGGACTGGTTTTGAGTCCCATTGGCAATCTCTTCATCTGATATTGGCCTGTGCTCGTCGTGAAAGCCGTGCACTCTCTACTCTTCTCATCTAAAAGTACTTGATAATAGCCTTGATAAAGGTCTAAATGTGAGAAATAGATAGAACCAGAGAGTGAGTCCAAAATTTCCGTTATATTTGGTAATGGGAACTTATCATCAACAAAACTATCATTCAATTTTCTGTAATCCACTACCAATCGCCATTTATTATCTGGATTTGAATTTTTCTTAGGTATTAATAAGACTGGACTTGACCACTCACTCTTTGCTTCTTCTATAATGTCATTATCAATTAATTTTTTTATTTGTTTGTCTACTTCACTTTTTAGAGATTGTGGTAATCTATACTGTTTTGTGTAAACAGGACTTGTATTAGGTTTTATTGTAATAGTTTGTTCATAAATATTCGTAGTAGTCAACTTATCTCCTGGCAAAAAGAAAACATCTGCGTACTTAGAACATATCTGCTGAATAGAACTTTTTTCCTCATTGTTAAGTTTATTTAAGTTTAAAGTATCTAATAATTTATTTCCTCTCTCTGCATTTTTTGTACATTGAGTAAATTCACAAATATCGTATTTTTGTAATGAATATAATTCTGGCTGAAAATTTGGTAAAACTACGTCATGTTCGCTAGTGTTCAAAATTTTTACAGGAAACCTATTATTATGTATTCGCACTATAGATCCTGCTAAAAATACATTTTCCGCTAATTGTTTCGCAAAAATAACGCTATCCTCATTCGATTCCGAATTAGTAAATAAGTAATGTATTGATTCACTTCGGGCAGGAATCAATAAAGTATCACAAGTATAATTGAAGTCATTGCAAAGTGGCAAAGAATATTCCATTCCTTTTTTGTAAAGTGTAAGCATGTTTGTGTCGAAGTTGATATTAGATACATACTTGCACAGAAAGTCTAAACCTAAAATTCCGTCTGCCTTTAAAGGTACGTGATCGAAAACATAACATCTATGATCGAATTCTGTTCTTGTAATTTGGTCATGATCATGATGTGTCAAATTCAAATAAACATAACCTGATGACTGTATCTGACCACCTATGCCGTTGATGACCGTATCATCTCTATGTATGGTAATGTTTCTAGGCAATGATTCCTTTTTAATTACCGACAATGAAGCACCCGTATCTACTAACCAATAATATTTTCTATTCCCTACATAAAACGAAACAAATTTTATTTGACCATTCAATGCTAATACATATTCTTTATGATCGAAAAAACTGATTTTCTTCCAAATTTGAAGCTTCAGTTATCGCGTTCTGGTTAGTTGGTTGAGAGTAAAATACTCGTTGTTTAAAGTTACCACTACCACGAGAATTATTATAACTCGAACGGTTATCACTTAGTCTGTTTGTTCCACGTTTTGTGTAATGAACTTGACGCGATCTGTTACCACTGTTACGGTTAAAATAATTACCTCTTGGCATGTTATTGACATACTGGCGCTGATGATACTGATGTCCTCGGCCACGACTGATGTTGTTTTGTCCCCTAAAATAATTATTATGAGACTTACCTCGTCCTCTGCGTGTAAATTGCATGACACTTTCACCTCTCGATGTTGATGCTCCATACAACTCCTCATCTTTTGCGCCTTGGATTGCGTCCTTGAGATGTTCATAATTTCGCGCAGCAATGATTGTGCTGAGCCGTGAATCACGAAGGCCATCTGAAAAGCGTTTTATTGCCAACTTTTCATTTAATGGTTTTAAGACAGCATATTTCGTATTATCACCATCTGCCTGCGATATTGTTAATTCCGAGAATAATTTTTCAATCTCAACTCCATACTGAGCTACAGTACGCCAACCTTGCGTTGTATTATGTAAGCGAGATTGTATTGCAGTAAAGGACTTTTTAGTGAGTAAAGTCTGTCTAATATCATGGATAAGACTTTTTACTGAACTGTATTCCGTAGACATGCACAATTTTGCGTTTTCTGACAACCTACTTTTTAAAACAAATTTAATTAATAATTTATTTCCGGAATCAGACAACATATCAGAGTACATTTCTACCGCGTCTATTAAAGTTTTCACCGTTTTTTCATCACCATCCATAACTGGGATCAAATTACAAGCAGTTTTTAGATCGAACTCCATTTTTGAGTTTGAAAATTCACAAGGATCACTATAGTTATCGCTATCACTAATATCTTCTGTTTGCTTTGTGCACAATAACAAAATATCGTTATGAATAATTTTTATATTATTCCAAATAGACAAGTATGAGTCCAAAATCTCTTGTTTAATGTCCTTTTCTTTCGATAATGCAGATATAATGGAAGAACTTTTTATATAAATGTTTTCCGTTTCCGCTAATTTACTTTCTATCACCTTTCCTCTAAATCTAGATTTACCCTTTTTGATTAAGTATTTTTTGATTGCATTTAGTTCTTTAAAACATTCTAACAATTCTTTTTCCATTACCTAGTCACTTTATATTATATATAAAAAAAATATTCAATGTAACTTACCATCTATCACGGATTACCAATAGTAGGGGCCACAGGATGATCGTAATTGTACATTGGAATGCAGCTACTTTCCATATTTGTCACAGACGATTTTTGTCGTGTAGCTAACTGAATAATATTGATTAGGATTAAACACATTAATTAATATAAATAATCAGAGTATAGAATACATTACATACTTAATGTCTCTACTTATTTATTTTTTTTCGGAAGCATTTATCGCGGCACTTCACTTCACAAATTTTTCACTTTATTTTTGTACGAAAATAAAAATGACATTGTCCACACGAACACTTAGGCTGGGTCGATTTTAGGCGCTTGGGTCTGCTCCAGATGATCTCTCCCGATATTGCCCACAGACCGTAGACGAAGCGATCTACGTATATCATTCATGGTTATTTCTCGCCGTATCCATTTTTTATGGGTTTTCTTGTAGTACTTATAGAAACATAACAAGCCTCCCAGTGCAATCAGAGTAATGATCACAATCAATAACACATTGGTAGTGCTAACATGGTATTTTAAATCTTGCGTAGTTGATGCGGAATTGCCTGCCCCATTTTGAGCAATAATCACTTCTTCCTGCTTTGACTGAGGTTTACCCATGTTTCTTCAAATTTTCACAACACGTTGTTGCACTTAGAGACAAAGAAATATATTGTTCCATTTTAAAACTTTTCTCCGGCACTCGGTAATACTAGACGCGCTCGCGATTTGTCGCCCAATATGGCAGGGGCGCCATGAAGGGAAATCAAACAACCGTCGTGGATAGATGCAGATTTAATACTAATTAATAAATGATATTATAGTTGCGAGTACATGAGCAAACACATATAGTTATACATATGCTATACTATGAGTAAGTATACACAGTTCATGATAAGTCCATGATTTTGTAAAGAAGAAACACTTTTTTTCGGCATATTTTGTTTTATTTATCTACATAATCTTTTTGTAGCTCTGCGTATACAGTCAACGAAGTTCCCACCTCTTTAACCCATTATTTTTTTTCTTTCATCGCCTGAATACTGTGGTGACTGAAAAGAGGGCCCATTTCAGACACCTCCTTTTGGCTTGATGCAAATCTTCGCCCGCCAAGACATTTATTAATGTTTGTTGGAATAAAATATCTCAGGGCTAAATCTAGAGAATAGGAAGGATTCGAATCTTCATTCGATGAGTTTTGATGGCATGAGTGCCGCTGAGAGGGTCGACATGGTCATTAGGAAAAGTTAGAAGTCGCTTGAGCTTTTTGTTTCCAAAAGTAATAATCTTTTGCCGAATTTGAAAAAAAATTAGTAAAAATTCCTAATGAGTTTCTTTTTAAAATACAAAAATAAATTATGAAAAAAAAATATTTCTTCTTTTCAAAGTCATGGACTTATCAAACCGCCCTCGTATGACTACAATTAGTTTAGTATAGTTAGGTACCGCCAGAAACGCTGCGCCAAATTGTAAACAAAATTGCCTACTATAGCACCGCCAGCACTCTAAATGGTAAACTCGGTTAATAAAATTAAAGAAATGGATTTAAAATGGCGACGCTCCTATTCGCCTCTCGCTTACACAACACCGACACGCACACTTTCTTTCTCACTTGCCCTCATTGTGATAACCACACGCCGCATTTTTAATCCCTTTCTTCAATTGACCAAGTTATTCATGACAATAGTCATTTCATGACAATAGCCTGTCCAGCGTACTTGTATAATGGACGTCAGTGGTGTATAATATGTCAATATAAATTCTATTTGAAATTCATAATTCGAAATTTACGATATGAAAGTAGATTAAAAATATAATGGCTTGTCCGAATTTATTTAACTCATCCAAACTCATCGAACATTTTGAAACTGGCATTCAGTTCCATAATAAAAAAGACGAGTGTAAAATCAGATAGAACCCATCCATGGCTACTGTATCAGCATTACCTCGCCAACATCTCGGTATTTCACTCAAATAGCACTCAGTAGGGCCGTTGCGATCGCGCGCTCCATCATCTTGAAATATTTGGGCTCCAGAGGGAACGGTTATAGTGTTGCCATTTCGCACACTTGAAAATACATGAGATTTGGGTTATATGCGTTAAATGGAAGAAGAATTTGCAAAAAATTTATACTTAGTCTTCTTTTACTTCGCTCCCTATGGCTACCATAGCGACAAAACTGTATTACAACCCCAGTTGTAATGTAATGTTTGAATTTTAAATATCTAACAAAAACACAGCCCCGGATCTACGTTTTCGAAAGGGGGGGCAGAAGTCAATTTGCCGCCCTCTTCGAAACAATTTTCATCAAATCTTGTAATTTTGTTTTTTTTTAGTAAAAACAACTGCCGCGCAGCGCTATATTTTGTCAGTTACATCCAAAAATCATTGAGTTTTGCTTGTCTATAGTAAAAAGAAAACGGCCGCTTCGCCACCCAGGGCAAGTGCCCCCTCCCGTTCCCCCCCCCCCCCCCCCCTAGATCCAGGCTTGCAAAAACAGCAGCTCAGTGAGGCAGTTTAGTTAATATGTAGTAATTATTAGCTAACTAAGTACATAACATTAGTTGATCGAAAAACAAAGATTTCAGAATTTATTATCGCTTAATCTAGGGTTTCCTTGGATAGCGGTGCCGTCATATTACGAAATATAGCGGCGTTTAATGTTGTCTATGCAAACAATACGGCGACACTGTAACGTCAGAAGCTGCGCCGTATTATTTACATGGACAACGTTCTACTAGCTTTAGGGTGTTCTCTTAAAAGGCATGACATTTTATTGTCTATCAAATAAACTTAAAATTAAGCTCTTATAAGATCAGTACCTATCTACAGTGTCATCTAAATGAACATCTCACTCCACGTTAAATAAATTAACGAACGACACCAAGATTAAGTCACCTCATCAATCTTACATACAATTCGTCAACTAAGCAAATGTCTTTAAGATATAAAAGTTGAGTATCTCGCGATGATCACTTCCAGTAGGCGTTCGAGAGCTGTTAATTACGGGCTCATTACTGACTCGTGAGCAAATTTCTGAATCCCGACATAGCCTGGGTGGCAACGACCCACAAAACGTAACCAGTCGAAAATGAACTTTGTTTCAAGGAGAGTATGGTTTTACAAGGAAATGTACTGTTTGATGGCTGGCAATGAAACGCCTACTCGTGAGCCTCTAATTAATCAACATTGCGTCAATACGACGCAACTTGGTTGTACGGGACGGGACTTAATTGTTCGATAGATAATGTATATGGGCGTCGTAAAAGACCTTGGATGTGTACTGGTTTATGACAATAGTTCATGTTATAATGTAACACACACCCTTCAGGAAGTAATGGAAACTAAGATAGTTGTAAGTATGACTTTATGTCAATGTAAGACCTTAACATGATAGTTTTGTAAAACTACTAATTAACTATAGTGGCTCCGTGAGCTGTAGACCTTGCATTAACAATATCTCCGCCATTTTGAAAAAATGTAAATACCGAATCGACAAAAAATCTGATATATATTTTATCGAAGAACATTTCACGAGAATCGGTTGAGAAATGCGACCTGTAGAAGAGAACAGACGGACAGCTGGACAGCCGGACGGACATGCGAAACGAAAGCATTTTTGCCCTAGCTAAACAGAGACGCTTCGCGCTGATTTGGTCAATATAGGCAATTCAAATTATTTCTATGAAAGAAAGCTTTACCTTTTTCCTTCCTTTTATTGTGTCATGAACTCGTCAAAATGAAAATAAAACTAACTACTTACACAGTTATCTTTTTAAAACATAGTAAAAATACACTGGTTCAAAGAATTTTTGATCAAAAAGTTGATTAAAATGAGAGTACCTTTGTATGCTCTTGATAGTTTTTATTTCAATTTTCCATCTTAGAATCATATTAATCTGCAATTGAAACTTCAAACATACAATAATTGCGTTTAATTTTAACTTATGCATGCAAAATACGCCTGCATTTGCATGCAACCTCACTCTCGCGTCTGAAACTTTAATAATTTTCTGTTTCTGTACGTTTTTAATTTTAATAAAATTCATTTGATATGTGATGCGGGACGAGAGTTGAGGCGAACTACACACTTAAGTATATTATACGTCTTGCACGTACGTCAAGCACAAAATATTACGTCTGTGTTCTAACAAAAATGGCTCAAGGCGTACCTATTCGAAAGTACTTCCGTCATTTGGTTTGTTGCACTAGTGCAATGGTTCCCAATCAGTTTTTTCTACGTACCACTGCAAGAAAGACCTCTATCTTGGGTACCTACTCCTTATTGTAGAAATGATAAATAGTAAAGAGGAAACAGATAGACAGACGATCCTTAAGGGTTCCGTTTTTTTCTTTTGAGGTACGGAACCCTAAAAAAATATTCAGATGTATTTTAACAGGTTTTTATTAGGTTGCTTTCTCGTTTGTTTGTGTGTTTATAGTTAGTAGATTTTACTTTTTGTTTCAAATTCGACTCGAGCATTCTTTTTTTTATCTTTTGCTCTTTTGTAATATTTTAATAAGTATTCATTCAAACAGGTAGGGCTGTGGCAGCTGATTAACCCATTTCGAGAATTTAATTTGATCATTAACAAATCTGTAAGTCCATGCATTTATACAGAAGCTATAAGAATCCTTAAGCCGTCTTCCATTACAGCAATTAACTCCACTTTATCTGTCTTCGAGATGGGCTTTAGACCCGGTTTAAACCCGATAACTGGGTTTAATTAAAACCAATAAAGACCCACAGATAAATAAGTATTAGATAAGTTTTTCACATTGTAACAAAAAAACTGTTGCATTTCATACTACTTAAATTTTGTAAATTTTAAGATTATGTTGAGAAATAAAGGTTATTATAATTATTACTATTATTACACTAGCTGATACCCACGACTTCGTACGCGTGGACTTTATGACTTCGGCGTACACATATAAATGAACTAATGTAGTTGCATAAAAAAAATACTTGTACCAGAGTTATGATTCTGCATCAAGTGTTCCAGATTTTTGATTTTTATACCTCAACAAAAAATGCTCATCAGGCTGAACAACCTTTGTTAAGGTGTCATTTTTATATTTTGTATAATTTATCTGGATCATTATCGTTCTGCATCGAGTGTTCCAGATCTTCGATATTTATACCTCAACAAAAAATGCTCATCCAGCTGAACAACTTTGCAAATATATTTTGTAAAGTTTAGCTGGACTATATGGTTCTGCATCAAATGTTCCAGATCTTCGATTTTTATACCTCAACAAAAAATGCTCATCAGGCTGAACAACTTTTGCTAAGGTGTCATTTTTATATTCCTCATAGTTAAGTTTGGACCATTTTGGTTCTGCATCAGGTGTTCCATTTTCTAAAATCAGTTATACCCTAAGTTATTTCCAGGCTTAACAGCTATATAACAAAAAAGTTTCATTCGAATCTGTTGAGTATTTCCGGAGATTAGCGTGTTCAAACAGACAAACAAACAGACAAACAGACACACTTTTTTTTCAAATTCTTACTCTATTAGTATGTCTTCATCGCCCCAGATATTTTTTTTTGAAATATATGTAATGTACAGACACACTTTTTCTACTGTTTTATTATAATAATATGTAAGGATAAGGATGAGGATTGTAAAGTTTAGCTGGACTATTATGGTTCTGCATCAAATGTTTCAGATCTTCGATTTTTATACCTCAAAAAAAAATGCTCATCAGGCTGAACAACTTTTGCTAAGGTGTCATTTTTATATTCCTCATAGTTAAGTTGGACCATTATGGTTCTGCATCAGGTGTTCCATTTTCTAAAATCAATTATACCCTAAGTTATTCCCAGGCTTAACAGCTATATAACAAAAAAAGTTTCATTCGAATCCGTTGAGTATTTCCGGAGATTAGCGTGTTCAAACAGACAAACAAACAGACAAACAGACACACTTTTTTTTCAAATTCTTACTCTATTAGTATGTCTCCATCGCCCCAGATATTTTTTTTTAAATATATGTAATGTACAGACACACTTTTTCTACTGTTTTATTATATGTAAGGATTATATGTTATATAAATTTATTACAGTTTTTTGTTTCTATATGTCAAATGTGACGTTGCTATCGAAACAATTTGACGAAAATTAATAATATTCTTCTCTTATATAAAAGTGAAGGGGTGACTGAGACTATTGCCCAGCCCAAACCACTGAACCTAGGGACTTGAAATTTTGCACATAGATAATTTTATACAGTGTGAACACGCACTTAGGTATTTTTAAGTCCAACACGGCGCCGTGAAACGGGGGTTCAATTTGTTTATGAAAAAATAATACGGGAACGAGAACAGGAATGAGAACGAGAACGGGAACGGGAACTAATCCTTACTAATATTGTAAATGCGAAAGTCCGTTTGTTTGTTTGTTACGCCTTCACGTCTTAACTACTAAAACGATCATCATGAAAATTTACACACACGTTGTCAGGGGTATAGAGAAGGACAAAGGGTACCTTTCATCCCGAAAAAAGGAACTGTTCCCGAAGGATAGACGCAGACGAAGTCGCGGGCGGAAGCTAGAAATTAATAAATAAACGAACAGCAAATTGACGACCTCCGTGGTCGAGTGGTTCGCACGCCGGTTTTCAAAGCGTCACCATCTCTTGAGGTCCCGGGTTCGATCCCCGGCTGGGTCAATGTAGAAAATTAACTTTTCAATATTGTCTCAGGTCTGGGTGTGTGTCATACCACTGTTGTTTCTGATTTCCATAACACAAGTGCTATAGCTACTTACTTTGGGATTGGAGCAATGTATGTGATGTTTTTAAATATTAAAAAAAATTGAATTTCTTGTTAAATCAATACCGAAAAATGAATCATAAGACAAAACATCTCTTATTTCTAAAGATTTTATTTAGTTCAACAAAATGGTCTATGGGCGTTAACTGGGTTTAAACCCTGCAGTCGGGTAAAAAACCGGGTTCTTTGCCCATGCCCATCTCTAATCTCTATTAACTTGAAAGTGTTGCATCAGCTAATCGCCGGAGCCTCTAAATTTCAATCTCAATTCAGCAACAAATTTTTTTATCGCCATCGGAACCGTATTGCCTCGGCTAGAAACAAATTGTTGTGTGCGGACCAAATACGAACAATTGGAGTAAACTTTTTAAAGATTTTAAATATGTAGAACATAAAAATATCTCTAGTTTTTTTAAGTCGCGTCCACATTCTTCTTCTTGCGAGCCGTTCATTGTCAAGCAATATTATTTCATCGCACTTTTTTCACACTAACTTTCATCATTCAAGCATTTCGTCGACCTGTACCCTTTGATTATTTAAATCAAATCCTACACCCTTGAAAGAAAGCCTCTCACTCTCCCATCATAGCACCATATTTAAACGTCAATAATCAAAGCATAACACACGCGTTATCTTGCACTACGTCATAGATACCTTGTTACACGTAATTTACTAACCTACTATAATATTTTTATAGTAAGCTATTTATTGACAACTTTGACAGCAGTGACGATACCTCGTGTAGAAAAACTACTAATTTGGAGATTGTTCTACACTCATACATTGTTCGCCCCAGAGCCAACAGCAGAGAAAAAAATATTTTCTAATCGTAAATGACTCGTATAAGCCCATAAGAACAATGTTTTCCCACGGAAACTTTTGTGAACATTTTTATTTAAAGAAAATGAACAGATTTTGCGGTTATTTTTAATAAACGCCATCTATAAAAAACCCCTTTGATAAATATATAATTTATTTGAAAAAATATCTTTCTTAAGACTACATTCCAAAAAATGTCGTCTAAGATCGGATTTAAACTGAAAAACTTGATATACTTATTCAGATATATTGACAGTTTGACACCAATATCGATGTTTTCGTAACACCTATCATCCATCACTAAATGAACTCTGACAATGGTTGCATTCCGGCAGACGAATTGCTAAGTCATCGATCACCACAGGATATATTGGGTGCTTTCCGACAGACCAATTGCTAATTTGACCATGGAAAGTAATAAAATTGAATGTTAAAACAAATTAATTTCCATGGTTAAAATGTAAACTGTGGTGATCGATAACTCAGCGAATAGCCTGCGCTAGAATGAACACATTTTAAGCATGGAAAGTATTTTTTTATAATGTTTAATAATTTACTTTCCATGGTTAAAATGCACGCTATGGCGATCGATGACTCAGCGATTAGCCTGCTGGAATGTATCTAATGACAATCAATCAGTGCAAATGAAGGTCCAAACAAATTATCGGACGCGGCTTACTGCCGCGGCTGATCTGAGGTGTGCAAACTATCGGATGTAGTGGGTCGCGGACGTAACCATAGACTAATATGACGTCATCGGACGTCCGATAGCTATCTGGCACGCAGGATGTAATTAGAGTGTGCACACTTATCAGCCGCGGCAGTAAGCCGCGTCCATAAGCCGCGTCCGATAATTTGTTTGGACCTTGATTGTCTTAAAAGATGGCGGATTTCATGGTAATAAAAATTAAAGTACTTTTAAAAGTGTATTAAATGTTTCGCAGTGTCCGCTTGTTATTATAATTCTCAAATCTTATATTAAAATATAATAAAAATTTAGGATCATTTCAAATGCTTGTTGGTTTTGGGGCGATTTTGAACAATCTCCTTTAACAGAATTTTATTGTGAGTAGACTTTGCCATAAATGAACTTCACTAAGCACTTAAAAATAAAGAACATCCTTAAAACTCTTTTCTTTATTTGTCTATCAAATCAAATTAATTTTTAAAACTTTTAGATTTTATGCATTCACAGTGCTATTTTTATATTAAGATTAATATAATTGAAAAATATTAGAAAAAATCGACTCACCCGACTGCTACGGCTGAGTCGATGTTTTCTAATATTTTTCAATTATATTAATCTTAAATCAAATTAAATTAAAGTTAAATTAAATGCTTCTTAATTCAAGTGAAATAACTTTCCAAAACTATCCTAACAGTATATTTTTTGTTCAAATGGCGCTTGTTAAGTGTGTCCGCAGACCGGTTAGAGAACGATACGTGGAAACTTGAGTTTTCTATAAGTGTTATAGTTAGAAGCGTTAGTCTATCGGCGATCACTTAACTGTCGCTGTTTGGAGACCTCCCCCCCCCTTCACCCCCATATAGTGTCTCTGTTTGCTAACCATTCTCCGGTTGTATACTCCGTCAGAAACATGAGTTACCGAAATTGAGGCGACATGTGACTGTTAGGCGGTTAAACGGGTGAGAGTAATTTATCTAACTTCCTTTAGTGGAAATACATAAATGCCGTGTACTCGTTTTACCTATGCAATATGTTATGCTAATTACTCGTATAATGCCGCTTGTTGCACAATTATTTTCAAGAAGATAATTTTCTGAAAAGGCAAACCAATTTGCCAAATACGTACATAAAACTAGTATCAATTTTCACGCACTAATCAAAGGATCCACTTTGGGTCGTTGCGCCATCACAGTAAGTAAAGCCATGGATACAGTCAGGCTTTCAACATTTTATTTGATGAAGATGACTTACTTGTTAAATTAAATTTGTATTATTTGTAACTAGTGGCCGCCCGCGAGTTCGTCTACGTGCACAATTTTTTTTTTCAAATCCCGAGAACTGTTCGTTTTTTCTAGATGATAGGTACTCTATATCCTTATTTGTACCCCTGACAACGTGTATGCAATATTTCATAATGATCGGTTCAGTATAGTTATATGTGAAGGCGTAACAAACAAATATACAAACAAACAGACGGAAGACAGAATAACGAAACTAAAATTTATAAAATAAAATGCCAAGTACCCTCGCTTTTTGACAGTCGTGCAAAATATCCACTATTTTAGACTTTAGTAGCACACTGTACTCTCATCACATAAAGCTAGTTCGACACTGCCCTTATAAAGTTACAGCCGCTGCGAACGACCTAGTACCAAGCTGACCTAGCCTTGCTATCAATCATAATAAAGTTGAGAGCTGATGGCACTCACTTTTAAAAAGGTTATAGAGCTTTTATGGTTCTGTCAACTCAAATTAGGTCAAATGCATACCGCATTTTTACCATTGAAAATGGTTATCAGATGCAAATCACCTGAGACGTATTTTTGGCCATATCTCCGAGGATTTTGGGAGGATCGAAATAAAAATAGTACCAAAAGTTGAGGAGTTTATTGAGACACGTGTAAACCTTTGAATTTTGAAAATCTACTGGTAACTTTTTTTTGGAATTTTGCGAAATTCCAAAAATTCCGGGTTTTTTGGGGGATGTTTGTTTACTAAATTGTAAATATGTCGGAAAAAAACCGACTTAAGAAAAAATGAAAAAAAGGTCCTAGGGTATTAGTTTAGCTATCAAATGGCGAAATAATTTTGAAAATCGTTTTATAATTGTGACCTGTAGGTGGTCCCTTTAGATTTGGAATTGTAGAAAAACGGCTGTTTCCGTGCATAAAAAGTGATGTAGCTTCTATGATTATTGACCAATCGTCATGGTAATAGTGTTAAAAGATGCAGAAGCGGACGAGAAGTGCAATCGTTGGAATTTTGAAAATTTGATAATATTATTTCGGCTGCGTCGAGGCAGTCTGCGGGCGCTTTTGGGACACGAGGCGGAGTCGAGTGACACAATCGCAAAAATAAAAAATAACTTTAAAAATATAATAGGACTTTGCTCATTGACTTTGTTCATTTTCAATGTGAAAGTGAAAGTGAAAGTGAAGTGAAAGTGAAAGTGAAGTGAAAGTGAAATATATTTTATTTAAATAAGCTCACATAATAAGCATTTTTAAATCGTCAATTCTTTTACCCTACCACCCATTATGACGTCTTTTAACTGACAAGAAAAATGGGCGCAAAAAACTTGTCAGCTTTATCAATCAGATGGAACGATATTTACAAATATGTATATCGTTTCCAGACTTTATATTAACAAAGATTAACAAATAAATAACATTATTGAATTAGCTCATTTCTTAATGAGTTTCAAATTTCTTAATCAATTTACAGATTTTAAGCTAAATTCAAAGTTTGAACTTGTTATTCAGTCTAGGCTGTTACAATAAATAAAAATAAAAGAAAAACATACAATTCAATATGCATTAAGATAGGTAGTCAGAAGCAGACCCATTCCCACTGGCAGCACCAGTTCCCGAACATGACGCATGAACCAGCCATCTCTTCGCTCAACCATATTTGAGCCTCATACGACACCACCGCAGAAATGATTAAAGAGAGCATGACATACTAAGACTACCCATGTTAAGGCATCGAATTGAAAATTTATATCCAAAAGCTTTTCATAGGTCTTTCACTAAACTACTGACTATAGAAAGTAAAAATATTGCAATTAAATAAATCAAAACAAGGTAAGCTATTAAGAATTATATTTTTTGAGTAAGAAGTGCCATACATACAGACAATATAAAACAGATCTTTTATATACGAGTTATACGACGCCCTTAATACAAGCAGACAGAAGCAGACCCATTCCCACTGGCAGCACCCGTTCACGAGCATGACGCATGAACCAGCCATCGCTTCGCTCAACCATATTTGAGGGAACGTAACGACCCGCCTCACACGACACCACCGCAGAAATGTTTGAAGTGAGCATGACATACTAAAGCTACCCATATTAAGTCGTCGAGTCAAGAAGCCAGAAGTACGTTTTTAAGTAGGTAGGATACTTCTCACAATTTTATACTTAGAAAAGAAAATCACGATTCGAGTTTGCTCCGATTCTTGCGGGGACCGTAAAATCTGTGATTTTTTTTATCAAAATAAGTACAAGCTTGTAATCTTGTACTTATTTTGATAAAAAAAACAAATGATATTAGAGTTTTAATACTAATAATTTTAAAATAAAACGACTTTAAAAAATTAAAAGGAGAATTTATTTATCTATCGAAGACGTCTGAACCGATTTTTATCCATTACCCATTTTTGTTCATTTTCAATTTTAATTTTATTGTGAAGGGGGAATTTTTAAATATAAGAACTATACATAATATTAAATATTTTAAAAACAGTTATTAAATTGGAGTAGGGAACGTTTACAGGGTAGCAAGCAATCATCCATTAGTCCTTTCTCTTTTATATAGAAATATCGATTTTATATTTCTCAAAACTGTAACTAATAACTGCCTACAGACATACGAGGGTGGATTGATAAGTCCATGACTTTGAAAAGAAGAAATATTATTTTTCATATTTTATTTTTGCATCTTAAAAAGAAACTCCTTAAGGAATCTTTACACTACATTTTTTTTCAAATTCGGCAAAAGATTATTACTTTTGGAAACAAAAAGCTCAAGTGACTTCTAACTTTACTTAATGACCCTGTTGACCCTCTTGGTGGCACGCATGACATCAAAACTCATCGAATGTATATGCAAATCCTTCCTTTTCTCTAGATTCAACCCACTGAGATTTTTTTCCTACCATTTTGTAGGAGAAAAAATGTCTTGACGGGCAAAGATTTTCATCAAGCCAAAAAGTAGTGTCTGAAATGGGCCCTCATTTCAGTTACCAGTTTTCAGGTGATGAAAGAAAAAAATAATGGGTTATAGAGGCAAGCACTTCGTTGGACCGAATACGCAGAGCTACAATAAGATTATGTAGAGAAATAAAACAAAATAAGTATTACGAAAAAATGTTTCTTTATTACAAAGTCATGGACTTATCAGTCAACCCTCGTACCTATCTTCTTTAAGTGCACAAGCCAGCATTCAAAGTGCGGTCACAATGTCTCAGTGAGAGGCACTAACTACATACCTACGATGCGTCTTGCGATGCGACATCCCGCAATATTCCGCGTGAGAGTGCAATTCCGCTCGTCTCCACTTCACTACATCTCTCCGGTATAAGGCAAGCTTAAAGAAACTAAGACGTTTTCAGTAACATTCGGTGACTGGACATCTGAATTCTTCACTACTTTCAGGATGCAGTCGGATATACAGAGTGTGCCAAAACTTTGCCACGCTAAGGCAAAGTAAGCAAGTATAAATATTCAAGGAAATTTTACTGAAAGAAAATTAATTTTGATTTTGAAATTAATTGGAACTGCATTTAAAGATTTTAGAAAATTCACCTGCCTTAGCTTAGCCAGGAATCGAACCCACCAAATATAAAAAAAACCTTTTAATTTTACGATACCGCTCGAAAGGGTTACCTACTCATTAGGATGATTTTTTCTTGAGTAACACATCATTTTATACAAATAGAAAACCATAAAAAACATTAAAATTGTAATTATTTCGTATTTTATCAATTTCTATCGTAACGTATGCAATTTTTTTATCTTTAAATGTAGCTCAATTATTTTTAAAAACAAAATGAAGGCTTCTTTCAGTAAAATCTTTATTTAAGGTTCTTTCGATGTCTAAAGTGTTCTTTTGTTTCCAAAATGATTTGTGTACTTATATTTTTATTCAGCTTTGATAAACTCACAAAAGAAGACAAGACTGACAAACAGCAACAACATTTCAGAAATTCCGTAGAAAGTTTCAGGTTCGTACTAGGCCATAGCCTAGCGGTAGCGGTAGCGGCAAAGAATTCCACATATGGAATTCTTTGCCGCTACCGCTGGAATTTTAAAGGAACTACATATTTTACGTATATCCCAGATCCCTGTTATTTTAATGCAAAAGAGATATTTCTAAAGAATGATATTTCTACAAAGGAAAGCGTGTCAACACGTATTTCTCTTTTTGTTCATAAATGGAACTAAAAATATTATTGTCACAACAAGCAAATGTGAGATACCTATTTTGTTCTAGAGAAACTCATTCCGTTCTAGAACTTTCTGACAATAACTTGACAGAGCAACACGATTATCAAACCCGTCAATAGACTGTGGAACAATAGGGAAGGAATTAACTAGATAAACGTAATTTACTTATACTACGCTAGTACTCATTATTATACTATGCTTATACAGACAGACACAATAACGTTGTTTGTAATATCTTGTGGAAACGATCCATCGAGGTACTTCCCTTAATTAACACTAAACGCGGCAATGTTGATCGGAGCGTCAATGTTGATCTGAGCGTCAATATTAGCGGGGCGAGCCTCCCCGATGCAAATATGACGTAATTCAATAAAGCCCGCCTGTCACTCCCGACCGAGGCCCGAGCCTAATCTTGTTTTCGTTATCATTCGACATGAGAAATTGACAAACTTTGCTCATAAATTCCTGTACATTTACATTTTGCCACACAATCAATTAAAAAAGGTAAGTCTATTAGCTATCACTGTTATATTTTCTCGACGCTAAACCAAATGTGCACAAAAAAATTCAATCAATTGAGCATACATGGTCGGTAAGAAAAATCCGAAAGTGTTGTTTGAGAAGGACCTAAGCACTGACGCCCCGTATCGCATCGTACTACATAAAACAACTTTACCTTTATTTAGGTTATGCATATACGATCTCCTTTCCCTAATAAACTATCGACGAGAGACGATATATCAGTGGTTGGGAAATTGGAAAATCTGATTTAGATACGAAAGTCTATTACCTTTTCAAAGCAAAATCACTGAAGCGCTTTCACTGAAATTCAGATTCGAATTCATGGAAATAGCTAATAACTACTCTCTGAAAGGACATTGGCTACTTTTTATCCCGGAGGAGTGGAATAAAGATTAACCAAAAATCAAGCATTCCAATTTATGTGGAATAATCTTAGGATGCTTTATTAATCAATATTTAGGCACAACATTACAAGGTCAAAGATACTGCCAACTTAGAAGTTACTATGCAAGATGCCAAATTTCCTCAATAGATTTGAGTATCTTAGGTCCGGATTTATTAACCGCTCTCAACGTTGAGAATTATCTTGTGATCTTACTTCTTGAAATGCTGATCCTAATAAGAACCGCATCTCAAGTACGATCTCAAGATAGCTCTTAACGTTCAGAGTGGTTTATAAATACTTAAGTTAACTTACCGCTAAAACCCCTATTACTACTCCAGTTAATAGTCTAGTCTATGATTTCGTTTCATGTGCCGAAACCCGAATGTTTGAGTCATCCCGGGCCCCAGAGACGACCGTTGTTTGATCCGTTGTGTGTCAATAGTCGATACGTTAATTACACAGTTGGACCCCACGACGGGTGTTTGAACAACTAGGTACTTTTGTAGTTCCCCCTTCCACCTGACAACTGACATCATTTTCTTTGAAATCTTTGTTTATTCAGTTTTGAATAGTACCTTTCATATTATGGAAATATTTCTCATTGATTTATTTAAACGGTAATGAATGCTTTTGAAACAAGACAAGACAATACAGACACAGGATCACAATAATAAGCAGTAAGAACCTACCCTATAAAATGCTTATTAGCTTCCTTTTGGTCCGAAATACGTAACAATCAAGGAATTATAAACGAAAGTTTTTCAAGTTTATAATAATAACTACAGAAATACCAACTTGGACAGGAATAATTCACAATGGGACAGCAATAATTCACAATGCTATTCGCTAATATTAAAAGGGAATTAATTAAATGGGTGACAGGAAATCATTTCAGGCGACTGTTAATGGGATACTTAAATACGAAACCTGGCAGAGAGGTTTATTTTGTTGGCGACAAAATAACTAAACGAGCGACAAACTGTGGGTTACAAAAGAAATTAAAATGGGCAACTATACGTGGGAAAAAAATAATTTAAATGGGCAGTGAAAATTCTAAATGAGTGACAAAAATACTGGGTGGGCAACTATTTTAACAGCTGTCAACTGTCAAACTTAAACAGCAATATCGTGCTAGAAAAGTCTTAATGAGATCTTCATTTTAGATGACAAACTTAAATTTTGACAGCTGTCATCTGAAATGAAGATCTCATCAAGACCTTTCATTTCTTCAATGTAGCCATTCGTGAGTTCAATACCTACCTCAGTCATCAGAAACCAGTTGCTATTTCCGACATAAAGTTTAATAACAGGCAGCTACGATTTACATTATTATTTTTCCTACCGTCTCCGACTAGATTTGAACAAAGGATATTATAAGGCGATCACTTTTATCGCACTACATGATAAATGGCGGGCGGCCGGGCATAAAGGAGGATAATCGAGCTCAGAGCGCTACAATAATCGTGTAAAGTGCGTCGCCCCCGTACCTCAACCCCCCATCCATTTTTCCTTGATTTCAGCGCCTTTTCTACGAAGTTGGTTCGCCCGTTATTTTAGGTATTCTAAAATCGCTGTTGACCGAGTGAGGGCGAAGCGTCTGTTTCAACTTTGGCAAAAATGCTTTCGTATTTCCGTCCAGCCGTCCGTCTGTTCTCCTCTACAGGTCGCATATCTCAACCGATTCTCGTGTTTTGTGAGCAGGTTCGATAATTATTAAATATTTTTTTGGCAATTTAGTTTTTCGTTCAAAATAGCGGAGATGGGACAAAATGTTCAAAAATGTTACAAACGCAAGGTCTACTGAGGTTATTGTTTTTAAATCCTTATCCTTACTATATGAATGGACGCGTGAATCGCGTGTTCTACACACCGCGGTGCCGTACACAAGCCGGTAAGCGCGCGCCCTTACATCGCTTGGCTCATATGTACGACTCATCCTTTCCTGATATTGACATTTTTGCACACAGTCCTCAAAAATTTAAACGACTTTTAATAGAATATTTAAAAAACTTGTAAAATTATACATTTTATAGATTCGGTACTTACTTACATAAACATCATATTGTTTCTCAGCTCGCACATAATAATAATAATTGTTTTTTAATCAACAGAAGCATTGTTTTTCTCGTTCTTTGTTGTTAGGTTAATTAATTGCATCCAAAAGTTTATTTTTTATTTTTTTATTGGGTAATATGGTTTAAGTAATATGTGGATAACGGTGTGGGTTTCGCAATGAACCAAACAAAATTGTATAAACTTGTATAATTATGTAATACTATATTGTGTAAACTGTTTGTTGTCCCCAATAAAATAAAATATTATATTATAAATTCGAAAATCCGTTTGTTTGTTTGTTTGTTACGCCTTCACGTCGTAACTACTGAACCGATTATCATGAAATTTTGCATACACGTTGTCAAGGGTGCAGAAAAAGACATAGGGCATAGGACATAGGGAACAATACTTTTTTCGGGATAAAAGGTATGTTTTATCCCGAAAAAAAGTATTGTTCCTATAAAACGCTGCCGCTAGTAAACTTTAAAACGCTATTCACTATGAAGCCAGCGCCACTTAAGGGCTACACGTAAAGGCGACATTGAAGACAATCGCTAGGTAACGTCCCTCCCCTCCATCCAGGCTGTAATTTTCCTCTGCTTGCTTATTTTGTTACGCTTTCCGTTTATTTTGTGAAATGGATTTTGGGGGCGTTCGAGCTGCGTATCAGTAAACGGTAAACTTTATACTACCCGTTTTAACGACATTTAAATTACTCTTTGTAAGCGTTTCGCTTATCTTAGGTAAATAATTTAAAAAAAATCTTTATTTGAACAGCCATTTAGAGATGCTTCTCGTTGAGAATAGCGAAAATATTGCTGATTACAATATAAAACATCAGCCCAGCGGGTCTACCAGCTAAAAAAAATGAAGTTAATGTTAACTGTAATTTGACAGATGGTTGTAATACATTGCTACTTTTCTTTGGTAAGTTTTTATTTGTGTCAAAACGAAGTAGCAATGTATCACATACATCTGTCAAATCACATTGAACATTAACATTGAACTTGAAACTATAGGCCGAATAGATGCCGCTAATTAAATCATAGCGTGGTTATCATGAATGTTTTATTTATCATGCAAATCTAGTATGGAGTCTATAAAGGTTTTGTTTTTTAGGGTATGAATGTATGATGTAAAACAAATTATATGCATAGAATTAGACCATTATACTTATGTACTTACTGAAATATTACTGGCAAAGCTGATAAATTTCTAAAAAAAATTTGTCAGCTAAAAAAGTTTCAAATGGGTGGCAGAAAAATATAGACAATTCAAAGGAACTAAATTTAAGTTTATTAGAATATAGATTTTTTCAATTCCAATGTCAATATTTTTTTATGAATTATACCCATTCTTTTAGCATGTTAGCCAACTTTTAGTATTTCGCGATGTACTTATTTAGATTGTGTAGCGTGGGTTTTTTTGTTGTTTTGTCGATTTCCCTTAAAGGGGAAGTTTTTTTTGGTAGTTTGTTTCCATTAATGATAAAATTTATTTTTTGGCAGTATGCCTCATGTCCTTTTCCTTATTTCCGTAAAAAGTCCGTTTGAAAATTCGCGGCATCGACTTATAAAAAAAAAAAAAAAAAAGAAAGAAAGATTAAGATCGTATTTCTTATGGTCGTCCTTCGCCCACTTCAGGGGCCTTTGCGATGAGCCCTTATCGCAAGGATTTCTATTCAATTGTTTACCTTTCATACTAGACCTCAAAGGTTAGTGTGAAAGCAGGCCTTAAGCAGTCCTGTTTAAGGCCTGCTTTTGAACTGAAATGGTATTTTTTTTTGTCCGTAATGTCGTAGGTTGTTTGACCGTGTTTTCGGGAAGTCCGATCCGATTGAAGTCGCTTTCGGCGGCGCGATGTCAGTCCAGTCCACGCTCATCGATGAGTGATCATGTGTAGGAAGTCGAAATGCGTCGTGATGGCGCGAGACTTGGAACGCACCGGGGATGGATGAATTGCGATTATCAGCTGTGAATCATATGATACAAAAAATTTCGGTTGGAAAGAATTTGATTTTATATCGCTGTTAAAGTTATTGAATTCGTAATTGTTCCTGATTTAAATAATATCTTGCAGCTATTCATTGTAATTTTCGTCGGCACAATAGAATTTCGCCCAGAGGGTTTTGGCTAATAAAAGCCGCCGAGAAGAGTTCTAATTCGTGTCGTGATATCCGATCGAAGGAGGAATACTGATTGACCGGATTTTAAACCATATAAAATATATTGTTAACAAGGAGCCGCAGGTGAAGAGTGGCGTACGTATCCAGCCACGAGTTCAACCACTGCTCTGTCGCCCATTCAACTCCAGTTAAGCGGAAAAAGTTGAAATAAACCGGACTTTGGTTTCTCACCCACGGCTCCGAGGCATAATTAATAGAAAGCAGCCATCGAAGCGTTTCTCTACTAAACAGACTCGCTGCGAGATATTCTAATAGGTACCAGTTAACTCTCAAATCTTTTTAACCCCTAAACTAACCGAAGTAGAAGAATCCAGCTATCCGTACTTAGGCCTCCGAGTACAACCTACGAGCTAGATTTATGTTAGATAATTACCACAATTCTGATATCCTAGGGCAGGCAACCCTTACCCACGTAACGCTCTGCGAGTAGTTTTAAGTTTAACCTTTTAAAATAACCCCTTGGGAAAAAGATTAGATTCATAGCTTCGTTTTTCTTCGTGTCAAATCACCGTGTAAATTTGCAGATCTGCGATTACAACGTTTGATGTTTATTATTGTATAGAATCAACCATATTTCAATAAAACTGTAGTTTGCTGTTGACTGCCCATTAAGTGTTTATTTATTTTCCCTTGAGTTGTCATTAAGGTGAGTCATTCGCATGAGTTTATTTATTACTTACTGTTTCTTAAGCCAAAGGGCAATAAGAGAGGGAAGAAATGACATAACAATTGTTAATCAAAAAAGTGACTAGATTTATAAAATACGGACAATCTATCTTGATAAATCTCGTGACCTTACACAAACCACGAAGAGACAACAAAGGGACAGATAAGTGTAACACTAAATCTAATTTATAAGTAATTTTTCCGACTGCCAGTAACAACATTATAGTCGAGACCTCCATAACCCAATTACGGACGGATTTATGTACAAATTGGGAAACATTCTTACAAAATAAATATTTAATTTTCCCCGATTCGCGTTTAGAAATAGACTTAAAAGCGCTCATTTATTATGAGAAAGAGCTAGTTTAATTTTCTTCGGAACATAGGTGAGTATTAAGTTGCAATTTAATACAGAAGCAAACGTACCAAGTTCCAAATAAACGTGTTTTTTTTTTTATTATTATTTGTTTATTTCCTCGAGAAACAGAGTCTCATTATGGTTAGTAACAATGTGACTTAGAGCTAGGTTAATTCGGACTTTTGTATGCTGAATATAGACGAAATCGTACGTGCACAGCGCTCCTGGCATAATTATATTTTTCACCAAGTTTAGTCACTAAAATTTAGCCTTTGCAGTCCTATAACTTTTTTTAGACTTTATCGATATTCACATAAATTGACTTATTTATGTGTGAACAACTTACAAGTATTTTAATCAGTCAACGCCTGGGCCTAGCGGCCCGAGAAGTCTAAAAACTAGATATTTTTTTTATAGTTTTTAGGTCGTAGTTACTTTTCAATGAAATAGTAGGTAATGTTTATAATAATGAAATATTTTTATATTAATTTCATACACACGAATCACAGAAAAGTATTTCCAAAATTGTTCATGGATTTGCTGTGATTTCAAAGTATTGTAATTACTAATTCAAACAGAGGAATATATTTTTATAAAATTAAATAAATTCAATAATCTATTGGATTCATTTTCAATGCCCTTTCAAGTCGTGTAGAGCACGAGATCTGTGAATTTTTTCTATTATGTTCAAACGAATAGACTCAAATTGCCCTCAACTTTATTCACGTCTGTGCAACATTAAACTTGTGAGAAGTAACAATGTTTTCCACATTTCTGTCACTGGCAACATAGTTTTCACCTCTCCAGCACGAAAAGGGTGCTTTTGGCGCGTAAAAACTCGCAGCAAAATTGATTTTTGCTGCGAGCGTGAGACAAAGTGCTTTTTTAATTTCTAACACCAACTTTTAAAATAATAAAGAAAAAACAAATAAAGTGACAAGGATGACACTTGTAAAATTGATATGTGAGAAAAGGATAGATAGAGTGCTTTATGGTGTCATACACGGATTAAATAGTAAAAAAATAAAATGCACGGATATACCAAGGAGTTTTAAATAAGGATTGTTAAAAAAGAAGGTTGATAATCTATATATATAAAATTCAAAGTCCTGACTGAGTGAGATATCAACGCACAGCCCAAACCGCTGAACCTAGAGACTTGAAATTTTGCACACAGATACCTTATACAGTGTAGGCATCCACTAAGGAAGGATTTTTGAAAATTTCATCCCTAAGGGGATGAAATAAGGGATGAAAGTTTGTATGAAAGTCCCTCAGTTTTGAAGCTAGGATCTTCAAATTATGTGTTTTGGCTGATGATTGAAAATAAATAAATACATGTCTCAGCGTTTTCAAAATTCTACCCCCGAAGGGGTGAAAAGGGGGATGAAGTTGTGTTTAGAAGATAATCCTTTATTTTGGAAGTAAAAATCGCTAAACTTGTAATTTAGGCTTATGGATGGAATCTAACGCAACGCATATTGTATTGGTATAATTTCAACCCCCATGGTGATGAAATGGGGGTGCAATGGGGTAAATAAACCTAAAAATCGATATGGATGTCGTTATTGGGGTTTTCTGAGTTGACGATTGCGAAAATAACATTTATTTTGAAGTCCAACACGGTGGACATGATTTAACCCCTAAAGGGGTGAAATTCCAATTTTGTATGGAAAAACAATATGAAATAGACAGTACAACTTTAAACTTGGTAGGAGCACGTCTAAAAATTAATATACAAATATTTTGTTATTTTGAAAATCAACTCCGTAGGGTGTAAATGGGTAAGTAAACATAAAAATCGATATGGATGTCGTTCTTGAGGTTTTATGGGATAGTGATTGCGAAAATGACATTTATTTTGAAGTCCAACACGGTGGAGATGATTAAACCCCCAAAAGGGGTGAAATCGGGATTCAAATTTTGTATGGAAAAAGAATATTAAATAGACATTACAACTTTAAAATTCGTAGGAACACATCTAAAAATAGAAAGGCAATTATATATTTTGTTATTTTGAAAATCATCCCTTAGGGGTAAATGGGATAAGTAAACATGAAAATCGATGTGGATGTCGTTTTTGAGGTTTTATGGGATGGTGATTGCGAAAATGACATTAATTTATAGTCCAACAAGGTGGACATGATTTTAACCCCTGCAGGGGTTAAAATGGTGTTCAAATTTTGCATGGAAAAAGAATATGAAATAGACATTACAATTTTAAAATTATTAGAAGCACGTCTAAAAATAAATAGGCAATTACATACCTATTTTGTTATTTTGAAAATCATCCCTTAGGGTAAATGGGGTGGATGTAGTTTTTGAGCTTTTATGGGGACAGGGACGGGGACGAGATACCTACTAATAATATCTCTGGACCAATTCTGAATATTGTAAAAAACTAGCTTCCGCCCGCGACTTCGTCCGCGTGGATATTAGAGAAAATCCTTAGAGAACCTTCAACCAGGATCCGACCAGCCGTTTTTACGCGATTTGGCGGGTCCCCACTCCACCAAGCGAGCAGCCTCGTGCGAGGCCCGCCTCACGCGGCAAACGTCTTGCCTCGCGAGGCAGCGCGCTTGGTGGGGACCCGCCTAATCGCGTAAAAACGGCTGGTCGGATCCTGGTTGAAGGTTCTCTAAGGATTTTCTCTAATATCCACGCGGACAAAGTCGCGGGCGGAAGCTAGTTCGAAATAAAGAGTATGTAGGTAATGAGGTCACAGGTATGAAACAAATATTAAATAAGAAAAAATAATGAAATTTATTAACAAATTAATATGTTTTATGATTATAAATAAATAAATAAGACGGAATATTAATGAATAAGAGAAAAACACAACGCAATGTAATCAAAACGACGGGAATCCACTTTACTGACTCTATGAATAAAATTTTTCAGCATAGGTTTGATTGAATTATTTTTGTGATAAATTACAAAAATGAATGCGTCCAACGATGAAGATAGTTGTCTAACTCCAAAAGAGTTAAGTGAACAAGTTTCTAATGCTGAATTAAGCTTTTTTACCAGGAAAGTCACGTGAAAATTTTCTCGCTGGTCGAGGTGAAAAGTTGTATGTTTTACACGAGACCAAAATGTTGTTCTGCCTCGTGCCTTTAAATCACTCACTGTGCTCAGTAGTCTATATTAGAATCACTCGCTACGCTCGTGATTCAATTCTAGACTACTTCGCTAGTTCGTGATTTAAAGTCGCCACTCGCAGCACAATTTGATTTTGGTCACTTGTACAACAAATAACTATTGCATCGTTTTACGACAAGTGCCAGTGGCTGACATTTCAGATTACTTTACAAAATCAACATTTAAACATTGTAACATACTTAAAAATAAAAGTAACCTTTATTTATTTTTCTTTAAGAAAATAAAAAAGGCGCTTCAAGCTTTTTGTGTTTCTCATAAACTTTTTGTTTTTTTCTATTTAAACGATGATTCAATTTCATAAGCCACTAAACATTTTGTACAATATCATAATAAATTTATGAAAAACCAATCAAACCCATTCAAGCAGAGAAATAAATCGGTTAAAGGGCTAAAAACTTTTATTATTTTGTTTAACCGTAGACAAATTACATCTTCAAAAAATATCAAAGTAAATATAATCTCCCAGTGTCGAAGTTAAATTGCACATCAGCGTGAAGTGGGACACTAATTTAAGTGAAAGTTAAGTGTCGTCTGGAGATCGCGCGAATAACACTCAAATTTCAGAAGGCTTTTAAGCATTCATTGGTTTACATTATGCAACTACTTAGGTGATTACACTATATCTATAGATATTGTAATGGTAAGTAGATATTTTTTTTGTGTTAACTACAAGGTTATTTTTAGTTAATACAAAACCTCTCGTGGGGTTGATCAGATCATCAAACTGAACAACTTTCATTGTGGAACTAACCTCGAAATCACGAAAAAATATCAGCAACAGCATGGACCACCATATAAAATTACAAGCCTACTCCATCGAAATGTATGAAACAGCAGATGAAAGTTGTTCAGTTTGATGATCTGATCAACCCCACGAGAGGTTTTTTATAAACTAAAAATAACTTTGTATAGGTATATTTTCTTACTCGAGTACCTAGTGGATACCTACTATTAATATCCGATCAAACAATCCTAAAGCTTAAATAACCCAGATTAGACTGAAAACTAGAGACTCTTTAGAGACCCTATCCATCTAGAAACTTTCAGTTTTCTCAGATTAAGACATTTAATCTTTGTAAAAGCTTACTGGGCTTAGGTTGACAAGAAACGATTGATCTGGTTAGTAAGACGATCTATATTTATAAATCATCATCTTTTCTAAATCAAAAATTATCTCTCTGTTTTAAATTAAAACATATTGTATTTTTTTTAAAGTTTAAAGTAGTATGCCTGGTACATTTGCACTTCATAATAAAATACAGCGAAAGCAGTATAGATTAGTATTTCGTCATCTATAAAATATATAGTTTTTCTACATTACATTACTTCATAGTGAAATAGCAAACAGGGTAAATTTCGACATACATTAATGCCTTGCATTTTCATAAGTGAGAGAAATAATATTTCCATAATGTTTTTAGGATCAAACAGAAGCCAAATAAATTAATGTAGTAATTTTAATCGTAGCAACATCTCGTAGCAATATTTCGTAGTCTCTCTATTTTGTGGCGCAATCGTAGTTCGTAGGTAGTCGTAAACTTGAAATAAAACAATTTTTAACCGATACTAGCGTGATTTTATTGAAAGTACTATGCCAGCCAAATAAGAATAGTACTGTCAAAGCGACCATTTTTGTTTGCGTATCGCTTCCACTTTAGGGTGTAGGAATGTGAAAGGAATGGGAAAGAAAACGAACAAAGATCAAAATGGCCGTTCGACAGTACTACTTATTCTTATTTGGCGCACATAGTATGTAGTAGTACTTTGGTAATTAGTTGGTTAGGTTTTTTTTAATTACTATAGTACTTTCAATAAAACCGCGCTAGTATCCGTTAAAAAGTGTTTTATTTCATGTCTAGTGAGCGCGTAAGCTTGAGATGTGAATATTCGTAAACTGTTTTCGTATCCAGTGATAATACAAAGCAAAACCGCTAAAATTTATTTACAGTGCTGCTTGCATGACTTGAAAAACGTGATGCAAGTGCGTACTCTTTAGCACTATAGTACTTGTAATTTTGACAGACCATTGTTTTATTATATTTAGGTATTCAGTGATATCGTAAACGTAAATCAACGCACCTGCCCAAGGTAATCACTTAAAGGCTTTCTAAACAAATCAAACTTTCGCCCTTTGACGGTGTTATACTATGCACCGCCTAACCTTTCTTAAATAAAAAAAGCTAAATTTCATTTTCGCATTAATAGCGAGCAAATGGCGCGTGTTGGACTTACATTGGAATTCTCTTGACGTCGCATAAGTAATTGGGTGCGAGGGTTGACGGCCTGAAAATTTGAGAAATGCCAAGGTTAAATCTTAACTTATAACAAAATGTAGGTTACATTCCAACTTACCGTCTCTTATCATAAATCTCCATGAACCACCATAAGCTTCTATCTCCAGATTCCACATACTTTCCAGTTGCGAATACAACACGAAACTTCCTATCCACCAATAAATAAACGCCAATCTGATCTGAAGACAATTAAACCCTTCAATACTCCATATTGTTTTATTATTTTTAAATTCTTCCAATGGAAAGATAAGTTTCGGCAAGCAGAGTAGTCCAATCAATGAGGATATTTGTTGTATGGCGACTTCCGAATAATTCTCCCGTCTATGAAATTTGGCATGTGATGAAGTTAGGTAATACAGATTACAGATGTACAATAATCCAATAAATTTTGTTACGAGAAGTTAGGGATTTTTACCTAAACATGAAAATCGCTTATACCTCTCTGTGAATATTTCCTCGGGCTGAAATACTTTCTGTATACGTACTTATGTATTAGTTAGAATAAGCATGTAAAGAAATCCAATATTTTTTCGATTTCAGAGATACCCCAAATTTAAATTTTAATATTTTTCAATATATCTTCTGTTGAAAAAAATATTTGCTAATTATTATGTTTTAATATGTTTTTATACCTTTAATATACAGCTTTGTTCAGTAAGCCACTAAATTTTCTTCTTTTATCATATTTTTTTATTTTTTGTTCTAAAGAGGTAATGTGAAAAAATAGTCGGTCCATTTTTATACGTTTATGTATAAATATGATTAAAGAAGAAAATTTATTGGCTTACTGAACAAAGCTTTATATTAAAGGTATAAAAACATATTAAAAAATAATAATCAGCAAATAAATTTTTCAACAGAAGATATATTGAAAAATATTAAAATTTAAATTTGGGGTATCTCTGAAATCGAAAAAATATTGGATTTGTTTACATACTTATTCTAACTAATACATAAGTACGTATACAGAAAGTATTTTAGCCCGAGGAAATATTCACAGAGAGATATAAGCGATTTTCATGTTTAGGTAAAAATACCTAACTTCTCGTAACAAAATTTATTGGATTATTGTTCATCTGTAATCTGTATTACCTAACTTCATCGCATGCCAAATTTCACAGACGGGAGAATTATTCGGGTTGCTTAAGCCCCGTTGATTGGACTAGAGGCTGAGTGTAGTAAAGTAATATACCACAGAATAAAATGTACACGGCACTTCATAGATCGCGATACTACCACCATATTACAATAAATAGTAATAACCGAGCAAAGCTCGGTCGCCCAGACATTATTGTTCCTATAGTGAGAAAAGTTCCGAATATTATAAACGTTTTTTGTCTTTTCACATGGTTATTGACCGTTTTATAGGTGCTCAATGGCGCAAGGATCGGTCATGGGATAGGTGACCATTAAATTATCTCGAGCTTCGAGCTCCTCCGTGCTTCAAAGGCACAATTATCTATCTGGCAAAATAACTGAAACATGTAAGTAGTTATACTGGTCCCTAAATATAATAAATACTAATTTGATTTTAGTGCTTTCAAGGCTCTAAAGTAAAAGGTTCGAAAACGTTCCTTATAATTCAACTAAATGGAATTTTATGGGAGAGGTCCAGAAACAAAATGAAGATGGATTCCTATATTTTTAGTACTTTTATAGAAGGCCGGAAGATACCAAAATGAATTAATGTTCAAAAGCTTTCAAACGGTACAGTGATTTTACTTTATAGTTTTCTTACCGACCTAATCTATCTACCACCATTTCATAAACTGAGTTTTAAGGCCTATACTTAAACCGGAGCGGTATCCGCTACCGCCGCCGTGGGTAGCGGTAATACCCGAGCGATATCCCTCGCGCTAATTCGTATGGACTTTTTGGAGCTGTCGCGAAACCGGAACAGCATACCGGATGGGTACGAGAAACTTACCGCTTGTTCGGCGAAACTTTTACTACTCCCCCCGCGGACGCCCCCCACGCCGCCCGCTCGCTGCGCTCGTGACGTGCGCCTGTACCGCTCTACCGCCTCCGGTAGCGGTAAATATCCGCTATGGTTTGAACAGCGCGTTATCCACACATACCCATCGGAATGTCGTTACCGCCACCGGCAAAGGATACCGCTCAGGTTTGAGTAGGCCTCTAAATAGGTAAGTATATAAAAACCGGCTAAGTGCGAGTCGGACTCGCGCACGAAGGGTTCCGTACCAAAAAACGGCAAAAAAAATCACGTTTGTTGTATGGGAGCCCCCCTTAATTATTTATTTTATTCTGTTTTTAGTATTTGTTGTTATAGCGACAACAGAAATACATCATCCGTGAAAATTTCAACTGTCTAGCTATCACGGGTCATGAGATACAACCTGGTGACAGACAGACAGACAGCGGAGGCTTAGTAATAGGGTCTCGTTTTTACCCTTTGGGTACGGAACCCTAAAAACTAGTGGCCGCCAGAGACTTTGTCTGAGTAGACAGGTATTTTGATATCCCTCGGGAACCGTAAATTTTTTCTGTACTCCTGACAACGTGTATGCAAAATTTCGTGATGATCGGTTGAGTAGTTTAGATGTGAAGGCGTAACAGACAATCAAACTTATTTTCGCTTTTACAATAATAGTAAGGATAGTATTAAGAGGCCGTAAAGGCGTACGCTGAAAGAATTTTCATCGTTTTTTTTTTCAAAATTATGAAATCGTTTTTAAATAATAATGAATAAACTATTTCTTATTTTGAAAAACTGTCAAAATAAGAAATAGTTAAGAATATAGAAATAGTCGAGAGTAGTTTGTAGAGAGCTTGTCAAGGTTTTTTTTCATCCAAAATCTAAATTGAGTAATACTGTGTGAAATCGTTGTTTAAATATGTGTATTTGACGACGGCTTACTACTTAATCAAAGTCAAAGGTTTCTATAAGTAGAGAAAGACTTTATTTTGACGACTAAATTACTAACGATGACTAGAGTCTGGTCAACGAAAGTTGAACCGGAAATGGAGGCGCCACTTTCCCTGTTGAATTAACGTTCAGAGGTTAAGTTATTTGAAACTGAACCTTAAAAAAAGGAGCAAAATTAGTTCCATTTCCAACCGAGACTCATCTTTCGTTGACCAAACTCTACTTAACAATAATGATGAACTGCCTAAAGCTATTTTTAATGTCTTTAATACAAATTATTAAATAGTAAAGCTCAAGTTATTAATGAAAATCAAATCTTACTGAGGAGTGAGGTAAGGCAAAGTGTTTAGAATTCAGAATATTAATGTCGAAATTCAAAACATCTTTTAATACAATGACAATAAAAGAAAAAAAAAAACGAGAACAAAATCTCAAAGTTATAAAAAGTATCACAACACTAGAAGTGACTAAGATTAAAACTCAACAAAAAATCTTTTACAAAAACTAGCCATTTCATAAAGTTACTAACCGACCCGTCCAGACTCGCAAGAAACTGTGAAAACGCGCGCTAAGTGGCAAGCTCGTCGTGACGGGTGCATTCTTCAACATCAGCTGCACTCGGCGACACCATATTTTCCGACACTATTTATTTTTCTTGCGGAACCTTAAAAACTGATCGTTTCATTCGTGAAACTTGTGGCATTTTTGTTTGCGCTGGGCTTACTAGAAGTTTTCTTATCTTAAAAAATAATCCTAAGTCTTGTTTAATTAATATACCAAGATGTTTTTTTTTTCCACAACTGTGGCTTTTAGTTTTTGAATTTTGATTATGGCATTGCGTTCGTTTTTGTTTGTGCTATGCCAGCTTGGTAAAAAAATTATGTTCCTCTTTCTATAATAATAACCCTAACTTGTTTATTTAATAGATGTTTTTTCCAAAAGGCTTTCACTTTTTGAAGGTTAATGAAATAAAAAATGGAATATCTTTTTTACTTCCTTTATATTTTTCTCAATGTTTCAAAATTATGTTAAGTTCGGTGGCTCTATTAGTCAATAGGACCACGGTTAAATTATTTTTTCCGTTGTCCCATCAATGGGACGTCCAATGGAGCTACGGGAAGAGATATTTACTTTGTTTACGAAGTAAGTTGGATTTTAAAGTGTTCACACTTTGACGGTAACTTCTAAGTACCTATATTCGATTATATAGAGAACGACACCACGATAAAATGTTCCAACTCTTTGCGACGACTCTACAAAATGTTACCATTTCAATGGTTTTTACTTGAGACCACTGCCAGATGTTCTAGTGGAAATACTTTGAAGAAGCGAGCACTCGATTTGACAAATCTATTGCAGAGAAAATTCAACATTTATGTAATAATGGAAGAGTACAAGAAAATCGAGAATATTACGTCCTTGAAAGCCTGTTTAACATATTTTTCTTTCAGAATTCATAATCTCCTCGTTGCAGAAGTTACGTAATCAACGAAGTCCTACTACAGAATTATATTTAATCAATGCCAGGTCACAGAATACATAATAGTACAAGTAGCCAAGTCTAGTAAAGTACAAGTTATGCCATAAACACTAACATATTACAGCTACATCAACATTATTGGCCAAATATTATGGATGAATGGACGGCGGCGTTTCAAACTATCATTTAATTATGCTGCTGAAGCAGTTATTCAGAATTTCAGAGTACCTACATAATACCTTTTATAGGTGATAAAAAAATTAACAAACCACAAAATCATCAATTTTCGCACTAGGTTATGACCAATAAATATATGTTGTTTTAAATTTCCATGGTTATTGACGTTAATAGAATAAATGTCTGCCAATAACATCTACCCGCACGCAACAATCGACAGTTCTTCCGTGATCATGGCGCATGCAACTGCGCCGAAATATCGGAGTCTCAAAAATAAACAGGTACATGGTGTAAATCCCGACATAGTTTATTCTATTAATAAATATATGCGTTAAACGAGTATATGAAACACACTCTTGTCCGATGTATAATATGGGTAACGTTTACCTATCGACTATGTCAATATACACAAGAAAAAGCTTACGAAAAGATTGCCATGGGTGTGTCTTGCGAAAGCTATAACAAGCATACGCCAATATTTACATTGTAAACATGTATAGGCCCAGCTCATAAAAAGGTTGTATAAAATTGAAAAACAACATCACCTTTTTTTATTAGAATTTAGGGTGACTGACAAATTCATGCAAAAAAAACTATAATAGGATTGACACGAAAGGACATATAAAATCAAAACAGAGTAGGTAGGACTTCTGTACTCAGAGAGCGGAACCAATCATATTGTCTCGGTTTGCGTAGGCTATCGTCAAATAGCTTAAGCCTCGATTACATACGCCGATTTAAGGAACCAATTTAGAGTTGCCACTCGTATAAATAAGTTAAATTTTAACAGTGAATTTGCACAAATGACGGAAGGGTCAACATTTTTTATGATTTTTTATTTTCAATTCTCATCTCCAATCTTAAACAATGTTTACTTTTCCGTTATAGTGTAGATTCGATTTTAAAATCGAACTTATTCTACAATATTTTATTGTCAAGTACGGGTGGCAACCCGAAATTGGTTCCTAGCTAGGAAGCTAAATTGGCGTATGTAATCGAGGCATTAGGCTCTGGAAATGTCGGAAACTCTAATCTATATCCTTAGTAATTAATAAATCAAGAACTTTAATAGAATATGAATTTTAATTTCTTGAAATAGATCAACTATCTAGCATAGATAATATACAATCTATCTACTTCGTATAATATTAATTTATGCGCTTTTTTTGCCAAGAAATGTGGAATTTCAATAAACTGTGGGCGAGAAATATTGCTTTGATATGAACATTTTCTTTTGTGGGTGGACAAATGAAAATGTATTTAAAGCTGATATGAGAATAGCATCATGAATATTTTGTGGCAGAACTACTAATAAAGTTATTATTTGCATAGGGATAAAATTATATAACTCAAAAATATGGTGTTATTAATTTAGTAACAGCATGAACATCTATCGAGATAAAACGCGTGTAAAAGTTCTGGATAGAATTAGCTTTTCTGTTGTAGATGGCACTGTACAAAGGTCATTGGGCATTTTGTTCGGACATTTGACCTACGGCGTACACAAACGAAATAGGGCTAGGTATGTAGATAAATGTATTTGCTACTCAGTGGTATGGGTCGCATTGTTGCAGGACATGTTTCATTTTTTATCATATAATGATAGCATTTCAATCCTACTTCCTACTAATATTATAAATGTGAAAGTTTGTGAGTTTGGATGTTTAGATGTTTGGATGTTTGTTCCTCAATCACGCAAAAAGGAATGAACGGGTTTAGTTGGAATTTGGCACACAGATAGTAGATGGCCTTGATTAAAATATAGAATACTTTTTATCCCGATATTTCCACGGGAACTGGTACCACGCGGATGAAACCGCGGGCGGCCGCTAGTAATAAATAAAGTAAGATAAATACTTAAATAAAGACAATACAAACGTTTATTATGCTTGTACAACACATTTTTACAATGCTGAAAGTAAAAATGTCTGTTATTTTAACAAAAGTTTAATAACGTTAAACATTTACTCACACACATAATGTTAAATAACTTTTTTCTGCCGGTCGGTACATAAAAAGTAAATATATATTTTGAAAAGTGTGATTGAATTCTTCAATTTAAAACTGTTTTGAATTCTGTACGCGAACTTTCATCAAGCAGGTCAAATATGCCCAATGACCATACAATAGTACATTGTTCACCGAGAGGAGAAAGAGATCGGGAATCGCACTTTCTCTCGAGTGATACATAGTGCTTTATACTACACCTACGAGGAAAATAAAAAACTAAATCTTAACTAATTGAAATTTATATTGAAATTGTTGCAGTTAGTGAAGCTTAATGTAACACTTTTTCCATTATCAATCAATCAATTAAGGTTATCAATCAGTATTTTTGCTGTTTCCTTCAACTGCGGCGGAGTTAAAAAAATCTTCATCATCACTATCACTACTTATCATTTTGATAGTTTTATTTTACTTTCTACGAAAACTGAATCCTCAAACAACACACAAATTGAAAATGGCGCCAATGGCGTCTGCAATTTTCACATGTTCTTTTTTCAGATTGTTTATCCTGCCGCCGCAGGGTCTCACTGCCAGCCCGACACCATCCGACACACAGCTAGTGGCCAGGTGTCATTTTGCGAACTTGGAGATAAAAGCTCACTGTAAAAACTTTTTGGCTTTTGATATTTAGGTTACGGGCGCATAGTCTTACCCAAAATAAAAATAAAATGGATTTTCATACACTTTTCTCTCCCGCTCAGATGCGTTTTCTCCCCGCATATTTGTTCGATATGCAATAACGTACTTTTTCACCTCTCCAGCACGAAAAGGGCACTTTTGGCACGTGAAAACTCGCAGCAAAATCGATTTTTGCTGCGAGCGTGAGGCAAAGTGCTTTTTTAATTTCTAACACCAACTTTTGAAATAATTAAGAAAAAAGAAATAGAGTGACAAGGATGAGACTTGTAAAATTGATATGTGAGAAAAGGATAGAAAGACTGCTTTATGTTGTCATACATGAGAATTAAAAAGTATAAAAAATAAAATGCACGGATCTACCAAGGAGTTTTAAATAAGGATTGTTGAAAAAGAAGTTTGATAATTCGAAATAAAGAGTATGGACGAAATGGGGTCGCATGTATGAAATAAATATTAAATAAGAAAAATCAATGAAATTTTTAAACAAGTTAGTATTTTATAAATATAAATAAATCAATAAGATGGGATATTAATAAATTAGAGAAAAACACAACGTAATGTACCTAAATAAAACGACAGGAATATATTTTAATCTATGAATAAAAATTTTCAGCATAGGTTTGATCGAACTAATTTTGTGATATAACAAAAAATGAGTACGCCCAGCGATGAAGATAGTTATCTAACTCCAAAAGAGTTGAGAGAACATGTTTCTAATGCTGAATTGAGATTTTTACCAGGAAAGTCACGTGAATTTTTTCTTGCTGGTCGAGGTGAAAAGTTGTATGTTTAACACGAGACCAAAGTTTTGTTCTGCCTCGTGCCTTTAAATCACTCACTGTGCTCAGTAGTCTATATTAGAATCACTCGCTACGCTCGTGATTCAATTCTAGACTACTTTGCTAGTTCGTGATTTAAAGTCGGCACTCGCAGCACAAATCGACTTTGGTCACTTGTATAACAAATAACTATTTACCGTAAATTTGATAAAGTATCAAGGTACTTTCCGAGCAGGTTAGTATAAAATTACATTACCGAATGTTTTATGCGCGTTTTTTTCTCAATAGCTGTTCGTGCTACGGTTACTGATTATACAATAAGCACGCAAAAACTTTAGATTGTTACAATACTGTGAAAAAAGTATGTGTAAAGGTTCTGGAATGGCGACCGCACACCGGACGACGCTCCGTGGGTAGGCCTCCGACAAGGTGGACCGACGTGAGGGTGAAGGTTGCGGGAAGCCACTGGATGCGGGCAGCGCAAGACCGATCGTCGCTCGTGGAGATCCTTAGGGGAGGTCTATACCCAGCAGTGGGTGTCGTGCGGTTGATATGATGATAATGAAGACAATACTGTGAATTCTCATCATCATCATCATCATGATCAATAAAAATATAATTTAATAACAACAACAAAATGTTTTATGCATTTTAGCTTAATCAATATTTGAGTATTTTCTAGTTAGAACCTAAAACATCTAGACTTGTTGTTATGAATTGGATGTACTAAAATTATTCTTTCTTTAACAATCCATCACAGTCCATTTGGAAATATTGTCTGGAAGAAAATGGATCATTCAGGTGTTTTAGTGGAATGAATCCTATCAGGTAAGTGTTCTTTGAAGAGATTTAAGGCACCCTCGACTTAAGTAGTACTGTTTATTCAAATAAGGATACTCCAGTCTATACACCATTTCTTTAAGTAATATTAAAGCACTATTTCGATTAATTAAACATATTAAAGATACGCTTTCCTTTGCACAGGAATAAATAATCCAGTTTTATTTATTCTTATGTCTTTTGCTAAGAGTTCTTGTATTTAAATTTCCTCTAAAAGTGGGCAAGTGTGTAGAGTGTGTTAGTTGAAGTTACCTTCGGCGGAGACTGTACCTACATGACTAATGTATAGTCATGTATTTGTGTCTGTGGATGGTCTATTACAAACACTATGTGTGTGTAATAGGCCATCCACATACACAGACCTGACCAGAAGATCTAACAGCTACCAACACATTTGATTTTTTTACCATTATTACCGATCAGATTTCCTGAAAGCTACTATTAATGTGTACATTGTGTTTTCTTTCTTATAAAATGTATACCAATATGTGAGCGAAGAGACGAGTGTCAGTGTGCGGACAAACCAAGTCACATTGTTAGCTTATATTTTAATTTTAAGACCTTTGTAATTTCTTAATAAGTAAAAATAAAAAATGTAATGAGCCCTCCACACGGGCCTGTCCCCGTATTACAACCTCTTGAAACTTGCAAGTTTTCTGAAAGGCTATCAGTGCGTCTCTTTTATTTGCTATACAGCGAGAAGGAGATGTAACTGTAGCAATTCATAAACATGGCAAGTTTAAAGAGTTTGTAATACTTACTCCCCTGGCATGCATGATCGTACGGAAAAGCAGGCCCTCCCGCGGCCTTCCAGCTAAATCTCTACGTGTGTAGGGAGAGGCGCGGCCTCCTTAGGGCTGAAGAGACCGCGCATCCCCCTACACACGCTTAGGGAGGGCCTTCAGGAAATATGTTCGGTAATAAAATAAAGTCACTCGTAAGAAAATCAGATGTGTAGGTAGTTGCCGAGATTGCTTAGTACCTACATTAGGTTACAATTTACCCTTTACAACGAATGAATGAAAAATATCTTTATTTAAATAAGCTCACATAACAAGAATTTTTAAATCGTCAAATTTTTTTTACCCTACCACCCATTATGACGTCTTTTAGCTGACAAAGAAATGTGCGCAAAAAACTTGTCAACGTTATCAGATGGAACGATATTTACAAATATGTATATCGTTTCCAGACTTTATAATAACAAAGATTAACAAATAAATAACATTATTTCATTAGCTCATTTCTTAATGAATTTCAAATTAGTTAATCAAATTACATGGTTCAAGATAAATTCAAAGTTTACAATCAACATACAATTCAATATGCGTTAAGATAGGTAGTCAGAAGCAGACCCATTCTCACTGGCAGCACTCGTTCACGAGCATGATGCATGAACCAGCCATCGCTTCGCTCAACCATATTCGAGGGAACGTAAGGACCCGCCTCACACGACACCACCGCAGAAATGATTAAAGAGAGCATGACATACTAAGGCTACCCATGTTAAGACATTGAATTGAAAACTAATATCCAAAAGCTTTTCATAGGCCTTTTACAAAACTACTGTTTAACGGTGTAAATAAAACATACAACTTACACCAAACATCCCTATTTAGTAAAGTCGCTATAAGACACTTGTGTACCTAATACTTAATTATGCTCTATTTTGCATGGCCAACCTCGCAGCCACAATAGGCCTGCTCTTACGGAACTACCCTTTGTTTTCCTTTAATATAACGCTCACTGTGTTGTTGTACCTACTTACCAACGGTAGGCCAAGTTTAGTAGGTAAACAAACTTATTTGTTCAAACTACAAAAGACAGCGACTGTCCTGGCAGTGTGTGATCATGATCAGCTTAATAATAATGCTACGGCTCCACGTGCGTTAACGTTAATGGTGATGTCCAACTATGCTTTAGCTAAGGCGTTAAGTAAATTTAGTACTGTCGTTTGTAAATTAACGCCGCCGATAAGTCTTGGCCACATCTGCGTAACGCCTAGGTGATCGGTGACGTGCCCAAAATATTGTGTCGCGTGCCATCGATGGCATGCGTGCCATTTTTTTGCCATCCCTGGTCTAGAATAACGTTTTAAGTGGAGCCGTAGCATTAAAAACAACAAAATCTATTAAAAACATTAATTTTAGAAATCCCAACACAGCCCTACCCTTTTTTAACGCGTTTTTTTGGTTGATTTCTTGTTTGTTTTTTTTAACTCTATTTTCTCTCAAGACTGCTTTCTTTCTCTTAGGATAAAATTCTTCTTAGCCATTTGCCAGCTATTATTTTCTTCATACTGCTTACGTGTCAACTGTGCGTTACCCAGAGCCGTTTAAGTTAGCGTTGCGGCTTGAAAGTTGAGCCGCATCCGCTTCCGGCCGCCGCCGGTTCGCATACGAAATGTGTCCGCTATGCTTTTCAATGAGGCAGTCTTTTATTTGTATTTTCAGTTCTTTTTTGTAAAGTCTGTGACACTACACTACACTACCAATATTCATTCATCTAGCCAGACTATATTAATATGAGTTCTTTTAGCCTTGTCCAGTCCAGTCCAAGTGACTTTACTTATTTATTTGCTTGTAGGAGGATTTACAGTCAAATATAAACCACCAGTCAAAAATAAATAGTTAACCGCCTCTGTGGTTCGCCCACAGAGGCGGTTAACTATTTATTACCCCTACCGCTACCGCTAGGCGGACCCCTACCGCTAGGCGGACCCCTACCGCTAGGCGGTTAACTAGCGGTAGGGGTCCAGGGTTCAATTCCCAGAGGGGATACAATTTTTACTCGGTTTGGTTGGTGGTAGGGCTTATTTCAAGTCCGCCTGGCTAACTACCACCATCTCTCTCTAACGCCATTATTGTGTTCCGGCAGCTAGAGGTAAGATAGCCAGTTCCTCAGTGATGAGGATTCGGGGTGTAGTGCGCTTCTACCTTCGGCCTTATCGTCCTTTAACATCAGGTGAGATGCTAAGCACTATCCCGTTGCACACAAAAAAAACAATATAATATAACAAAATAGATTTTCAAAGCCATTCACAAATACTCACATAGAGGACTAGCTACTGAACACCACACCTGGAATCCTCAACATGAGGAACTGCCCATCTTACTTCTATCTACTGCAGGAACATAATAATGATAAATTGTTGTATTGGTGTCAGAATTGCGTAAGATGGATAATTCTAATCAGGCGGGCTTGAAAGAAGCTGGACCACCAATGACCACCTACCAAACGAAGTAGGTACAATTGTACAGATAAATATGTAAGTAGGTTAAAATAATGAGGCACCCAGTGGCGAAGGGTTCATACAAGCCAATTCCAGTCGGCTTACCTTTTAGAAATCCCACCCCATCGATTTTCTATTTTATATCATAACAGTTTTGTAAAATACCTACCTTCGCTCTAATCTCACCCCTCGCCACTGGTAGGCAGTAGGTGTACCTACGGGCAGCGACGAAAGCCGCGAAGTTAAAAACATTGGTCAAAACTGTAAATACCACAAAGTGCTAAATTGTTCAGCGGTTTTCATTGCTAACCGTACCTACCTATTATAATGGGAAATGCCTGAAAAAAATCAAATTGGCTGAATATTCCTCCCTGAGTAGGTAACAGAAAAAAGTTTCGACACTTTCAAAACTTTTATTTTTACGGACTTCAAAAACATGAGGAGGTTCTCAATTCGGTTGTTTTTTACCATTGAAAATGGTTATCAGATGCAAATCGCCTGAGACGTATTTTTGGCCATATCTCCGAGGATTTTGGGAGGATCGAAATGAAAATAGTACCAAAAGTTGAGGAGTTTATTGAGACACGTGTGAACGTTTGAATTTTGAAAATCTACTGGTAACTTTTTTTGGAATTTTGCGAAATTCCGAAAATTCCGGGTTTTTTGGGGATATTTGTTTACTAAATTGTAAATATTTCGGAAAAAAATCCGACTTAAGAAAAAAATAAAAAAATGAATGGGTCCTAGGATATTAGTTCAGCTATCAAATGGCGAAATAATTTTGTAAATCGGTTTATAATTGTGACCTAGATGGTCCCTTTAAATTTGGAATTGTGTTTCCGTACATAAAAAGTGATGTGGCTTCTATGATTATTGACCGATCGTCATGGTAATAGTGTTAAAAGATGCAGAAGCAGACGAGAAGTGCATTCGTTGGAATTTTGACAATTGGTTAATATTATTTCGGCTGCGTCGAGGCAGTCAGCGGGCGCTTTTGTGACACGAGGCGGAGCCGAGTGTCACAATCGTAAAAATAAATAGGTACTTAGGTAACTTTAAAAATATAAAAGGACTTTGCATTTGATTTTATTTTTCGTAAATCGTGTTTTGTGTTTATTTTCAATGCTCCGATTCTTGCGGGACTGTAAAATCTATGAATTTTTAATACCATATGTGGTTGTGCCCGGTGGTGGAGGTATGATATTACTTACTCCATTATGCTGTTACTTGTGAAGTCGAAGTGACTTTAATTTTTTTAGATAAAAAAACCAAAAATTCTGAAGCTTTTCTTCATACATTCCCCATTTGTGTCTTTCTACTCTAGCGTGCTCCGAAGAGAGAGATGACGCCACCACCGCCCCGCTCCGCTCATTTATAAATGAATTTAGACTTTGACGTCACTAAAACATAATAGGGTTTTACACAATGTTTAGTTGGCACCAAAGTCAAGGCGAAAGCGTAATTTTTCTTTTGTCTTGCACCCCTTGTCCGGCTGACAGGGGTCGCCGGACAACCCTAAATTAAATTAAAATTCGTCATATATTACCGTTACGTCACTGAACATAATTCTTTCGTAAATCTCCTATTGTTAGAATCTTGTCATACCTACCTACCTACATTTTTAAAAACTTGGCATTTGCATTGTTGGCTTACGTAAGCCTACATAATTTAATTAAAGGTTTTTCCATAAAAAGGTTGTTTGAAGGTAACATAGAAAATTTTACGTTACTTAATCGTTAATTCGGTTAATGATTAACATTTATTTTCTTTCCTTGCTAACTGAAACTTATAGCTTAAGTAAGTACTTAATATTAATTCACTTTTAATCCTTACTTAATACTAGCGGCCGCCCGCGGTTTCACATGCGTGGTTCCCGTTCCCGTGAGAATATCGGAATAAAAAGTATCCTATGTTTTAATCTAGGCTATCTACTATCTGTGTGCCAAATTCCAACCAAATCCGTTCAGTAGTTTTTGCGTGATTGAGGAACAAACATCCAAACATCTAAACATCCAAACATCTAAACATCCAAACATCTAAACATCCAAACTCACAAACTTTTACATTTATAATATTAGTAGGAAGTAGGATTACAGGATTACAAGCGGAAGTCTGTTTGTTTGTTTGTTACGCCTCGACGTCTTGAGTACTGAACCGATCATCATGAAATTTTACATACACGTTGTCAGGGGTACAGAGACGGACATAGGGTAGGTACCTTTCATCCAGAAAAAAAAGTATTGTTCCCGAGGGATAGCAAAAATCTTTTCACGCAGACGAAATCGCGGGCGGCCGCTAAGTTTACTTTAAAAATTGTTTTTCTTCTTGATTGAATGAATGAACGGGAAATGTTTCTTTGGATCATAAAACTGAACAACTTTTACAAAGGGACAAACACTGAAATCACGAAAAATATAGCTGTTCCATACAAAAAATTCACAGATTTTACAGACCCCGCAAGAATCAGAGCATTGAAAATGAACACAAAAATTAACCAAAAACCAAAATTAAATCAAATGCAAAGTCCTATTATATTTTTAAAGTTACCGAGGTACCTAGTACCTATTTCTCTTTACGATTGTGACACTCGGCTCCGCCTCGTGCATGTCACAAAAGCGCCCGCTGACTGCCTCGACGCAGCCGAAATATTATTAACCGATTTTCAAAATTCCAACGAATGCACTTCTCGTCTGCTTCTGCGTCTTTTAACACTATTACCATGACGATCGGTCAATAATCGTAGAAGCTACATCACTTTTTATGTACGGAAACAGCCGTTTTTCTACAATTCCAAATCTAAAGGGACCACCTACAGGTCCCAATTATTAACCTATTTTTAAAATTATTTCTCTATTTGGTAGCTTAACTAATACCCTAGGACTCTTTTTTTCATTTTTTCGTAAGTCAGTTTTTTTTCCGAAATATTTACAATTTAGTAAACAAACACCCCCCAAAAAACCCGGAATTTTCAGAATTTTACAAAATTCCAAAAAAAGTTACCAGTAGATTTTCAAAATTCAAACGTTCACATATGTCTTGATAAATTTCTCAACTTTTGGTACTATTTTCATCTCGATCCTTCCAAAATCCTCGGACATATTGTCAAAAATACGTCTCAGGCGATTTGCATCTGATAACCATTTTCAATGGTAAAAATAATAACGAAAATATTAAAATGTATGCAAACAGCTGATATATTTTTTTGCGATTTCAGAGTTGGTTCCAAAGTAAAAGTTGATCAGTTTGATGGTCCGAAGAAACAGTTTTCCCATTTTAGATTCATTAATTAGCATTAGCTAGCACCCTGTTTATATCCGAAAAGCTCTTTGTCACTCAGAATCTCTCAATGCCATGACAATTTTACGTAATCCTTCCTTGATGACCCTCGAAGCCAAAAAAATACAGGCGCTTTTCAAGATTATGAGCCTCAGACAACGAGGCTTAAGCTTTACTATGAAAAATGACTGCGTTTATTTTCTTATTATCATCTTTTAAAATTATGGTTTTACGCAGCGAAAATTTTTCTATGTCTATGGTTTTACGACACGTGTTAACGATTCTAAAAGAAATTGTGCCTTCGTTCTAGTCATTAATCATTGCTTTGTTGAAAAATGCATCTGCGATTTAAATTCTAAATTATTTTATCATATTTTAATAAAGTAATGGATAGGTACCTACGCTGTAAAAAAATTCACAGATTTTACAGTCCCCGCAAGAATCGGAGCATTGAAAATGAACACAAAAATTTACGAAAAACCAAAATCAAATCAAATGCAAAGTCCTATTATATTTTTAAAGTTACCTAGGTAGTACCTATTTATTTTAACGATTGTGCCTAACAAAAGCGCCCGCTGACTGCCTCGACGCAGCCGAAATAATATTAACCAATTTTCGAAATTCGCATCTGCATCTTTTAACTATTACCATGATGATCGGTCAATAATCATAGAAGCTACATCACTTTTTATGTACGGAAACAACCGTTTTTCTACAATTCCAAATCGAAAGGGACCACCTACAGATCACAATTATAAACCGATTTTCAAAATTATTTCGCCATTTGATAGCTATAACTAAAAATATATCACCTCCTATCGGAGCACTCGTCAAGACGATTCAAACGAGCCCAACCTCGATGGGGTTGCATGGTTTTATTACAGAGTCCCAGTGGCCTTCTTCCGGCACCATCATCAGACTTTGGAAACTATTTCCCAATAAAGAACTCGTCAAGACGATTCAAATGAGTCCAAACTCGATGGGGTAACATGGTTTTGTTAAAGAGTTCCTGTGTCCTTCTTCCGGCTCCATCATCAGACCCTGGAAACTATTTCCCAACAAAGAACTTGTCAAGACGATTCAAACGAGCCCAAACTAGATGGAGTTGCATGGTTTTATTATAGAGTTCCTATGGCCTTCCTCCGGCTCCATCATCAGATCCTCGGAAACTATTTCCCAAGAAAGTACTCGTCAAGACGATTCAAACGAGCCCAATCTCGATGGGATAGCGTGGTTTTATTAAAGAGTTCCTGTGTCCTTCTTCCGGCTCCATCATCAGACCCTGGAAACTATTTCATAACAAAGAACTCGTCAAGACAATTCAAACGAGCCCAAATTTGATGGGGTTGCATGGTTCCAATATTGAGTTCCTATGGCATGGCCTTTCAGCTTCATCATCAGACCCTGGACCTCGTCTCTCATTAGAGTACTCGTCAAGACGATTCTAACGAGCCCAAACACGATGGGGTTGTATGGTTTCTTCATAGAGTTCCTGTGGCCTTCTTCCGGTTTCATAATCAGATCAGCTCAATGACACCATAATATTGCATTGCCTTCCAGTTCTGGCCTATGTTCAAAGTTTCAAGTCTCTAGCTCATCGGGAAGTTAGGATAAAATCGTTCGCAAACTTTGTGGAGAAACACACAAACAAACAAACAAACAAACGCGAAAGCAACCTAAAAAAGTGTTAAAAAAAACGTGTTAAAAAAAGACGGGTGTTTTGTAAAACATGTAAACGCAAAAGATGTGTTGATCACGCAATTAAAGAAGAAAATCTATATTTTGGTATGGATTCGAAACGTGATGATGTTGAATCTATTACTATAAAATACAGGTGATAATGACTCCGACACTTCAAGTGATGAAGAATCAGTAGGTAGTCTAATTTTTTTTATTTATTTTTTCATTAAAATTCTCTTTCCACCTCGCTTGTGTGTATTATTTGTATTCATATTTTATTACAATAAACACAAGCAGGGACGGACACCGTTATCTAAAAACATGACCCCCACCCCACCCCCTCCTGCACACTATGGTACAACTTAAATAATTATCGATAACGATATTGTTTACCGTTATCAATAACATTACTTACCAAAAACTTGCCGGTATGCCTGTCTCTGAACACATTTGCTTGCGGGTGTAGCGACACTATCTGAGCGAACGAGCTTTACATGACGAAGATGATGAGGTGAGGTGATGTGATAGTCACGACAAAATATGCAATATTAGCTAGCACGTCTGTTACTAATTAATTACTATAGGTACCTACCTACTTAGTACATTTTTAGGTACCCATACTCGTACGTACCTATTGCTATTAGATAGGAAGCTACTTTCCAATCCAAAAGATTAAAAGAAGTGATCATGGGCGCCGGCAGCAGAATCCAAAGGGGTGCACTTGCACTCCCCTGTCAGGAAAAATACATAGAAAAAAAAAACATTTTTTTTATTAAGTTACCTACTATTTGTTCATCATCTTGTCATTAAACTCAGTATTCTTCTCTATTAAGTAAGTAGGTACGAGTAAGTTGAGTACCTACCTACCTAATAATGAGTTTAGAAGCAGGGGGCTTATTGTCTAATTTCGAAAATCTATCGCAATCGCTTTCATTTGACAGATGGATGTGAGACATTGCTGCATTCCTTTGGAAAGTTTTTATCTGTGCCAAAAAGAAGCATCAATGTATCACATCTTGAAAGCGATTGCGATAGATTTTGAAATTAGACAATAAGTACCCTGGATGCATCTCACTAGCGGATCCGGGGGGGGGGGCTAAGGGGCTCAACCCCCCCCCCCCCCCCCAAAATCATTTGGGTCCGCCCAACAAATCTGTTGATTACCTTGGTAAAGCCTGCCCTCACCTACGTTAAGCCCCTCCCAAACCAAAATCCTGGATCCGCCACTGATGCATCTCCCTGAAAAAGGCGGGGCCCATGTACAGTCAGCAGCACATTAGACTGAGCTGACTGAGACTAGAGCTGTTTTCGTAGTTCGTGCGTACTTAAGATGGTTATTAAACCTGAGCAAAGCTACATAATATTCTTGAATTCATAATGATCTATTTTAAAACAAATGAAAATCCAATCCTCAGTCAATATTTGGATGTTGGTACTTATTGGCCGGAAACGGAAACTACTAGGCTTCAACGCCAAATCCACGAAGACCCTCTTTTGTGAATTTTGTGATTTCAAATAAATTGAATCTTTTATTTCCTCTTTTTCTACCTGCTACGAGTTTCGACTTTATTAATTTCATATTTGTTCGTTTCAAAAAGAATTTTGTGTTTGCCGGAAATAAGGAGAGATTGAAATGTTAATAGAATTCTTTGACCTTTGGGAGTAACGAGGGGAAGAACCTAAACACTGGTGTCGATTCGGGTAGCAACGACTTAACTAAATTGACAGTACTAAACTAAATTTAGTATCCCATCCTTTTCTTTCTGTATCGAAAATAAAAGAACAGAATACTAAAATTAAGTTTAGTCCTGTCAATCATGGGCGTAGCCACGGTGGGGCAGGGTGGGGCACTTGCCCCATCCTGGCTCTGACCTGTGAGGTACCTACCGAATCTTACCTAAGTAAGAAAATGTAAAAATTAATGAGACTTAATGAGATAGGCCCGTAGCAATACAAAATATGCATTGAAAATGCATAGAAAAATATTACCAGGGTAAGACCGCGGGTATACATACATACATACATACACTCACGCCTGTTTCCCATGGGGGTAGGCAGAGACTATGGATCGCCACCTGCTACGATCCTTGCACACTTCTTTCGCTTCATTCATATCCATCAATCTTTTCATACATGCCCTGCGGTTTTTGTCACTGCGTACACCAGCCTTTTTTATAATAACCTCTATTTGGTCCGCGTAGGTTTTTCTGGGACGCCCTCGTGCAATCGTTCCTTCCACATTCGCACAGTATATCTCTTTCGTGATTCGCCTTTCATTCATCCTCTCTAAGTGACCAAACCACTGGAGCATTCCTTTCTCAATTCTTGTCACTATATCATCTTTCAGACCACACCTTTTGCGAATCACCTCATTGCTCACTCTATCACTCAGTTTTACTCCACATATTTTCCTCAACGATCGCATCTCTACCGCATTTATTCTGCTTTCATTCTTCTTCTGCCATACCCAAGATTCACTTCCATACATCAGTGTCGGTACCAGCACTCCGTTATGAATAGCCATTCGCGCCTTTGCAGAAACGGTTTGGCTACTCATAACCGAGTGTATAGCACCACTCACCGAATTTCCTTTCTTCACTCGTCTTTCTATGTCTTCCTCACTCTTTCCGTCCCTTGTGAACAAACTCCCCAAGTATACAAACTCACGGACTTGTTCCACTTTTTCGCCACCTAACATTACCGTACAGTCAGTCATTTCTTCATCTCTCTCAAACACCATCACTTTAGTCTTAGTTACATTCACTTTCATCCCTTTTCTCACATTATTTTAGACTGCTGCCCCGTGCTAACATGTCATGATAAAGTACCTACCTGGATTTGTAAGTATGGCACAGTAAACAGAGTTAGGTTCCTACGAAACTGTAGTTTACAAACTTCGCACGCAGGTAAAATGTAATGTACCTATAGGATTTACACTTACCTATTTAGTTAATTTAGTAAAGTCCGTACCTACCTAGCTAGGTTGGGCTGGGCTGGGTGGGCCAGCCATGCCCTCCCTAGAACAGTCTGGTGCCCACCCCAGAATTTTTCTGCTGCCCTTCAAAACTCCAATGCCTAGCAAGCACCCCCACCCCTGAGCTTTTTACACTGGAACTGGAGGTCAGCCTTTCTATTGTCTAATTTCAAAATCTATCGCAATCGCTTTCAGAATGTAACACATTGATGCTTCTCTTTGGCACAAATAAAAACTTAGTAAAGAAATGCAACAATGTCTCACATCCATCTGTCAAATGAAAGCGATTGCGATAGATTTTTAAATTAGACAATGGGGAGGCGAAGGCAAAGTGAATTACAGATGGCGCTTCATTCTTTGGAACAATTGTCAGTTTGAGCTTATATTGTCTTGACTGTGTATTACGTGATTTTACTTTCTTAGATTGTATTTTTTTCGGTTTTGTGGACAAACAATGTATTATATGCTAACTTTAGCTCATATAAAAGAAGAATTACGGAAAAGAAAAGCCAAAACAACAGGCAAGAAAGTTTATAGCAACTTACAAAAAATTGCTAACAAGCATTACATTTCTTTAAATTTCGTGTAAGATTTACAAGTAATCTTTTTATTTCAGATTAGAAGCATATGATTTAAATTTTAACAAAGCAACTGAGTGTGAATTTCCGTGTTTATAGTTGCCTGATGATGCCTTCTGTGCAATAGTAATTTCAGGTTTCTGTACTGGAATTTCTGTACCATCCAAAATTACACGAACCGTTTTATCATATTTATTTTATTATTCTAAGTTTCTTGAATGACTCTGGCATATAAAATTCTATTAATTCTCTGTTTGGCCCCAATATTGGGCTTATTCCATATTTGATATACCTACCTATCAAATTCATCCAAGTTATAAATATGCTAGAAACTGCGGTTGAAATATTAAAGAACAAAGCTGTTATAATTCAAATGTTGTTTTATTTTGGCGAAGCTTCATCAAATTCATGAAACATTCCTTTTGATTTATAATGTTTCTCAGGCTCAGCAAAGGAGAAAATCGAGGGAAAAGCATCTTTTTTTTGATATTTTTTTGCCCAATATTTTTTTGTTACTGGGAAATCGATGAACTCCAATAATTTACAAGTTACATGCATAACAATGCGGAATTTTCTCAGTATAAAATTAAAAAGTGCAATACTCCAAGAGATTCCCATATGTTTTGACACTTTCTTTGAGGCGGCCCGGTACCAAGACCAGACGCCACCTATCGGGATAAAATTGCGCTTTTCCTCCCCATTATCTCTAAATATGCCTATCTATGCACGAAACATCTATCTACCGATAAAAGTACCTACCTACCAAAAAAATTACAAATGGGAAATTTCATTTCGCTTTTGAGCGGTAGATGGCGCTATCGTGTTGGTGTAGAACCATAAACTTAATATTCACTGAAATAGACGAACAGAGTTCACTTGGCTGCGAAACTAAAAGTGAGATGAGCCAGTGTTTGTAAATATGTAAACGTGTGCGTGAATTTAGAGATGCACTGAAGTCCATTTTAGGTTGTCGATAACCATAATGTATTATTGCCCTAATAAATAAAACACAAACAAAATTTTGAACAATTTTATTTAAATAATTTCTTAAGGTCTCCTTTGAGGCTACCTGCTTATTTATTTATGACATTTATCCATTTTAATTTAATCACTGGATTTACAGAAAACCTGGAAATAATTGTTAAATTAGTACATAAGTTGGTATAATTTACCATTTGAAAACTGTCGGTTACAAGCAGCTTTAAATAAAACTATCAGTGTTCACAAAGACAAACAAAGTTATATTGGAAATCATCGACATGAGTATCGATATCGATAATTTTTTATCAATATCTACGCTTTATTTTCTCAAGTTCACGGACATAATATCTTTTTATCTAACACATAATGTTTAGAAATCAGCCTTTATTTAGGAAATAGGCGTTTAATAGCATCATATTAGTATATAATTTAGTGTGTTTGGGAATATATTCAACTAAAATATGAATTATGAAAATGGTAATAGTACAATCATATTTACCTGTGAAATGAGTGTTTATTTGGGTTATTGTCGTAAGTAACATTACAATCCAGTACAGAACACGACACCATTATTGATTTATATAGCTTTGAGAGCCAAACCGACCCGATCGCGATCAAAATTACAAAATAATCTTGTTGACGCTTTTCACCAAGGTGATAAACGATGATATATGAAGTCAAACCCGGTTTAGCTGTCAGTTTGTTTTTACTCTTTTTCGCACATCGCATAAGCCGTAAGAATCGGTTTCTCACTCGCACCTTTGTCCGTCTACTTGAGCATAGCGAAAAATTTTCTAAGTCTATGTGTAGAACATAAAGTTAATATTACCTAACTTTATGGTGTAGAAAGAGGCGGCGCACAGTGGTCCGAATGACTGTTTTAGACGCTTAAAATACCCCAATACTTACTCACTTCAACGAATCCTTAATTGACTTATTAGTACTTACGAAGGAGTAATGAGGGAATACGAAAATGAATTTCCTAATCACCTACCCCCATATTACAATGAGTAAACACCCATCGAAGTCAGTGTATATGATAGGTGTTAAATTAAATAATTACATTTATGTATATCACGTTCCTGGATTATAATTATTTTCTTATTAGAGAAGTTTGTAAATATTATGAAAAAAATAGGAGTCAATTGCCAAGGAATTACTATTTTATGCTATATTACACACGTGATAATATTTGTTAATTAAGTCATAAAAAAATATTGAAATTGCCTTATTTTTAGTAGCTGGTTTTTTAAAGTACGAGAAATTGATTAGACAATCTAAACATGAGTATCCCATTATTAGGTTACTATTTCTACCTTATTTAAAAGCTATAGCTGTCAGCTTTTCAATTTTGAACTTCGTTGGTTTCATAAGTATTTTAAGTATTAAGTTGAGCTAGATATATTTTTTATTTTTCTTTTTTGAATAAGACCATTACAAATAAATTATTTCCAAGTTTCCTATGTTTTTTTTTATTTCCTTAAACTTCCTTCCGTAAAGAGTAAATAGTCTAATATTACATCTCACTTATCTTGAATACTCATTAGTAGCAGTAACCATGCTTATTAACTCGTTATAATTCGTTATAATGACTAATGGAGATTATGATTCAAAATAATTTCGCGCGTCTAAAACAGTCATTCGCGCCACTGTGCGGCGCGTGGGATCAAAATTATCATAGTTTTATTAGACATAATGTTAGTAAATCTATACATATAAAACTCTAAATTGATTGATTCATTCATTGTTGGGATAAGCGTGGAGCCCTAACGGCTGAAGGTTTCATGATGTACGTGAGCACTAAGAAAGGATTTTAGAAAATTCCCGTTATACAGGGTGCTACAGGCTGTTCCAGTTTGTATGAAGGTAGAGACACCATTTTTGGAGGGTAGATACCTTTCATGATGTAGGTGAGCACTAAGAAAGGATTTTAGAAAATTCCCGTTATACAGGGTGCTACAGGCTGTTCCGTTCAGTTTGTATGAAGGTAGAGACACCATTTTTGGAGGGTAAATAGTAAGTATGCCTTTCACAATGCAGGTAAGCATAAGCACTAAGAAGAGTTTTATGAAATTTCCGTTATACAGAGTGCTCCAGGATGTTGCAGTTTGTATGGGAATTTGTATAAGGCTGAAGGTAGAAACACCGTTTTTGGAGGGTAGATACCTTTCATGATGTAGATGAGCACTAAGAAAGGATTTTAGAAAATTCCTGTTATACAGGCGGTGCTACAAGGTGTACCAGTTTGTATAAAGGTAGAGACACCATTTTTGGTGGATGAGAATTTATATAGGGCTGAAGGTAGAAACACCATTTTTGGAGGGTAGATTCCTTTTATAATGTATGTGAGCACTACGAAAAGGGTTTTGAAAAATTCACGTTAAACGGGGTGCTACAAGGTGTTGCAGTTTGTATGAAAGTAGAGACACCATTTTTGGAGTGGGTGAGGTTTTTCACCACCTTTTATGGTGTAGGTGAGCACTAAGAAAGGGTTTTGGAAAATTCCCGTTATACAGGGTGCTACAGAGTGTTCCACAGTTTGTACATGTATTTTTATGAGATTTAAATGTGTGAATTGAGGTCTACAGATAAATACCTAGGTATATTGGCAATCCATGACTTTCAAAATAAATGCAAAACTATCTTAATCACGCGAACGAAGTCGCGGGCAAAAGCTAGTGTTAAACAAGGCTTTAATTATATACATTAAAATTAGTTTTAAAAAGTACAATAAAAATAATTATCATTTTTGTATAGTCTAACGCCATCTAGCATAAACTTTTGAAATAGTTGCTTGGCTAGCTAGCATGCTATGCGGCAAGCAGAAGGCCGAGTAAAATGTACACAGAACTTTATAGATGGCGTTACCCTAACTGATTAGCACAGAATATATTTAATTTTTGGAAAATAAAAAAGAAATTGTAACTATTTACTTTTTACTATAATACGTTTTATATCAATTTATTTTATAGTTTTTTATTTTTATCAATCGTGTGAAGTCACCGTGTGTAATATAATCTGTGTTGCAATGTAGAGGAAGAGAGGTCTATGAATTTTATCGAGAAAAAAAGCATGATCTGCTGCTCTATGGTTTATTTGTGTCGAACAGAAATACGACGAGTGGTTCGCCGGTGAACAAATTAATTTCAATTATAATGTGTAAACCCATTGTGGAGGCTGTGTCTACTCGCTTATTATAGAGTTTAGCTAAAACATTGTTATTCAATCGTTAGAAGGTCTCCATCAAGTGCCGTGTTACAAAATAATGATTTGGGATGAAACGTTAGTGACGTCTCGCATTTCAACCTTGGATATTATGGTTACAAGAAAAAGTGTATTTTGAAAATATATCCAGTGTTTTCTGCTTGAAAACGTCTGTGAGATATAAGTTGACTGTGTGGTGATATTGTTCAACGTTTTAGTGTCAGTAAATCGGTGTTATGTCGGGTGGAAGAAGCATCGACAAGGAACGAAAGTCGCCGAGAGAGAGCGGCGAGGATTCCGAGGATGAAAGCGAAATCCTGGAGGAGAGTCCTTGTGGCCGCTGGCTCAAGCGTCGGGAAGAGGTGAGTCAATAATCCTATAGTTTATTACTCAAGAACATGAGGAAAATTAACGTGACAAAAAAACGAAACCAGACAAAGATAGTCATCAGCTGATTCACAAGGTTAGCTGATATTAAAAACAAATAAGACGCAATTTAAGCTTGTATCATGTTTGTTCTACTAAGAAAAAATGTGTATGTCATACAATATCAAGATTTAATTACTCGGAGGTGGTTTTGAAAATATTTTGCTTTGGTACCTTTACTTACTAAAAACTAATTTTGTAATTGACTTTATAAATGAAGTGATTGTGGTCATCTTTTAAAACTTTCTTTCATTTAAAGTAAAAATCCTAAAGGTCTTCAAATGCCTGCCTTCTGCCTTATAATCTGATACCTTTTGCTTTTACCGCAGCGATTGCAAACATGTTTCGGTTCGTTTTCCTTTTTTCTATAAACTTTATACTTTTCACTACACACCCTAATAAAATGTAAGTTTTTAATACTTACCTGGGTCGGAGAGTCAGGTTCGCTGAAATAAAAATACAGTTTTTTACTGTTTTTGTTGTTTTCTACCTGTAAGGTGTAAATTTTTCTATGCATCATCAATTTTATAGAAACTATTACGGTAAACTGTTACTATAAGGTAGTGCATGCATACTAGGAAACACACAATGTTTCTTTTAAAATACTTTCATTTTTAAACTTGAAATGGAGTTCAGATTGAAACGAAGTAAGTGTTGGAAGTTCTTCTCATTTTCTGATTTAAATCCTACTTTCATTTCGATAAAAACTTACACTAACTAAAGTAACAAAAAGTTGTAACTGTTACTTTAACTTTATAAATTTGCCACCACAAGTTTTGTTGAAAGCTAAACATCGACCCATATTGTGTGTTGTGTTGAATAACATAGAAATAGTTAAAAAGTCTGTAACGGGTGGTAGGAAAATATAGACGATTCAAAAGTACTTAATTATTAAGTTTATTTGAATAAAGCTTATTTGACTTTGACTTTGTTACAATCATTGTCCATGTTTGGGAATCATTGTGTAGAACAGGGGCCGTACCGGCTAACTTTTCGAAATTCGATATCGATGTTTGTGGAACTCTTTTTGGTTCACCGTTTTTAGGCGGAACCCTAGCTCAAGTAAGAAGTAAACTAACTGAAACAGTGTTTTCTTTATATGAAATCAAACCTTACTGCGGCTTGGTGTTTGCATCTTGTAAGTATAGTTTGACTTTAAAAGAAGGACATTTTAAGATAAAATATTTGTTTAGTTAGAACAAAAATACATTATTTACTTAACTCTTGAATTCGCGGAAACCCAGGGTTCCGTGGAACACCATACAGAAACCGCTGGTGTAAAAGTGTCAAATATGCTTGGGGAACGTACCCATACTACGTGACCCGTTAAGGGGGGATGGGGGGGTCTTTAAAATACCACGCTTGGTCACAGGGGCGGGGGTGGGGGTTCTAGGTTTTGTCACATAGTCAATACCCTCTGCGGAAATCTGGTTCTTTCTTTTTCGAGCTTTTTTTCTTCTTGATAAATTTTTTTCTCTTGTAATTGTATGTAAAATTATGGCACACACCTTGGCGTTACGTGGCAAGCGCCGTACTAATAAAAAGACATATATATGAGCAGTTTTTTTTATTTCTGTTAAAAATGATTTAAAACCATTATCTATGAATTACTATACGAAAACTAGGGAGGGGGGGGGTCTAAGCATATACTACGGGCGGTCACCAAGGGGGGGGAGAGGGGTCAAAAAGTGTAAAAAATGGGTCACGTAGTATGGGTATGTTCCCTTACATAGATAATCCTACTTATATACTATGTTCCTCAATCACGCAACAAGAACGGATTTGGTTGGAATTTGGCACACAGATAGTAGATAGCCTAGATTAAAACATAGGATACTTTTGATCCCGATATTTTCACGGAAACAGAAATCACGCAGGTGAAACCGCGGGCGGCAGTAAATAGTCTTAATATATAAAATCGTAAACTGAATGACTGAATGACTGACTGACTGACTGACTGATCTATCAACGCACAGCCCAAACCGCTGGACCTAGAGACTTGAAATTTTGCACACAGATACTTTATACAGTGTAGGCATCCACTAAGGAAGGATTTTTGAAAATTCCATCCCTAAGGGGATGAAATAAGGGATGAAAGTTTGTTTGAAAGTCCCTCAGTTTTGAAGCTAGAATCTTCAAACTTTGTGTTTAGGCTAACGATTGGAAATAAATAAATACGGGTCTCAGCGTTTTTCAAAATTCTACCCCCGAAGGGGTCAAAAGGGGGATGAAGTTGTGTATCCTTTATTTTCGAAGTAAAAATTACTAAATTTATAATTTAGGCTTATGGATGAAAATCTAACGCAACGTATATTGTTTTTGTTATTATTTCAACCCCTATGGGCCTATGGGGATGAAATGTGGATGAAAAGGGATAAAAAACCTAAAAATAGATATGGATATCGTTATCGGGGTTTTCTGGGATGACGATTGCAAAAATGTCATTTATTTTGAAGTCCAACACGGTGGAAATGATTTTAGCCCTAAAGGGGTGAAAATGGGGTTCAAATTTTGTATGGAAAAATAATATAAAATAGACATTACAACTTTCAACTTCGTAGGAGCACGTCTAAAACTAAATAGGCAAACATATATTTTGTGATTTTGAAAATCAACCCCTTAGGGGCTTAATAATAAGGGGGTAAACATAAAAATCGATATGGATGTCGTTTTCGAGGTTTTATGGGATGGTGATTGCGAAAATGAGATTTATTTTGAAGTCCAACACGGTGGACATGTTTTAACCCCTAAAAAGGTGAAAATGAAGTTAAATTTTGTATGGAAAAATAATATAAAATAGACTAGCAACTTTAAATTTCGTAGGAGTATATATACAAATAAATAGGCAAACATATATTTTGTAATTTTGAAAATCAACCCCTTAGGGGGTAAATGGGGGTGAGTTAACATAAAAATCGATATGGATATCGTTCGTGAGGTTTTGTGGGATAGTGACTTCAAAATAAAATGAGTTTTATTTTGAAGTTCAACACGGTTGACATGATTTAACCCCTAAAAGGGTGAAAATGGGATTCAAATTTTGAATGAAAAAAGAATATAAAATAAATATTACAACTTTAAAATTCGTAGGAGCATTTCTAAAAATAAATAGGCAAACACATATTTTGTTATTTTGAAAATCATCCCTTAGGGATGGGGTAAGTAAAGATGATAATCGATGTGGATGTCGTTCTTGAGGTTTCTTGATGGTGATTGCGAAAATGACATTTATTTTGAAGTCCTACACGGTGGACATGATTGGACCTGGACATGCACATCCAAGGGACGGGGACAGGGACGGGAGCGGGAGCGGGAGCGGGAACGGGAACGGGAGCGGGAACGGGAAGCCTCGTGCGAGGTCCGCCACACGCGGCAAATGTTTTGCCTCGCGAGGTAGCGCGCTTGGTGGAGATCCGCCTAATCGCGTAAAAATGGCTGGTTGGATCCTGGTTGAAGGTTCCTTAAGGATTTTCTCTAATATCCACGCGGACGAAGTCGCGGGCAGAAGCTAGTGTAATATAAAGTCCATCCATAGTTAAATCTTGGTTGCCCACACTTTGCATTTGCTGTTTAATTATGATAAACATTGCAGAAAAAATTACAACAAATACATCAGAAGGTTTATTAAACTATATTTGATTAAAGTTCAAATAGTGAGATGCATTGCTAAAATAATCAATTACGTTCTGATCTCGTGCGAGTTATATTTTTTTTCTAGTACCTATATTATTTAGTATTGTATAAAAATAGCATTGTAAATGCAAATTCTCAAAGGAGACGGTCCAAAATACATGGACTAAAAACCCAGAATTAATACGAACGAGCTATATACCAATCGATTGCTCAGACCGAGTGAAATAATCCTACCTAAGTCGCGGACCCCAAATCCATGGGGTATCGGAAATATACACTGACAAAGTATGTATGAAATATAGGTAAAGTCATGCATTTAAAATCACTTTTTACTACTTCAGTGAAAATATCTATTAAAATATTTTAGGAAAGTGGTTTTCGTCCATTCAGTGCGCTAAAAAATATGTAATTGCTTCTTTATTTATACTTTGTCAGCGTTTATCTCCGATACCCCATACCTACATATTTTGGGGTTAGCGACTTAAATAAGATCGCTTTGCTCGGTCTAAACAATCGATTGGTATATAGCTCGTTCGTATTGATTGATGTTAAATGCTAGACTTTACCTATATTTCATACATACTTTGTCAGCGTATATCCCCGAAACCCCATGGATTTGGGGTTCGTGACTTAGGTAGTATTATTTCACTCGATCTAAGCAATCGATTGGCATATTGCTCGTTCGTATTGATTGTTGTCAAATGCTGGACTTTACCAATATTACCTACATTTCATACATACTTTGTCAGCGTATATCTCCGACACCCCATGGATTTGGGGTCTGCGACTTAGGTAGGATTATTTCTCTCAATCTAAGCAATCAATTGATATATAGCTCGTTTATAAAAAAATCCAGTACGTATATAATTTATCTTAAGAATAACCGATTGTTTCAAATCAAGTTTTAATATGTTAGGCATAGTTTGTTCATGATAAATGGCTTGAGGATGATACTTTCACTTGGTAAGCTCAAGGCACTCAATCAGACTCAGATGAGACTTGCTATCCTTTTCTCTCCTTGCAATCTCCGTGAATAGGCGTGTGGCCGGCCAATAGGCTTACAAGGCTACGCTAAGTCACTAATTACGCCTAAGCAGTTTCGCTAAGCCCCCGACTTTCCCTGCGACGCGCCGGTCAATGGCCGCACGAGATTCGACTCTTGCGCAACCAAAATGACTGTCGCTTTCTAGGCCTAGGCTTCGTTCGGACCTCCGATGGCAAAGTCTGTTCTATGAGGAAAATAATCATGCAAAACATAGCATATAATAATTTATCTGTGACCATGTTTTGTGTTAGGTAGGTTACCTATCATGGGTAAATCCGTTTTGTTGCCGTGGTGGATCACTCAACGCAGTTAGATTCCGCAATTATGGATGAAATGAAGTTTAGTTCAGAGGCAATAGCTAGTCACTAGTGTGTATCTAACTAATGTTGTTGTGTAACGCGATATTCGAAAATGTTAACTCAAAATAAAAAAGTAAAACGCACAGTGAGTCAGAGTCACACGAAATGCGAAAATAGTGCGGTGAATGTGGTCTCGCTCAGCTCAATAGCATCCGATGCATCTCCGCGATTTAAAATGGCGATGCGCTAAAATTGTTATGCCGACAAGACGATAGCGTGACGTCATCATATTTCGTTAACACTTGTGCAACTCGACAATAGAGAAAGAATACAAAGCAACTCGCTACAAACAATGAGATTCTGAATACGCTAAAAGTTCTTTCAAAATCATTTTCTTGGTATTTAGCCCGCGTTCGGTATTGCATTGCACGAAATAACCTGCGGAATGAATGAAGCTAATGCTGAGTTCATGGAAACTTAGCTCGACTGAGCTCAATGGCAAACGCTGTTAAATAATGCCATTCCTTTGCAAACGTACGGAGAAGCAGTTTTCTTATCACATCTCTATTAATGTCTTTTCATAGAACAATCAACTTTATTCGTAAAATAAACAATCTCCGGCCGACCTTATAACTCCGATCATTCATTAGGCATTCACTAAAAATGCTTTCTCCCAAATGATTTCGTAGGTACGTAGGTATGTCATTTTTTTGTGTCACGAATGAGATGCCGGCAATAAGTGGATTCCATTTCTCGTTCTAGGTATTCCGCGCTGGACTTCGCATTCGATTTGCGAATAACTCGCAAACATGATATTGAATGATTCCATCGAATACCTGTTTATGACCTTGTGGTCAAAATAATCAAAATTAACTTCTTCAAGACAGAATTTTTAATTTCATCACTGTTTTACAATAATATTGTTGAGAAGGTTTGAATCAAAACTGGTTTCCCTAATAAGAAATCAGTAGGTATATTATTGATTTATAACCACTGATAAAAAATCCGCTGATTACAACCACCCACTATAAACTATGAATATCCAAACAATGACAATAATAATGCTAACTTAGTCCTTGGGCCTTCCACATCCCATACTTTTGGTAAAAAGTAACGTCAAGTTAAAAAAACACATTAAGCTCAAAGTGGAACGGCTGACGGCTGTTAACCGATATTCCTAGATTCTATTCCCGTATGACCTCGCGACTGTAAGGTCATCGTTTTCGTCAGCAAATTTTGACCTAGGCGTGTCCAGGGTCGAGTTAATTAGTGTTAAGTGCAACTCTATGCGTAAAATCGCTGAACTATTGTTCAGTGAAACAGAAGATTTCATTTTTACCGCCCTCAATCATTTCTAAGATAAGCTCGAGCGTTCATCGACACTAGATAGAACCCACTCATTGAGTCATTCATCATCATAAATTATTATCTGTCTCTTTTTTACTATCATTTTTTATCCGCAACTGTCTATCGATATGATGCGGCCATTTGTATTGTATTCTAAAGGCGTAGAGTCCAAAATTTCAACTTTCGAATACGTCAGTAATTGTTACCGTTAGCACACTTTCATTGGAAGGTCAGTGACATAGTTATGAAGCTCTATGGGACGTTTTTTTGTTAGTTTTTTGTACGAAAGTGAAAATACTCCACATACACGATGCGGAGCCGCTGGAAGAAAGTTTAATAGTGGTTTCTGCGAAGGCATGGCTGTATACAAGTTTTGCAGCAGTGAAAGCTTTTCCATATATGAATTGAAGATTTTACCACGAAGTGAACATTATCGATAAGTGAGGTTTTAAACAACACATTACGTTAGTCTGATAGTCTCCGGGAATTGTACAAGAATTTTGTAGGAAAGTAATAAAATCCAGCGTATGTCTATGTCCAGCGTAACCCAACCAAACACCTCTGAAATAACTTGCATGATATCGATGCAAAAAGCAATTCTACAATCGAGTACATTGTAAAAACATCTTGATTCCATAAATCTTTTCACTTAGGTACCCATTAACTTAATGAAAGACTCAGATTTTATAACTGATAATACTCGCTTTGTGTTACAACTTTGTGTGAAAAAAGTTAAAGGGAATTATGGATCCATTACAATGTTATGATTTACTTATCAGCTATTAGGCGAGCAAACAGGGATCCCTCACCTCGCCTCGCCATGGAATTAGGACTTGTGTGATTTTCATAGCACCCTCATACGGAAGCCTTACGGCCACATTAATACCCCATTTAGGTTCGGTAATACCGTGCTTATGAATAAATTTGAATGAATAAAGTTGTTTATTTCAACCTGTTTCTTATGCGTTCAATACTTTTGCGTTCAAAGCCTAATCTTGATCTCTGGACGTGGTTTGCTTAAATTATTCAGCTCGGTTAAAATTTAGTATTTTTAATAAGATTTACCAAGTCCCAAATATATCTATAGATAGATTATTACAGACATCCTAATATAAACCAAAGCCACGCATTTTGTTTCTTATAGAAACCACAAAAGATTGCCAAGATCTCAGGACATCAATGTCAAGAAACATAACACGACTTTGTTTATCCAGTAATGAAGGAACTAGTCCAATATTTGTAAGTCTGGAGGGAGACACCGAGCCTGCGACCTGCGTCTAGCTAGATGTCTAGAAATTTCCAATTTGCTTTATGTCAGCCAGGGAACGCAGCGGTGGCCTAGATGCCGATAATGGATGCCAGCTGCCATTTTCTCGTTTGTACACGGTCTCTTTTTATTGGTCGTCCTGCCGATGTCGACCATTACCAGAGCTAAGAGTACTGGATGTTTTTCAAATGAAGTGGAACCGAAAGCTGTTTGATATAAAAAAAATCAAATGATTCGAATCGAATTAAAACATGTTTCAAAGGCTAGAAAGAAGAAGCAGATTCTAAAGTAAAAGTAAATATCGAAGAAGAAATCTCACAGTACGATTTGACTTAAATAAACAAGCAATTAGCACAAATAAGTCTCGCTTTCGTGTTGGTTGGAAACTGATTGTTCCTTGGAAGCAGGGCGTTGGTTTAATCTAGATCAGCTGCATGCATGTACCTATCGGTTTCATTTCATGGCACGCCATTTAATTATGTCGATTAACTCCGCACTTTGTAACACTACTATTTGGTTTTCTCATTACTGTTATAAATGGACTCAAGTTATTATCGCGACATAAGAAAGCAAACTTAACTTTCAAAAGAAATTATATGACTTTTACGTTCACTTTGTAAAGTTTTCAAATTATGATTGCGCACGACGTTGTCTGACTTTGATTACAGTCAAAAAAAGACCTAGCCTGTTACCGATTTGATTTCTACTTCCCACATAAAACGATAATACTTTTCTATTTGATCTTTTCTAAATTCTTCACATCTATAGCGTTTGGGAAAGTAGGTATCGTATGAACTTAGTCTACTTTTAGTACAAGATATCTCGTGAAGGGTCGAGGTAAGTGTTTGAAGTAAAACGTGACCTTTCAAATAATTGGTTAGCTAAACTCACTACTGTCCTACCTGTCCCAGTCCTGTAGGATCATTCACCTGTGCCTTGGAATAGGGAATATGCATCAATTTTTTTTTAATCAAAATCAATAGTATAATGCATGAGAAAATCAACTGTAATATTGAAACTTGTCTCTTGCGTTTTTTTCTCGTAATATAGTTACTTGAAGTTAGCACGCATCAGCTCCCGCCGAAAACGCTCTATACAAAACGGTGACGTCACACATCACGTTTCGGTGTGTTTCGGGCGCGTTTAATATGGAGTTAGCCAATAATCTTCAATTATCTCCCTAAATTTTGCGTTTAAGTAGATATGTGTCATACAAAATATTATGTCTTTTTCGATATTCTATCTGACTGTAAAGTGCATTATATCCGAAAACGAAAAAAAAATATCGTTATTTTCCCCTGATTTCATCGTGTGATAAAACGAAAATAATAATTTTTTTTTATTTTTCTTTCTGTTCCATCATGTTTTTACAAGTGTCCGCAGCGATCAAGCTCAATTTTAGGAAAATCGGTGACTTATGCATATTCCCTATTGAATGCTTCTTCTCGTATGGATATTATAGTTTGTTTTTCCCAATTAAAATGTTTCAACATTGTTATTTTTCCAATGCTATTATTATTTATTATAACGTTTAGAGTTTTTGTTTCTTTAGCTTTTTTAAATAGCAGCAGCGACATAAAAATCTAGCTCCCAATTTTTTTAAATAATGAATCTTCTCTGGCAGTTGATGGATAGATAATGATACAGCAACCTTGTAGGCAGAACTAGAAATTGTACAAATGTTTAACGCATCTGTTTTAGCCGTCCGTGACGGCGAGGCCAGACGGCCGGTAGACGGGAGAAAGGTAGTGACTCAAGCTGGGTGCAATGATCTGAGGTCGATTCCGCGTTACGTGACTGCTTATAAAAAATAATAAAAGTTATGCTACTTGATGGACGTAATAGAAAATAAAAGTTTGTTCGAGAGGTTCAAAAATATCGCTCTTATACTAGAATCCACAATATGAAAAAGGCTTGTTAAAGAATCGCAATAGCACGTAATTTATACAGCCCTCGCAGTCTGCAAACGTAATAGAATGACACAACGTCGCCGTTTCCGAGAAAAGTATTCTTGGTATAGCACATGTGTTTGCTGGGTGCTAATAAGGCTAATAAGGTGGTCACTGGTGGTAGAAGATCTGCGACTGGAATGTGGATTCGCTCCTTGAGGGTACGTAGCGGGTGGCGCAATTGGCGAGCGGCAGCTGGGCGCAAGGCGGCGGCGGCCGCGGTCGGCGGACAGGGAACCCGCCCGCCGGTTCTAGCTAGATAATACTAATATACTTACTTATATACGTTTTCTGTGCTAGATAGATACCCTAGAGTGGCATTGAATGAAACCAATGGCCCGTGACAACATCGAAGCACTCACCGGATCTAAATGCCAGATCGTTGCAAACTACTATAAGTACCTAAGTTTATTAGGTCACAAGTAACAACACAAGAGAACTGCTGCTATATTCACAATTAGCATAACATTAACATATAACATAAAAAAAGTAAAAAAAAAACTATCAAACGTGCAAACTTCCCCCGTCAGTGTCTGTAAATTTTATCTTGGCATCAAATCAGCACTGCAACTTTCCATAAATGATCTAAGAAATCTGGGGTGTTTCGGGATTAACCCTGCTGATTACAAACGGATTCAATTTCTTTTATTTATAGGTCGAAAAAAGCAATCCGATCAAAGTTGCTTGTTGTTAAGGTAATAAAGGTCAGATTTAAAAGCCGTTCGAAGGATGTTTGCAACGGGTGTGTCGTCGACGCGACGGGCCATATTGCAGATCAAGTTGAAGGCGACAATAAATTCGGTCGGCGGCGGCAGTTGCCGCACAAATTGCCGCGTAGGACAAGCAACTTCGCCTTTATGTGCGGGGTCTTGTTCCTCGCAACTCTCCAGTTACGATAGCAATCCAATGTAATCTTCGTATTAAAATCTACTCGACCAGGCATGAAGTTTTCAGGCGAAACAAGTTTGGTGCCGAGATGTGTGAAAATTAAATTGTTGCATGCACATTTCTGCGCTTATTTATTTGTCTTATCAACTCTGCCTATCTACGTAATCGTCTTCATAAATACCGTTGGATCTTTTGACCAGAAATGCTGCTGGTATATGTATACGCTCGAGTGTTATAAGGTGTAATTCCAGTTAATCGCCATAAATTACGAAGTGCTTCTTGTAACGTGTTATTAGGGTCGGGAGTTCCGCAGCAAAATGCCCTAGAACGGCTCATACTTAGGAGCTCGGCTTAGTCTCCACAGATCTCCCGCCGACTCTTGAGTTACATAACTACATTATACAACTGTGTCTGAGGTCTTAAATGGCAATCATTGACATTGGATGTGTTTTATACCGTTCATAAAACAGCAATCATCGGTTACGTCAGCGTCGAATAGTCCAATTTAGTTTTATGTTGCTCCGAAATTATTTATGATTCTGCGAACGAGAGTAGCAAAAGTTTCAGTGTATGTTTTGTAGTGTAGTGATTTATATGGCGTGTGCCGATTTGCAATTAAACGGCTAAATATAGCTATCCCTTGTAAGTTATTGCGATGAGTCAAAGTTCCAGTTGGTATTATCTGAACTGGCGCGCCCACCACTATTGTTCGATTTCGTTCGGATTTGGATTCTTTGCCCGACTGTTATTGGTATTTATCAAAAGAATGCTCAGTTTCTACGAACTATAAATGTATTGCATGACAGTTTAGTAAATTACTATGTTAGTAATTAGAATGTTTTTAGAGAAGCTCGATATTGATAGCTCAGTAGCTTAGCGGTTACGGGTATCATAGTAAAGCAACTATCATTAGATGGATGACCAAAAATGTATTATCTAGAGGTAGTAAGTGTTGTGATGACTGATGCCGTATAGTTTCGTTGATATTCACAAGTGCTTTGAGTTTGAGTTCAATAAGGCCCATCCTTCTATTCCATTCTTATGGAAGGAGTAGGAACATTAAAAAACGGCTCAATGAAATCCTGATTACCAAGTTGTTGTAAATTAATATTAGGTACTTTATAAGTAGTGACATACACAGTTACAAATGTAAGTCGCGGAACGCACCAGTATAATTTATTGGACGTAAAATGCGAGCTCAAGATTTTCTAATTAAGTATACGGAGTGATTTGTAGTAAGTTGCGCTGAAGAGGGTTATTTATATCGCACCCTGCTGCCTGCTGGTCTCATGTAGGCTTTTGACGAGTTTGCGATACTTCGCAGATGGCATGGCGGCTCTTGAAACTTTCCGGACCGATCTCTTTAGCATAACTTGAGGGGCTCCTAAAAGTAATTTGAATTTTAAGATGTTACTTTTAGTTCTTTGCTTATCTTTTGCCTGAAAGATAGAAACGTTAAGTTATTTTCAATCACACACAATCATTACTTGACATAGGTACTCAAATTATCTGTTGTGTAATAAAAAGTAACAAAACAATATCTCGTTTTGATGATTCTGAAAATTCAGATTCAGTCTGAATAAAAAAGTTAAGGGTTATAAAAGCTTCGCATTAATTATGAGTCTTGAGGTGTAGAAAACATTGTGGGTATATTACTGCTTTTTTCTCATCAAAATATTTATGAGTGCCCAAAGGGCACGGCAAGGTCTATTAGTTTGAACAAAATACAGCTTTTATATTTTTGTCTGTGTGATATAGCTGATTGTAGGTACTGACAATTTAATGAAAATGGAATGGTTAATGAATCTTTTCCCTCATCAGTGAGGACAACTACACAGTTTTACACTATATATCTAGGATAAGTATACTATAGTAATAGTATAGCTTGTGATTCACCAGTAGCCCCGACTCACAAGATTGAATCACAGTTCTCATTTTCGATTCGTAACTGTAAAATATTTCTCAGTATTTTGTTATAAATAAGTTCATCTTGCCAAACAATTTCCTCGGTGAGATTTAACCTATAGATAGCTATTATTTTGCACTTTGATTATTTTCAAACGCATTAAAGAACTAGTCGAAATAAACTTAGTAAAGTAGGTATAACTAATGTGTGTATTAAGTATTTTTATATTCTCTGCTTTTGATGTCTCAAAGAGTCATTCCAAATTTGTGAGGACTGAGTCACCGAAACGGAGTAAAGCGACGAAGCTTGGGCTAAGAAAACAAGTACATTTTGACCTTTTGAACGAGCTTGTTGAATTTGCAAATTGCCCTTCAACTTGGATCACTTTATTGTATTTAGTAATTTCGCTATTCTGTTCACGTGTGATAATTAGCATTTTTCGACGGATACCGAGGGCGACGCTAGCACCAGCGGTGAATCATCCGAGTACGGCCGTAGGTGACTCATTCGATTCAACGTCGTGTGGTCCTGATACGCAACTCTTAACTCCTTATAAAGGACGAAGGCTTTGGAATTCAAACAAGCATAAAGTCAACGACGCTGTCTCTTTAGGCTTAATATGTAAAGCATATTGGAATCTAATTCTAGTCTAAAGTCTTCTTCTGCCTTTATTGCCCCTGATCCGATCCCGGAGTTCTACTGGTCGATCCATGGGCATTTTTATTTGTCTGGGTCTATCAATCGGAACATCATAGTTAGTGCGTGCCGTATTTACATCGTGGCGTCCATTATTTTGCGTCCAAAGCCAAACTAGCCAAATGATACACGTTGATGCTACGCGACGGAGATCTGATACACTAAAATTATACAAGTCTGGATGAAGTTTTATATGACTAGTTCCGCTCAAATTCCGCTACAGTGAATGCACGCTTGTCGAATCCATATCGAGGATAAACCCACGTGGACAAAAGCTTAACCTTTTTTGAAAAAGCTGCGTTATAAGATTGCTGAATATTGTTTTTCAATAATTTTATTTACAGAAACCGCTTAAAGAGCAAAGTATTTTTAACATCCATTACACCCATTTAAATTTAGCATTAAATACAGCTTTCAGAACGTACACGATTTGTTGCAAGTCAAATTAAATGCTCCTATCTATCAAATAAACGGAGACCACCCGGTGGGCGGATCCGTCAGTCCGTGTAAATAATAAATCGCTTATTGGCGCTTTGCCAGTCACCGAAAGCGCGTTCGGATATTGAAGGGGTATCAAAGAGTTTTTGCTGCTTTTTGTCTCACGCTCTTGTGCTTTTTTGCTGCGCAGAAGCGTGTCGACGCGCAAAAACATACTGATTAGGCGTTGGTGGCGCACTGGCGCAGGCGCCGTAACGCCAGTCAATGTTGATTCAGTAACTTGATTCTGCCACAAACAGCGTTTTTTTTAAATAAAACCTCTTTCAATAAACATAGGTATCTGGAAGTATATTCCTTGATAATAAAAAATCCAAATCAGTCTATAAACGACGGAGTATGTAGGTACCAGTGGCGAAGGGTCCATACATGCCGATTCCTATCGGCTTCCCTTTTAGAAATCTCACCCTTGCAATCCACCATACAGTTAGGAGAATTTTTAGAGAAGTTATTGGTCCGGGTTACCTTTTCCATAATGCGATTCCTCGCTACTGGTAGGTACACTGATATTTGATAACCTCCTTCTTCTTTTTTTTTTGAAGTCGGTTTAAACACTTAAATTATGGATTTTGATTATTACAAGTAGGTAGTCCAAGTCAGTCTCCAAAGATGCAGTTTGTGGGTGGAATCAATAAAGAGATTCAGGAAGATCCCTCTGATTTGTGTTGGCAATCCAGTATAGACGTCAACATAGATCTGCAAGTAATATGCTTCTTTTGTCTTTAATTTGCCCCAATTGTAAAACCGGATGGACTCATTAATCATTATCGCTGTGTATCGAGAGCCAGAAACAGCGCTTAGAACGAAACCCTTTCTCTCCAACCCCTTTGCATTTCATCTCATTCAATTAAAAAGCAATCTAAACATTGACAACATTCGAGTTATTACGTTAATAGCATGTCAGTTTTGTCTGGCTTTACTATCTAATCACTCACGTCAGGTCAACGTAGGAAAACCGATCTTCTCTATATTGTCACTTACCGTGATATTGTCTTAGGTCCGGGTTGTTATTGTTTTTGTTTTCACAACTGCTACGCTACTTTTATCAGAGAATACATAGTCTGGAGCTAGTTTGATTGTTGTTGGTTCCTTCTGAGTTCCTAACATTGGCTTTTCATTTTCCTTTTGTCTCAACCCATAAAGCCGGCCACATATACGGAACCCCGATTCGGAATTCCGAACGGAATATCGATAATGCATGAAAACTCCGTACGGAAAAATCCCGCATGTGTGTGGTCGGTCCATAGATTTGTATGGATTAGCTGCGTTCAGAATTACGTTTGTACGGAATTCCGAAACGGCATTCAGACAGAATGCCACTAATAAAAACCCTAAGTTAGAATTATTCGCTTCCTACGAAATTCAAATTGACTTTATCGAACCATTAGCTAATGATAATGCTTTGTTTGTTCCTAAGGTAATTAAGGAATTACCTTAAGTAAAACTGGATCTAATAATCTATCTATGTAACATTCCATACACGAGAAGGAAGCTATTTCCATTTGGTTTTCCACAAATCATTTAACGTCAACTGTGTGGTAACTGTGCTTGCACTTGTGAATGACGCCAATGAATTCATACCATTTGATGTATTGTATTGCTCATCAAGTACGTTTTGTTCTAAAGTAAGGTCTTCCGAGACGATGCGTGGCGAATATCAAATGTGGGGGGCACTCACAAAATTGATTCATGCTTGTAGGTACCGTAAATTCTAGTCTTCTATTTTAATAAAGTTTCTATAAGAATAAAAGCTGCTTAGATTTTGTTTTTATGCTCTTTTTAAGTGCAATGTATAGTTAACTAACTTGCTGCAACTGTCTTGTCTAAGTGTCAAGTCTAGCTGTCTCAATAGTCAATTCTTCTGAAGGAGACTAATTTTCATACCTCGTCTCTCAGTCTATTGTATGAAAATTATCGATTCTAATCGTTCGCAGCCGTCCCAGCCGAATCCCGTCACGCGTCGTGTTTACACCGTGTTCCGAGCGGATCACTGATGGTGACAAATGGAACGTTGTCGGGTACGTGATTCTGGTCGCGTCGTCCCTTTTGTACCATAATGAACGCCCGAAGGGTAGGCCCGTTTTTTCTGGTCAGCTAATAGTTTTTGAGGCGTGCGAACTGTTTTATGTTGATTTCAACTAATGACATCAGAAATCGACGATTTTTACGACGTCAATAACTGGTATCGATGATACAATTTATTACCTGTCGAGTATCCAATGGCCAATTTACATTAACTGAACCAATCGAAATTGCCATTAACAAAATGGCTTGTAAACGCTACAACGAATTCTCAATAAAAGATGCAATGTTTGTGCTCCTCGCACAATAATTTGCGCTGCTTTTAAAAGTATTTTAGATAATTAAAAAGGCAAATAAATAATAATTTTAAGTGCCAACTCAATACCCAATCTACTTGACCTCCATTAATAAATTCGTTGTTTTATTAGGAGTAAAGTAATTTATCAACCGGAAAGTAATTTATTGATTGAGCATAAGTATTGCTTTCAAGTTCACGTATCTAATAATTTGGGTGCATCAATCGATTTGTAAGGAACAATGTTGGAGAACCGTTTCGCAATGGCACTGACTGATTTATAGCCACCAAATAAATCCTGGCCACCGCTAATTGAAACGGACGAAACCTATTGTGGCCGAGGGTTTGGTATTGGATTGAAAATTGTCGACCCTCTTAATTTTTCTCTGGAAACATTAAGTATCTTTAGGAAGAACACTTAATCATACCAAGCGTTAACATCATCACGGTCACGAAAGAAGAAATCTCGTTTCATTACTGTCATATTTGTTTAAATTGAACTTGGTATTTTGTATGTTCGTCAATTTTCCACACGATTGGTGCGCAAGCGCAACTCATTGAGGTTTAAACATAAAACAAAACCGTCAGAACTAAAAACAAATGCACCTATTACTTATCCATTGATTGGTTACTAAGCATTTTATGATTACCAACGATACATCCACGTCATTCGAAACCGTAACTAAGCAATTGCTTCTAATTTGCACTCCCTTGGGGATGTACGTCACTGGCGATAAGATAACAACTGCCTCATGTGCGTTATGCAACGCATTGTTTGGAGTGCAGGTTGCAAACAAACATAATGTAGGTACACACGACTGATTGCGATTGATGATGCTCGTTTGATTGAAGCGATGGGGATAGGTTACGACGCTAGAGCATCGTCAATATCGTATTGTATAACATCTCTTCTGTCTCCAATGATCCAATCCAAGCATATAGAACAGATAGACTAAGTACTAATTTACGGTCCATAGATATGTCGTTCGGCTGAGTTGACTCTCTGCTGACTGGGTATTCTGCTTTTATGTCATGTTGCTGAATTGTCTTTCAGCTATCTTGGTATCTTGCTTTAATGTCATCCAACGTGAATGGTCTTTTAGTGAAAATGTCATCTGATAGAGAGGGGATTCTTCGTTTTCATTTTTTCTCGTCTTATTTGTACTTAGTGATTCACTGCTTTTCCGTCAATTTTGATGCATTAAGGCAGTTGTTTAAAGTTTAACATTATAAAGCAGGGCTTAGCGGGGGCTAATTGGCTAATATCAAAATCTATCGCAATCGCTTTCATTTGACAGATGGATTGGACACATTTCTGCATTTATTTGCTAAGTTTTTATTTAAGCCAAAAATACGCATCAATGTGTTACATCTTGAAAGCGATTGCGATAAGATTTTGAAATTAGACAATAGATAGGAGGCAGGTCAGAATACTAAAATCTAAACATTAGGATCGAATTGAATTATTCTGCTTCGTAAAACTGTGCTGGTATCGTTTTATTAGGCTAATATTAGAGAGTTGCGTTCTCGGTAAACGTCTCTTTCGTGACATAAGTTTAACTTTAATATTATCATGATGCTTACGACAAGTTCTGTCATTCTAAAGATGATAGACTACAAATGTCAATCAGCTTTCAAAAAACTTAAACCTGAGTGAATAATAAAATTTCTAATATAAACATATGCAATACTGTTGACACGGTGTACTAAGTAAAGTCATAAAACCAGCCATTGCAAGCCAACGTCATAAAACAAATAAGGCCGTGTCAGTACGGAAATGCATTTTGCGATTGCAAATTATATATGTAAATACAAATTACAGGTGTTCACGCGATTCAGCAAAACGATGACTGACCTTTGAGCCCATGAAACATTCTGCATGTTTATTTACTACTTCAAAAGAAAAGTGCAGATGTGGGATCTTCTCTTTTTGTCGGAGAGAAAACTGTAACCAAATGATACTATCCTGCAGTTCCTGTAGTTGAGAAAAACTTGACAAAAGATCCGTTCCAGTGTGTAAGCTTTTAACTTAATTATTTGTAAAGTTGTAATCATGCGACAAATTAGAGTCAGGTTTCCACATGGCCATTGTGAATTTGTGATGTGATTGTGTCGCCATGGCGGCGGCACGTTGGTGCCATGAATGAAGTTGCGCCCGTATGACTTGACTCTTTTGGCTAATTTTCCCACGGACTGAACAATATCGGAGGAACTCAGGGCTGCCGGCTGAAAGAAATCGTAAAATTTTAACGCTTTGAATCGATGATGTTACTTAAATATTAATTTGAAAACCATAATTCCGTAACTCTTCAATGAAAACCATAAATACTTCAAGGTTGATTTCATAAATTCTTCGGTAGTAAAATAATCGAATGAAACTCCGAGATCTCATTAAACTATGCTAACTGCACAATTTATAAGAAGTTTTCCATTAGTTCTGCTTGAGTTTGTTGTAAACTAAACTAATGAGTGTAAATATAATACAGCCATATGATTATTAGTTAAGACAGAATTATAAAAGCCTGCCTGCTTCTAAATAGATTGTTTGAGAAATAATTTGTTTGAAACGGTTAGAATATAATAGGTACTTAAATAGGTACTTACATACACCGCACTCGGTTGTTTGTGATTAAAATAGAATAATATATTAATTTTATCATTTGTGGTTTTTCTTTGAAACTAACGTTACAAATGATAACTTGATAAATAATGACTTGTCTTCAATTTTTGATGTAATAATGGAATTAATTTTCTTTACTATTATTATTCTCTTCCTAATACAAAGTCTTTGAAGAAGAAACCACTTTTTCAATAGACCTATACTTAGGGTTGTCCCTGCGTAAATCCCTGAAGCAGCAGGGGAAATTATTTTAATGAGCTACCTTTCGTAAAATGAGATTATTTATTAATTAAAAAGTGTCTGTCGCGAGGTATATTAGCCCCGGCTGACCTACACCACCAGATAGACTAAAATGTTGATCCGCTCAGGGTATTAGGGGCGGGCGGTAAGCGGATTACCGGCGTCGTGTAAATCGATCTCCGCTTATTCGTTCCGCGTGGCCGACGCCTTCTGACGTAGGTACGCCTGTGGAAACAATCTGCCAACAAGCTTTTTATTGTAATTGGGTTGGTGGATGATCGTTTTATATTAACAATATTGGAAAACATTGCATTGCATGCATCGCTGTGATTAGAAGAAATGAGCTGCCTTTTTGTGTTTTGGTCCACTATGTAACAAACCAACGAGAAGACTTTTGTCTCCCAGGCCCAGAATCTCTCACTGGACAAAGACCAGAAGGAAACCCTACAATACAAAGACCAGCTACAATAAAAAATGGGGGATGTATATATCGCAATCTCTAAGTATTATAGATAGAATAATGGATCGTAAACTATTATAGCTCTTTAAACCAGTTATGTTGCTCACTCTCTGATTTGACAGATTAGTCCTAATGAGTGACTCATTCATTTCATTATTATTCACTCTTGTTTGTTTCATCGACTGACTGGATTCAACGAATCCGCTCGTTTTATGATGATCATGGTGATCGATCAGTGGTTTTTTTGGGTCTGGTTTTAGAATAGACACATCCTTACTGTTAAATAAATGACATGATGCATTATCCAATACTTCTTATACCAATTAATATGTTATATCATGCGCAATGTCAACGAACTAATTAGTTTTCTGTTCCTATCGGCATAGTAACAACTCGAACCATACATAATAAAATGTGTGTTCTTGAACTCTTGCGGCCTTCAGTCATACATAAAAATACTAATCAGAGTTTAATAACTTCACATAGTAATAGTCGCGGAGCCTGGTGGCCTAGTGACGTGTTGTGTGAACAAGTGTCACGCAACGTCACACAGCTATCACGTCACGTTCCCGTTACGTGAAAAAAGTCAGGTTTATCAACACTCCATTAATTAAACTGCATTGTTCTTGCTCAGAGCAGATTACTTGATTGAAGCATACACTGAGAAAAAAATATTGCTATTGCAACAAAAAAACTTTGATGCTAGGGAGCCGTCAAAGGTAAATAGTTACAAGAGCAACGTCTTTATTGTCATTTTTTAAATTGCCAATGGAACTAAGTTGCCAATATTGATGTTATAGCAATTAAAAATTGTCATACTATCTAAGTGAAATTGATGCAGTCACAATGCTAAAATTGATCCTATCGCAATACTTGCTTTTGCCTTTGTTCTGATGACAAAGGATTTTGCTAAAATGACAAAAGCAAATTGTCCCTAGATCTACTTTTCTTTAGTTGTACTAGCAATTTTCCTTTGTTACTTTATCAACATCACTGTTGCTGCTCCAACAAAGTCACTTTTGTCGAATATATTTTGCTACCCCAGCAAAGTAACATTGCCGGTCTCGATCCCTGCACTTGTTAGTGGTACACCATGGAAAAATTGATACTCCCCGAAGCTTTTGCATATTATTCCAGGGGTATGCGTACCCTGAACGGAGTTCATTGTACATCACATATGTGCATTGCAGCATTTGCACTTACATGGTGCCAGAGAACTCCGGTCAAGATACGCAATATGCATACTCTGTAATAATAAAGGCAGAAGATACGAGGAGTATCAGTTTTTCCATGGTGTACCACTAACAAAGTATAGTGCAGGGATAAAGACAGGCAATGTTACTTTACTGTGATTGCAAAAGGCATAATGACAAAGAAAAATGATTATGAGAAGGTAAAAATGAAAATATATGAATATTCCAATCATAAAACTATTTATTTATGTTTCCACTACAATTATTAAATAAACGAAAAACTAATATTGTGGCCTAAAAGGTATAAATCGCAACAATAGAATTAGGTGGTAAAAGTTTCAAAGTCCTCCATAGCTAGGCAACTTTTAATGCACTATCCAGGTTCTCCGTGGCTAAGCAACTTGTAATGCATTGTTCCAGCCTCCATAGTTGGGCAACTTGTAACGCACTGTTCCAGCCTCCATAGTGGGGCAACTCGTAACGCACTGTTCCAGCCTCGATAGTTGAGCAACTTGTAACGCACTGTTCCAGCCTCCATAGTTGGGCAATTTGTATGTCCTCCATAAGAAGTAGCGAGCGCGGGCCACTCCCTCAGCTTGTGGCTCGAAGGCGGCCACTCGGACGCTCGGTTTGCGCCGAAAATCCTCGTCCGCAGCTTGTGGTCTCTTAGTGGCCACGACTAGTGGCTCAATGTGCGGCAGCTCATAGTTTTTTTTATTATAAAGCACGACCGCAAAACACGCGTCTTACTCTGACCAACAACAAGAACAAACTAACTCGATTAATAAATAAATTGCCAGGTAGACAAAACAGGTTGCGATTGCAACAATGTCATTATTGTAATCTTATATAGGCTATTTTGTGCAGATGACTAATTTGTATTTTGTTAGTTAAAAAGGTTGCTTTACTGACAACACTACCTAAACATAGTAACAACTGTTATTTTGATAGATTATACTTTGCTATAGCATCACATTACAACGTTGATAAATTAACAACGTTCCGTTGCTACCCCGTTTAAGTACACATACTTAGTCATAGGATCAATGTTTCTTTTGCTGAAATGACAAAAATTTGTTCAACAATAAAAAAGTTGTAATTGCCACAATGGCCACATAGCTGCAGCAACAATTCACTTACGTGGGGTGACAATAAAATTCTAACAAAGCGTTTATTGTCGCTTTGTTAGACGTTTTTTTTCTGAGTGTAAGGTGTCATGTCATTACTAAACCATTCATAAAGCGTTGCGTTTGAAGAATACTTTAAAAAATCACAGAAAATATCCTATTTTTTAACTAACCGATTCTTATATTCTATCGTCATCTTTACTATTGAAGATTTTTTTTGCTTGAAGTGAATGATATTTCGCTTGAAAAAGAAGAATTAGAATAGAAATAAAATGTATTGAGAAAAGTTTTTAATGTTAATTGCAAAGTATAAATTCTCAGCGTATGTCCAAGAAGTGTTGCGTCGGACGTGCTCCCGCGCGGCTGTCACGCGCGCCCTACGTGACGTGAACGTGACGGCCGTCGCGGCCTGTTAATGTATTCCGTTGGACACCCATTGTTCTCGTCTACCACCGTTCACTAATTAATTACGATGTCTTCAACTTATACCTAAGCCCAAGCGCCATTATCAACGAATATCATCAACGCATTTAATTATGCTCATCAACTTTGTCTAGGGATACAGGTGTTATTTTCATACAAACGAGGTAACTTTGAAGCCTTGGTTTTCTGCCAGGGATTTACCGTGGTGTGATCTGATGATGGCCATCCAGGGAGTGAATGGAGGAGATGCAGATCGCTATACACACCCAACTGATCTGATCAGCATTCTAAAATAATAATGGGTCACAGTTCTCAGTTTCAGGAATTCCATTCATATTTATGGTTTTTAAACATGCTATTATCGTGTTTTTTTTAACATGTCCTTTAATCTTTTAGAATGCTAGTCAGATCAGTTGGGAGTGTATAGCGATCTGAATCTCCTCCATTCACTCCCCGGATAGCCATCATCAGATCACAGCTCAGTACATTCCCGGCAGGAAACCAAGGCTTCAAAATTACCTAATTAATTTGCTCTATTTTAGGATTGACGAAAGAAAACAATCAAGCAAGATCATAAAATGAAAGGCTGCACCGCGCGTCATGACATGAACTTAATAAATCAGTGAAAAGCAAAGTTGTCGCGTTATCAATGACGTATTTTTACGTAGCCAGCCAGATAAGGTACTTGTCACCTAATGCGACAGCTCGGATTTCCCTCGGGCCAAACAAAGTAAAAACTTGCCCTTGACAAGTTAAGGAAAATCACTGCTGAAACACCCGGCTCAAGTTTGTTCCACTTGGGTTGTCAGTGTGTGCCAAACGCGTTGTGTAAACTTTACTTGGGATTGGAAGGGAATTTGGAAAGTTCCATTTCCGCCCCGCGAGGAATCTGGTTCTGCGGTATCTGATTTATCTTTATTAAGTAAGATATTAGCCCTCAGGGTCACGTGGTCATGATCCTAATGTTGTCTTCTTCCCAAAGTCATCACTCATCACTTTCCTAAGTGGTCACTATACCTATTTTCTTCTTCTTAAGTCGTCATCTTCCCAAGTTGACACCATCTTATGTGTTCTTATGTCGTCACCTTCCTTCGAGTAAGTCGTCACTTCCTGAGAATTCAACGACCGGAAGTTAATTGAAAATATTGAAAGCAATGGCAAATGAATGTGCGTTATATTTTGACGTTTTATAATGTACGAGAAGTGGGAAAGCTTCACACACACTGTATAGCGAGCCTCATGAAATATTATTTAGTATTTAAATAATATTTACGTTAGTTTAGTACCTACCTATAGTAAATGTAGTAGGGTAACAGTCAGCAACGAAGTTCACTGAACACTTTACTACTTTTTCATAGCCATTTTTTGACAGGTATCTGAATCATTATTTAAAAAGTTGCTATGACAAAGTACTAATATACACTTTGGGTTGTGCTGTTGTACTGTACGTTGTGTTTGTGAATGATCATCGTTTTCCTATTGATAATGTCAACACAGTATAAATCAAATATTTTTTCACCGATCGATGCAAAAGGATGTGGCAGTGACAATATTTGCACTATCAGATGGCATTTACATTGATCGTGATTCATGACGGGTCCCACGCTCGGTGCTGACTGCTGGCATATTTGGTTCATTGTTTATTCAATTTTCATCTGTTACCAGATTTGCTATGTAATGCAGTGAAGCCTTTTGACGAGGCTCATCCTTATTTTTCATTCATGATTCCAGATTTGATCCGTTTTTACAGCTCTCCATTTTAATTAAAACACAGCAGTGAAGTTAGCTTTGAATGAATGGTACTAACAATTAATTCTAATTACCAAGTTCCATTAAACTGATAAATGACATTAAAATACTGTTTTTTCCACGACGAAGATAAGATTAGATTTTCCGCGAATCTGAAAAAAGTATTCATGGTATTGCACAAAGAGACTATTGTGGTATTGCAACAACAGATTTCATTTAAAAGAAATTATTTATCTATCAATAATTCGATTGTGTTAAGCACTTTATATTAAATGAAAATGGTTTTAAACATATTAGGTGCCTTTTACTGGATCACCAACACAACTATTTAAATTACTTAGCAACACCATCGAATACACCATGAAATCCACTTTACACCCACCTAATTAGCCAACTAAAGTCAATTAGTTTTCGAGCAAGTGGATGCGTGCGGAGAACGGCAGACAGACACGCGTGAGCTCACATGTACACAACAATTATGTAAATAACACCATACTATTATGTATTCAGTGGCCAGACATTGTTTAACAAATTAACGAACTCGATCGCCTTGCTAATTAGGTGCCTGTTGTCATGTGAAAAATATTAACAAGTATTGTTGAAATGAAAATATAAAATGAAATCAAAATAGTAGTTTATGAAACTGACACATAAAGAGGGGTATTAAAACACGAGTGTGTGTTTAAAAACCGAGCCGCAGGCGAGGTTTTTAATAGTATCACACGAGTGTTTTAATACCTAGTTATGTGCAGTTTCATACACTACTTTATCTACACTCATACATTTGGGATTGAACCTACTCAATAAAAGATCAACGTTAGAAAAGAGAGAGAGAGACTTTGTTTGTATCAGCTAGGTACCTACCTTGTAATAAGTCATTTCCTTAGCTGCATCTAAAATATCGGGCAGACTCCATTTTTTTTTCACAATTTAAAGCACGAATAAAAAAAACCTACAAAACTCAGTAAGTATAACAAAATGTAAAAATTGAAATCAAAACTTTATTTGAAATGCTTTAGAAATGGCGCGCATTCCATTAGAAAAAAAAGAGATGAGTGCATTCCAACAATTTAATCGCACTAAGTCATCGATTACCATAGAGTGCATTTTAATCAATGAAAATATGTGGGAAAATATCGTTGTTTTTTTTTAATGTTACGGCACTGCCTTCTTTTTGGATTTGCCCTGTATCGTAATGAGAAAAAAAGTTATTTTATGATGCAGTTGACTGCATCGTAATGAGTTTATTTTTTAATTTTACCTATCCACGAAAATAAAGTACGTATTTATATTACCTTTTTTGAATTCATATTTGGAACATTACGTTGTGAGTGTAGATAAAAGCATTTTATTCAACTGAGCACATAACTTTCAGGCACGAAACAAATACCGTTATTATTAAGTTTTGGTATTAATATCGAGATTTTGAAGAGAAAACTGAAGGATTTTAATAAAATAAATAGGCCCAGCAAATTCTTGATTTAGATAATTAAGTTTTGGTATCAATAGTCAAGGATAGGATAACAAATAATTATTATACTTAATGCATTGTTATTTTACTGTTTCTGAACAATACATTCATACTCCCATACCAACGTGGAGTTAATAATGATTTGAAATCAATCCTTTCACAATATTCACTTTATAATACTGATATTTTTTAAGAAATGATATGATCTACCATTGTCATCCAAAATGGCTCCTCATTTTCAGCATGCTAAACCCTTCCGATTCAGCCTTCTATTATACTCGTGGTCCTGGTGAACCGCATAGAAATAAAACAAATACGCGTCCATAAGATTTACACGACTGACGTAGTCATTAATATAGTGGACGAGAAACCCTCGACGTTGGTTGGTAACTCTATAGTCAACTGCGGTCGGGCCTCCTATCCGGTAACACAAGCAAGTGCACCTAAGTACCGAAGCTGTAAGAATCAACTCGCAAACTGTACTATCAAGAAATCGTAAAGGCCGTCCACTTTATCGAAAATTTAATTGCAACTAACTGAAATTGTTTCCTCCTTGACTTGACCAAGATCGGAGAACTATATTTGAATTGTATCAAGTTTTCCTCACATTCATCAGGATCTGTCAATCAGTATCAATGATAATTAGGTGAATTTTGATTTGGTACGGCAATCTATTCAAACATCGAAAGATAATACGCTTCTTAAGTAATTAAACTAAAAGGAAGCTTTTTGGTCTTCGTTAAATTTAAACTTTCTATTTGTACATGAAAAAAAAACAACATCTTGAAGTTCATCGATTCGAAGGTTACAAAGAATTTCATTAGAGGAACTTTGATAATAGGATAGCTGAAGAATTCAAGTGAACTGTAAGTTTTTCTCAACAAAGAGGTTCATTGTGTTCAAATCGTTATATTCACACTTTTCAGCGGCGTTGTCACGAGAATATCACGTAAATCTCCCTATTATGTGGATCGACTTTCCGGGACCTTCGAGCCTTTATGTATACATCTGCTTCAAAAGCGCTCAGAATACAGAACTAACCATAACCCACGTACAGTAATAAATAGTATGACGCGCGATGTGTCCAAAACCTCTGCACCTGCCCTCCTTTTTGCTGTAATATTGTTAACTCAGATAGGATTATAATACTTTTTTATTTTTTTCATTTGATTCATAATTCACACTAATTCGACGACTAATAAAACTACAAAATACTAGTTACTAAGACTAATAAACTACTGTTAGTTTAGTATGCCAAGGAGGACTCTTCGAATGAAAAGATTTTCCCCCTGTGGATGGGTGGGACTAACACGAAAGAGATATTATATTTTTTGCAGTGATATTTGATGACAGTAGGTCATAAATCATAATTCATCATTCAAATAATGTATGAGTGCGGTCGTTAAATGGATTTCTCACGGAACGTCAATAAAAACACATGCCTCTTTATTACCGCAATTTAACGTATTTTCTGGTTTGTTACAGGTGAGTGTTGGAGCCGGTGCAGTAATGACTATTAATGACTGTCATCAGTGTCGCAACTTCACCACGAGAACTAAGTTCTGTTCAAACTGGTTTGTATACATCTGAGTAAAAACATTGCAGTCTATTTGACATGATCTTTTCATCTTTCTTGCGCAATCACGATTCCCCATAAATATTAATTTGTACTACCCTGCTGAACATAAAGAAACATAGCAGGGAAATTGTAAAGTACGATTATTTTTCTCCGTTTAATATTGTTCATTAAAGTTGGCAAGCAAGTCGTCGTTATAAATCTTAATATAGAATAAATTTTTACTCTGAATTAATCACATTCGTGTTGAAGCAGTTTCTGCGGCGACGAAACCTCAAGAGTGGTTTGCTCTTTTATAAAGATAGGCCGGGTTCTAATATTCTTTTTAAAACATATGAGTTGGACACAGCAAGATTGGCACCTGTACTATTTTGAAAGTTAAATTATATTATTATTTTGTTTTAAATATGTTTGGTTGGTAACGATATAATGGCTTTGTAAATATCGTTACTTCTGATTTCCGATAAAGCTGATAAGTTCTTTCGTCCATTCTTCTTGTCAGCTAAAAAAGTATCGAATTGGCGGTAGGAAAATATAGACAATTCATTTCTTTTATTTTTCATTTTCATTTTCAAAGTCAAGTTAAAAATACAGGTCATGATTCATTGATGAGTGACCAAGTCCCTAATTAACTAACGTCTTCTGTTCTTCAGATGATAAGGAAATTAATTTTGCTAGATATTGTGCTAACGTAGTAGTCATACAATGAACCCTGGCAGTGTCACAATATGTCTTTATGATGAAGTCGTATGTTCAACAGTTAGTCGTGTGTTCTCCTACGTTTTTGATATTCTTAGATCGTCTATAAATGAAACCATAGTTACCACCTAGGTGTTAACTAATACATGAGGTGCGAAATTCAATGAACAAGCCGCGATGACAGTTTTAGTGGTAAGAACAAAAACAGCTACGGAATCACATCAACACTTCAAACGAATAGAGTGTTCTGCTACAAATTATGATATTTGCAAACGTTGCGATTATTAGTAGTGTCGGCAACTGGTAACCTGAAAAGAATAAACTTATGTATAGATTTAACCAGGTACTACAGTTTAACAATCCATAAAGCTGTGGCACTACAATAGTACAAGTATAAGTAGTTTTTTGTTATCGAGTTAACTTCGGGGCCAACCCTGCGAGCTGCAGTATTCAACTTAGTTTACTCATGCTGGAAAAATACACGACGATTGGAGTCCTCTCATGACATCATCAATAATATTGTATGTATTTACAAAGTACCAATTACCAATGTCGCATTTTTTTATTCTCACTCAAATAACGTTTTGTCACGTTCTTGTGACACGTGTGTGTCTCAATCTTCCTTTTATATCATTTTATTACAACTTTGGTTCATATACCTACCTTAAGTATTCTTATTTCTTTGTTTTATTTAGATCACACTTATTCTTTCTCTAATTTGTGACACCTTTTAGAGATTTAATTATTTTTAATTTAATGTCTTGCGAGATTTTTGTCAGTAGGTAGGTAGGTACCCGTCAAATTCATTTTATTGCATGTACCATAATTAATTTAAGAGGAAATTCCAAAACGCCGTTACGTTTCCCTTAAGTTTAGTTTTATCAAACTAAAAAAGATAATTACATTTTCGCCAATCACACGCTCCACTTGGCGGCAGGTTCGTGATCAAAGGTCCAGGTTTATTAATCGGGTTGTTAGCATAATTCGTTAGTAACGGTCGCGTGCTTGCGTGTATCCTACTATCAACTTTACTCTTATACTTACAACTACAAGTAAACCAGTAAACTCTAAACAGGTATTTGGTATTTTAGTCTCTTTTGATGAAACTTATCTGTCTTACTTTCGAAGATTACACACAAAAGCCTGTCTCAAACGCGGTCGTCTGTGATGGTGATCCACTTAAGACAATTCGAGGGTTAACACAAGCCTCGAAACCCAATATATTTATTACCGCTCTGGACCTGTGCTTACGAATTATTTATTTCCCAACAAAGAAACGCCTTCATTTTATAATAAGGCCCGTATTTATAAACCACTCTCAACTTTGAGAGCTATCTTGAGATCATATCATACCCGAGATGCTGTTCCTATAAGAAGAGCATCTCCAGTATGATCTCAAGATAGCTCTCAACATCGTATAAGCGGTTTATAAATATGGGCCAAGACTTAAGAAAGAAGTACACTTCACTTGGAATCCTCAATGACTTATGAAGACTATCTTACTCTAAACCGGCTTACAACAATGTTTAGCAGCTATTAGCGACATACCCTTCTTCAAAAAATTATATAAGCTATATGTGTCAAGCATTATGCCCAATTTGCCATCACACTAAAATAGGTAGGAACAATCCTATTTCGCTTAGTTACAGTTACAGCTATCCCAGTTAGGTTTTAAATTGCAACTGAAGATGAAAAAGCCGCTTACATAACGTGCTATATCTTGTTTTTTTTTAATACAGCTTACCTACTGTACATTATCGTTGGATTTCAAACTTATTGATTAAAACCTATCTAATTGATTACTTCATCCAATTTATGGTAAAAGCTTGGGCTGGTAACGAAACAGTCCCTTGTGGTTTGTCCTATTCAAGTAAAATATGTATATCTACATCGATCAGCATTATTCACTCTCATACATCCACATGCGGAACAAGGAAATTAACTGATGCAAATGCTCCGTAAAATGGAATGTGTTTCCGATCAAGCAATTAACGACACATTTGTAAATAGATCCGCACTTCCGTTATTAAACGATATCTTTCATCTAACGAAGCCATCCGATTGTTTTGTAAGCTGCATCACACTTGATATTTTTAATATACCCATACTTATTATCATAAAGCATATTATCATCGCAAGCTAAATACTTAACGAACTAAATTCCTACACGGACTGAAAAATGTTACTTATATGCTTCTTCAACTAGATTATATTCTTCTGAAACCTGAAGAGATTGTTTCGTACGTGTAGTGGCGCGATTATACCGCTACCGCGATATTGAAGACTCAGGCAAAGAGTTCCACTCTCTAGCTAGCGGTACGGGTGATAAAATTTGAAGTAAAACGCTTAGTTCTTGTCATTGGAAAATCTACCAAAAAACGATGGCGCTGATTCGTGAGTCTTTGTCCGATGAAGAAGGGAGATGGCGGAATTAGGTTTTGCAATTTCCACTGCACACTCGTCGAAATGTATCCGATAAAAAACGGAGCTTTTGAGCTTATTACTAAATAAAAAGACACCTACCGCACCCTTGATGATAGTATAAAGTGTAACATAATGCCGCATTAGAGCGTTTGTGTAAGTAAATCGAAAATTGGATCAGAGGGATTGGCACGTCCGTAGAAGTCATTCTGTGCCCTCAGGCCAAACCTAGTTCTTTCTGTGCCTAGAATATAAATTCAAATTAGTTAGGTGCGTGTCTAAGCCCCATTTTAATTTGCTTTTGTTCAGAATCATTTTGCTTTATAATTTTGGCGCTTTCTACACTTAGTAATTTTACAAATGTTTTATCATCAAACAAAATATGATTACATAGATTATTTACACTACTTACTTAACTATTATTTTTCCTAAAATTATATTTTTATTAAAAAAGTTGGTTCTATCTAACACAGTAGCGCGTGTTATCAAATTGATGTAACGATCAATCGTAGATTTTATCTATGATAGCTCCATTAATAACTTGTTTTTCGCATACCATACACCGATTGTACCTAAGTTCAACCGAGATAAGCCTTATCTCTTATTACGTGAATTGGTAGAAGCTGTTGACAAGCCGTGTTACCTAGAACACATTTCACCAACTTATGCAAAAGCGGTGTAAAAAATTACATTCGTAGTTTTGTTACTTGGAAAAGAATCTACCTAGCATCAAACCGAGACTTTCCTACACATAAACGTCTCAAAATCGAAAGTTGTGATGTGACAAAAAAAAATATTCGTAATCCGCTAGATACACATTAGAAATTGACTAAAAATAGATTCAAATACTGGTACGAATAAATTTGCGTTCGGTCGTAAATCGGGAAATAAACAGACATTGTGCGGTGAGACGTCATTGGCGCGCCTCCAGTTGAAGAAAAATCATCAAAACAACATGTTGGTTTGATGATTTTTTTCTTCATTGAGACCATGGAGGACCATGGCCCTTTTCTTCTAAATCTACTTCTACTTTTCACTCTGCACTTTTAGCTAATACGAAAGGGTAATAACAATTATCTAGTAGAAATTTTCTACGAAAGAGCAAAGATCTTGAATTCAAATGCGGACACTTTTGTTAATCTACCTGATAGCATCATAAATCATGAATAAGTCAACCCACTCCAATCTTTTTCTGTCTTGTAGGAACTGAAATTGGTACAGAAAAAGACATAACAAGATTACTTTACTGAAAAAATAACTTCATATATTATTAAGCCTGAAAGCAAGCCTTTTTCTCTTATTTTTAGAACTTACAATTTTTCTCATACTCTCCCAGAAGAAATAAACTTAAATCATCTAGAAATATTGGTTTCTGATAAAGATAAATAGAGGAATGCCACAAGCATGTCGAAAATAAAACCGAACTGACATCTGTGCAAAGTGTTCTACGTCCAACATATATCACCGGGTGCGCTAGACCGTTGCAAAACGACACTTCTGATATGCCGAGTCTTGTTGCTCGGCACTCCACAAACTAATCTCGTCCCTCCGCCAGGAATCAGAAACTAGAAATGCAAGAAGAAACTTCACAAAGGATGTTTTAGCTGACTTATTTTTAGCCAATTCCATTCCATCTGCATGCGTTTGATTCGTCGCTTTCTACTAGAATAAATATGCGATCGCAGAGTAAACGGATCATGCACGATATCTAAATAAATATCCTTCAAACTCGTTTAATATCGCAGAAAAGCTATGTAGAGTTTATACATTAGTAAATAGCTAAAGCAATTTCCTCCTCTAACTGCTCTACTACAGTTTTATACAACGTAAATACGTAACGTCTTTGATTTCACGGAAATAAAGGATATAACTTTGGTTGTGACAGGTATGATTTTCTTGAACATTTTATGACAATACTAGTAGTATGACGATGTGTGCCCATTAAAGATGTAGGTCATGACGAACAGACAATAGATACATAATAGAATCAGTCCAAATTAGAATCTAAATTACTGCTTGGAGAATCAATAAAAGGGTCGAAATTGCGGTGACAATGGCACAGTTCATTAGTGCAAAATCCGTAAAGAGTGCTGTTTATCGTAGAGATAGCAAATGGAAAAAGCTAAAGAAAAGCGGATTGCGAAACTCATTTTTCGTTCAAACCACGATAATTCTATGAAGATGATTTGTTTCAAAATGTAAGGTATGGCTGCCAAATGTAAACGTTAAGAGTTACCTAAGCCGCATGACGTAGGACGTGATTTGGCTGCGTACACGACACACTTGGCACCGGCTGTCACCTTGACCCCTGGAAATGTGGCGGGCTGGTGAACCGAGCCCAGCGCTGGCCGCCCCACTGCTCTAATCCACAATCCATATCCTAATCCAATCCAAATTGTCCACTTGTAGTAAATAAAAAAACAATACGCCACCAAGTGTCTCCCAAGGCCCAAGTCATGAAGTATTTCAAATTAAATATTCCATTATTATTTGAAATGTTAGAATTAGATTATGGATGTCTGTTCCTTAATTATTACACCAAGGAAATAATAACATAATTGTCTGTTATTTCGCTAATAACATAGGCACAGAGTTATAAACTATGGTTTGGTAGCAATTTATGCTATGTGTGAAATCGGTAATTAATATTATGATAGGACCTTATGTTTGTTTTTATAGAAAAACCAACAGCGTTACCATAACAGTTGAGAGTTTAACAGCGTTACCATAACATTTTTGACTATCTTTGTAAGTATAAATGATTCTTCATAATCGTACTTAACCATCTTCCAACGTCTAACTCACGATCGGATGAAATTCAGAAATGTCCCCTCGAATAATAATTTCTTTTACCAATAGAATTCTACCTAAAAGTTTCCCATCTTTTGGATAATATTGCCAATAAGACCAGCATTCAAATTGTAACGTCTCGTGTTGCGCCACATGATTGCACGCGCGAATTTAAAATTGCATATCCTCGGTAACGTAACAGCATCCGACGAAATTACTTCCTCGACATTTGAAACATCAAAGGACGGGCGTGTATCGTCCGGCTGTTTCCATTAATTTGCCGACGTGCCAACTTCATTTTACGTTTTGGAAATATAGTGCATACTGTGTGATGGATGAGGTCGCTAGGGATGATTTTTGAACCGAGGACGATTAGAGTTGAAAATGTTATGGCGAAGCGTGGGTGCATGTGCATGTATCGACGCCATCCGGCGCTTGGAGCTGTGCCAGCCGTCGTCGCGAATAGTATAATACGCAGGGACGATAGGTCGACGACACTCAATCTTCGTCTTCAAGTTTCAGCAGTTAAGTTGATTTGTACCAGGTAACAGTAGAGTAGAAGGCTAGTAGGATTGGATATCATTAATAAAAGATCATCTTACGCTTTACATAATGTTATATAAGACGTAATAGTAATCATGAAATCTGTGGCAAAAGTAAACAAACACGTAACCCGTGATAATTTTCATCATACACCGATTTAGACTGCTTCTCACATGCCAACTTTTCAGCACGTACATAATCGGTCATTAATCAGCAATGACGACAAGCCGCGTAATCGCAGTGTACGTCACAACGTAATAATAAACGAGTTAATTCGATACGTTTTCGTGTCTGGCAGTGGGCGTAGGACTGCAAAGCTTAATAGGGATGGCGGTGACGTCGGCGAAGCGCCATTACAATGTCTGCGTACGTTAACTTACTATGCTACCCAAATTAATAATGGGCAAAAAGAGAACACACCCAAAGACATTAACTTCAAGCCAAATGTATTTATATTTAACCTTAAGTAAAACTCAAAAATAAATTTCTCCCAAGTAGTGCCGTATTTAGTGGCATCATTTGTATGGGGACCTTGCAGATCGTCAACAAAGGAAGCCGCTTGGCACAGTCGTTCTTTGTGGTCATCTGAGCTGATTTAGCCCTGTACCCACGTGGTACCACCATGGTGGTAGCCAGGGGTGGGGGGGAGAGGTCCCTTCTACCACGCTGCACTTTTACATCCATATCTCCATAAGTTTAGCAAATAGGTCGTGTTTGGTATCGTTTTCATATAATTTAAGGACGAGGAATTCATTTCTGGAACAATTTTTTCACTCGTTCATAGAAAAAACAAAAGTTCTGCGCAAAAAAAGAAAAAATAGAAAACAAAAATCTTACAAAATCTATGCCTACAAATAAACCACGAGATTGTGCTTTATAAAAAAAATATAATTAAATAGTCCTGTTTATCTAGAATATACAAACATCAACTTTTTATACAAAATATATTTATAAATGTGTCAAAAAAAAACATTTGCCATGCGCGGCGGTATTTTGGCGCAGTAAATTTGGATAGGATTTAAACACTTATTGTTTAATAATGACACAAATAGGTCGTGTTTGGTATCGTTTTCATATAATTCAAGGACGGGGAATTCAATTTTGTAACAACATTTTTACTAGTTCATAGAAAAAAATAAAGTTCAGCGCAAAAAAAAAGAAAAATATAAAAAAAAACTTACAAAATCTATGCCTACAATTGAAGAATTAGATTATGCTTTATAAAAAATATGTTTTAAGAGCCCTATTTATCTTAAATATATAAACATAAACTTTTCCAAAGAAATTACATTTATAAATGTGTCAAAAAAACCGGTTTAGCCGCGCGGCGGTTTTTTGGTGCAGTATTTTTTTATTTGGATTTATCACTTATTTTTTTAATAATGACACGGATTAGTATTGGTATACTATATGCGCCTGGCGGCCATGATTTTAACCTCAAAAACGAAAACAATCGTAAAATGTTTGTATACCTAGACCCTATCTTATTGAAAATAATAATTCAATAATTAATAAAATTAGATTACCTATTAGAATTTTCTTGTTTCATGACATTTTTAGTTGCGGATCACGACAACGTGGATGTTAATGTGACAAGGTTCCAGCGCATTACCAATTGATGAGGATAATAGTCCCATAATTTTACTTAATAGAGAGTTAAAGTAATAATTAAGTAAAAAAATGTTTTTACCTAGGTATCTAGTTATAACAAATTTTATTGGCAGTTTCCGCTGCATCTACGTAGTTCGGTGCACTTTATTTCTCTTTTTTAACAATTGCACCTTCCTGCGCATTTTTGCTTACACTTACACCTTATTAACTCCATGCAAGCTGTGGCTGCTGGCGGTAAGGTGGTCTACAGAGGATTCCCATAAGCCATTATTTTTGCCCCAACCCCAATCTGGCGGGCGTCTCTGGTTGGTGGAAGATTCTCCAGCTGCATGTCCTTTTTCTTGAATAGTACTTTTCTGCATTGATTAATATCAAGGACATGCATTCCAACAATTCCAACAATAACTTAAATCACAAAAGCCAATCACCACGTAACTTGTCATACAAAGCAATGTCATTTATTTCTAATACTTATTGGCAAAGCCTGCTCCACATTTCCTTCTTCAGCTTATTTAAATCCTTCCATTGCAATTGGATAAATGCCCCAAGCTTTCGAAAGCGCTTTTTTCCCTTTACCAGCAAAAGACGATACGGTACCACACTCGGAAATGGCGTTCTTCTTTTTCCGGTGAAAGAAGATATTCATTGCTTGAGGAATTGTGGGTTCTTATTAGCACGGGTAAAAATCATCAGTTCCTGCCTTGCCATGCAATTGCAGCTTTATTAAGTAACCCAAATAAGTATAGTATTTTCACACTTTAAAATCTATAAAGAAGGAAATGTGGAGCAGGCTTTGCCAATAAGAATTAGAAAAAATTGTCATTGCTTTGTATGGCAAGTAAGTTACGTGATGATTGGCTTTTGTGATTTAAGTTATTGTTGGAAATGTAAAAATGCATGTCCTTGATATTAATCAGTGCTTTTGATATCAATCAATGTATAAAAGTGCTATTCACGACATAGGACATGCAGCTGGAGAATCTCCACCAACTAGAGACGCCCTGAGGCCGTATTACAAGCTCTTAAATCCTGCCAGGTTTATAAATTGCTGTAGTGACATCTCTTTCTCGTCGTATAGCAAATAAAAGAGATGGATTGATAGCCAGTCAGAAAACTGCCTGGAAATAAGAGATCATAATACGGCCCCTGTGCAATCATATTTTGCGAGCGATTTATCAGGGAGGAATGTATGGGGTCGACTTTTAAAAACAATCCAAAACCTGCCATGTCCTGCAGATTGGGGTTGGGGCAAAAATAACGGCTTGTGGGAGCCTATGTGAACCACCTTACCGCCAGCAGCCACAGTTTGCATAGACTTTATAAAGTGGTGTAAGCAAAAATGCGCAGGAAGGTGCAATTGTTTAAAAAGATAAATAAAGTGCACCGAACTACGTAGATGCAGCGGAAACTGCCAATAAAATTTGATATAACTAGGTAGGTAAAAAAAACGTTTATTTTATTTTATTATTACTTTAACTCTCTATTAAGTAAAACTATGGGACTCACAATACTAATCCGTGTCATTATAAATGATAAATCCATATAAAAAAAAATATTTATTTATACTGATTTTTTGACACATTCATAAATGTAATTTCTTTGAAAAAATTTAAGTTTATGTATTTAAGATAAATATGGCTCTTAAAAAATAATTTTATAAAGCATAATCTAATTCTTCAATTGTAGGCATAGATTTTGTAAGTTTTTTCTTATATTTTTCTTTTTTTTTTGCGCTGAACTTTATTTTTTTCTATGAACTAGTAAAAATGTTGTTGCAGAATTGAATTCCCCGTCCTTGAATTATATGAAAACGATACCAAACACGACTTATTTGTGTCATTATTAAACAATAAGTGTTAAATCCTATCCAAATTTACTGCGCCAAAATACCGCCGCGCATGGCAAATGTTTTTTTTTGACACATTTATAAATATAATTTGTATAAGAAAGTTGATGTTTGTATATTTTAGATAAACAGGGCTATTTAATTATATTTTTTTTATAAAGCACAATCTTGTGGTTTATTTATAGGCATAGATTTTGTAAGATTTTTGTTATCTTATTTTTCTTTTTTTGCGCAGAACTTTTGTTTTTTCTATGAACGAGTGAAAAAATTGTTCCAGAAATGAATTCCTCATCCTTAAATTATATGAAAACGATACCAAACACGACCTATTTGCTAAACTTATGGAGATATGGATGTAAAAGTGCAGCGTGGTGGAAGAGACCTCTCCCCCCCACCCCTGGCTACCACCATGGTGGTACCACGTGGGTACAGGGCTAAATCAGCTCAGATGACCACAAAGTACGCCTGTGCCAAGCGGCTTCCTTTGTTGACGATCTGCAAGGTTGATGCCACTAAATACTGCACTACAAGTGCCTTTGTTGTTGTAGCTGAAAGTAATTCTTCTGAAGGTTCCTGATGCTTCGTCGTGAATATCAAAGATTATATTTCATATTCGTGCTATCTTTCAATTAGTTTATCAGTTGACGTTTGTTTTACGTCGAATATGTTGAGATATGCGTATGGCTAAACTACTTCTATTCTTGCCGCGTTACAGCAGGCTTAAAAATAGCTTGCACTTGACATTGGTTCGTTACGTTGCGTGTCTTGCTCGGGGATGATCAAAACGCTTCGATTTGCAAGCCGGTTTGGCCGTGACCTTCAGCATGCTTACTTAGGTTCCAATAAAATGAGTTATGTTTACAAATTCATGGAAACAACTTACATTACATGCACAGCTATGCTTAGGTATAGACAAATCGACCACTTTAGTTTCATCGTTAGAAATATCATCGCTTAAAGCTTGCTCTATATTTAATTCCATACTCTGTTCAATTGTCAGCATCTTTTCAACCTCAATGTTGATTATAATTTATGCTGAAATTTTACACTCTTGAAGCTTTGTGTTTATTTTTTTCTAGGAATGCATTATTGTAGTGATTTGAGTTCAGCGAACTATAATATCTTAACAAGCGTGATTATATTATCGCTTAGTCTATTAACATATCTGAATAGTGAACAGTCGACGTACACGGTAATTTATGGTCAACGAACGGCATACTACCTACGACCTTGTCGAATATACTGAATTGTTTAAAATTCTCATTCTTAGCTGATCTAATTTTTACTACTCCAATTTCAAAGAGTGATGGATGAAGCACCCTTACACCCTTGGAAGTCTTGGAACGGGTGGTAGGAAAATATAGACGATGTAAAAGTGCTTAAATATTAGGTTTATTTGAATAAGACACTTATGCAGCTCGTTTAAAAAGCAATTCAATTATTGCTCTCTGCCTTAGCACTATCTGTGGTCTTTTTTCCCAGTAATTGTGTGCCAGTATGCCATCGTTGTCGCTTGAGCTCTTGGCCAAATTACTAATCCGACTGTCTTTGAAATTGGTTCGATTTATCGTTTGGACTCGTTCATTAGTACCCGTGCCAATCGGCTTAACTAGATATTACCAATTCTACTAAATGTCCATTGTTATTTGATTTTGTATATTCATTAATAAATTTAAGACCTAACTCAAATTCGTAGACCTTTTCCCCTGGTCCCCTAGCATGACTATAGAAACGCGATATGATTCACGTTCGCAATTTATCACGTTTAACTGTCAAAAGACAATGGATTTTGTCAGTTGAATGTCGATAAAACGCTATATATCACGCGATCCGCGATTCGCGTCCACCGAAACACGATGTATTCGTGATTCGGTGGACACGCTAGGAAGGGTGGGTTTACCAGGACTAATAATGAGATTTCCTGACTTTTTCCCTGACTTTTCAGTAAATTTCCTGACATTTTGTACACCTTTATTTTTTTTCTCACCAAAAGTGTGTTTTCATTAAGTACTTACAGTTTTTGGGATTTCAAAAATCCCTTTTTCCTGTTTTCCCTGTTTTCCTGACATGTCAGGAAAATTCCTGTCATCTGGTAAAGTGGTAACATAATGCTATTGGATAGGGCCTGATCCTCTTTATCCCCTCTTGCTAATAGGGAATATGAATCAATTTTTTTTAAATCTTAATCTAAAGTATAATGCGTGAGAAAATTAACTGTAATATTAAAACTTTTCTCTTGCGTTTTTTTCTCGTGATATAGTTACTTGAAGTTAGCGCGAAGCAGCACCCGCCGAAAACGCTCCATACAAAATGGTGACGTCACACATCACGTTTCAGGTGTGTTTCGGCGCGTTTAATATGGAGTTAGCCAATAATCTTCAATTATCTTCCTAAATTTTGCGTTTAAGTACATATGTGTCATACAAAATATTGTTTCTTATTCGATATTCTATCTGACTGTAAAGTGCATTATATCCGAAAATAAAAAAATAAAATTGTTATTTTTCCCTGATTTCATCGTGTGATAAAACTAAAATAATACATTTTTTTTTCCTGTTACATCATGTTTTTATAAGTGTCCGCAGCGATCAAGCTCAAATTCATCAAAATCGGTGACTTATGCATATTCCCTATTGTGATTGGGTCGTGCATCGTCGTACTGTCGTCGGCGTTCATCACCTTTTACATCGCGTCTATTTCCGCAAATAATCGATATTTTTGGTAACCCATGAATCCTATGACTGTCCATCCTTTGCGAAAGTTCCCTAGTTCTTGTAAGCATCAGCAGTTTATCAATAGATTGCCAGTATCGTCATCGCGCCTCTTCGTCCCGCCAGTTAAATTTGTTTCGCTCACGTCGCAAACAAATACATAATACTGGCGTGACCTAAGCGCTGATTTTACTCTACGTCTACACACCACTCAACTATAGAAATGAGTACTAGCAATGGTACTAGCGTAACTCAACTACACGCACACTCGAAATCGCGTGTCTGTTTATTAGAATACCAATCAATTATGAGCCCACCAAGAATCAGATTTTACTCCAATGTTGACTTATCGCGTATTTATTGTGTGCGAACGGACTATTAGTTTTATATTCTGAGTGTTATTTATAAATAGCCACGTTAGTAGTAAATATAAATTACATTACGAAGTTGAATGGAAAAAAAATATCACGACTTTAGGCTAAACTAAAGCTATTTAATACTCTGCTAATAATCCTTAAAGATGAGAGCCATGGGCAGAGCCTAGTTACGTACGACTTGCGATCTAATGCTGCCTCTAAACGATGGGCCAGCGATGGCCCAGCGAGATGGCCATGCGATGGTTGAAACGCAACTACACGATGGCGACATTCAGTTGTGATCTTTACGTTGTTCGAGATGGACGTGGAAGCATTAGCCATTGCGGCAATATATTTATACAGCACTTATAATTATTTTCTTAATGTGCACAAGAATAAAGTTATTCAAAAGAAATGGCGTAAAAGATTCCATATAACACTTTCTCCCCGATATAATTCCAAGAATTTCATCGTCTCACTATGAGGCCACGTAGTCGTCATTTTTAAAGTTCTATCGTAAGTCGTCCACACTCAACCGCGTTCGAGCACGCACTGTGGAATGGGCCACGTGTAGATGCGTACCGCCATCGCTGGCCCACTACCTTTGATGTGCGGCCGAAAAACCGACACCGACGCCATCCCACGACCATCGCACGCGCCATAAGCCATCCTACACCACTATGCCCTCCACACGCTGGCCCATCATAGTGGACCATCGCGATGGACCATCGTGTAGAGGAGCTATAAAGTGTAAGTGAACGAACCCTGCGCGCGCGCCGATTACGCATGCGCCTGTGAACTTGATACCATGAGACCTTATGCTACCCAGCACATCATTATTAGTAGGTATCCCACACATTTATTATTCGGGTATATCAGATAGTTACCACTCTTAAAACCATTTTCTTGTGCTTAATACTTTCATTGCCAAATGTTGTATAATATATTATTTTCCCAGTATTAGTCCCTAATGCATGGAAAAAAATGCAGTTTCACATCCCATTTTATCAGATCAAAGCCAAGCAAAATTTACATTACTTTGAATTTCATTGAATATTAGAGACCGTAAGTAAATACCTGATATAAACTGGGTTGTAAATCAACTTGGAAAGTGTGCCCGATTTCAATACTGCGTGGGCGCATCGTAGATATGGAGAAAGCTGTATTTGCAAGAAGAAAATAGGACTTTTGGTCTTTGTTGCAATTCGACTTCAGCTATTTTTAATGTACTCACTGATGGGGCACAGGCCTTCTTTATGGATAAAGAGGATAGGCCATAACATAACCCTCCAAGCAGGTTCAATGCGCACCAACGGCTTAACTTGCCTTCCGAAGCACGGAGGAACTCGAGATAAGTTAATTATTGTCACCCATCCCATGATCAACCCTTGCGAAAGTTGCTAAACCTCTGCAATCGCAGCGTCAGGCGCTAAACCACTCCGCCACTGAGCTCCCCCTTGTTGCAATTATGGGAATTTAATCAACTATGTTATTCTTCAATAGCTTTTATTGAATGCTGTTTTCATAGCTTGACTCCTCTGACTTCTCCCTTGAGATATGATATTGTGTTGAAGATGCTAAGAGTTGCCAATCAATCAACTAATTCACAACCGACAGTTATAAATAAACGTAGCGCGTCGCGTCGTCTTATGAATAACTACCACTGTAGACCACAATAAGCATCTGTTGATCGCGGTTGCTAACATGCGGTTAATTATAGTTTGGTATGGGTATTGATAGTACGAGTTTGCTCTTATCTCAATGTAATTTAATCATCTTTGATATGTGTTGGACAATATCTTGAAAAGTACTATAGCTATTGGCTGCCCATTTAAAAACTGCAGTTTTATAAAATTGTTGCTTGTTTTTTTTGGAAACATTCAGCCGTTCCGTTGTCACTTAAGTAAGCATCAAAGGAACGATTCATTTTACAGTTTCATTATTTTTTGAGAATTTCGAGTTAAATCAAGAATATAGTAGGTAGTATATAGTGATACTTAATGTGAAATTACAGGTTAGGTTTACATTAAACAGAATCATAAATAGCCACAACTAAATAGGTATGTACTACCTAACAAATTGGTTACACTTGCAATTATATTTCCTATGAGACATTCCGATTAACCTTTCCTGCTGCACTATTTACTCATGAATGCATGCATTGTTAATAAATTATAAATAGATAATTAACTGTTATCGGACGACAACCCGCACCCCGGCTAATAATACCGCACAGACCGCACTTATCTTAGTTTGTTTACAATTAAACAATAATACTGCGCCAATGTGCAATTATTACGTTGTCGCCGCATCCGTAATAATAACAAAATTCATTCAATTAATAAGCACAGCTGACAGCATACCATTACATGATTGTAAAGCTGTGCCATTACCGTGGCACAGCGGTCCACTGGTTGTCAGTCTACCGTGAGAAACGACCATCAATAAAGCTTTGAGACTTGCTTTTGCGTTGTTATGTACTTATCTAATTTACATACCAAGCAATAAACATTTTACTATAGCCTCTATATTGATCACTAATTTTATTTTAGATCAACTATCGCTAACACTAATCACTACCTATGTTTAGTTTCGGCTTCCAATATGGAAAACATTTGTAGCTATAGCTACAACTATGTCACTCGAAATCAACTTAGGAAATCTTCCAAAGAACCGTTGCCAACACGAAATCCTCAATTGGATAATGGACAATTACAGAACTCAATTGGTAGCAGTGATTGTACTAATTGTACTCTTTTAGCATTGAAAATAGCCTAAAGCTTGAACAAACCTCTACACTAGCCTCTGTACCATAAAACCTTTTGTTTAGCTGACATAAATGACATTCTGACGAAGATAAAACTTTATCTATAAACTACGCCTGTTTTACACTAATTCCTGGCAAGTACGAAAGTCGTAACTTCTGTTTGACATTGCTCCAACAAATCAAAAAAGCAGATTCTTCCATGCAATAACTAGGCGATGAAAGGCCAATTGGATGATTGTATCATTTGTATCCCACAGGAGCCCTAAATATCTGATCGGTTGGCGGAGGTCGGGTCATTGTGTGCAAATGCCAGCCGAGTCTATATGGAAATTGGTCGTTTCGCCAAGGCCCATCAACTGAGTTTTGGTGCCTAGCCTATGCCTTGCCTAAACATGTGTCACTGTGTAATGAGGTGCACATACTATAGGACTGGCTAGAACGATCAAATATTTTTCTTTTCTTTGTGATGATGATGATCTCATATAAATTCTGTTTCATTTTAAGATTAAACCAGAAGATATGGTCTGCTCTGGTGGGTAAGCTTAGGGTTACCAGATGACAGGAATTATCCTGACTTGTCAGGAATTTAAGGAATCTTTCTAGAAAACAGGAAAAAACTGTAGTTGTCAGGGATTTTTGATATCCCAAAAAGTGTTATTAAGTACTTAATGAAAATTGAAAACACATATTTGGTGAGAAAAACGTCAACTAAATGAAGAATGTAGATGTAGGTACAAAATTTCAAGAAATTTAGGTACTGAAAAGTCAGGGAAAAAGTCAGGAAATCTCATTATTAGATCTGGTTACCCTAGATAAGCTAAGTATACCCTAAACCTGTAAAAAGAGGACCAGACTTCTGGCTGTTATTTGTTTAAGTATTCAATAATCAATCCTCTTTTTCATCACGGCATGCGACGCTATAAAATTATGTCATATGTAATTTTATTACATAAACGTTCAAAAGAATGGCGATCACATTACTAGAATTACGTTATCTACGTAATTAAATTATGACTATCTTATCGGCACGTGCTCGTTAAACTTAATTTCAAACCCAATGAATTCATCAATACATAGATACCAAGAATTGTATATTCATATTCTGAGATACATATTCGATTGTCAAGCTAGCTGCCTTTAATTACTGGATATACTAATTGATTACTAACACTGATACTGGTGTTATTGAAAATGTTTTAAATTACTCGTAATGAAATAACGCATTTTTTTTCAATCGTAGATTACATTTTAAATGCCAACGTTCTTTTTGGCCCAAGAACCACACAACGTCTTTCAGCGAATCGATTTCATTCAACGATTTATTAAAGCCGGTTAGAAAAGAACACCCAATTGATAATATGAACGGTATATTAAGTATCCTAAGATGACATTTCTTTTCTTGTTAAGACGTACACTAATCATGCCGTTTATTGTCAGGTGGAACAACGCGATGTGCCGGGCATCGACTGCGCGCACCTTGCGATGGACACAGAAGAAGGCGTGGAGGTGGTCTGGAATGAGGTGCAGTTCTCCGAGCGCAAGAACTTCAAGGCGCAGGAGGACAAGATCCAGATGGTGTTTGACAACCTCACCAGGCTCGAGCACCCCAACATCGTCAAGTTCCACAGATATTGGACCGACACGCACAACGACAAGCCTCGGGTATGTAAGACAAAATAGAAATTTCCCCGTTATAAACTTGTTTTATCTAGGGACACGTCACACGCCTCATTTACTTTATCATTGTACTGTTTACATAAAACAACAGACTTATAAAGATTTGACTAAATTTCCATAATACAATCAAATAGTTTGTTTTATAGATATTAACTAATTAATTTGTTGGTTTCTGTCTTGCAGGTTATATTCATAACGGAATACATGTCATGCGGCTCGCTAAAGCAATTCCTGAAGCGTACCAAACGCAACGTGAAACGACTGCCCCTGCAGGCGTGGAAGCGGTGGTGCACGCAGATATTGTCAGCTCTTAGGTAAATAATCATTCATATCTAGTTGTCCCTTGTAATTGGAACACAAAATAGAAGGACTTTCTCAATTCCTCTTCTTCATATTGGCTTGACTGATCACGCATTACCGTCGTACAGTTACCTTCACGAATGCGTCCCGCCCATCGTTCACGGCAACCTGACCTGCGACACGATCTTCATCCAGCACAACGGGCTCGTGAAGATCGGCTCCGTCGCGCCCGACGCCATCCACCACCACGTCAAAACCTGCCGCGAAAACATGCGCAACATGCACCTTATCGCACCGGAATACGGATGTAAGTACTCCCTCCTTATAGGTGACACTAGGAAACTTTACTGTTTCTTCTGCTTGGATCCTTGCATAAACTCTCGTTTCTTCTTCACTTCTATAAACTAGATCGTTTGCAAAACTAGAACTATAAAATGCTGAAGATGTTGTTAAAATAGTGTTTTAACAGTTTTAGGGCTTTTCCGGTGCGGAAAAAACAAGAGATGCATACCAGGATCTTAGCAGGAGAAACATCACTTTATGTATTTATTCCAATTTTGTTTCCCTCGAATCAGCATCACAAATGGTGACGCCTGCGATGGATATCTACTCGTTCGGAATGTGCGCTCTGGAGACGGCCGCTCTTGAGATTCAGGGGAATGGCGACTCGGGCAGCCACGTCACGGAGGAGCACATCGTGCGTACGGTAGAATCCTTGGAGGAGTCGCGGCAGAAGGACTTCATATACAGGTACATTCCCATCACAGCAGGTGTCGTAAGTTCGTTACACGTATATAGATAATTTGTTAACGGTAAGTGTGTATGTGGGTGAGTCTTCTGCTTGCGACTGGCTTCGTCTGTGCCGGAGGAGGGGTTTTAATCTGTCTGAACCTGTGTTTCCAGGTGCATTAACAAAGACCCGGCGAAGCGGCCGACGGCGCGGGAGCTTCTGTTCCACCCGCTTCTCTTCGAGGTTCACTCCTTAAAGCTGCTAGCAGCGCACACATTAGTCAACACTACAGGTTATTTGATTTATATGCTGATAATTTTGTTTAGAATACCTAGACTTCTCTGATAAGTGTTTGAGACAAAATAATAATAATCATAATGGCCTTTTAATCGTTCAGATAAATTTTAAAACAGATTTTAAGATTTTCTAAAACAGGTTTAAACTCTAAATACGTTTTGGTCAATGGTTTGCCATTTTCACTGACATCAGGTTAAAATCTAATTTCACATCTTTCGGTCAGAAGTCGAGAGCTGTACTTTTCGTATCGATGGAATGATGTCTGGCAGTAGTTCATAACTGGTGTGTTGTCGTGTGCAGCGAACATATCGGAGACGATAACGGACGAGGTGGCGGGCGGCGGGCGCGACGAGCCGCTGGCGTGGTGCACGCGCGACGGCGAGCGCGTGGAGGTCGCCGCGCGAGACCTGCCGCCGCACGCCGAGAAGCTGGAGAAGTTCGTCGAAGACGTCAAGTGAGTCAAGTCATTTCTTTGGTTAGTTTTCAATAGATTTGATTGTTCTTCGGCGAGTGTGAGCAAGAGCTCCATGTGCTAATTCTAATCTGACTCTTTTCAAGGTCAGAGTGAATAGGCACCTTCTGAGCAAGCTTGTTCCATCGTAGATCCTGTCTTTGCTTTCGGGCTAGACTAGGGTCAAGAGCAAATCCATCACTACATAATTACAAAACAAAGTCCTCCGCCGCGTCTGTCTGTCTGTTCGCGATAAACTGATAAACTATTGAACGGATTTCACCAATAGATATATAACATACACATTACATAATAGATAGTGATTCTTGAGAAAGGTTTTTAGGGTCATCAAGAGCAAAGCCATTAAGTATAAATAAAAATGATTATTTTTCTGTCTTTAATTGAATTCATTTAGGATCGTCGCGCAACGCAATCGCTGTCACCTGTGGTCTTTTTCAAAGTCGTCATATATGTATTTACAAATTGTTTTATATTTTTTCGTATCGAGCAAAATTGTTTTAATTCTTTATCCGGTAGACAAATCGAATCACTTATGGCACTCTCCCCGGGTCAAGTTGAGCGTGCCACCGCGTACCCACAGTCCTGGCGGAAAGGCGAAGGTCTTCGAGAGGAGTTTAGTTGGTAGCGGTGCCATCTTCCGTTCGCAGCATCTGGCCTGCCCACACAAGTGGGTAGCCTTATGGGGGGCCGGGGAGGAGGCCCCCTCCCTCTCTCCGGGCCCCTCTCGATCTTTCGAGATCGTGAGAGGGCGGGACAAGGGTGAGAACCGCCCGGTCCTGACGCGAAGCCTACTAGGCTTGGTGGGACGGCCGGGTGTGGCGAGAGGGATATGCCCCAAGTGTGACCGAGTCCAACATGCCGTTTCGTATTCTTAAATGCATTCTCCTTCTTGATACAAAAAAGGCCCATCGAGCAGGTCCAGAGGCACTTATAGTTTTGTCGCAATGAAGATTCTGTTTCGCTCTCAGATATGGCATCTACCCCCTGACGGCGTACGGCACGCGGCGCGGGCGCGCGCGGGCCGCGTCGCCGGCGCCCGCGCCCGCCGCGCCCGCCGCCTCGCCGCCGCCGCGCGACCACGAGACGCGCCGCGTCGTCAACATGATGTGCAGCCTGCAGCCCGCGCCGCACGCCATCGACCAGCCCGACCTGCTGGTCAGTACTACATGTGTAATGCACTCGTGGCATCTACCCCCTGACGCGACCACGAGACGCGCCGCGTCGTCAACATGATGTGCAGCCTGCAGCCCGCGCCGCACGCCATCGACCAGCCCGACCTGCTGGTCAGTACTACATGTGTAATGCACTCGTGGCATCTACCCCCTGACGCGACCACGAGACGCGCCGCGTCGTCAACATGATGTGCAGCCTGCAGCCCGCGCCGCACGCCATCGACCAGCCCGACCTGCTGGTCAGTACTACATGTGTAATGCACTCGTGGCATCTACCGTTTAGTTGAGTTAAGAAATAAGATTCAGTCAATTGTATTTACTCAGCCATTATATTAGGTTCGATCGTACGACCGACACATTTGTAAAACACGCAATAATAAACTGTTTTATATGAACATCATATTTTATTTATAATTTTAATTAACATTATAGTGAAGTGAAAAGATAACTTTGTAACGTAAATGTGATAACAAATCTTAAAGCTTGATTGTCAATATCTACCGTACGGTAGTACGGCTCTTTTCAACTAAACACGGTCCCATCAGGCAGAAAGCATGAAACTTGGCATGCATGTAGCTTTTCATCATAATAATATCAGCCGCACGACACCCACTGCTGGGTATAGGCCTCCCCTAAGAATCTCCACGACGATCGGTCCTGCGCTGCCTGTATCCACTGGCTTCCCGCGACCTTCACCCTCACGTCGGTCCAGCTTGTCGGGGGCCTACCCACGGAGCGTCGTCCGGTGCGCGCGAGCCATTCCAGAACCTTTCCGCTCCAACGGCCATCGGTTCTTCTCGCCTTGTGTCTCGCCCATTGCCACTTCAGCTGAGCAATCCTTCGAGCGATGTCGGTTACTTTAGTTCTCCTGCGGATCTCCTCGTTTCTGATTCGATCACGCAGGGAAACGCCGAACATGGCCCTCCATTGCACGCTGGGTAACCTTGAGCCTCCATATGAGACCCATAGTTAGCGACCACGTTTCACTGCCGTAAGTCATCACTGGCAACGCACACTGTTCATAGACTTTCGTCTTGAGACACGGAGGTAAGTCAGACGTGAAGATTTTTCGAAGCTTCCCGAATGCTGCCCGCCCGATTTGGATTCGACGAGAGATCTCTTTCTCGAAGTTGGACTTACCTAACTGGACTGCCTGCCCTAGGTTACGTAATGGTCAACAACTTTAAGTGTAGTGTTCCCAACATGAACTGGAGAGGGCACAACATGGGCATTTGACATAATTTTCGTCTTATCCATGTTCATCCTGAGACCCACTCTTTGGGAACCACTACGGAGATCTTCGAGCATTGTGTTCAGGTGTTCCATGGTCTCAGTCATAAGGACTATATCATCGACAAAACGAAGGTGTGTTAGGTACTGGCCACTAATGTTGATGCCGAGTCCTTTCCAGTCCAAGAGCTTAAAAATGTCCTCCAACGCAGCTGTGAACAGTTTCGGAGAAATAACGTCTCCCTGTCTCACACCACGCTGCAGTTGGATAGGATTTGTGCTCTGTTTCTGTACTCGGATCGACATGGTGGCATTTTTGTGTAAGTAAGTACCTCAACACCTCGATATCCCTATAGTCCACTTGGCACCTTTGGAGAGACTGCAGCACCGCCCAGGTTTCAATCGAATCAAAGGCTTTCTCATAGTCCACGAATGCCAAGCAAAGTGGCAGATTATACTCCTTTACTCCGATTAGTCTTCTGTATAACCTGCCGCAGCGCATGGATGTGGTCTATAGTGCTAAAGCCTTTTCGAAACCCGGCTTGTTCGGAAGGTACTCGAAAACAACTTATAGACATGGCCCAGAAGTGAGATGGGTCTGTAGTTCTATAAGATGGATATGTCACCCTTTTTAAAGAACAGAATCACCTCACTTATGTTCCATGCCTTCGGCGATCTGCCCTCGACGATGACGGAATTGAAGAGCTTCTGGTGGACTTTGAGTAGGCTTACCGCCCGCTCTCCAGAAGTTCTGTAGTGATTCCATCGTCACCCGCCGCCTTGTTGTTTTTCAGCTGTTTGAGAGCCATACTAATCTCGTACAGGCTGACGTCCGATATATTTTGGGTATAGTGTCGGGTAAGCTTGGCTCTGGGGTCTTTAGCCTTGCCTTCAACAGGTGACTGCGTGGAATATAACTGCCCATAGAATCGCTCGATCTCCCTCAGGATTTCATAATAAATAAATAAAAAATAAAAATATCTTTATTTGAACAGCCATTTACAGAATTAAATGTGAGTCTGCTCCCATTTAAGGTTTCCCTGTGTAATGAGAGTCAGGCTTCTCGTTGAGAATAGCAAGAAATATTGCTGTTTACAATATAACACCTTATTTAACATGCAATTCAAGTTGATATATTTTCTAGTACCTACATCATTTATTTTGATCTTAATATAAAAATAACATTGCGAAAGTGGAAAATATATAACATTTTACAAAAACAACAAGTAGAACTTACAGACTTTCAATCATTTCCTCTGTGGATTCATAATCAAACTGATACAGCCACTCAACCACAAACTTTTTAAAAGAAGAATTAAGATAATCTGGTAATGATTTATCAAAAGTAAGAATCTTATTGTAAAGTCGTGGAGCAATGAAATCATAATGTCTCTTTGCAAAGGTGGAGCGAGCATATTCAATGGGATATTTAGATATTCTTTTTTGTGGAAGTGATATAAAAGGAATTTCCTTACGATGGAATCTACAAAGAACTTGCAGCACAAATAGTTTACGCACTGGTAGGACGTTTGATGTCAGATAAAGTTGAGTGGTTGGGGAACGAAAGGGAAGTTCAAGGGCAACTTTGAGAACGGCTCTCTGCGCGCGTTCTAGTTCGATTAGATGCGTCTTTGCAGCGCCACCCCAGACACATATACAGTAAGTCAGCAAACACTGGCATAGGGCCTTGTATATTGAAATAAGTAAACTTTTATTAGCAGCAATTCTCAGGTTCTTAAAAACATAAATTAGTTTGCGTGCCCTTGAGGAAACCACTGACAAATGTTGGCTCCAAACTAGGTTTTCATCTACGTGGACACCCAAATATCTAATCGAACCTACACGAGAGAGATTAGGACAATTGCAAGGACCTCCATGCACCGCTTTCAGGTCGCCTCGGTTACAGGGGAAGGTGTGTAGGACGATAGTAAAGTCAGAGTTGGGGCTTTTGGCCTTTGTTTTGCTGAAGCAGAGATATTTTGTTTTCTGGGCATTAATGGTTAGAAGATTATCTTCTAACCAAGATGTTACAGTACATAAGCCCGTTTCAGCTAGCTCACTCAGTTCTGACCAGGTTTTACCGTGAAACAGAATTACTGTATCGTCTGCAAACATCAGAGTATCTGCACCAGGGATCACTAGTTTGCAGAGGGTGTTGATATACAATAAAAAAAGGGTTGGTCCCAAAGTACTCCCTTGTGGAACGCCATAGGAGCAGCAAGCTTTGTTACTGAAGTGGTCAGACACTTTTACGAGCTGCTGACGATTTGTCAAGTAGTCACTGAACCAATTATGCACCACACCGCGGATGCCCACTGTCTCGAGACGTGCCAGTAGGATAGGTATTGAGATTATTTCAGGCTTCGATGATATGATGCGACCGTTGTCAGTTTTCAGCTTCGTCATCTGGCTTTGCCCAATAGACAGATCTCACTTTGGAGCCTCTATTCCGCTCGATGGCCTCTTTAATACGATTCGTATTAAATTGGCGAAGGTCGCTCGTCGAAGACTTAGATATCTGTCTATTGAGCTGCGAAAACGATGAGCATCCGCTGAGCTCTGGAGCCTCATTTCACGTCTCTGATCCATGAGTAGGAGTGTGTGGTCGGAGAGTTTCTTTATATTTGGACGGCGGGTCTTAAAGAACTTGGACCCTACCGTACGGATAGTATCCACCACCATGTTGTTTAGATCGTCCACATCTATGCTGTTCTCAAGGGCTTCGAAGCGGTTTTGGAGTTCGAGTTGAAAGCTTTCGGGGTTTTGAATATGGGCCGGTATTGGTCGGAGCCTAGATTTTATCAGTCGAGATCTTTCCAGCTTCGGGTTGATATTCAATGTGCCACGTACCAATCGGTGATCGCTTCACGTATTGACGACGTTGATCAGTGACATCATTGAATATTTGCTTTTTCGTCGACATGATAAAATCTATCTCATTTCTGACAGTACCGTCTGGGCTCATCCAGGTTCACTTCCGGCTTTCCGGCTTAAAGAAGAAGGAGTTCATCATAAAGAGGTTCTACTTCTATATTTTATTGTATACGTAAAAGCTACATGCATGCCAAGTTTCATGCTTTCTGCCGGATGGGACCATAATCTAGGTATAATACAGGGTAATTTTGCGACCCCTTTACAAAATCAAATATAAGTTCAAGGAAGTAATAAAAAAAAATATAGGTGAGATAATTATGAATAATTTCTTTTTAAATTCACAGTTTTCAGCCACTATTTATATCCTAAAAATCTATATCTTCCAAGCCCTGAACTTGAGCAGAACGGCAACATCGCATGTGGTCAAGCACATAGTATAAAATTATTTTAAAAACTATTTATTATTTGTTTTTCCTATATTATCTATGTTTAAACTAGTTGTAAATTGTGATGTAAGATTATTTCAATAAAGTTTTATATTTATTATTATTATTTATTTATTAGAACATAAGGTCTGAGTCAAATTATTTGAACTTTTCGGGGGTCCTTTAGTACGATGAGCATTTTGATCTAAGCCTCCTCTAGCAATAAATGTTACATCATTGGAAAGGTATTTAAATTTGAAACACTTTATTGTATTCCTATAATCTTGAACTATTAGTACTTTGAGAGTTATAACGCTCTAAACTTGACCAATTTTTTTAACATTAATGACCTAAAACTCCGAAATTACTAACAATTAATAGAAAGTATGTTTGTAGCAAATATTTGTCATATAAAAACCTTTCTTACGATATATCATTCATTTCTATAGGTGTGGTAGATCAACTCCCATAGACAATAAACCACTTTTATACTTTAATAACCTTTAACTCCAAAAGTATTCATAAAGATTTATTATATATTATATTAATAAAAAAGTATTAATAGTATAAGTATAAGTACAATTGATGTAAAGTATATTAACAGCAAATATTTGTCTTTAAAAGACCTTTCTAATGATATATCATTTATTGCTAGAAGGCGTGTTAATCAACTCCCTGCTGAAGAAAATCAACAAAAAAGATGACATCTTTGACAGCCATTTTTTCCTGGTTAACATTGATATTTTTCTTATTGTTTAATATACAAAGCATTTCAATAAAAGAACTAAATTATTTTAAACCTCACACGATTACTATGAAAAAAAATCGACTTCTTAAAATTGAAATATTCCCATACATTTAGTATGGAGACTGGCGGACGACATGACCATGACATGACCACGAACTGACAGTAACAGACGTTGCCAAACTTATGTTCACGGCTTGGAAATAAAGAAGGCTATGATTGTACTGTTGTTATAGAATGATCTGACGAAATTTGAAAAGGGGTCCAAAAATGACCCTGTATAGGTTGAAATGAGCCGTACTATCACATTTATGGCCATGAATGTTTGTTTTCGATGTCTTCTTGTTTTCAGTGTAACTGTAGTAAATAACGTGTTCTGTCGTGTTCTAGATGACGATCCTGCTGCGCATGGACGACAAGATGAACCGGCAGCTGACGTGCGGCGTGACGCGGCGCGACTCCGCGCCCGCGCTCGCGCACGAGCTCGTGCAGCTCGGGTTCATACACGAGGTGACTGTAAACTTCCTACTGATATGACGTTGTCTGTTGAGATTCATTTTGTCATCATCGTGTCAGCCGCACGATACCCACTGCTGGATAATAATTATCTCTCGAAGTTCTCCCGACGATCTGTCCTGCCTAGCCCGTATCCAGTGGCATTCTGCGATCTGCATTCTCACGTCGGTCTACCTCGTCCCGGGCTTACTCGCGGAGCGTCGTCTGGTGCGCGGTCGCTATTCTAGTACCGTCTACTCTAACGGTCATCGATTCTTCTTGCTGTGTGTCCCGCCATATCGATGCCTTTTTTTCTCCTACGAATCTCCTTCGATCACGAAGAGAATCTCTAAGGCATGGAGTAATCTCCATGATCCACCCTTGACACGAACAACCCGCACCCTGATTATCTAAAAAGAAACTATTTAGCGACCGGTTGCATTTGACATACATTGCCACTTTTCTTTAGTATGTTTTTTTTAAACCCAAAAAGAAGTAGCAATGGATCACGATCATCTGTGAACTGCAACCAGTCGCTAGGTGGTTTTTATTTACATAATCAGCCCGCCGATTTAATAATCGGATCATTAGATTGGGAATTTAATATTTTTGTTGCATTAGTGATGTGTATAACAATATTATCTTTGTTTAATATTTGTTCAAGAATTCTCTTTTTTATTGTTCATAATCTTCTCTTTCAAACTACTTATGTTCAAAAGTTTATTTGTTTAAAATTATTTAAAAAAATATATCTACTTTCATATCGTAAAATTCGAATTATGAATTTCAAAACGAATTTATATTGACATACTTTTTACTCGCAATCAGGGATTGAAATACCGTTACAAAAAAATTACGTTAAAAATACCGTTAAAACATTTTATCGGTAAATTAATCGGTAAAAATAATGTTAAAATTATTGTACCGTTAAAATTACCGATAAATATAGCGTTAATCTTTACCGGTACAATGGTACCGAATAACGTTAATGTTAAAAGTAACGGTAAAAAAGTAAGGAATAACGATACAACGATATTTCCATATACTTTCCATGATTAAAATGTACTCTATGGTGATCGCTGACTTAGCGTTGCGATAAGTCTTCTGGAATGCATTGATCTCATTATTTATTTTTCTAATGAGCGGTTTTCAAAAGGCAGTTTAAGAAAAAAAAGTAGTTCATAAAATAGAACTAGATGTCGTTGTACTTAGTAGGTAGCTTTTTATGAAAAATATGAAATGTAATTACTTTTTTATTAAACGTTTGTTGCTTTGTGCGTTGGTTGTCCGATGGCGTGTTACGAAGAACTTTTCTATGACCAATATGACCATTAGAGGGAAATAATATTTAAAAAATCGACTTAGTTGAAGTAACGCCATCTGTCGACATAAAATTATACAAAAATTCTCTGCTGTCAGAAAACCGCTCATTGAATACGCGTCATTTTTAGACTTTAATTTCTACTTCTGCTTAAAAATGTATTTTAGATGCGGCCGAACCTACCGAGAAACTACTTACTTTTTTATCATTGACATTTTATTTTGTAGGTTCTATTGGAACAGATAAAGTAGTGTATGAAACTGTACATAACTAGGTATTAAAACACTCGTGTGATACTATTAAAAAGAGGTTTTTAATATGTGTGGGTGTGCCACAGGCGAGGGCCTGTGGCACAGCCGTGACACATTCTATACGTGAGAGTTCGAGCGCCAGCGACCTTGAGTAACGCTAGGGTTGATACCGAAATAGAATTTAGACATCTGGCAAAGGAAATTAGATAGTAGGTATGTTAGGAAATTAATATAAATTTGTGCAAGGACATGTTAATGAAAGATAGGTTTGATTTATAATAAGTTTTGTAATCTTTTAATTATATTAGGTAGGTACACATCATAAATTGCAACCCTTATACTATATTTTCTGTTATTTATAATCATTTTTTTAATCTCTTAACGTGTTAATGAAGGAAAGTTTTGATTTATAATCATTTTTATTAGGGTTCCGTACCCAAAGGGTAAAAAACGGGACCCTATTACTAAGACTCCGCTGTCTGTCTGTCTGTCACCAGGCTGTATTTCATGAACCGTGATAGCTAGACAGTTGAAATTTTAACAGATGATGTATTTCTGTTGCCGATATAACAACAAATACTAAAAACAGAATAAAATAAATATTTAAGGGGGCTCCCGTACAAGAAAAGTCTTTTTTTTTTTGCCGTTTTTTGGTACGGAACCCTTTGTGCGCGAGTCCGGCTCGCACTTGACCGTTTTTTTTTATTTATTGTCAATTTTACCTACTTGCGAGTTTACGAGGTTTAATCGTCTGAAATCCTTATTTTCAGAGCTTTTTGTTATAATTAATGTCAGGGTAAGGGCATGACTAATATTTCGTATATTTTAATTTATAAAATAGTCGGAAAAAATTTATTTTATTAAAATTCAAAATATGGTAAAGTTGCCATAGTAGGTACCATCAACTATGGCAACTTTGACATAATTTTGTTATTTTAAAATAAGATATAAATTTATCGCTTACTCTATTACTTACTTTTCTGGATCACTGGGCAATACGAAGAAATTTTTATCAGGATTTTGTTTTTGGTTGTTGCCACAGCTATAAACACAACAATAACGCCCGCCGCCGGGCATGAATAATTATCTAACAATTAAATAATGTAAATTAAACGCGTAGTCAGTCCGTGCGAAATGCGGTACAATACGGATTGCGGTGGGACAAACGAGCGGCGAGCGAAAGTAGAAAGAACCCTTGCCCGAGTAAGTCGGCGACTAACGGCTGCACTCCCCGCGCGCCGCGCGCAGCCCCCGCGCGCCTCCAGGCACGCACACATAGCCGCGAGCGATTTTACGTGCATACATGCGTGAGTGTCGTTTCTTTTCGCGTCAGAGTATATATTCTGTGCCTGTGGCTCGGTTTTAACACATACTCATGTTTTAATACCTGTCATTATGCATCAGTTTCATAAACTACACTCATGTTTTAATACCCCTCATTATGCATCAGTTTCATAAACTACTATTAGATATAGGAACTAATTTATAAATATAAGCTAATGTTAATTATCAATGTTGGGTATACCTGTAATAAAAAAAATACTTTTATTGATTAGTTTCTAAGCTAAAAACAATTTACAGTGCAGGTGTTACAAACATGTCTAATCACACGATTAAGGTGCAAACAAATTATCGGACGCGGCTTACTGCCGCGGCTGATCTGAGGTGTGCAAACTATCGGATGTAGTAGGTCGCGGACGTATCCGATAGTTTGCACACCTCAGATCAGCCGCGGCAGTAAGCCGCGTCCGATAATTTGTTTCGGCCTTCAGTCGCCCACCCAATCCAACGAACTAGGCACAAAAGACCAAATAGAAACCATACACATCAAAGCATGGTTTAGTGAACGAAATATGTGTAATGTTACTGTATTAATATTTGAATCGTGTTAAATTACCTTATTCTTTTTCTATTATCTGGGTCGAGAATTTTCAAACACATAATAAAATTATTATCTGTTTGTTCGCAGGCGGACCGCGACAAATTGTGCCGTCTAATGGAGGATACCCTGCGCAGCGGGTTACTGAATACCGCGGGGGGCGCGGGGGGGCCGGGGGGCGCGGGGGCGCCGGGCGGCGTGCCGGCGCGCGCGCCGCAGCACGTGGCCAGCTAGTGCCCGCCGCGACCCAACTCCGCACCTCATTCCTACTCCTCTCCCGCCACGAACGCGCAGTATGTACCTATTCCTCTATTCGTTCTCCTCGCTCCCCCCGCCGTCACACATGTGCGACCGCATTAGACCGCGGCGCGGGGCCGACTGGGCCCTGAGCGACGTAAGCTTCGCACCGCTCTCACCTCATTCTTTTCTTACCCCTCTCCTCCAGAGCTTCGAATACCGTAAAAAATTAGTAACGTTAAAAAAATAACGTTAAAAATGGAAATTAATAACGGCAAATTATAAACAACATTTAACGTTATTTTTTCGTTCCTTGATAACGTTATTATGTTACTGTATAAAAATATTCAAAAGCAATGTGTAATTGACGTTGACGCCGCCGTGACGTGATCAGTCTCTGCGGTAGGTACTAGGTAGTAGAGGTACCTACCTACAATACGCAATATTTATAAAATTACCGTTAAAAATAACGTTATTTTTAACGTAATCGACATTAATTTAACGTTATATTAAGGTTATGTTATTAGGTATCGTTAAAAAAAATAACGTTATCAAGGTATCATATTGAAAATAACGTTACGTAACGTTATTTTTACTGTTAACTAATAACGTTATAAAGCCCTGCTCTCCTCCCGCCACGCAGTACGTACTTATTCCTCTGTTCGATCTCCTCGCTCCCCCCGCTGTCACACACGTGCGACCTTTCTCCTCCCGCGTGCGACCTTCCTAGATCCGCACGAGACCGCGGCACAGGACCGACTGGCCGGGCTGACGACATAAGCTACGAGCACTGCGACCTCATTCCTCCCGCCACATACACGCAATATGTACTCCTTCATTCGTACTCCTCGCTCCCTCTGTCACACATATGCGACCGTCCTAGATCCACACTAGAGTACGCGTCATTGAAGAAGTCGCGTATAGTGGCTCCGATCAGTTTTGACTGTCAGTTAAAACTGAACGTATTATATAACATAAAATCTGTCAGTTTTTATTAATAAAAATTAGAGCAGTAATAGCAGTAATTAATAGAATTAGAGCAATGTTTTTTTCTCAATAGTTGTTCATACTAAGGGTAGTATGAACAACTATCGAGAAAAAAACATGCGTAAAAGTACTTGATAGAGTAAATCTCTATGGAAAATCTCATTTCACTATTCAATGGTAGATGGCGCTGTACAAATGTCCTATACAAAATTACGCTATCAGTTTTTACGCGCGTTGGAATATTATTAACTGTTCAAATAAAACTGGTTCAGTCTGACTGTTCTGATTTGATTGTTTTATTGCAATAACATTAATTAAACATATTTTAGTTCCATTTAACAATATTTTGCAATCTTTTTTAGTGGCGCTGACTCTAATGTACAATTATTTTTGATCCCACGCCATCTGCGCTATTCACACTTTAGATTTTAATATAATTGTCGTCGCTTCTGGGGCGTGGTCTAAAGGGTCGTAATCGAATTATGTATGTGCTCTTAAGTCTCTTTTTTAATTTATAACTATCTCGAGTAAATAAAACCTCCGATTAACTAAAAATTAGTGGTCCGAAACGAACTCCTTGGGGGCATCCCGATCTAATGTGAGGTGAGGCGGTCGTTTGCTTATTAGAATCATATCATCTGCCCTATAGTCGTCCTTTGCCGTGTGCCGTTCGAAAACCTTATCGAAAGCTTAACCGAAATCTGACCCTGCACTTAAACTATGGAGACGGCTTACAGTACCTGGGGCCCTACCGCCTAACCTTTCGAACTTTGGCGGGTCTGTCGAGCTCCAACTTAAAACAGATATTAAGTAAGGAATTTCGTATTTGTACTATTTGCCGAAGTATTTGAAAGATATCGATATTCGTGTGACATCATGAATTGGGGTTCGCCATTTTGGTCCGATTGGGGCTCGTTTGTCTCTAATATTAAGTAAATTAAACCTTATTAAAAATTCCGCGTTTTAGAATTCGTTTTTTGCTCGTCTCTATAGTTAGGCAGGTCGGGTTCGGTCGCACTTATAGTCCTATACTCTATACTTCCGGAGCACTTAGCTTTTATTGATATCTAACAAGGTTTATCTTAGTCAACTAGACGTGGGGGGGTTTCGAACTTCGCCCGACTCTTGCATTTCATTCGTAACACCGAGCGCGGTTCGAAATCCCCCGCTTAGGTTAGGTTAGACTATAATGCATATTTATACTTAGAGAAAGGGTCTTATGAAGAGATTTTGTATCGCCGAATATTTATTTTTGCATGAAGGGTCCCAGACCACGATTCCAAAATGTTTCACTGAATTAAAGGTCTCCCGTGACTCAGGCGTTTGAGGTTGTTTATATTGTAATTTGTCGGTTTGTAAGGATTGTGTATATGGCCAATTAGTAGGATTAATGTCACACGAGTCACGAGGCCCGGGAACATTCAGTATTCTAGTCTTAGATCGAGAATATCCTAGATAACGCTCTACGATCTAAAACAGCACGCAAATGTGGAATCGACTGACAAAACAAAAAGCGATTCGAAATTTTGAAATTCGATTAAACATGCTCTCAGTTCGAAAAAGGTCCCGTTTTTGAGACTGACCGGACCTCTAGGTTATTCTTGATCGAAGATTCTGGCGCTTGAAACCGAACTATCTATCTATAAATTAAATTACGTCATGTGAAACAGACGTAGCGTTCCCGCTGACGGGCGATTAATCGCTGAGCGATTTTGTCGCTGAGAATGAGTTCTATACGTAAACGCCCACGAGCTACTTTTTGTCGCTGGCTAAGTAAATCCTTTGCCGTGTCATTTCGCGGTCGATTAACGCCGCGATTATCGCAGCTACAAAAAAGCGCTCGTCAGCGGGAACGCTAAAACAGGCTCAGTGATATAACGTAGTACTAGTACGAGTTTATGTAAACTGTTATCGATATTGAAAACTATTATAACTTACTCGTAGGTATTGCCCGTGTCGGTAAAACAGTCAGTGTGAGTAAAAGAGACGGCTATAGCTTTCGATGTCGAATATAGTTAGCCTGTACTAGCTAGGAGTTCATATTGGAAAAGGCAAGAGTATTCTGATCATCATTGATATGATGACATCACGAATACTCTTTTGACTTGTTATGTATGAATTTCTATAGCAATTTATGATATTTTACTGAAATTGTATTGAGTCAAATTTATAATTATTTTCTAGTAGTATAGGGCTGGTTTCAAGCGTTCCTTATCAACTACTAGTCGTTCGTGAATCTAACGAGCTACCGAATCGTTCGTATTGATATAATAGGCTTTTATGAAAATTAATTGTAAAAATTTCGTCACTCTAGGCAAATTGTAAAGGAAATGATTCGGGGAGGCTCGTAGCAGTCAGTTTGGACATCGAGAATGCTTTAGTGATTAGGATTTGTATGATCGTGTAAATGTTACAAAATGATATTTAAAATATATTTAATTGAACGATAACTTTATATTGTAATATGTATAGGGAGGCTTCCTCTTAGAGCTTTATGGATGTGGTTTAGAAGTATACGGAAAATTGAACATACTCACTACCTACGATGATTATGATAAGTTACGAATCGGCGGAATCGGTTTCGATAGCGGACGAAGTCGTAGGGGGCGCCTCTGGCTTGCGGGAGAAACGAATTTCAACGACAAAGTTCGTTTCGTCGTTCGTCAGTTGAGAACGGATACAATTACAAACTGTCGTTATACTCGCATTTCAGCGGCCCCTCAACGTGTTTTCTTTAGGCCCATATTTATAAACCTTTCTCAACGTTGAGAGCAATCTTGATATACTTGAGATGCTGATTCATAAAAGAACAGCATCTCAAGTATGATCTCAAGATACGTCTCAATGTTGAGAACGGTTTATAAATACGTACGGTCACACCTCTGCTGAAAATACAGCGCTCAAGGTTCGACCGCAAGATCTGTTGTCGTAGTTCATTCATCATTTCAAAGGCGTCGGAATATTCGATTGGTGTGACCGGTACACAAGCGGTCGACATCGATACTTGTCGTGTCAATTGTCAATTCGTATGATGTACCTATACGGCATGTAGTCAGAACTCTTGCATTTATAAACATACATTTCGTTGGAATCGTTTGATTTTTCTATACGTAACGCTATAGTGGTGCTAGTATGTGTACGTACACCATTGTATAAATCGCTAATTGTATAAAATTGAATGTAAGGTCGCGCTGGCACCTCGTTCCTAGTAGTGGCGGTCTCGCTCGCACATGACGATGCCGTCTCTGTCTCGCCCTGTAGTGCGAGAGAGATAGAAGTATCGACATGGGCGGCGCCCGCCGGTGCTGTTTTCTTTGTAGTTGTATGTTTTGTTCGAAATTTGCGTTCGGTCAATGCTAGTGGTGCCAAAAATGAGAGGTGCCAACAATATAGTGAGCGTTTAGTTCTTACAGTGGCAACTTCCAAATTTTACGATTATTTTTGTATTTATTTCATTTTGAGTTATTACTGACTACGGGGGCTTTCCATATCGGATAGTATTTTGTGAACATTGAGTAGTTAAGTTTTTTTACGATTTTTAACGAGATTTTTAATTTTTCTGCTATTGATCCTAGAATTATTCGGTATTTGGTACCGTCACAGAGATGAGTAACGCAGTTGTTTTCATCTTAGTCCGTCCCTGCCGATGTCGGGTTCCATGTATCAGATTGTTATATTATTCCTGTCAATGTTATTTATTTTTATTTCTGAGGCATCGGGCGATCTTCCCTGGTCAGAAATATAATGTTACACTTATTTGTTTTGAGTAATTATTTTTATATTATTATGTCACACATCCTCTTTCCAGAATATCAAAATTCTATTTTGCTTTTTTAGTCCATGTTTTTTTTTCTTTTTATTTATTGTTTTTAATTTTTAACCGATTTGTTCATAAAAGTATGATGATATTTATAAAACCAAGCCAATATACAACGTGTTAATGAATAAACGCAAAAGCTCTTAGGTGGTGAGTGTGCTCATGAATATGAACAACTTTTACTATGGGGCCAACTCTGCAACTCAACAAAAAAATCTGCTGTTTCATACATTCTGGTCGAGTATGACAACTTGTATGAAACAGCAGATTTTTTTTTGTTGAGTTGCAGCGTTGGCCCCATAGTAAAAGTTGTTCATATTCATGAGCACACTCACCACTTAAGAGGTTTTGCATTTATTCATTAACACGCTGTATATTTTTTTTATGTAACGCACACGTAAATAACAGAGGATGCATGCATATATGTTTACTATACGATTTTTTTAACGGAATGTATAATAGTTTGGAAGATCGCTGTTAGCCGTAGGCGCGTGGGGGGGAGGGGTGGGGGGGATAGAGTAGTGCAACCGAAAGACTGGCTAATGTTACGGATTTAGGACGCTCCTCGGACTCACACTCACTATTTATTAACTTGCACTTGCAAGTCAAACTATTATTTAAATAATACGAAAAAAGAAGGATGCCCACTTGACCTGTCAAAATATTGATTTCAGTTTATACTAGACAAGTAATTTATAGCTCATAAAATTGTATTTTATTGTTTTTTTATAAATTGCTAACTAAAATAGAAATTGGTCTTACAGAAATAGAGAAAGTTAAAAATAAAGATTGGCAATCATTACAAGTTACAAATTTTACCATTAAGTACATATTTTTCTGATTGCTAAATTAAAATTCTGTAAATACTAGTGTTCTACAGTCATAACAACTATTAAAATATAATTTTATCAACTTATAAAAAATACTTTTGACAAGTCAACTCTTTGAGTATTTTACAGCTAAGTGCAATTTAGTTGAACGTAACGACTCGTTTATATTTTGAAATTAATAAGATCGACCAATAATTAGACAAATGATGTGTCAACATAAAATCGTTAGACGTCTTTACATATTTTTAGCACTAATTAGAAGAATGTTACCATTAAAATTTTATATTATTTTAAGGCGACTTTATATGCACGACTAGCGCCACTCTCGCAAAAAAATATCGCGTAAATATACAATTTATTTAAAATCCAAGATTATGATCCCCTTGCTAAATATCAATAGTTATTTTAACACACAAACTCAATGACAGATAATTTATTGTGCTTTTTCTCAAATCAAAATAACGGCCGTTTTGGCGAAAAGGGGCGTAAAAGTCTCGTTAAAATAAAGCGTTTTTCACCACCAAAACTGCAAACAATAATTATTTGTCACTGAGTTTGTGTATTTATTTATAAATAACAATTGATATTTTATGAGTTGACAAGCTTGGATTTTTAATAAATTGTGCATTTACACGGTTTTTTTTTTTTGCGGAAGTGGCGCTAGTGTTGCATATAAAGTCGTCTTAAATAATTGACACTGTTTCTGATCAACATGTAGCTTTGAAGTGTGCCTTAACACATAGTAGCAAGTCGTACGCACTATCAATGTCCAGAAATTAATTATCAAATTAGAAAGTGTTACAAGAGTGCGAGGCCGAGGCAACGTCGGGAGGCAGGTTTTAGCTAGTAAAGTGTCGTATCTTTGTAAATATTCGCTTCTAGTTTAAATATTAATGAATATTATTATCTTAGGTAACTGAAGTAAATGTACCTTCTGTATTAACAATCGTTAGTGTGGTTTTGACGCAGATCGTCATTTTCGCAAATGGTCATCACAAAAATTTTGTCACTTTCGCAGAATGTCATTTTCGCAGCTGATCACTTTCGCAGAATGTCATTCATTTTTTTCTTTTTTCTCAAAATTGTGAATGACATTCTGCGAAAGTGACCATTTGCAAAAATGACCTTCTGCGAAAGTGACCAAATTTTTCGCGATGACCATTTGCGAAAATGACGATCTGCGTCAAAACCATTAGTGTTAACCAGCGTGTCACCGTGTCATATACCACGTTATTTATTATTTTTATATTTATTCAAATATCGTATTTTGTTCGAGTTTCGTTAAGATATGTGTGTATTGAAAAGTTAATTGGGTGTATTTATTTTTCCGTATTTAAGTAATGTTACTTTTATCACCATTATGCAACTAGTCTTTACATAGGAACGTTTAAAATTTAATCGTTACTTTACAATACACAAGCATAGCTTATTATTTAATGGCCTCGTTTGAACATGTTAAACCACGATGATTTGTAATCGATTTGATAAGCTCGCTCGCCGTACACAATGTTACCTTTGCGACTCGCTTTGCAATACAACGAGATATCTCGACTTGTTTGTTCCTATGTCTTTTAACGTTATTTATATTGCATATATTTTTTCTTTACGTTTTTATTTTACCATAATAAATGGACACATTAAACATTGTCATTTAATTTCGAACAATTCGTTGTATATAATTTGTATTTTGGTGTTCTTTATGTCCAAAGAAGAGATGTGTTCATTTAAAAAATTGAATAGTTTTTGTTTTATTTTGAATTTTTTATGCATTGAGATTGTAAAGTAATTATTTATTGGATCCAGAATTGCATTTCCCACTCAGTAGGAAGACGCGACATTACCCGCTAGATCTAACGCGCGGTCAAACGAGTATGTTATAGCTTATACTGTATTTAGTAACTTGTATAATTAATATGCTCAAAGTGACGTATAACCCATTACAAATGATCGAACGATCGAGTGATGTTTGCATACTATTCTAAAATGAAAATGTCAATAAAATTGTATTTTAAAAACGAATATGTATTTTATTTTATTATACCACAGTCTATTATCAGTTGCACTCGAAGGTGTCAAATAATTCAAATGTTTTATTAAGGCGACACCCTGAACGTAAGTGGCGCACCAGTGAACTTTAATATTGTAATTCTATTAGTGTGCGTTACTCCAGCAAAAAGTTGTGCTTTAGAGAGATGAGACCAGGGGGGCTACTCAAATGGCCACTTTTCTATTCTTTCGCTAACTTAAAGCTTAAATATAAACAATTAAACGATCAAGTCACACGTCGCCAGTTTATGTAAATTACAGACATTGTTGTATTGTATGGAATTGACAAGCCTACGACACGTAATTTAAGAGTTTATGGCTTATTTTTAATTTTTAAGTTAGCGAACGAATAGAAAAGTGCCCATTTGAGTAGGGGGGCTTATCAGATAATTAGTGTGTCATGAGGAGAAATTTGTTTACTAATAGCAAAATTTGTGTGAGTTGTAGTTTTTAAGATATATGAGAAAAACAGATTTTGCTGGGGTCACGTTTTAAACATTACCCTGGCAAAAAAAGTTGTTTCAGCCTGGAACCAAATACATGAATAGATAGCTTTTGTTGCATAGTAAATGTTAGCAAATAGCAAAAATTGTGTGTGTTATGGTTCTCGAGTTATTTAAGTTTTTGCTGGGGTAACGTTTTGGGTTTTCCCAGATCTCGAAAACGGTTCAACGCAGAAGTTTGAAAAAAATACCACTGAGAGGCCTTAATTTGTTTAAATTTGTTTAATTGTTAGTTTTTGATTTGGTTGTCGCAAACCAACGTAATTAAATGGTTTCGAAAAACAGAAAAAACGAATTTGCAAGTAAACTAGTACACTTATAATCAAATAAACAGCTGTTAAAAATAGCCGTGGTAGACACTTATTACGTCAAGAATTTTAGGCTTTGTAACTTTACACGATATAAAGATACAAACAAATTTGATAAATTTTAGACTGGTCGTACTTTAGCAATCGAATACACAGTTTCCATAACATTAAGACACATGGCATACATTAAACAAATTTAAGTAATTCATTAACATTCCTTCCTGTTAATTTCAGCTTTCAATTACGCCTATCATGAAAGTTTTAACAAAAAAAAGATTAAGAGAGCAATTCTTGAATAAGCCGACCAAATTGTAAAGGTCACTAAAAAGCGACCGCACTATACGTACGGGTTATCTTCGCAAATTAGCAGCTTAGTATCCGATGTTTTGTACAGTTATGAAGAAAAATGTTATTCATATAGCTTAGATTCAACTAGTTTTCTATTTTATAAATTAATATTGTGTTTATTAATATCAAATACTACACTTACGCGATTAATAGTATTTTTAAAGAATGTAATGATCCACGAAAGTTAAAAGTTTGAAGGCACTCAACATTACATAAATAAAGGTAAATAATAATCTAAACCTAAGTAGTTAATAATCTCGCTAAGCAATTTATAGTGATTTATTTGTCAGTATCAATATATACATTTATAGTAATTTGTAGCTTCTGTTTGATCAAACTAAATGTTTTATTTTAATACCAAACCTACTCATGTCAATCCAGTGACCACTATGTTTGACAGGTAAAAACATTTACCCATAAAAACTGTTCCTACCTAGGAACAGTTTTTACGGAAACTACCTCGCATTTTTTCCATATATATTTCTCACCATTTAAACCTTCCCCTGGAACTACGACAAACATTTTAAAACCAAAATCGGCCAAGCCAATCTTGAGTTTTCGCGAGACTAACGTACATTTTATATTTAAAGATAATCTGACCAGCAAACTTTTGTACGCAACTGTACTAACAAAAGATCCATAACATCCCGTTCATTTTATGTATGGCGCAGTCGCTTTTTAGTGACCTTTACAATTTGGTCGGCTTATTCAAGAATATCTGTCTTAATCTTGTTTTTGTTAAAACTTTCATGATAGGCGTAATTGAAAGCTGAAATTAACAGGAAGGAATGTTAATGAATTACTTAAATTTGTTTAATGTATGCCATGTGTCTTAATGTTATGGAAACTGTGTATTCGATTGCTAAAGTACGACCAGTCTAAAATTTATCAAATTTGTTTGTATCTTTATATCGTGTAAAGTTACAAAGCCTAAAATTCTTGACGTAATAAGTGTCTACCACGGCTATTTTTAACAGCTGTTTATTTGATTATAAGTGTACTAGTTTACTAGCAAATTCGTTTTTTCTGTTTTTCGAAACCATTTAATTACGTTGGTTTGCGACAACCAAATCAAAAACTAACAATTAAACAAATTTAAACAAATTAAGGTCTCTTTGTAGTATTTTTTTCAAACTTCTGCGTTGAACCGTTTTCGAGATCTGGGAAAACCCAAAACGTTACCCCAGCAAAAACTTAAATAACTCAAGAACCATAACACACAATTTTTGCTATTTGCTAACATTTACTATGCAACAAAAGCTATCTATTCATGTATTTGGTTCCAGGCTGAAACAACTTTTTTTGCCAGGGTAATGTTTAAAACGTGACCCCAGCAAAATCTGTTTTTCTCATATATCTTAAAAACTACAACTCACACAAATTTTGCTATTAGTAAACAAATTTCTCCTCATGACACACTAATTATCTGATAAGGTCTCATCTCTCTAAAGCTCAACTTTTTGCTGGGGTAACGCACACATTCTATTATACAATTTTAATAATACTTTACTCAAAAATGCTTGTAATATGGTCATTATTTTGACAACCTTCTTTGAACAAAGTCGAGGTTGCCGCGCTCCTCCGATGGTGACGCAACAAAGTTGTATGGGATTTCGTTATTGTAAAGTTTTAGCCACCAGCAATTTCCTTTGAAAATCCATTATTGTCGAGTTTTGTTTCAAACATAGTTTTTTGTAATTTTAATCATTTTTAACATTTTTGTCATTTTGGACCAAGTCTTGTATAGTGCTTTTCTCAAAAAATAGTAAGTAGTAAAAAATGACAATAATATCAAAAATGTCAAAAATTTTTAAAATGTCAAAAAATTACAAAAATGTCTCTGTCAATATTTTTGTAATTTTTTGTCATTTTTGTCATTTTTGAGTAAAGCACTATACAAGACTTGGTCCACAATGACTGCACTGCTGGCCACGCTATGATGGCCTCAAGCTGAGCTTAACTACGCTCTCGGCCTTCAAGCTTGGTCATCATTGCAGCCCTTGCTGTCCGCGCTATAAAGGCCTCGACTTCCGGTCTCGGCCTTTATTCCAGCTTGGCCATCAAGGGCTGCAATGCTGACCGCGCTGTGACGGCCTGGACCTGCGCTAAGCTACGCTATCGGCCATCATCATCGCGCTGCCAGCAATGCAGTCATTATAGACCGCGTCAGTAATGTACTATTACGTAGAATATTTAGGGCCCATAGTCTAGTCTAGTATTTTAGAAGGTATCACTACATTTCCACGCAGTCATTCGTAGAAGTAGATAGCAAATGTGTCAAAAACGGCCACTTTTATCAGTTTTGCTATCTACTTCTAGCAGTGACTACGAGGGAATGTAATAATACCGTTTAAAAATCCCATTGTCTAATATATTTAGAAGTTATTATCTTCTAAAAATACTAAACTATGAGCCTTAAAAATTGCACGTAAAGTTTTTTTTAAATCCTTTTCTATTAACTTTTGAAATAAAAACCTCTAGAGGCTGAGGGTGCCATTTTCTTCGGTGGGCTATCCACCCTTTTCTTTAACAGTATCGACCTTACCACAGAGCATTTTAAAACACTTTAAATTAACGTGATGCTGTCTGTTTCTAACAATATACCTAATAATATTGTCAAAAACTTGTTGAACATTGTTTTGTCGTAAGGCCGTAAAAGTAGAGAGGACAATATAATAAAAAGCATTTACTCAAAATTGCTTGTAATATGGCCATTATCAAGGCCATTATTTTGACAACCTTCTTTGAACAAAGTCGAGGTTGCCGTGCTCCTCCGATGGTGACGCAACAAATTTGTATGGGATTTCATTATTGTCGAGTTTTAGCCACCAGCAATTTCCTTTGAGTATCCATTATTGTCGAGTTTTGTTTCAAACATAGTCGGTGAAAAAACTACTATAGGTTAGTAGTTTTTTTACCTACCTACTAAACTACAACTACTCAAAAATGTCAAAAATGTCATAAATGTCGAAAATGTCATAAATGTCGAAAATGTCAAAAATGACAAAAAATTGTCATTTTTGACGTTTTTGACATTTTGGACATTTTGAAAATTATTGTCATTTTAAACATTTTTAGTATTTTTCACATTTTTGTCATTTTTTTTAATTTAAATTTTTGAGTAAAACACTATACAAGACTTGGTCCACAATAACTGCACTGCTGGCCACGCTATGATGGCCTCAAGCTGAGCTTAACTACGCTCTCGGCCTTCAAGCTTGGTCATCATTGCAGCCCTTGCTGTGACGGCCTGGACCTGCGCTAAGCTACGCTATCGGCCATCATCATCGCGCTGCCAGCAATGCAGTCATTATTGATTGACCGCGTCAGTAATGTACTATTAACATTTGATTTAGTAAAAGAATTTTGAAAGTGAGTATCGCTCTCTCATAATCATCTCTCTCTTGTTATATTTAAATTTTAAGGAGTCACTCCCTAAAATTTGGATGGATGAAGGATGTCAAATCAAAATACATTTTTGTATTCTTATTACAAACAATTTTACTATCACTGCAGTCAATACATTCCCTAATGTACAGTCAGCAACAAAAGTTTCTTAACATGTTACACTTTGTCAAAGCAACTTTTTTTACTAAATTTGAAGCATTTAGTGAACTGTGAAACAAGTGTCAAAGAATTTAATATGACCATGTACTAAAATGTTTAACGACTTTCGTTGCTGACCGTACTACTATAAGTAGCCACATAATGGCAAGTTACTAACTCAGAAAAGTACAAGATAATATTATTTTTATAATTAATAATTACTATTATTATTATTAAAATAATTTATATTTATATAATATTTATATAATATTTTAATTACTATTTTTATAATTAAAATATACTTGGGGCGTCGGCTCAGACAAAAAACCTGTGACCCCCGCTCTGGGTCGTTCCTGGTGCAAAGATTGTCCATTGCCATCCAACGCGGCAACGCGGCCAGCGTTATGGGCACATTTGCACCGGGGACTACTCGGGGCGGTCTATTAGACTAAGAATAGACCTAGTGATATTTTTAATATTACTGTTATGTCATTATTTACACTTGAAGTTATTTGTATATTAAAAACAAAAGTAATTAATTAATAATGAATAAAATAATAGCAAAATTATTCATTCAACATAATGTAGATATTTTAACTACATTTAGTGACACCATATCAGGAATTGCACCCATTTAGACTTAGAGAGAGTGATTATTACAATTTCGTAAAAATCCCAGTCACTAGGGTGTTTGTAGTGTAATACTTGATCGCTTGTCTTTATTTATAAAATTACAACAAAATGTTAACATCGAGATTTCTCTGCTCTAGGTGTACCTTTTTATTAAATTCTTTGTTGTCTCTATACCTACTGAAATTTAAAGCTAAAAGACTTATATTTGGGTCTCTAAATAAACAAGCCCTCAACATGCTTTACAATACTCGTATCTATCTTTGGCAAAATTGACAGTGGATTAAGATTAACCATGAAATATTCACGATTTTGGAGGCCTAGTTGCAGACTTATCGTCTGCTGTCAAAGAATATTTATGTAATATTTATTCATTCTTTAATAATATTTTATACAAAATTAGAAGTCCATCGCTTCATCTTATCCAAGACTAAGTATTACTACTATTTTATTACCAAATGTCATTATCATAATATGTACAATAATTTAAAAATCAGTAGGCCTTTTTTACAATTATTTCCCCTATGATAGATTAGGTATAAAAATAAGTCAATAAAATGTTTCCCAAATTTAAAAATTAAATATCTTCCTTATAAATCAAGTCTGAAGATGAGATTAACATTTATAATTCTAAAGTCAAAACTTTTTACTGAACTATGTAGAATAAATGAGAGTCTCATTTATTGACTCTAACATGAAATCAATGTATGATTGTTCATTGTACCAATCGTATAGGTACAATGTACCGTACATTACTTAGATAAGCTTACTTCTTATAGGTACTCCGCGACATAAAGAGATCGATTTCCTTATTCTTGAAAATTGGTATCTTTAGTTTGAGTACTGTTTTATTCGTATACAGTACTGTTTCTACTCCAAAATGCTCAACTCTACTCTACATAATGCAATTCAACAAGATGTTACACAATGTGCCAGAAGTCTTGAATTACACGAAAGAGCTGTATTTGGGCAGGCGAATATTAAATCGTGCACTCGTTTAACGAGCCGATTTCATAATCTGTACATGTAAGGGAGGGGGGGCTGTTTGGGGTCCACTTCTTCCCTTTCCTCCTGGTCGGGCACGTAGTAGTGCAGCTCGTACGCGGGGGACAGTTCCACTTTGAGGTCGCAGTTCGGCTCGCACGCCTTGGGCCCCACGTCTCCGTACTGCCGCTTCAAGAACGCCGACGACGACGCCAACACTCGCCCGTCGTCCTGCGCCTGCCTGTGCACCACACTACTGTTGTACAGAATCGGAAAGTCCACCTTAAACCTCTCACTATTCTTGTTGAAAGTGTCCACGAATTTATTTAATATGTCTTTCCGGAAGTTTGACACGTAATCGTAGTCGTCGTCCGTGTTCAGCTTAAGCCTGCCTTTACCCATTTCGTTTACGGTGATCCCCGTCAGAGGGGAGTCGGTGTACGACTGGATGTATTCACCGTTTTTATCGTAGTCGCTTTTGACCGCTTCGTCTATCAAGTCCTTGTAGTGCCTGATGACATAGGACGCGCGGTTAAACGTTTCGTCATCGGCTCCGGTGTACCGATCACCGGGCTCGACAACCCGTGACGGGATGGTGGCGTAAACATTCTTGAACAAATTAGCGGTTTTGTTCGTCGGTATCACAGACTCGGGGTCGGGATATAGTTGTTTTTTCGATTCTCGTAGCGCGGTAGTCGGGATCGTACCTACCGTCCTTGCCTGGGTTTTATTTTTTGGCACAACACCGAACGAAAACATGTTAACCTTATTCTCAAAGCCTCTATCATAATCGTTTAAATTTATCGTCGGGCGTTGTGGTCGCGGTGGGAAGTATTGAACGGTAGGTTTCCTATCCGGCCAGTAAGTGGTTAATGACTTAGCATGCGTTGTCAGAAGCATCGGTGGTGTAGTGGCGGTGTCCTTGTTGTAGAAACTAGTGGTAAACTTTTTCAAGTCTAGTTTAGGGAGGGTGACGTAGTCTGCATCGTATTCATCTGTAGTATCGTAGTATTCAGCAAATTTGTTATTTATTTTAGGTTTATTGGTTGTTAAAATTTCTTCCTTATACATGTAGACTCCTGGTGTAGTGGATGATTCAGGTGTAACGGGGGTTAAATGAGTAGTTTGTCTAACAAAAGCTAATTTCCCATCGGGGTCAAATACAGGTAGGGTTGTTTCTGTTTTTGGCGTAGTATTCATCTCACGAGAATTGCCCTCCTCATAATCACTGTACACGGTATCACCGGTTTTATTGATTTTCTTCTTGCGGGATTTCCGTACTTCTGCAATTTTTCCTAGCCTTTCCCGCAGGTCCTTCGTTACTTCATATTTTTCATCTTTTTCAGAAATGTTATTGAGCTCTGCTTCCGTTTTGTTTTTCAATACTTGGGTGAAAGGCTTAGATGCATTTTTGGCTTTGAATACTATTCCTAATAAACTCAGGCTTTCGTTCCTCCAACTGTTGTCGTCTGGGTCTCTAATGAACGGTTTTAACGATTGCACTTCAATCTTTTTCATTTTTTTGTAATGAGGGCTTACTGTGTAAATGGCACTTTTAGGGCTTATTGGTTTGACACTGAGTGAATCATCAGTGACCGGTCTGATTGTATCCTCACTGGATTCTGATGATTTCGATTCTCTTTGATAACTTTTCACATAATTATCGTTTAGGAGTTCCTCTTCCAGTAACTTCTCTTTAATCGCATCCTCTACCTGAAAAATTAAATTTTTATAAGTAGGTAGGTACCTTTTTAAAATCTATGACTAACATCGGTGTTTAGAAAAAATATCAATCATCATTATTAAAAAGTAAAAACTTATTTAATTACAGAATAACTCACCATTTGCCTTTGCGATTCAGAAACGTTCTTTGTTTCGGAGCTGTCGTCATTTTCTTGAAGATCAACTTCAAACATGGTGCCCTTTAATACCTTTTCATTTAAATTTGAGCTATCTGTTGTGGTTGTGTCATTTGAGTCTATTCGTTTTATAGTCAAGTCTAAAAATCCTGCTCGTTTTGACGTCACGATATTATCAGGACCTGTATCAGAATTTGAAATCGCTGGTAAAATAGAAACCGGAGCAGGGCTACTGATGCTTGATTGTTCATTAGGTAAAGATGTTAAAGCTTCGGCATCAGTGCGAGTATTATAAGTTTTCGAGTTATTTATGAGTTCCTGGCGAAGTTCGTTAAGAGATGGTATCGACGTGTAATTAGCAGCGTTCTCTAAAGAAATTGTAGCGGCTACTGTTTCGGCTTTCGTCAGTAATTCGTTTTGCTCTGTGCTGACAGTACTTTCTTCTCCCTCTGCACTAGTTGTGTGTTTTCTTTCAATAGTAGTATACGTCTTCCATGGAGGATTATAAGTTACACTACTAGAAGCTTCCACCGTCATAGTCTCTGTTTGATTATCATTCCCATTAGTGGTAATTTCCTTCTCATTGTTTGTGGAGGCCCTTTCGGTTATTGTAGTATCAGTTATTGTAATGGGGTCAGTAGAATTCTCATGCATAACTAGAAATTTTAAGTTATCGAGTATAGTTTCCGTTGATGATACCTCGGTGGCTGGTAATGTTGCTGGTAATGTTTCGCTATATATCTCAGTCATTCCGTCAGAAGTTACTTCTGTGATTTGTGTATAATTAATGTTATTTTTGTCAGTTGTAATAGCGTTCGTCGTCGGCGTTGTGGCCCTTTCAGATGTTGAGGAATCTGTTTGTTCTGTAACTAGAGCAGTAATATCTGAATTGTTTGAAGGGCTTTGTCCATAATCGATTGTATTTTTAATGTGGTCTAACTGGGTAATCACTTCCGTTTCATTGTTGATACTTTTAGTTTGGTCTAACTGGGTAATCACTTTCGTTTCATTATTGATACTATTCGGTAGTAAAACTTCATTCTTACTCATAGCTATCGTTTGACTTGTTTTCTTTCTAACTTCAAGGGCATTAGCTGAAGTTCGCGTCGGAGGCTTTGTCGCAATCGCAAATGCTTTAATTGTGTCTCTTGGAAAGGAAGATGATTCCTTTTGCGATATGCCTTTCGAGTTGATCTTTGGTAGATCATGTTTGACTTCCAAGAGAGCACTTTCTTGACCGGTGAGATCGAAGGTGGATTTCAAGGTCGTTGTCCGAGTCCGCTGGATGGTGAACGCACTAACCGGTGATTCAGAAATTATGATGGTAACCGCTAAGCAAATCGCGAATGACCTGTAACAAATAAAAAAACGTTAGGCATTTCAAACCTATAAATTAACCTTAAACTATTTTTGCATCCAAAACAACAACGGTAACGTTATACCTATACAATAGACTATTTTGGTATTGACAATCAATAATAGAGAAGAATATTTCTAATGGAAATAAATAAATTTCATTACCAATGAAGTTTCGATCTGTTTCGTGGTTAATATTACCAAAATTAATGTAACTGGTGACGACGCATCGCGTGGTGTTGTGCTTAAATCATTTATTCCGTAGTGTTATGACGAACATTTGCAGCCGGGCATGCTCGCAAACGGACAGACAATGCAATTATTATTTTAAACAAACGCAGCTGCAGCTGACTCGGGCATTTATAAAACGTTGTTAAATACCTAACTTTGTCATTGTCATGTGTATATAAAACTATGACCTATTGTTACAAATTCGCTTACTCCATTCATACATACTTAAAATCTAAATACAATCTAGGTAGGTACCTAATTATTAAAATGGTCGTTAGCGTGTACAGTAATTTGCGTTTCTGGCACTATGCGTCGAAAGGAACTACGGGCATTATTATTTTTTATTATAAAAGCAACTTTTTAATCGAATTATTTCTTATTGAAAATTTGTTAATTTTACATACAGAGTCATTATGTATTCTATTCACCATCCAAATTTTGAGGATGTGTAGGGTTCAGTTCGTGAAACTGAACTTTCTCTAAGGAACACATGGCCAAATAGGTACTTATGGAAAAAAAAATTGACTATCCATACAAATCAAAGAGATCACGTGATTAATTTAGTATGGGATGACCAAAATTTTGTGGCGAAATTTAACACATTTTCCTTATAGAAAATTGTTTAGTTTCATGGACTGGGACTGGACTGGACATTATCCTTAAAATTTGGATGGCAAGGTCAAAATGACCCGATATAGGTTAAATTACCTTTTATCGTATCAACAACTTGGAAAAATTTGCTAACATTTAATGTTAGCAAATTCAATGATATAAAAACAAATACAAAAATTTTAAGCACACAAAGTTTTTACTTTGTGTAAATATTAAATCAGTGATAAAAAACATCGATAGGAAATCGATAATAACCAGCACTGTTTGACATGGAAATTTGGATCCAACATTCCCGACTGAATTAGTGGCATCGGCCAAAAGCAAGACTCCGAACTCCCGGGCATACACGTCATATCGAGCTGTGATTGGCTCACACAAAATTCTGGAAACAGCCTTGATTCAAGCTGGTGAAACCTTTGATTTGTGAAAAAAATTGTTATTTGTTATACAAGTGACCAAAATCAATTTGTGCTGCGAGTGCAGACTTTAAATAACGAACTAGCGAAGTAGTTTAGAATTGATAGTAGTCTATTATTAACAGTAGTCTATAATTACTGAGCACAGTGAGTGATTTAAAGTCACGAGGCAGAACAAAATTTTGGTCTTGTGTAAAATACAACTTTTCACCTCTACCAGTGAGAAAATTTTCAGTTTCCTGGTAAAAAGCTAAATTTAGCATTAGAAACTTGTTTCAACTATCTTCATCGTTGGACGCACTCATTTTTTGTAATTTATCACAAAAATAGTTCGATCAAACCTATGCTGAAAATTTTTATTAATAAAGTAGATTCCCGCCGTTTTGTTTTACATTATTACGTTGTGTTTTTCTTTTATTTATTAATATTCCATCTTATTTATTTATTTAAAATCATAAAACACTGTTAACAAATTTCATAAATTCTTGTTTTATATTTATTTCATACATGCGACCTCATTCGTCCATATCTACTCTTTCTTATTTCGAATTATCAACCTTCTTTTTTAACAATCCGTATTTAAAACTCCTTGGTAGGTAGGTATATCCGTCCGTGCATTTTATTTTTTTACTTTTTAATCTATGTATGACACCATAGCCTTCTTTAATTGCAAGCCGTGAACATAAGTTTGGCAACGTCTGTTACTGTCAGTTCGTGGTCATGTCGTCGGCCAGTCTCCATACTAAATGTATGGGAATATTTCAATTTTAAGAGGTTGATATTTTTTTTCCTAGTAATCGTGTGGGGTTTAAAATATGAAAATAATTTAGTTCTTTTATTGAAATGCTTTGTATATTAAACAATAAGAAAAATATCAATGTTAACCAGGAAAAAATGGCTGTCAAAGATGTCATCTTTTTTGTTGATTTTCTTCAGCAGGGAGTTGATTAACACGCCCTCTAGAAATAAATGATATATCATTAGAAAGGTCTTTTAAAGACAAATATTTGCTGTTAATATACTTTATATCAATTGTTAATACTTTTGGAGTTAAAGGTTATTAAAGTATAAAAGTGGTTTATTGTATATGGGAGTTGATCTACCACACCTATAGAAATAAGTGATATATCAAAAGAAAGTTTTTTATATGACAAATATTTGCTGCAAACATACTTTTTATTAATTGTTAGTATTTTCGGAGTTTTAGGTCATTAATGTTAAAAAAATTGGTCAAGTTTAGAGCGTTATGACTCTCAAAGTACTAATAGTTGACGTTTATATTAATACAAAAAGTGTTTCAAATTTAAATACCTTTCCAATGATGTAAGATTTATTGCTAGAGGAGGCTTAGATCAAAATGCTCATCGTACTAAAGGACCCCCGAAAAGTTCAAATAATTTGACTCAAACCTTATGTTCTAATAAATAAATAATAATAATAAATATAAAACTTTATTGAAATAATCTTACATCACAATTTACAACTAGTTTAAACATAGATAATACAGGAAAAACAAATAATAAGTAATTTTTAAAATAATTTTATACTATGTGCTTGACCACATGCGATGTTGCCGTTCTGCTCAACTTCAGGGCTTGGAAGATATAGAAGGCTATGTATGACACCATAAAGCTCTCTATCTATCTTTTTCTCACATATCAATTTTACAAGTCTCATCCTTGTCACTTTATTTCTTTTGTCTTTATTATTTGCCTCACGCTTGCAGCAAAAATAGATTTTGCTGCGCGTTTTTACGCGCCAAATGCACCCTTTTCGTGCTGAAGAGGTGAAAAAATCATTGTGTTTGTGAGATTTGTAGAAAATAGTTTTCTTGACAAAATTCAAAATCAGTTTGTTTAGTACCATAGATACTTTACACTACTACTTACCACTTATATAATTTAAATTTAGTACCACGTTAGCCCCTCTGCCATGAGTGGCGTTTTTCAAAGGTCACGGTGTCGATGGTGCGGATATTCAAGGTAAGATCGTGAATTCTACGTGTTAATTATCGGAGTAATACTTGTATTTTCTCTATATCTATCTTCAACTCATGTCGTCGTCGTCACAAATATACGTTAAATTAACAAAAACTACTCAAAAACATTACTCAAAATTATTCCAGCGATAAGACCTCCTTTGCCCACCATAGTCTTAAGTTTTAATTTATAACTGTACTGTAGGTACCTATTCCTTTTCAATATGCGTGCAATAAAGAGTTAATAAATCAATCAATCAATGATTGTTGAGTCAATTTATTTTGGTATAGGTACCCCTTTGTGATTTGTGTCTATTTCAGTAAAACTAAATACTGAAAGTGAAAACTGAATATTGCCTAAGCAAGGCAATAAGATAAAAATAATAATGCTTTTTGCTTTTGACTAAAAAAAGAAAAAGTAAGGCCCAAAAGGTAATTTTGAGATAGACTAAGATACAAAAAAATATCATGAGATGTTGTAAGTTAGAATTTCAATGATTATTATGAAGTGCGTGACGACAAAAGTACATGTGTAAACATTTCCCGTCATTTCAGAGATTTCACAAAGTTTCAAGTTAGCGTGCGAGGCTACGGCAGCCAAAAAACCTCCTCAAAAATGGCGCGTTAGATATTATAATAGCGAATTAATTGTTTCCAAACTGCCAATATCGAATTACACGGCAGGATACGACAGTATTTACCATCCACGGCGCGGAACAAACAATCGTTTTGCTATGTTAATTACAATTTATAGTAGATATCCGTGTCAAGAGGTCACGGTTACTGAAATCCAGATTTTTTTGTACATATACATTTTTGTATTTGTACATACAATTTTATGTTACTTTGTTTTTCTTTGCTTTAGTTTCATTTTCAAAACCTTTAACTTTCCTTATTTTTTTTATGATTGCTGGGGCACAGGCATTTCTTATTTCTTTGGCCTTCCGGATTTTTTCTTTCATCTTAAATCATTTTGTGGACGGTTGTTTGAACACAAGACAAAACTGTTTGGTTTTTTTTAATTAATTCACTCAGTTATTGTAAACAAGAATTTTACATAGGTATAGGTATAATCAGTTTTCTCGTAATAGGTAGCCGAAAATACAAAATCTAATGCTTGCATTAGCTTATAAATTAATCAATTTTCTGTCATTGCGATTCAATCCACTCGTAATAAAGACGTATCCTGTTATAGACAAGACCAATCAGACGTAAAGTAATTAATAGTTGGACACTGCATGTGTTAGGGACGGTCAGCCGTCACGCGTGAGTGACGGCGGCGCCCCGGCGCAGCTCAGCCAACCGATTCAACTGCATTACAAACAGTCGGTACGGTCGACATTAGATGGAGCTGAACTCGTTAAGCAACGTAACGCCAATACATCATCATCACCAGCCATTTCAATATCCACCTGCTAGAGCACAAGGTTTCCTTAGGGGTCGTCCATTAATCACGTGAGCCTCGAAAGAGGGGGGGGGGGGGGTAGTTGAAAAAATCACGAAGTATCACGAGGGGGGACGGGGGGTGTAGTCAGATATTACGTGTATTAATTTTTTTTCGTTAAACGTGTGACTTTTAACCGAGAACTGTGTGTTATTGTTGACTCACCGTTACCAGGACGATTTCCCCGCCCACCGCGACGTATTCGTACTGAAAATTGTTGAGATTATTTTGTTAATTTTATCAATGATATGGCTCACTGAAAGGAAACATTCCTTATTTTTTAGAAATAAAACTGCATTCAAAGATTTTTTGATGAATCCCTTATCTCAGCTGGGAATTGAACGGGCTAAACTACTACCTATTTGTTATCTTTCTTGAAGAAATTGACCCTATCTATTGATATAATAAAAGTACCTACAGGATGTTATTATACTTCGGATTTTAGCTCGTTAGATTCCCGGCCGAGATAAGCGATTTATCAAAAATCCTTGACTGCAGTTTAACTTATTTTTTAAAATAAAGGAATGTTTCCTTTCAGTAAAACTGCGCCATCATCAATATTTAAGGTACTTTCCCTCTAACTACCGTCTTTTTTTAGTCTATGGAAATAATAAATTTTTGGTCACCTATCTTGCTGATCGACCCTAGTGAATGTCGCAGGCCGAAGTCCTTTTTTTTTTGTTTACGCAGGGGTACCCTTTTACCTATTGGCTTCCGGGGTGGTGGGGCCACCCCGGCGAGTCCGGGACTCTCCTCCGTACGGGTCCGATAAGACAGGCCGAAGTCCTGCCACTAGTATTGTAGGGTTCTATGTGACTGAATGAACACACTTATGTGCTGCTGAGACTAACTAAAGTCTTCAGCTAGGTACTTTAGTAGCTTTAACTAGAAGACTTGTACAATATTTTAGCGTGTTCAAATGAACAAGGAAATGAATGACTTACAGTTGTGCTACATTGCCGCACGTAGGACGCACGTGGTCTTTACGCAATCGAGTCGATGGAATGCCAAATTTTTCAATTGCATAGTTTAATGAAATAATTGCTGATATAAATCGAATACTGATCATCATCACGTACTTTTCTCTGATCATAAAAGATAAGTAGCCAAAGCTACCTATATAATAACAAAATAAGAAATAAACCTAGAGGACCCAAAAATACATTTTATGTAATTAGAATACACTATGTTGGGATTTAGACCATGTAGGTACCTGTTTATTTTGTAAATCCCGACATAGTTTATTCTAATAACGTCAATAACCATGGTTTAAAACAATACATTTTATGTATTTATGATTTTTTAATTTCATTCTATCAAAAGACTTCTAATTCAGCTATTGTAAAAAAATATAAATAGCTTTGTTCTACGACGGCTACTGCCTTTTTAAAAAGGGAAAAAAGTTTTCTCTCGATTCACTTTCCCTGATTGATTTAGTAATCTAATTTCATAAACCTTTTAGTTTAAGTGCTATTCACAAAATGCAATTTAAATCCCGATAAACCACTTGTATGTATATGTACTTACCTTTATAATGTAACAGTTAAAACCCCGCAATTTTACATAACGTTATGTTCAATAATGTAACAGTGCAATGACTATTATTAGTATAACATAGCATAAATCACATCTATTTTCAGTTCTGAAATAAGCTTAAGTTAGCTAAAAACATATTTCATGAAAGTAAACCATAGTTTACTTTCATGAAAAACCAATATACTTATCTCAGGAATCCAATTGATAAACTCCTGAGTAGGTAATTTGATTCATAGAAGATCATGTTGGTATTTCTTTCAATATCTCTTTAATATAGTTTCTTGGGAAAATGACCGTCTATGGGACTTAAATGATAGTGTGAAATTGTAAAGTCTTCCTTTTGTAATTTATAAGTACATATTTTTTTTATATAAATGAAATAAGCCCTCTTATTTTAAATCCTCATTGCTGATCGGAAATCAAGGCCAGAGTCAGCCAAGGTCAGTCGTTATTACGAAGCTGAAGGCTGTGGAACTGTGGAACCTTCATTGTTTAGCCCTGATTACTGTGTTTAGCTTCTTTGATACTAAACGTATCGCAAATTGTTAACTACAATAGTGTATGAGCTAGCTAAATAACATTCCTAAGGGTCCATGATACGAAAACATGGTTTGCACGGGCCATATTTTTATATAGAAAACGTAAAGTTGTAGTCACAAAAAAAAACATACGACAAGCTAAAGAGATTATCTAGCTAGTACCTACAAGTATTAAATTGCGTGTAAACCTCACAGATGATTGTAAAAAAATCAGAATATCATCAAAAGCGCTTGTCGCGGGTCATGTTTTTGGCGTAAATAAAAGCGGAAACGGTTTGAATTCTATATCAAAATACACTTTAACGTACTGTGTAGTTGCTCCAATAACTTTTTTCAAGAAAGATTATTGTGCTTAAGGTAATGATAAAAAACAACGAAAAACATCGAAAAAGTGTAGAAGTGAGGTTATTTTCCATACTCTTTACACGTAAAGAAAAAGACAGAGACAAATGTTTCTGCATAACCGAGCCTTAAAGAAAATAACGCATTATTTCTTCTATGTTGTATTTATCACAAACCGATTGCCAACGATGACTAAATAGTTTAATTATTTAAGTTTATTTTACAGTAACTACATTTGAAAAATACATATTTTTGCATATTTGTGTGGAATAAAACATTACGAAAAGAAAAGGGTAAAATCAGCAAATCAAATCTATTCGTCCATACAAAAGACATCAACGCATCACTTTTTGAACAGCAATTTCGTGAAACAAAAAGGTATTCGCTTGGCATGAAACTGAGGAACTAGGTTTTTTACGAGTAATTTTCTTATTTCACTAAACTATAATTGCAAAACTTCAGCTATTGCTTTAGATATAGGAAATTAAACTTTTGAAGCGTGGCTGATATTCGAGTAAACAATCTTTTTTTTTATTTACACCTACATTTTGTTGTCTTTTGTCTATTGAAAATATAAAATACGCGATAATGAGGTATGACACAACCTCTGCATATGGTTTGATTTTCTCTTTGACATATTTTTCAAGTTATAGTGCATTCAAATACATTTTAACATTAAATAAGAAAAACTTTTTAGAAATATATAATCTATTTATTGAAGCAGCCGAGTAAAATTTTTCGCAACAAAGTTTCCGCTGATCCGATTAATCGGATTCGCCATCGGAAACGATCCATTGAGCCACCGTTGTGGGTGACACCGATGCGCCCGCGCAGCGCGGTTGCCATCGCGCAGGGATTATTGCAAGGTGCTGGTTTCTCTTCTCGCACAATCGTAATAGTAACGACATCGCCGTTTCGTAATTAAACCGTTGTGGTGAGGATCAATAGCACCTACATTTCATCCAAACTCGTCTAGTATTCATAACTGCTCGTTTTCATTATCTAGCATGTTTGTTTAAGTTCATTAGCTGCATAGTAATGCATTGCATTGCATTTATTCTACTAATGATGAAAGGAATCTTGTTGATTTGATAACAGTTAACAGTATTAGGGTTGAGTTGATTTTTTTATAATTTTGCTCAGCAACACAAACATCTAGAAAAAAAGTTCATACATAATTATGGTACAAACATAAAATTGCAGGGTTTTACTCGATTTTTACAAAATACTTATTTGTAAATATGATGTTACGTCCATAAGTTACTACCTATGATGTAGTGCTTAAGTTGAGCCATGTCAATTACCGATGCTACCACATAAAATAAGGTTCTTTATATGCAAAAGATACAGGCGATAATATATCACCAAGAGATTTGTGAAGTTGGATAACATCAGTGACATAAGACCATTTTCATTTCCGAACAAGGACGGAAAACGTTTAGATTTATGTAAATTCAAATTGAATAGATACATATATAAAATAATTTAAGTATAGCTTAATACTTCAGTTCTATTTTTCATGGATCGCAAAATGATATCGCCAAGTTATAAGTTTTAGAAATTATAACTTGGCGATATCATTTCGCGATACACTTTTAGAAGTACTAACTTATTTCATTTTAGTGTTTTTGTTTTGAGTATATTTTCAAGGAGATTTAAAATATCGTAATAAATACTGAGCTACTGCTTAGCCCGACCTCAAACTCTTTTCAGTATCTTCAAGGTGGCGTTATCTAAACTCTACATTCATCTACATTGGATGAATGTAGAGCATCCAATATAATTTCAGTTTCCTCAAATAGCAGTACTTACTCATTTATTAAATTATCATTTATCACAATATTGGTACAGTTCAATATTCAATCAGAGCCGTTTTCTTTTACACGCATACGTCTCGATTTTACGACTAGATAGTTTTAGCATCACGCATTAAGTTAATAACTTCTGAATGACATGGTGAGTGATGATATCCATTGTGCTGGTACTTGATAGATATGATGAGTGCACGCATCCAGTGTGTTGACATAATCACGAAAGAGTAGCCGCGGCCGGCTTGTGCGAGGTGTCACACAATCGCACATTATTGCTACTTCCAGATTTGAATCCCGCGACCGTGTTATACCACGGGATTTCCATCTCACAACGTCTCATTTCTGTGATCTATTTAATAGTGTTTTAAAATTAACACTTTTTCTTGGCTTTGCAATAAATAAACAATAATCCATAACAGTTGAGAGTTGCGATCTCAATCTGCATTTAGTCGTTCGTGTGGTGGAATGGTCCAGCCTCCTTAGGCTATAGGACCATTCCACCATAAGGAAATCACCAAAGGATAAGGATCTCTTCATAAGAAAGGCTTGCCTGATGATGGTGATGATCCTTACTATGCATCGAACATTTTAATTGTTTCCCTCTCATATTTACTTAAAGTTAAGTTTGCATTAACATGTAAATTGAAGATAACTTTAAATAACTTTGATTAACGTTTGCAGTAATAACTTCCTATTGCCTTAGTGAGTCAATCATCTTTTTACGTACAGCAATTACTTTTGCTTGGGATATTGAATAATGATGGAATAATTCCAAGACGGGATTATAGTTTTGCGGGATCGTGCTCGCTCAATTCAAACTGCAAACATCGACGATCGCGTGCGCGCGCGCCTTTGCGACGTAAGGAGTGCATTCGTAACTAAACGGGTTCAAATAAAGCAACCATCTAAATGCCTCATTAACAACGCAAAAAACATGAACTAGAACTGTCTTAAACAAATATAACGCATTAGAATGGAAAGGATTCAATAGGCAGGGAGTTAATTTACGCATTACATTAATTGCTTTATTTTTTTTTTCATTTTAAACGGAAGGTGCTAGAGTTTCAGAACTTCTATAATTAAATTATTAGTAGGCCTTTAAAAAATCGAAACGTCAAAAACACAACGTGTTTCAAAAATAATACCATTAAAGCCGAATAAGATAGGGACCATCTAACTGAACAACTTTTACTTCTTATTGGATGAGTTAACTCTGAAATCGCAAAGAAAATCAACAGCTTATTTTAGAGTTGGTGCCATAGTAAAAGTTGTGCATCCAGTTTAATGGTCTCTATCTATCTACCATAATCGCAATTAGGGGTATTTTCTTAACACATTGTATATTGTAACTACCTATACTTATTTTTGGCTATATGATGAGGTAACATAAAAACGGCTGAGTATCATCAAACTGCTTGAGTCAACTACGTATAAATCCATTGTACCTATGTCCATCTCGAATTTCAACTGCAGATTTTTCCTAGCTGTTTGTTATTGCACACTAACAATAGACCACAGTACAATGACATAATAAAGCCATTATTTCGCTGAGAAATTCTTTCAGCTTGAGTTGTCAATAAGCAATAAAGAAATTATTATCATGCCGATTTAAACGTAATTTGCATACAAGTAATTTTTATTCATGATTATTAATTCGATATAGTGTTGTCTTATAAGATAAAGAATAAACTTCATGACAACTTTGAGATTTGAGTTTAAATTATTTACTCTACATTTATTTTCGTAAAACTTGTCATAAAAAGTTAACTTTCCCGTGTCAATACAATATTATAATAATCGTGATAACCAAGGGTCGCTTAATAAACTGACAGTATATTATCAAGTGACAGTATATTGTGTCTATATCTAAACGCTGAACAAAATATCAGTTAAAAATTTATAAGTAGGCACTATAGTGCCGCTTAATTTTTGTGTACGAAGGTGAGTCTGCCCTTCCGATCTTTGCAACTGGACACGAACCTACGACCTTCTACTTTTCTAGCATAGTGTATATTTATCACTTTAAGTTTACAGGCATTGCCACCATAATAAATAGGTTTTTTTGTTTAGTTTAGTATTCAACGTCTTTTCCAGCGTCGATATCATTTCATATCTATTTCTATAAAAAATGTGTCTGAATAACAATTTTCAATAAACAAAATGCAAAAACTATCATAGCTTTCATGAAATTCAGTTCAATTCTAAATGTAGATTTCTATTGTTACAAAACAATCTAAAATCCAACCGCATTACAATAACTTAATCGGCACTCACCTAAAAGTGTAATACGGTGACATCTTCAGTAGCGTCACTTTACCACATGGTGCACTACAAACGACCGACAGGCGCGCTGACCGCTCCGTCACTGGCCACCGAACCGATGGCCAATACACAATACAACGCAGTCTGCGCGCGCGCCGCGCATCCTCCCATTCAGCGACGGAGGGCATTATCGCTGCATCCCTTCGACCTTCGTTTTCCATTTTCACACATTATAGCGTTAATCACTGATACCTATGCACGATACCTTCTTTAGTACTCAATGGATCCTAAAGCATTTGTGTGTTTGAATGGCTGTTTTTGTTTACTTTTAACTTCAAAATATTGTAGAGTACTAGTCAAATGGGTGAAGAACCTCTTTTTCATATTTTCATCTTATATTATTATTAATGTATGACTTGTCAAACTGTGTTGGTTGACAAGTCACACTAATCATTTAGTACTAGTGGCTCCGTGAGCTGTAGACCTCGCGAAAAAATTAAATAAAATGTCGCCATGAAGTTTTCAAAGCACACAGTAGGTACGTGAGTATTGCAGCTAGATGGTGCTTCTAATTTTGTTCATTTTTCAAAATGAGTGAGTATTTCTTTTATAAATTTGGAAAAATTGGCTTGACTGAACAGTTATATAATTATCGAACCTACTCACAAAATTTCACCAGAATCTGTTGAGAAATGCGACTTGTAGAGGAGATCAAACAGCCGAAAAGCTAGAATGAAATATGGTTTTTTACATATCTCCGTAATTTTCACAAATTTCGAAAAACTGTCTCGACAAAAAAATTCTATATATTTATCAAACCTGCTCACAAAATTTCACCGAGATCGGTTGAGAAATGCGACCTGTAGAGGAGAACAGACAGCGCCGGAAATACGGACTGAAATTTGAAATTTTTACATTATCTCCGCCATTTAAAAAAAAATGAAGAACTGGCTTGACATTAGAAATCTATACAATTTTCGAACCTGCTTACAAAATTTTACGAGAATCGGTTGAGAAATACGACCTGTAGAGGAAAACAGACAGGACTGGAAAGCCGGACTGAAATATGTATTTTTAACATTTCTCCGTCATTTTGAAAAATTTCAAAACACTGGCGTGACAAAAAAATTCTATATTATTTTCGAACCTGCTCACAAAAGTTCAAGAGAATCGGTTGAGAAATGCGACCTATGGAGGAGAACATCCAGCGTCAGAAAGCCGGACTGAAATACATTTTTCTTACATATCTCCGCCGTTACGAAAAATTTAGTAAAACTGTCTCAACTTGAAAAAATCTATATGATTTTCAAACCTGCCCACAAAATTTCACGAAATTCGGTTAAGAAATGCGACCTGTAGAGGAGAAAAGACGGAGCCGGAAAGCTGGACTGCAATATGTTTTTTTTACATATCTCCGCCATTTTGAAAAAAATCGAAAAAGTGGCGTGACAAAAAAATTCTATATCATTTTCAAACCTGCTCACAAAATTTCACGAGAATCGGTCGAGAAATGCGACCTGTAGAGGAGAACAGACAGCGCTGGAAAGCCGAAAAACCTGTTTTTTTAACATATCTCCGCCATTTTGAAAAATTAAAAAAATCTGGCTCGACAAAAAAATTCCATATAATTTTCGAACCTGCTCACAAATTTTCACGAGAATCGGTTGAGAAATGCGACCTGTAGAAGAGAACATACAAACATACGAAAGAATTTTTGCCCAAGCTGAAGCAGAGACGCTTCGCTCGCACTTCGTGCTCGCTCGGTCAACTAAACGAAAAGGATACCATTTATCTATTTAGCAAGCTTTGTCTCGCTATCTATGCACAAGTGGTAGGTACTTGTTCGTTACATGATTTTCATGTTAACTTTTCCTTCGAGTAACCGCCATTTAATAAAAAGAGGAAATATACTAATATATTTTACGTTCCATAACATCATATAGGTAGATAGGTGTACTGATTTAATACGGATATGTTTACTGGATTGTTTTAAACAACTGCTTCCCTTACCATAATAGGTATTGCTTCGGCGTAGTCGGGTAAAAACGGCTTGTTTTGCTTACAAATTCAATATCATTGATTTTTCGGTTTATGCAACTTTTAATTAGATAATCGGAAACATTTATACAAGGCTATTTTTAGTATATACGAAACCTGAAAACTCAAACTAAACAAATTTCAGAAGCAGTAATAGAATCGAGTGCAATATTTTGACATTGAAAATGTCTTTTCGTTCGCTCCAGTATAGGCTCCGATTTCACGAAAAAGTGCGATCCCCTTATTTCTCAGAGGGTTGTGAATAGTGATGTACAAAACTCGAGTCGTCGAGTTCTACTTTTGAAGACTCGACTCGGATTGGCAGGACTCGGTGAGCTCAGTAGGCTCGTAAGCCCGAGCCTAGCCGAAAAACGAGCTCTCTGAGCCACGCCTCGAGGCTTCAAAAGAGTTTCAAGCCTTCAAAAGAGCTCGAACCTATTAAAAGAGCTCGAGCCTTCAAAAAAGCTCGAGTCTTAAAATGAACGCGAGCCTCATAAAAAGCTTAGAGTTCATGTTTATGACTTTAATATCTCCGTAAATAATAATATTTACAATATTATTAATTACGGAGATATTAAAGCCGAGCCTATCGAGCTCACAGAAGAGCCCTGAAAATCTGACTCTAGTCTTCAAAATTAGAACTCAAAAAGATGAATGTCTTATGTTATAAAGAACACCGTAGATGCTTAATCTATTGTGCTTTAGCTCTACTTATCCTCATTCATCAGCAGCCCATCACAACTAGTGCGCCGAAAAAGACTCGAGTCGTGAAAAAGCCTCGAGATCGACTGAGCTCTCCAAAAAGGCTCGAGCCGTGAAAATAGCTCGAAGTCGGCCGAGCTCTGAAAAAGGCTCGAGCGCTAAAAAAGACTCCCGAGTCGTCGAGCTTCGTACAAACGAGGCGAGCCCTGTAAAACGACTCCGAGCTCTGGACAAAAGGAGTCGGAGGACTCGAGTCTTGTACATCAATAGTTGTGAAGATATGATATTCAAAAAAGACTCAAAAGACGCGTATTTACAAGAGCTGCAAGGTGCAAAAAGAATTATTCGAAAAAATAAAAACGAAAAAAAATGGCCGAAATAGTGGAATTTTTTTCCGACTTTTTGATTTTGGCGCTCGATATTTTGGAAACGAAGAATGATATCAAAATTTTGAGAAAACTTCCTCTAAACTATTTAGTCAGCTACAATTTGAGTCTACGAGTATAATAAAGACGATCGGGTTAAGGATTTGCCCTGTAGATTAACCTTTAACATTGAAAATGTTTTTTCTATCGCTTCAGTATAGTCCCCATTTTCGCTCAGAGTGCGAGATCGCCTTGGTGTCGTAAGTTTTAAGGCTACATGAATGGTTGGAGCCTCACAAGACGCGTATCAACGAGGGCTACAATATTGTAGCGTGTTGGCGTAATTTCGGGAAGCGCGCTCCTTAGATCCGCTTCGCTTCGCTGAGTTGCTATGGAGGTTTGACGTAGTTGAAGTACTTCAAAACAAATCTTAGATTTTTTTATATATTATGGGTTATAGTAGTAAGCTACCTTTCAATAAAATAGTAATGTTCTTTATAACAATGAAATATTTTTATATGAATTTCACACGTACACACAAATCACCAAAAAGTAGATCCAAAACTGTTCATGGCTTTGCTGTGATTTCAAAGTATTGTAAGTATTAATTCAAACAAAGGAATTTATTTTTTTATAAAATTCAATAAATTCATTTTCAATGTACCAGAAGGTCGTGAAAGGCACGAGATCTGTGAATTTTTTAAGTAATATCATGTTATATTTTGACTAAATAAAATCCAACCAAAAACATTTTCATGTATAATGATGCCAAGACTTCCATATGGCTTGCACTGTCAAAAAGTTATCAGATCTCATGTAGAGCCAAGCTTCTAACTCTACGCGCCCTAACTCTACAAGCCCTAACTTCAAAAACTCTTCACCTTAGTCAAAAATGTGGCTTGGCCGTTTCATTACTACAAGAACTATTGTTGAACTGTGAATACATTTCTCCATGTAGCGAAATGGCCAAGCCACATTTTTTACTAAGGTGGAGAGCTTTTGAAGTTAGGGCTTGTAGAGTAAGGGCACGTAGAGTTAGAAGCTTGGCTCTACAAATACCAAATACATAAATATACAATACATACCAAATTTCAGCTTTCTAGGACTTCAAGAATTACCCTATGAGTTTTGATGATCACGAGTGAGTCAGTGACGACATCGGGGTTTTTTAGATAACAATAAAATCTATAGGTATTATAAAAGCTATGCAATTGAAACTTTAATATTTAATAAGTCCACTACTGGACATCACATTCCGAGAATTTTGTTTATGTGGTATACTCCAAGCAAATCCAAGATATGAGGGTCCAAAAAAACGACGAAGCGCTTCGAGAAAAAAAGAGGACACTAATATCTCTGGACCCAATTCTGAACGGGGACGACGGGAACGTCATCTACAGCATTTTAGCTCGTCAACACCCGAAAAACGAGACAAAAGATTTTTTATTGTTGTCCGGTCGCCGGAGACCGCTGCGCTCGGGCGTTAATTAATGAATTAAGAGCGCACAGAGCCTCCACTAGCGACGCCAATCAAAAAAAACCATTACAACGAAACAAGGGCCTACGATCGAGTTGACAGGAATGAGCTATGGAAGGTGTTGTCCGAATACGGATTGGAGAGCAGACTGATTCATGCACTGAAATCTCTCTATGAGGATTCCCGTGCATGCGTCAGGATTGACGGCGTATACACTGATTGGTTTGGCATCTCTAGGGGTGTCAGGCAGGGATATGTTGCGTCACCATGGCTCTTTAATCTGTTTTTGGACAGTTGTATGAAAGGTCTGAAAGAACGTGACTGTGGGGTTGTGATGAATGGGACTCAAATCAAGTGCCTCCTCTACGCTGACGACCAAGTTATACTTGCGTCTTCTGCGCAAGAGTTGCAAGAAATTATGTCTGTTATGAATGATGATTTTGTGAGAAAAGGGATGAAAGTGAATGTAACTAAGACGAAAGTGATGGTGTTTGAGAGAGATGAAGAAATGACTGACTGTACGGTTATGTTAGGTGGCGAAAAAGTGGAACAAGTTCGTGAGTTTGTATACTTGGGGAGTTTGTTCACAAGGGACGGAAAAAGTGAGGAAGACATAGAAAGACGAGTGAAGAAAGGAAATTCGGTGAGTGGTGCTATACACTCGGTTATGAGTAGCCAAACCGTTTCTGCAAAGGCGCGAATGGCTATTCATAACGGAGCGCTGGTACCGACACTGACGTATGGAAGTGAATCTTGGGTATGGCAGAAGAAGAATGAAAGCAGAATAAATGCGGTAGAGATGCGATCGTTGAGGAAAATAAGCGGAGTAAAACTAAGTGATAGAGTGAACAATGAGGTGATTCGTAAAAGGTGTGGTCTGAAAGATGATATAGTGACAAGAATTGAGAAAGGAATGCTCCGGTGGTTTGGTCACTTAGAGAGGATGAAAGAAAGGCGAATCACGAAAGAATGTGGAAGTGGTGTGCGAATGTGGAAGGAACGATTGCACAAGGGCGTCCCAGAAAAACCTACGCGGACCAAATAGGGGTTATTATAAAAAAGGCTGGTGTACGCAGTGACAAAAACCGCAGGGCATGTATGAAAAGATTGATGGATGTGAATGAAGCGAAAGAAGTGTGCAAGGATCGTAGCAGGTGGCGATCCATAGTCTCTGCCTACCCCCATGGGAAACAGGCGTGAGTGTATGTATGTATGTATGTAAGGGCTTCGTCAAGGGTGGGCAGGGAGGGGCAGCTGCCCCGCCTCAGCAAGGTAAAGTGACCAAAGTCCTAAGACCGTGCTATTGACTTGCTGTTCCGATAAATCCCGCAGCTCAAAACTTGAAATAAATTCACTAGGTGCTCTTGACTTGACTCTACCTACAATTCATATAGGTATTTATTAACTTGCCCCCCTATATTTACATTAGTTAAGGTCGAATTTAAGAGGGCAGATGGTTGGGAGAGCCCCCTACCCCTTATCAAATCATTTTGATTTTTTTAAATGAATTTTGACATTTTACCAAACCTAACCTCAAAATGTATGAAAAAACCTAAAAAAAACTTTAAAGGTGGGCGAGCGAAGGGAAAAGAGTAGAATATAGAGGAGGGACTCTCCCATCCCCCCTTAAGTTTGTCAAGTGATGTGATAGGTTAGAAATTTAATTTTCATGTTTTTTTAACAGATAATGCTAAATATCATTCTTAATAAGTACCCCTTAAAACTTTTGTAGGGAGTCCCCCGCTCCCCCCTCTCTACTCTATTTTTTTCCCCTCGCTCACCCCAAAAATGATTTTTTCATACATTTTGAGGTTAGGATTAGTAAAATTTCAAAATTCAATTAAACAAAAAACTGTGCATTTCCGCACAAAATGCTTAGGTGGGGAGGTCCCCTCTCTCCCTCCCATCCACCCCTGGCCCTAAATTTAACCTTAACTAATAGAAATAAAACCTAGCGAAATCGTAAACCTAACCTACGCAGTCAAGCATCGTTCTAAAATAAGCTTGATCTGAGTCGCGTACTCAAACATCGTTTTAAAATTAGCATGATCTGAGTTTGAGTTTAGTTTGTTGAATCTCTGCTCAAGCACAGTTCTAGAATTAATACTCGACTTAAAACTAGTTTTAAGTAGAGATCAAAGCTTGAGTCTCATTCTGTAATACGAGCCTAAGACTCCGCTGTCCGTCTGTCTGTCACCAGGCTGTATCTCATGAACGGTGACAGCTAGACAGTTGAAATTTTCACAGATGATGTATTTCTGTTTCCGCTATAACAACAAATACTAAAAACAGAATAAAATAAATATTTAAGGGGGGCTCCCATACAACAAATGTGGTTTATTTCGCCGTTTTTTGGTATGGAACCCTTCGTGCGCGAGTCCGACTCGCACTTGGCCGGCTTTTCTGTTATTCGTGAGTATTGATACACGTGTCTCTGCGATGGATCGCAATAAGCGAAAAGCTCTTTTGTTATTATGTAGACATTACTCCAAATTAAATAAACGACGATCGAGAGACAGAGAAGACATTGGGTACATGTACATCCACTTAATAAATAAAGTTATGAATCCTGATTGAAAGTACTTTTCGCTGGCCTGGCTAACCTAATAGTGTCAGTTGTATTCAAGTTTTGTAAAAATCCTTTTCTAATAACAACTTATTAAATAAAAACCTCTGTGGGCTCCACCTTCGTTATCTAGGAGGCACCGTAAATAAAATCTCGTGTTAAACGAAAAGAGTTTGTATTATTTTCATATTGTTACTTCTATCACGCTATTGATAGAAGTAACAATATGAAAATACATACAAACTGATTTGGAAGAAAGGCACACAGATAGTTTAAAATTCTCTTTGCATTATTCGAATGTTCACGCAGACGAAGTCGCGGACGAAAGTTAGTAATATATGCGCTTACCTAAAAGCCACATAGATCGGTAGCGGCTGCCTGGGGGTTGTTTATGATGCAGTGGCGCGCGAGCCGAGCAGGTCGGTCCCCCAGGGGGGCAGGGGCTCGAGTCCCGAGTGGCGCAGGAGCCGGGTTAGCGCTTGGTAACTGGTGACAATCAGAAAGAGTTAATATAAAAAGATAACATTAAAAATGCTCAATTGGGGACAAATGGGAAAAAGCTCAATTGGGAAATGGGGTCAGCTGGAAAAAAACAAAACTTATTTAAAATAACATTAATTAATTAATATTGACAATTAATGAAGACAATTCATAAACCTATGACACTTCATAAAAATTCTTGACAAAAAGTACCTAGAAATCATATTAAATATTTTTAAGTCCTTTCGGAACAGTAAGCTAAAAGTAAATATTCAGAGGAACATGAGTCAAAGCGAGAACCTTGCTAAAAGGGCCAATCACTGTACACACTACATGTGTTGTTAATCATTCCACTTACTAATTTAATACCTAAATCTAGTCAGAACTTTTGTAGGATATCCCAAGTTGTTCTAATTATGAATACTATGACTTGATTATGAGAAAAGTCAAAGTCAAATAAGCTTTATTCATCATATCAGCCGCACGACACCCACTGCTGGGTATAGGCCTCCCCCAAGGATCTCCACGACGATCGGTCCTGCACTTCCCACATCCAGTGGCTTCCGGCAACCTTCACCAGATCGTCGGTCCACCTTGTCGGGGGCCTACCCACGGAGCGCCGTCTGGTGCGCGGTCACCATTCAAGAACCTTTCCGCCCCAACAGCCATCGGTTCTTCTCGCTATGTGTCCAACTCACTGCCACTTTAGCTGAGCAATCCTTCGAGCGATGTCGGTTACTTTAGTTTGCCTGCGGATCTCCTCATTTCTGATTCGATCACGCAGGGAAACGCCGAGCATGGCTCTCTCCATTGCACACTGGGTAAAGCTTTATTCAAATAAACTAAGTTATTAAGTACTTTTGAATCGTCTATATTTTCCTACCACCTATTCCAGACTTTTTTAGCTGACAAGAACAAGAACGGGCGCAAGAAAGTTACTAGCTGTAACAGCCATATGTAACAATATTTACAAACTTGAAAAAATATCTTGTTTGAATTACCATGGGGAAAGTGCCTGCTACAGGGCTGCCAACTACGACATGACCTTGAATTGCAAGTTTGCAACCGACAAAGCTTGAATAGAAATTTGGTTGTAAACCTTTATCTGCACAGCTGTAAACCACCAAGGTCACCTTGGCTGGGATGCCGTTGGCAGCCGTGTAGCAGGCACTTAATGTTAAAACTAGATTCCTAAGTATTATGGCCGGTATACATTTTGATTAGTGTTTAGTGCGAGTGGCTCGTTTAGTGTTTAGCAAAAAACAATTACTTAACACTAACGACTGTCCGAACGTGTTTTTTGCTAAACACTAAACGAGCCACTCGCACTAAACACTAATCAAAATGTATACCGGCCATTAGATACTTACGTACATTCTTCCCATTTCTTCGATTATTTTTTTCATCTTCATTTGATAAGTATTTCACAAACAACTATTTTTTTATTTCACCTTCCAAACTTATAAAAAAAATATTTAATATTCTTTGAGTGTACTTGCTCATTTTCCTTTTTTAATTATACCCATAAAATCTTTAAAATAATATTAATTACTGTTGAAAGTAGCTCATTCTGATATTCTTTTCTGTACTCGAGATATACTTGAGGTAATCACTACAGTGTTTTAGAATTACAGATGCCAAGAGGTTTACAAGCATCCAACAAAATTCTTAAGTCTGTGTCACTCGGGTAACTAAATATTTTTTCAATACAGTCATATGGTAACTCAGGAAAGTTGTTAAAGAGAAAATGAAAAATTTTATAGCCTGGTTCCAGTAATTCTTTTCTTTCCATACCCTTTCTGAAGTTACTTTCTATCATAGTAGCATATATTGGAAATTTTGTTTTATACTCGCCTGATTTTAAAACCTGCACTATATTTTCATTCTGCATATACATTGCTAACGAGCTTGTACCTTTTGCCAAGATATCATAAAATGAAATGTTGAGATTATTAATCTTCTCACTTTTCATGCTTGCTATTTCTTTCTCACATTCATCCTTAAAATAACTTAATTCTCTGCGTCTCATTGATAGTAAATTCTTTTCGCTTACATATAAATTTGCGGTTTTCATTTTAACTATGTGGCATATAAGAGTTTTAACAGTTACTTCACACAATATGAAACCATCATCAGGATCATAATAGCAGTTGTTGATAGCATGATCGAGAGGTGTTTTGTTTTTGCTATTTGTAATATTAATATCAGCGCCATACTCTAAAAGAGTTACAACAACCTCATTATCTCCTTGTTCAGAAGCGATGTGAAGTGCTGTTTTGCCATTTTCATTGCTAGAGTTAATATCAGCACCAAATTCTAGCAAAACCTTTACAAGTTCTTCACCACCGTTCTGAGTTGCAATGTGTAGAGCAGTGGTTCCATCCTCTTGCTTAGCATTTACATTAGCTCCTTTATTCAAAAGCATTAAGCTTATTTCTTTATGTCCAATCTGAGCAGAAAGATGGAGTGGTGAACTTACTCCAGAGTTAACATTTGCATTATATTCCAAAAGAGCTTCAACAACTTTTGCATATCCATTTTGAACAGCAAAATGAAGTGCTGTTTCACCATATTTAGTTAGAGCGTCTACATTAGCACCTTTACTCAGGAGCAGTTTAGCAATTTCTTCCCTAATATTATTATAAGGAAGTTCAATGGGATAATATCGCCAACAAAAATCACTGTCATTTAGAGCAGTATAATGCAACGCTGTCCTTTTATAATCGTCAGTAGTATTAATATTAGCATCATGTTGCAAGAGAGCTTCAACAGTTTCTATGCATCCTTTCATGACTGCAACTTGAAGTGGATTTGAACCATAACCATTTCTGACATTAACATCAGCTCTATGCTTTAAAAGTAATTCAGTAACTTTTATATTCTTATCTTCAATTGCAATGTGGAGTGGAGTTCTACCATATTCATCTTTAGCATCAATGATAGCACCTTTGTCTAGAATCATCTTAACAATTTCTATGTCACCATTTCTAACAGCGAAGTGAAGAGGAGTATTAGAAAGCTTTTTATTATTTTTGCGGTTAACTCTAGAACCACTTGTTAAAAGTAGTTTAGTAACTTCTGCATGATTATTCATAATGGCATCACAAAGTAAAACATATCCTTCTGACCATCCTTTTGAGTAAGACAGCCCATAAGAATTGATCAACTCCCTTGCTCTTTCTAGTCTTCCGTCACGAACTGCAGATATTAAACTATAGTTTACATCCTGATCACGTCGTTGAAACATTTTCCAACCACTATTATATTAATTTACAGACGAGACAAGCAAGATACCTAAGTGATACCGTAACGATGGATCACAAAGAGAAATGGGATCATTCACAGATGAATACACAATATTTTTATTTTAATCACCACCACCCATATAATTTTAGTAGAAGTAATTTTTATCATGGGACACACGACGGGACGGAAATAAATTTATTACAAAAATCTTTTTCTAGATACCTGAAACAAAAAAAAGGAGATTAAAATAATTAAATACCTAACACATTGTAGGTCTTGAAAGTTTTTTTACAAGTTTTGATTTGTTTGATTAATGAAATCACTAAAACAAAGATGAAAACATTTAGTTAAGTAAACAAAAATATTGTTTTGATAAACTGATTTGTGGAAAAAATATTTTCATGAGAAAAATGCTTGTTTTTAAATAAGTACCTACCTACAAGGGCTACAAGACTTGTAAGCATAGAGTAAGATAAAAAAAAATAGGGGTAGAGAGCCCTCTGGCGATTTTAAAACTTACTCATTTTGAAGCGCCATCTCTGATCGGCGATTTTCTTGTTAGTTTGTTTTTTTTTTTAGTACCTAATATAGCAATCCTACCTACGGCTTTGTTCTAATTATCTTTTATAACATTCTTAACGCCGTGTTCACTAGTATTAGTATTTTTTCCGAAGAAAATAACTAACACATGAGAACAAACGTTTCAAATGTTATAAGAGATAACTAGAACAAAACAGTTAAAAACATAATTACAAAAGGGAGAAAAGAAAAGGACACAAAATTAAACAATTAAGTGAAAGAGTCATTATGTTTTTATTTATTCCTCTCAGTTTATGCCTAGGGATAATCTTATTCAAAATTGTTCATATTCTTATTTCTTAATATTTATTCATTCACAAACACGGTCAGGGTGCCTACTAGCGTAGTAGGTACCCTGACCGTGTTTGTGTAGTACATTAGTATACCTACCTAGTAGTATTAGGTATACTAATGTACCTATCAGTGGCGAAGGGTCCATACAAGACGATTCCCATTGGCTTACCTTTTAGAAATCCCACCCTACAGATCCACTATGCAGATCATAACACTTTTGTTGAACGGCTTACCTTCGCCATAATTTCACCCCTCGCCACAGCCATTAATTTTTCCCAGGTAAGTATAACATAATCTTGTTAAATGTAACCTATTAAAGAACACATCACTAACACTTTAATAAGTATAGCTAGCAGTTTTAATGAAAATACATTTTCATCAAAACATGTTGCGCAGCCAGTAATGGATAACTGAATATTAAAACCATTCCAGTAAAATTATTCGTAAATAAGCAATTAATGCTTCCGCATAGAAAAACAGGAAGGATGGTGCACGGTCGAACCAAAATAATTTAACTGACACCTATACGAAGTCCTATATATTATTACGAGATATAATACAATCATTTTACTTACACCCTTACTTTAAGTCTATAAAACGATTATGGAGCCAAAGAGTCCCGGAATTAAAACAAGTAACTTACTTGTTTTTTATAAAAAAAAAATTAATTTTCATCATTTGCGGTTGCCACAACTACTCGATAGCTCGTACTGCACCTGTATCAGGATGACAACAGAGTGGGATGGGGGTGGGCTGTGATCTGAAAAAAAAATGTTTGTAATTTTATTATTAAAAATATTGTAGCTTATGAAATTGATGCATAATGAGGGCATTTGCAGTTACGTCTTTGTAATTCTAGAGGAGCGATGTTCATAACAAAACGTGTGCGTAAAGTAACTGCGTTTTACCTGCACGTAACGGTACAATTATTTTGAGAAATATCTACCCTTAATATGCGTAAACAAAACTTACATGATATTTCTGGTATATGAAGACGAAGTGGGATGGGTTGGAATTGAAATGGGTCTGGAACTGGGATGGGTCTGGTTGCCTGAAAAAAATATAACATAACAAAATATATTTTCATAAACACTAAAAAAAAATACAAATTACCGCGCCGGGGTTATAGTATCATGTGAAAGGCCTTACGAAACTCTACAAAGTTATATATATTTCAATTTCAAAATCAAGCGCCCCATTTTTAAAGCCAACCCCAAAAAAATGTACGTGATGTTGCTTCAGTGGAAACGCACCCTAAATCAAGGACGTAGTAATTTGATTCTACTATGGTACCTACCTAGTACCTACATAAAAAACTTACACGATGAATGGGGAATGTCCGAAAAAAAACAAATTGGCTGAATATTTTTCTATAGGTAGGAATAAGGTCCCTTAGTAATAGAAAAAAGTTTCAGAATTTTCGGTTGGGTAAAAAAGTTTTTAAAAATCAAAGTCTCTTCGACTTCACAAATGTATGAAAGTAACAGCAGAATGGAGATTGTACCTTTGCCAACACATGCCACAACCACAACATGGTATTAAAAAAAAGTTTCAAGACAAAATGTCAAAACTTTTTTTTTTAAATACATGTTGTGTTTGTGGCAGTTAGCGGCAAAGGTATAATCTCCATTCTGCTGTTACTTTCATACATTTGTGAAGTCGAAGAGACTTTGATTTTTAAAAAAATTTTTACCCAACCGAAAATTCTGAAACTTTTTTCTATTACTAAGGGACCTTATTCCTACCTATAGAAAAATATTCAGCCAATTTGATTTTTTTCGGACATTCCCTAGGGAAGGTACTACGCCTACAGGCCTTATCCTGCTGGCGAAGGTGCTGGTTGCAGACCCCATTCTTTTAACTTGTCAACACATTTTCACCAACAATCTCTACCCAATCTTTAAAACTATCCGGGCCCTTATTCTTTTGTTGGGAAACGGTGGAATCGAGCAACTGAAATAAGTAAACGTGCGAAATAAACACAGAAAAAGATTTTTGTGATATTGCTAAAGGAAAATTCTGACAATTAAATTTTGTTTTTGATAAAAAGAGTATACCTACCTTTATGAATGTACTCTCGCTAATGACTATTAGAAAATCATTGTCTATTCCCAAACCATAAACTGCTTGACAAGCATTTACGTGCTTGTCAAGCATTGCTTGATCGTTGAGGGAGTTCTTATAAAAAAAAAATTGTATGAAGTAATGATCTTCGCCGATGAGAGATGAAGGCACTTCCTTTACAATAATGTCACTTAGTATAGGAGTGTCAAGAGTGTCCCCCCCCTGCTTGTAAGTTTTGATTTTGATTCTTTGATTTTGATTGTTTATTTATCACAGAACAAATATACTCAGTGGAGAAGAATGGGGAGGCGAAGGCAAAGTGAATTACAGATGGCGCTTCTGTCCTGCTGATGTTGAAATATTAAAGAACAAAGCTTTTAATTATTAAATATTAAAAATTAGTCGACGCGAAATTCAATGTTTATTTTGATTGAGATTTGACATTGGCTATATTCCGAATCACGATAAAATCGATGTCAGCGCTCACGTTATCTGTCAAACCATAGCCTTCTTTAATGGGGAGGAAAAGCGCAATTTTATCCCGATAGGTGGCGTCTTGTCGTTGGTACCGAGCCGCCTCAAAGAAACTGTCAAAACATATGGGAATCTCTTGGAGTATTGCACTTTTTAATTTTATACTGAGAAAATGCCGCATTGTTATGCATGTAACTTGTAAAATATTGGAGTTCATTGATTTCCCAGTAACAAAAAAAAATAGTGGGCAAAAAAATATCAAAAAAAATATGCTTTTTCCTCGATTTTCTCCTTTGCTGAGCCTGAGAAACATTATAAATCAAAAGGAATGTTTCATGAATTTGATGAAGCTTCGCCAAAATAAAACAACATTTGAATTATAACAGCTTTGTTCTTTAATATTTCAACCTCAGCAGTTTCTAACATATTTATAACTTGGATGAATTTGATAGGTATATCAAATATGGAATAAGCCCAATATTGGGGCCAAACAGAGAATTAATAGAATTTTATATGCCAGAGTCATTCAAGAAACTTAGAATAATAAAATAAATATGATAAAACGGTTCGTGTAATTTTGGATGGTACAGAAATTCCAGTACAGAAACCTGAAATTACTATTGCACAGAAGGCATCATCAGGCAACTATAAACACGGAAATTCACACTCAGTTGCTTTGTTAAAATTTAAATCATATGCTTCTAATCTGAAATAAAAAGATTACTTGTAAATCTTACACGAAATTTAAAGAAATGTAATGCTTGTTAGCAATTTTTTGTAAGTTGCTATAAACTTTCTTGCCTGTTGTTTTGGCTTTACTTTTCCGTAATTCTTATTTTATATGAGCTAAAGTTAGCATAAAATACATTGTTTGTCCGCAAAACCGAAAAAAATACAATCTAAGAAAGTAAAATCACGTAATACACAGTCAAGAAAATATAAGCTCAAACTGACAATTGTTCCAAAGACTGAGCGCCATCTGCAATTCACTTTGCCTTCGCCTCCCCATTCAAATGTTGTTTTATTTTGGCGAAGCACGAAGCTTCATCAAATTCATGAAACATTCCTTTTGATTTATAATGTTTCTCAGGCTCAGCAAAGGAGAAAATCGAGGGAAAAGCATCTTTTTTTTTTGATATTTTTTGCCCACTATTTTTTTTGTTACTGGGAAATCGATGAACTCCAATATTTTACAAGTTACATGCATAACAATGCGGCATTTTCTCAGTATAAAATTAAAAAGTGCAATACTCCAAGAGATTCCCATATGTTTTGACACTTTCTTTGAGGCGGCCGGGTACCAAAGACCAGACGCCACCTATCGGGATAAAATTGCGCTTTTCCTCCCCATTGTATCTTCATAGAAAAAAAATGGTACCACAGAACAAATATACTCAGGGGTTCGCACTTCGCCCTGTACCTTGATTACGTAAAGCTGTTGCTAACAATTCGCGATTGAATCGATTGAAAGCGCGGTTGCATTGCTGCTTTAGTTAAGATAGCTGTCACATTGGTTCTTAATAAAGCAGCGATGTAACTGCGATTTCTGTCAGAGTTGATTGCAACAAAGTTACATAATTACCCACCTGTGCTGCATAGAAAAAAAATACTCTACTGTGCTGTCTGTCACTGTCACTGTCACATGGATAAAACGGACGCATAGGCTATATTCCGAATCACGATAAAATCGATGTCAGCGCTCACGTTATCTGTCAAACCCATACAAAATCACTGACTCGGAACGCATTTTAGCGCGCTGACATCGATTTTATCGTGATTCGGAATATAGCCATAGAGTACATTATTATTGAACGGACGGTTTTTCAAATTCAAAAAAGTTGAATATTGTTGGAAGATTGTTGGTCATTTTGCTGTATTTCTTTGTGCTGTGGATCATTTATTGTATTCATTGTATATTATTTTCGAGATTTCAGAGTTGGTCCCACCCTAGTAAAAGTTGTTCAGTTGTTATTGCTTTCTCTGTGCAGTGCATTGTATTTCAATCGAGAAGACGATGGCAGAATTTGCAACTCCAATCAAGAAAAATAAATTGCCTAACACAACTGAAACTATTACGATTCCACCATCACCCTTTTTGAACCGACTCGGTTACGGGACAGGTTTGTAATGTTTTTGCAAGTATTTTGTTTGTAATTTTTCAACCAGAGCTTAATCCCCAAGTCTATCACTTAACTAACATATTTTCGGCGTTTAATTATCAATACCCACTTACTATATTTTTGTGTCATTCTGACTAGGTGTAAATGTTATGCAACTGGTGCGATCACCTCGCGCTGGACAAATGCGATCACCATGGGCGTTGAAAATGCTCAACAAACATGTGAAGCCCAGTAAAGTGTACTCCAAGCGTATAGAAGTGGAGGCAGAACTGCTCAAACAAATGTCTCATCCAAACATAGTTGGCTTCAGAGCGTTCAGCAAAAGTAAGATACTGTATTTGGGAATGGAAGCCTGTGATTTATCTCTCGGAGATATGATCGAAAAAAGAGTAGAGGATAACCCTGAACCAGAGCCATTTACTCCTAAACAGATATTAAAGGTAACCTTTTTTTAATTAGGTATACGTAACAGCAAGACTTGTTTTAGAACTAAAAGCTAATCAACCCCACTTCTTGGCTTGGATGGTCTTGATGCTCACCATTTGTGCATTGATGAATTTCCTTTTAATATTTACTGAAGGTACCAGTGGCGAAGGGTCAATACAATTGATTCCTATTGGCTTACCTTTTAGGAATCCCACCCTGCTGATCTACTGTGCAAATCATAACATTATTGTAGAACAGCTTACCTTTATCATAATCTCATTTCTCGCCACTGGTAGGTACTGTTCTGCCTGTGTGTGAAGGTGGCTCTTTCACGGCCTAGCACCACACACTTTGCCAACTATTAACTGAGCTATATTACATACTATAGAGTTTTTATTCTCACATGTTTTTAATTAATTACACCAATAAGTCATAAAGTTTGAATCAGGCTATACCTAAAATGATCAATGATATTGAATCATTATAAATTCTTGCAAATCCATTCAGAAATGAAAAAAATATAAATGTGATATCCTTATACTAATATAAATGTGAAAGTCCATTTGTTTGTTTGTTTGTTATGCCTTCACGTCCTAACTACTGAACCGATCATCATGAAAATTTGCATACACATTGCCAGGGGTACAGAGAAAGACATAGGGTACCTTTCATCCTAAAAAAGGTATTGTTCTTGAGGGATAGCAAAAAACTGCTCATGCAGGTGAAGTTGCAGGTGGAAATTTGAGACAATTGAGTTCCCAGTGATAATTATTTACTATCCATGCATTACAGGTAGCAGTTGACATTTCCAGTGCACTGGACTACCTCCACACTAAGATGCAGATCTTGCACGGGGACCTAAAGTCGTACAATATTCTTGTTAACGGGGACTTTGTGATATGCAAACTGTGCGACTTTGGGGTCACTGTCCCACTGGACGAGAACGGTGTATTTGACAAAGAAAAGGCTGGGAACGCTGTTTACTATGGTATGTACCCTATCGAAATTAACTACTTAAAAGAAGGACGCCCATTTCTGACCCACTAAAATATTGATTTTATCAATTATTGTGTATAGAGAGAGAACTATTATGTATACTTAGCTCATAAAACTGCATTTTTATTGTTATTTATAAATTGCTAACTAAAATAAAAGTTGGCAGTATAGAAATAGAGAAATTTATAACAAATATTGGCAATAATTACAATTATTATAAACTAGCTAGAACATATTTTACCTTAACATAATTTCTGATTGCCAAATTAATATTCATTAATCAATTATTATTCGGTCATAGCAACTTAATTCAAATATAATTTTATTATAATGATAGATAAACTTAAAAAAAACTATTTGACAGACAGATCAATGCTTGTATGTAAATAGTGGAGAAGCCACTTTTACGAAAGTCGTCTATTTACGATTCCCGTCGGACAAGAGAGTGCTCCACCGACAACCGGTATCATTGTCTTCAGCATGATCTCCTGAACAAGAATACAGCGGTTGTCGCATTATAAAGTGGTGGAGGGGGGAGGGGGGGGAGGGAAAAGCCGCGGAAGTCGAGTATCGGGAATTGGTTAATTTTCTCAACAACCACTTGTCCGATTTAAACAAATAAGCTGTCGTATGATAGGTAATATCCTTAGCAACATATTTTATGCTACAATAGTTATTGTAAATACTATAGTTTATTAAATAATTAGAAAAAAGTCGAATTTCAAACAAAAACATTTTTAGTTTTGTATATTTGAAGCAGTAAATTAAAATAAAGTACATACATATATATAGTATAAAGTACTGCGTAAAATTGCTACAGTCATTAGCTTGCTGTTTGCTTTTTAATTTTGAAATTTGGCTGGAAAACAACAAAATTATCATCGATATTGTGCGGGAGGTCACTGTCCGAATTATATCGAAGATGCTTTAAAGAAAGTCGTCTAATGACTATTCCCGTCGGACCGGAGAGTTCTCTACCGACAACTGGTATAATTGTCTTCAGCATGATCTCTTGAACAAGAATATAGGGGTTGTCGCATTATAAAGTGGTTGAGGAGTGAGGGAGGGGAGGGAAAATATGCGGAAATCGGGTATCAGGGTTTGGATAATTTCTCAGTAACCGCTTGTCCGATTTAAACAAATAAGGTGTCATATAGTAGATAATATCCGTAACAACAAATTTTACCTTTCAATGTTTTTTTTGAATACTAAAGTTTATTACAAAAATAGAAAAAAGACGAATTTCAAACAAAGGCTTTTTAGTTTTGTAGAATTGAAGCAGTATATTAAAAGAAAGTACTATGAAATTAAAACTATGAGGATTTGCCCCAGAAAAAAAATATTTGTACGTAGCACAGTTATCCCACTATATGGAGTAATAAACTTGTCAAACATTTTTATCTAGTAACTATGCTAAAAAATTTTTTTGGGTCGCAAGGTGAAATTTTTTCTACCGTTTTTTTCGAAATTCCTCTACAGAATTAAAACTATGAAGATTATCTTCGGAAAAAAAAAACTGGTGAATAGCTTAGTTATTCTACTATATAAAATAATAAACATGTAAAACATTTTTGTCTAGTAACTATGTTAAAAAAATATTTATTTAGTCGCGAAGCGAAATTTATGCTACCATTTTTTTCGAAAATCCTCTACAGAATTAAAACCATGAGGATTTACCCCAGAAAAAAAATTGTAGTAAATAGGCCAGTTATTCCATTATATAGAATAATAATCTTGTCAAACATTTTTGTGTAGTAACTGTGTTAAAAAATATTTTGTGTCGTGCAAACTCATTTAAACATAACTTTGCAGGTCCACCGTGTTATGCGACACAAAACATTTTTTAACACAGTTACTAGACCAAAATGTTTGATAATTTTATTAATCTATATAGTGGGATAACTGGTCTATTAACTATTTTTCTTTCTGGAGCAAATCCTCATACCTAGTTTTAATTCTGTGGAAGAATTTGAAAAAAAAATGTTAGAGAAAATTTTGCTGCGCGACAAAAAACATTTTTTTTACATAATTTCTAGACAAGAATGTTTGACAAGTTTATTATTCTGTATTGTGCAATAACTAAGCTATTCACCAGCATTTTTTTCTGAAGCAGATCATCATAGTTTTTATTCTGTAGAGGATTTTCGAAAAAAAAAATGGTAGAGTTAATTTCGCCACGCACCACAAAAATTTTTTTAACACAGTTACTAAAGAAAAATGTTTAAGAAGTTTGTTAGTCTATATAGTTAAATAACTGAACTATTTACTACATTTTTTTATGGGGAAAATCTTCGAAAAAAAAATGATAAAGAAAATTCGCCACGCAACAAAAACATTTTTTTAAACTTAATTACTACACAAAGATGTTTGATAAGTTTATTATTCTATATAATGGGATAACTAGGCTTTTGACCAGTATTTTTTTTCTGAGTCAAATCTTTATAGTTTTAATTCTGTAGAGGATTTTCTAAAAAAAAATGGAAGAGAAAATTTCGCCACACGACGCAAAAAAATTTTTTTTAGCCAGTTATAAGACAAAAATCTTTAAAAAGTTTATTACTCTATATAGGGGAATGACTGGGTTATTCACCGATATTTTTTTTCTGGAGCAATTTTTTATAGTTTTAATTACAAAGTATTTTATTTCAATTTACTGCTTCAATTCTACAAAACAAAAAAATATTTATTTGAAATTCGTATTTTTTCTTATTATTTAATTAACTATAGTATTTACAAAAACCATTGTTTGATCAAATATGTCGTTAAGGATATAACCTACCATATGGCACCTTATTTGTTTAAATCGGACAAGTGGTTATTGAGAAATTAGCCAAACTCTGATACCCGAGTTTTGCACCTTTTCCCTCCCCCCCCTTCCCCCTCCACCACTTTATAATGCGACAACCGCTAATTTCTTGTTCAGGAGATCATGCTGAAGACAATGATACCAGTTGTCGGTAGTGCACTCGCTTGTCCGACGGGATTTCAATTTTGAAGGCCTGGCGTCTCGGCTAAAAGTGGTCATTGTTTTTTTGTATTGTGGGTCAGTTAAACTTTCATCTTCAATTTGTAGTTTATTTCGTGACTTTATGTATGATTTTATTCATAAATATGACAACTTTGATGTGTTACTGAACAGGTACTGAAGCTTGGAGTGCACCAGAGGTGATCCACGGAGGCACGATATCCAGCAAGACCGACATCTGGCCGCTCGGGCTCACGCTGTGGGAGATGATGGCACTCTGTCCTCCACACACGCAACCCGACGATACCATGGATGACAGCTTTAAGGCTCTCAATGACTCTGCTGTCAGCGAAGAGGGAGACTATTTCTCTGAAAAATATGGTATGTTCCTTTCTCATTTACTTCCATGACAGAAATGCTTTTGTATTTGTACAAGCACCAACTTTTAACTTTTTTTATTATGCAAATGTTAAGATTACTCTTTTCATAAATAATTTATGACCTTATCATCATCACATGCAACTTTTAAACAACCCACCAATTGCATTAAGCAAGGTGGTACGTTAAGGGCTTCATAGCCAATCCTCCTTACCCACCATGAGGATGAGGAAGGAGCAAAAAGTTCAGAGCCTGTAGCCAATGTCATAGTTGCAAATTTTGGTAACCATTGATTTCTAATACATCAAATCCATACATCTTCGAAATGTGAAGTGATAGCAAAGATTTGGAAATGTTACTTTGTGTAGGTAGAGCTTCAACTACATTGCAATGAGGATAAGTAACAGGTTGGAATCCTATAGTTTCATTGGTATAATATAAAAACATATTCATAGCTAAGAAACTTAGTGAAAGATTTTTTGAAACCCGTTTAGAAATGGTTGAGTTATATAAGGGTTTTGAAGGAAATGCCAAGCTCGATGTAATATGTGCTTTATCACGTACGACATAAGGTTCGCGTACGTCTCGATGACGTCTTAAGGACTCCTCAAAATAACAGTGTTTTAGCACGTTTTAGCTCGTATTATTTCTCAGGTTTAAGAGATATCGTAAAAAAATATTTACAGTTAATCATGTGGTGGCATAAGCTTACTGACAAGCCACTAAACAAAAATCTTTACTGATCCTCATTAGATTATCATTAGTAAGTTAGTAAAATGTGTTTCTATTCTGCATTTGAAGGTGCTTGATTGACCTATTCTGTACTTTAATATTATTTTCATCGATTTAAAATAGATTTTGTATCATAATCATGACTGAAATTAATGATATGGTACCCCCAGGCACCCGCCCGCCGGTGCCAGCCAACATCTCGGACAAGTTATACTTGCACCCGCTGGCGTTATTCTACTGCTGCACGGAAACTGCGCCCGCGCTGCGCCCCACCGCGAGCACGCTGGAGATCGCCGCCCGCGACATGATGCTGCAGGGAAACCAGTAACTACGCTTATAGTGTGGCTGATAATAGAATGCACATTTTACAAGTTCCTTAAGGGTCCTCGCACACGGGCGACACGCCATAACCATAAGAATAAACAATACTACTAGAACGGACTCTTCTTTGTGCGAGTCCCAAATGCCGCCATTTAAATAACTACTTCCCCCTTCACGTCGCTACGCCCCGCTGTCGTCCAAGCGTGTTTTATTTATTCTTATGCCATAACCACAAACGCCGCCCACCACGCCACTAGAAGCTATAGGCCGACCGGTTAAATGAGTCCTCGCCCGCGGGGCACAGGGGCGCGAGGGGAGACGAGAACGGGGGGCGTGAGAGGTGCGGGCGGCAGGGGTTCGCCGCCCCAAGCCCGCGGGGCACAGGGGCGCGAGGGGAGACGAGAACGGGGGGCGTGAGAGGTGCGGGCGGCAGGGGTTCGCCGCCCCAAGCCCGCGGGGCACAGGGGCGCGAGGGGAGACGAGAACGGGGGGCGTGAGAGGTGCGGGCGGCAGGGGTTCGCCGCCCCAAGCCCGCGGGGCACAGGGGCGCGAGGGGAGACGAGAACGGGGGGCGTGAGAGGTGCGGGCGGCAGGGGTTCGCCGCCCCAAGCCCGCGGGGCACAGGGGCGCGAGGGGAGACGAGAACGGGGGGCGTGAGAGGTGCGGGCGGCAGGGGTTCGCCGCCCCAAGCCCGCGGGGCACAGGGGCGCGAGGGGAGACGAGAACGGGGGGCGTGAGAGGTGCGGGCGGCAGGGGTTCGCCGCCCCAAGCCCGCATCGCCCCCGTTCAGTAGCTGAAACGCGCGACAGCCACAAGTGGTCGGTAGCCAACAGGGGGGGGGGCAAGTTAATTTTAAAGAGAATGAGAAAAATATGAATTGTAGATACAGTCAAAAAGCGTTTAGGCGCATTTGGTCCACTTCTCATTTGGTCCACTTGGTCCATTTCGCGGAACGTCCATTTTGCAGAACGTCCATTTCTCATTTGGTCCATTTCGCAGAACGTCCATTTCGCGGAACGTCCATTTCGCATTTGGTCCACTTTATTCTTATGTAAAAAGAACAAAAACAAAATTATCCCATTTATGTAAAAGTTGACCAAATGCGAAATGGACGTTCTGCGAAATGGACCAAATGCGAAATGGACGTTCTGAGAAATGGACGTTCTGCGAAATAGACCAAATAAGAAATGGACGTTCTGCGAAATGGACCAAATGAGAAATGGACGTTCCGCGAAATTGACCAAATGCGAAATGGACGTTGTTTAGGCAAGTGGACCAAATGAGAAGTGGACCAAATGCGCCTAAACGTCAAAAAACACCTAGTGA